>CM076577.1:48656716-49856716 GCA_034641835.2 Pinus albicaulis | reverse complement strand
GAGTAAGAAGTTGTTGTGGTCAGTAAAGAAACAACTTCTTCTTCTCAAGTAAGTGGCCAATCCATTGCATCTCCTACAACTTCTTCAATATCTCATGACCAACACCAAGCTATCCAGACAACTAAGGTTGTCCAAGGTGAGAAGGAGAAGACAGTCTTTGACAAATTTTGGGGGGATAAAGCTCAAAAATGAAATCCTGAAGAACAAAACCTATGCCTAATTCTGGAAGCAGAATTCCAGTTCTCAAAGCAAGTTGCTATTAGTATTGGATTCAGAAAAGGGTAAGATGTAGATGGCCTTCCTTGAGGCCCAAATCCCACAGCCAAAGTCAGCAGCTGACTACAAGAAGATAACTTTTGAATTCGACATAAAGGACATTCATACCATTGACCAAATGGAGATGCACAAGCACACAGGTGAAATGATCTCTTCAACTTTGACTAACAAAACAATGAATCTTTCCAAATTGCAGGTTTCTTTGTCCAATATCCAATCATAGTTAAAAATGGAGAAGATCTCTTCTCTTGCTAAGGATACAAGGAATAAATCCTTAGAATATTTGGTGGTCAAAATAGGATATGATGCTTCTAATATAAAGGCTGCAGAGGAGATAATTAAAAAGAAGAATGCTGACATTGCAACATTGAGAAAATAGCTGAAGCTGTCAACTACTGAAGATCCTATCACCAAGGACATTGAGGAGACAAGGGCCTAGAAGACTGATATGATGAAGCTCATCATGGAGAAAAATACACATATAAGACAGATGGAGACCGAAATGGAAAAGATGATTAAATAAAAGGAGAAAACTGCAAAGTTGTCCATGGTTCCATTGGATGTTGTACCTCTTGCAGCCATTCCTATAGCTACAACCTCTACTCCATATACTACACATGCAACAGATGGTGCATAGTAGTTAAAAAATTATTTACTAGAATAGAGCCTTTAATATAGAAGGGTTTGCCTTCTTTGTTTGTGATAAATTATAAGTTGATAGCTCATGAAGATTATGTAAAGAAGTTGAAGGAAATTTCTAAGGAAAACACCAAATTTTCTAGTATCAAGGGCAGTATGACAGGAAAATAATTTTTAGAAGCAATGAGTAATGATTTCTTCATCCAACATGAGGTAAATCATATCTTCATGCTAAAGCCCAATTTTTCCAGATACACTGAAGTTGACGAGATTTACAGAAAGGTGATTAAATTGACTATCCCAGATGAAGATCGATGGGATAAACTTTGCGAGTTACAATATTAATTAGTAATTTGGGGACAGTCAGCTTCAACCAGCACATCATCCACCGCAACCTAGAAATAGGTCCATTCAGCAACTATTTCCTCCAAAACAATGCCAACCTTCCAGATCATTGTCCACCTAGCCTATTATTTTGTAACAATTAGATTTGATTGTTCAATATTATGCTAATAATACAATGTCGATTGAGAAAACGTTTCTAAAGATCCTTTTTGTAAAATTAGTATAAATAATTCATTGTTCGAAGTATTAAGGGTTGATTACTGAGTATATTTTTCTTCCAAGCATTTTAAATTCCAATTTGCTGGGAGCATCAATAATACAAGGACATTTCACAGGATTCATGTGGTGTATTCACTGGTGATTTTTTTTTTTGTAACTGTGTTATTTCATTGTTTTTCCTTTCTATGTAATTATGGAAATATTAATTGTATTACATAAACTATGATGAATATGATATGTTAATTAGAACACCTTATTTTGGTTGTTTTCAATTTACATGTTTTCTACTGAGGTCAGATTGAAGAATACTTCACTGCTTTCAATCTCTACTGAATTCTACACTTCTTCTATTTTCATAATCCAATTAAAATCCTAGAAGATCCAGTTAATGCAACTTAGCTTGCCCTGTGAGACTCCTTCAAACATTTACGCAGATCCAGTTATATATTTAGGCTCCATAGCCCAATGGGAATATAGCCATTTAATCAACCAAACAATCAAGTATAGTAATAACGAGCCTAAAATTCACTAAAAAAAAAGTTAAATTTTACAGAGAGATCCCTCTCTGAAGCTGGCATGGCTAGATCCTAGCTTCCAAAGCGATTTTGATGTTGTCCTCTGTGTTTATTCTCACAATCTCGTAAATTATAGAATGATAACATAGTGGTGACCATACTGGGGAAAATTGAAAATATTGAAATTTCCTTCGAATTCATAACCCTGGTTAAAAAGTGTATGATAGGAATATTTCGAGAGATTGTTTCCTTTTCATTTTGTAAATAATAAGTGTGTGTATCCCTTATATTTTAATTCTGGCTCCCAAAAGATCTTACACTAGATCTCATCCTGATCGAAAGCCTACATTTATTGTTGATGATCCTGAAAAATTTTTGAGAAGAAAAAGCATATCAGAGAGCCAAGGAAGTAGCAGTCCTCCCCATAGAGCGGATTCTCTCCCAAAATATTTTGTTACCATACAAGATATTGAATTTGACTTAAATTTTGAACATAATTTGTTTAGAACTAAGTCAACCATATGGGTAGATCAAATAGTGGTAGACCAAGCTACATTAAGGCATCATTCTTTTGAAGTACAGTCTGCTTAACCTGATATTGACCTTCAAATTATTCAAGGTTCTGATAAATTGCAAGGTTTATTTTCAGGTCTTGACCTTTTTTTTCATGACGCATATGTCCAACAGTCTATTGAACTCTCTGCCCTAACTTCTTTTGCAGGTTCATCCACCTCATCACAATCTGTGCATCCTAGATCATCTAGTCCTACCCCTTCTGTAGTTTCCACTACTACTCCAGTAGTTTCTCATCAAGCAACTCAAACCCCATCCTCCCCCCAATCCTCAACCACAATCCAACCTTCATCCTCACCAAAACCTCAACTTTCTTTTCAGCCTCCACCTCTGATTTAGCCTCTACCTTTCATCCGAAAACCTCCTTTGATCAATCTTCATATTGTTCATCCTCATATCCCTATAATGGCAACCAAATATTCTCCTCTTGTCCTTCAATCTCCTTTGGAAAGCGTGCCACAGGACTATCAGACAAGGATTCCACAATTTGATGGAACTGGACCTATCACTTCCCAAAAACATGTAGATATGATGAATGATATTTTTGAGCTTCAAGAAGTAGATGAGGAAAAATGTAAAAATAAGGTTGTTTTCACAGAGTCTCACTGGAGAGGTTAGGAAATGGTTTAAATCTTTTCTTGCTGCTAGCATTAATGATCTCCCTGCATTCCATCAGACATTCCTTAATAGACGGGAAATTAAAAAGAACCCTCTTCAGATTTTATCTGAATATGAAAGCATTAGGAGAGCACCAGGGGAAAGTGTCCATGATTATTGCACTAGATTTAATAGTGCATACAATGCAATTCCTGCCAAAATTAAACCACCACAAGGTCTATCCTTAATTAAATTTCTAGATGGCTTTGAGGTAGACATGTCTTACTAGCTTAGAGAGAGAAATTCCTCAACATTAGAATAAATGCAAAGGGATGCAATTAGTGTAGAAGAAAATCTGTTAGCAAAGAGGGCTAGGATTAGAACAGAAAGGAGAGTGACCATGACATAAGAACCCTCAAATTCTTCTGCTAATGCCAAAATAAACTCATTAGTCAGAAAAATCGAAAGAATGATGGAAATGATTAATCTAAATGAAAGGGTTTCTCCTAGATAAAATCAGCTTGCACCTCAAAATCGTCATAAAAAACTTAGAAGAAATCCTTCCCAAATCAAACTGAGGGAACATAGGGGCCCTGAGCAACAAATTAGACCTATATTTCAGGAGAATTATGCTGATGATGACGAGGAAATAGTAGAAGAGGTAGAAGATAACCAAATCAATTTGATGGGTATTAATGATGATGAAACAATTTTCCCCAGTCATGAAAAATAAGATCTTTTTCAACTTTCGCAAATTGAGCTTGATTCATAAGAATCAGATGATTAAAACAGGGATTTGAAAATGCTGTTGTGGAAGTCCATAGGCAATATAATCTTAGAAGTAAGAAAACCTTAGATGCCCCAAACAAAAAGAATTCTGAAAATCATGGTAAGAAAACTTTTGATACTGTTGTGAAGAAAACCCCAGAGAATTCTACCAAGAAAACTGCTGATAGTTCTGGCAAAAATATAGTAGAAATTCCTGCTAAAAAGATAGTTGAGAACACTTCCAAAACTACTCAAATTGATATCCTAACCACCAGTCATCAAAAGGAACATATATCAAAATAAATAGCTGATAAATCTGATTTTATAAACTTAAATAAGATTCAAACATCATTCAACATTGAAAATGAATTAGAAAAGCTAAAAATTCCTATTCCTCTGACAGAATTAATGAACAAAAATCTATACAGATCTCAGGTTATGAATGCACTAAATATAAGGGAAAACACTGGCACTATAAATTTGAATGATGATCAACCTGAACTCTTATTTGGGCCAGAAGTTGATGGAAAACCACAGGAAGGAGGAATTCCTCCATTCTACATTAGCCTGAACGTTCATGATAAGATTCTCCATAATGCTATGTTAGATTCATGTGCTTCGAACAATTTGATGCCTGAATATGTTATGGAAAAACTTGGTCTTGACATTACTAGGCCTTATAAAGACTTATATTCATTTGATTCCAGCAAAGTAAGATGTCCAGGTCTCATTAAATATCTATGTGTTACTTTAGCTCAAATCCCAGCTAAAAGTCTAGTAATGGATATAGTTGTTGCAGATATACCCGCTAAATATGACATGCTTTTGTCACGCTCATGGGGAGAAAAATTACAAGGGACCCTACAAATGGACACGACTTATGCTACCATACCAGTGTTTGGTTAGTAGAGAAGACTATATGTGGAAATCTTGATGAAATTCATGGTGAGTAGTCAAGATAAACCACATAACTATCCCCTTTACTATGTCCACTCAGATTTAGACTCTTTCATTCTTTATAATGACAGAGATATCAATAATCAATTTACATATGCAGAAAATGATATTTGTGAAACACATGAAAACCGAACACAAATAGTGGAACAAAAAACTGAGCTTAAACCTCTTTGGAAAATGATTTTTGATGGATATTGTAGTAGAGAGGGTTCTGGAGCAGGACTGTGGGTTTCAAATGCAGAAAAAAAACCATGCTGAAGGTCATTCATACAAGCTTAATTTTAAATGTACCAATAATATAGCTGAGTATGAAGCACTTATGTTAGGATTGCAATTGTTGAAAATATTAGGTGCTAAAATAATTTCCATTCATGGAGATTCTGATTTAATCATAAAGAAAATTAAAGGAGAAAAATATACAAAGCATCATAGATTGAGAGCATAAAGAAATGATGTTCTTGATTTTCTAGAAACTTTTGTGGAATATGATCTTGTTGCTTTTCCTAGAAATCAGAATATCCTTGCAAATGGTCTAGCTTTGTTAGCTAGCACATGTAAAATGCCTCACCCCAATAGACAATATACATTGGAAATAAAACATCGTCCAACTGTACCAGATAATATGAGGTATTGGCAAGTGTTTGGAAATGACAAGCAAATTGAAAACTTTCTGCAGTCTAAGGATGAATATGAAGAAAATAGCATAAATTTAGAGTGTGCAGTAGAAGATAAAATAGTTGTACATTCTAATGTAGGAAAACAATAAGATGATTCAGATGTAAATACTCATGTAGATAAAGTTGTAAATAAATTGGAATTGCTTGAAATAGATCCCAAAAAAAAAGAGTTTGAAATACTTCAGTTAAAGGATAACATTTTACTTAGATGTTTGGTTCCACTAGATGAATAATTTGATTTCAATGATGTAGCTAAAAAGCCAAAGATAGAGCCCAGAGGGGCAGATGTAGAAGAATGCAATATAGGCAGTGAAAAGGATCCTAAAATGATAAAACTGTCAAAATCATTGCCTGCTGCTCAAAAAAAAAAAGTACATAGCTTTATTCAAAGAATTAATTGATGTCTTGGCCTGGAGCTATGACGACCTCAAAGCATATGAAACTAGTATTATACAACATAAAATACCAATGAAGGAAGATAAAAAACCATTTAAACAGAAACTTCATAGAATAAATCCAGTTCTGATGCCTCTGATTGGGAAAGAAATTAAAAAGATGTATGATGCTAAAATCATAGTTCCTCTTAGGTACTCTAAATGGGTGTCTAACATACCGCCTACTAGGAAGAAAACAGGAGAAATCAAATTATGCAGTGATTTCATAAATCTTAATAAAGTCTCCCTACAAGACAACCACCCTTTGCCAAAAATGGATCATATATTACAAAAGGTAGTTGGATATAGTAGGATTTCTTTATTAGATGGTTTCTCAGGTTATAACCAAGTCTTAGTACATCCTGATGATTAGGATAAAATAAATTTCACTACTCCATGGGGAACCTTCATGTATGTGAAGATTCCCTTTGGGTTAATGAATGCTCGAGCCACATTTCAAAGAGAAATGTATATTGCCTTTGGTAATGAAATTGGCAGATTTATTGTGATCTATCTAGATGATATTAATGTCTATTCAAAAACTGATGAGGAACATTTGTTACATCTGAGAAGGGTGTTTGAAAAGTGTAGAAGGTTTGGAATTTCATTAAATCCTAAGAAAACACTTTTTGGCCTTGAAGAAGGAAAGCTTCTTGGTCATATTATTTCTAAAGATGGTTTTAGGATTGATCCTAATAGAATTGAAGCTATATTGAAAATCAACCATCCTAGAAACATTAAGGAGCTTCAATCATTTATTGGAAAGATTACCTAAGAAGATTCATTCCTAACCTTTTAGAACTTCTCAGAAATATAATAAATATGCTGAAAAAAGATTAAAAAATTAGATGGAAAATTGAGGGTAGACAATCCTTTGATTTAGTTAAACAAGCATTAACAAAAGCACCAGTCTTGGTCAGTCCAGATTTCACTAAATATTTCATAATATTTTCTTTTGCATCTGAACATACAGTTGCAGCTATTTTATTACAGAAAAACAATGAAGGATTTGAACAACCCATCACATTTTTTAGTAAGGCTTTAAGAGACGCGTCTTTGAAATATAACATAACGGAAAAACAAGCCTTTGCCTTGATAAAAGAAATTAAAGATTTTAGAGTGTATATCCTACATTCCCATATAATTTCTTATGTACCAAATTTAGTGGTCAAGGATATTTTAACTCAGAATGGACCTGATGGTAAAAGAGGTAAATGTATTGCTATCATTCTTAAGTATGACTTAGAAATCAAACCCACCAAGCTTATCAAAGGACAAGGACTAGCCAAATTGATGGCTGAGTCAAATTTTCATGCATTGGATATCAACTTTGTTGCTGCATCAGATGATCAAGAGGAGCAGGAGAATCCATAAATTAATGAGGATTTTCTGAACTTACCATGGTATGCAGACCCTATATATGCTTTATTCAATTTAAATTCTCCTCCTAGTTTAACAAAAACAAAATCAATATTTCTAAAGTTAAAAGCAGTCAAGTTTTGCATTATAGATAATGTTTTATATTGGAAATATGCTGGTGGTATTTTACTAAATTTATTATTGAAGGATGGTGTAGAAAGGACCATGCAAGAATTCCATGAAGGTGATTGTGGTGGACATCTATACTAGAAAACCACTGCTAACAAAATTCTTAGAGCTGGTTCTTACTGGCCTACCCTTTTCCCTGATGTGAAAAAAAAAGTAACCTCCTGTCATAAATGCCAAATATTTGAGGGAAAAAGAAAAATTTTTCCTCTTCCCTTAAAGCCTATATATTTTGAAAGCCATTTCCAACAATGGGGATTGGATTCAATTGGTGAAATTCATCCACCTTCCTCTGCTCGACATAAGTGGATTCTCAAAGCCACTGATTAATTTACTAAATGGATTTAAGCCACACCTTCTAGATTAGCCAGTTATGATGTCATCATTAAATTTCTGGAAACCAATATCCTCTCTATATTTGGATCTCCAAGTAAACTCATTACTGATAATGCTGCAACCTTTAAATCCAAGAAAATGATATAATTCTGCAATAAATACCATATTACTTAGGGAAATTCAACTGCTTATTACCCTAAGGGTAATGGGTTGGCTGAATCCTCAAATAAGAGTTTGGTCAACGTCATTAAAAATCTATTAGAAGACAACAAAAAGTCATGGCACAACAAGTTAATTAATGCACTTTAGGCTGACAGAATAACTACAAAGAAGTAAATTGGCATGTCACCATACCAATTGGTTTATGGGATGGATGTTGTTTTTCCATCCTTTCTAGGAGTTGCAGTTATGAAGATAATTTAGGAATTGCAGGTTGAGCCAAATGATACACAAAGGAGGATTAATTAGATTATTCAGTTGCAGCAGTCCAGGGAAGAAGTCTATAATAAAACACAACTCATCCAAGAAAATGCAAAAATAATTTTGACAGAAGAACTAAAGCTGACGATTTCAATTTGGGTGACAGAGTTTTGAAGTGGGATTATAGAAGAGAGGAAAAAGGAAAACATGGGAAATTTGACAATCTTTGGAAAGGACCTTACGTCATTTATGATTTTAGAGGACACAATGCATTCTTTCTTAAATATCTAGATGGAGCAGAAATGCCCTGTGGGCTTGTGAATGGCAGAATGATGAAGCATTAATTTTCCTAACATAAAGGTTTTTCTTACATGAAACCATTGTAAATATCATTGTCTTTATTATTTTGATTGGGTAAATTATTGACTGAAGTTGAAGCTCGCAGAGAAGGCCCTAAGATTTGATTGATATGCTATCATAAGTACTCCAACAACAAAAGAAATCAGTTGTAGACATTACTAAAATGGGATACTCAAGGCTATTGATCATATGTTCTTGACACTTCACATGGAGAAGTACCATCCCCAGCTGGAGCCAATGTCAGGGTCCTATAATTTATAGGATCTCAAGGTGATTGAGTATTTTATCTCAGTAATCTTACATTGCAAATAATTTTCAATATGAAAATGATTTCCAAAAAAAAAATGCATAAAAAGAAAAATGAAAAGAGGGTATATCTAAAAAAAATGAATAAAGACAAAAAGACAAAAAGAAAGAAAAGTTGAAAAAGAATAAAAATAAAATCAGAACCCCAAAAAAGAAAAATATGGAAAATAACACTGAAAGTGCTGAAAATTCAAATGGCACTACTAATAGATATTTTTCTTTATGTCAAAATGAAATAAGGTTGTGTGCAACTTGTTTAAAAATGCCACAATAACGAGCTGTTTTTTTAAATCATACAACTTAATCATGGTTGAATTATTTTTAATTTTTGTAAATTAGGTTAGAGAATAAAGATTTTCCAAACAATTTGATCTTGGTAAATCAATATTTAGGTAGAAGATGAAATTGATTCAACTATTTTATCTGAATCAATAGGAGAAATAAGTGATAGAGTAGATTAGTTCTTTCATAAAAAAGAGATATGGGTTTGCTAGTCTAAATGCACCCCTAGAAGAAAGAAATAAAAAATGTTAGTCTAGCAAAAGAATGGAAAATTTGAAGGGTACGTAGAGGTGTTTTGGGCTTTGAAAGGATTAAAAATTGCTTATATCCTAAGTTTTATTTCATTATGTATTTGGTGCATAAAGGTATAAATGAAAAAATCACTTTATCCTAAGTTTCAAATATTGGGCGCATGAATGATATGTTTGAGCTATTTTTTATTATATCCTAAGTTTTCACTCCAGTTGAAAGGACAGATACCCGAAAAATGATCATGTCAAATGACATTAAACTTCTTGCACCTTCTCGCCATCCGATCCACCTACTCCACGATTGACGATCCTCATCAGCCTTCGGGCCCCCCTCTCCATCCTAGCTTTATGTGGGTCCAAAAGCATCCCGGACCCACGACCACATTGCCTCCTCTTCGCTTTTCGTACCCCCCTCCACCTAAACCGTTTACTGCCTAATACTCCCCCCCCCCAAAAAAAAAAAAAAAACCACCGTTACCCTCATCCTAAATGTTGAGAATTTGGAGGGATGTAGGTTAATACAAATTCTCTTCTTGATAATTACTTGTGACCTTACTTGTGATACTTATGTCTTCTCTTCTTTTAGTTTAGTTAATATTTCATCAAGTCAATTATCAAAAATCGCAAGACACGAATGTTAGGCTCCTAGAGAGCCAGGGAAAAGCCTCTCCCTCTTGGAGAGGAAAACCCACAAAGAATTCTTCTTATAAATCTTCAAATGAAAAGTACCATGACCCAGACTTAGACCCTAGACCTAGATATGCTTCCAAGACCTTGATCTTGACCTTGTATATGCTTGTATTTGAATTGCTTGAACTATGGGAAGGTAAATCAAGGATTTACCATCCACTATTGATGCCGCTTCTCCTTATGATCAATGTCTCAACCTTTGATATTTTCAGGCAAACTTCAGGTATAGCAAATGTATTCCACATAAAATTCAGGTATACGTAAATGTAAACTTCAGATATACACAAATGTATTCCACGTAAAATTTATATATACACAAATGTATTCCATGTAAACTTTAGGTATACGCAAATGTATTCCATGTAAACTTCAGGCATAAAAATATGATTCGGGCTCAGATTAATGCTCACGACATCAATGTTGTATCAAACAGATAGTCCTTCAAACTTCTCGCAGAACAATATTTCCAAAATTCTCACTGAAGCTCCCTTAGATTATCTGAAAAATGTGACTGTTTGAATGCACTGAATATAATGTATTGTGTTGACCACACTGTGTATTATTCGCAGTGTGTATTTTCCTATTAAGTCCTTTAAAAATAAACAACAAAATTATCTCAGACATATCTGCAATTTTAGAGGAAATCCGCATTAAGTTCCTAATATATCTTCACATTTCCTACAGTGATATCAACAATTTAGTCCGCACTTATATACTGTCTAACCTGCACTCATATATTGCCATGTGTCTGCAATGTAGTCTGCAACGTTTTCTTCTTTCTTATCTGCAATGTAGTCTCTCGTTATATGCACTGTTATTTCATAGATATCTGATGTCTTCTTCTCCATAGTGACCACATACCTCATCTATATATAATGCACATTCCTTCAAGCAAGCCAACCATGCATCTATTAATTAGGATGACTAGTTTAGCCCGACTAGATAATATTTATCCCATCGTTAGAGAGGTATTTCTTCACTTGTTTTTCATTGTTGCATCGAGGGTTGTTGTAGGCTTCTTCCACAAGGTCTTGGAGCATATAAAAAAACTAGATTTGACACTTAACTCAAACCTAATGGACATAAAGAAGAATTCCATCTACTTAATAAATTATGCTCATGAAACCCATGAAGCAAATATAACAATAATATATTTTATTTTTACTTCTTCTTTTCCATAATTACATTTACATGAAGACCTACCTAGTTACACTTTTCAACACTCCCTCTTAACTAGGGAGGTATTCATAAAGGTACATGGTCACTTTCAAACTGAGAATCTCATAAGAAGAATCAGATTGGTAATCACATCTGTATAGCATCATATCAACCAACATTTTCCTAGTGCAAGGCCTTGACTAACAACCCCATCTCTCAACGAGACAATGGGCTACAAAGCTGCTGAGACACATGACAAATACGCACCATAGTCATTGTCTCTCCAAGGTACATACCCCACCTAGGTGTTCCCAGAGTATGACCTTCTTGGACTATTCTTCTCTTGTGTAGCCAGCCCTCAAAGAATATCAGTCCACGAATACTCTTATCTTGAATGCCCTATCTCATTCTCAAAGAGTATCGAATGCTAGATGATTACCCAATCCTCCATTCTTTCTTTCAGGTGAAGACCAACATAATGTGTCTATCCATTCTCTTCACATGGCCTTCACTAAGACTTATGGCTGTTAGTCCTGGTCTAGTGCATGACACATGTGATAGAGAATCACATACGTCACTCCAACTTAACACAGGAAGGACATATTTCAAGTTTCTTCCAAGCAATAAACTTACCACCAGGCTCCTCATCAACCAAGGTCCTCTAGTAGCAATCTAGCTACTCATGAACAGTTCCTCCCCTCGATGTCATGGATTTCAATATTGAGGAATCTTCAACTTTTTGGCTTCATAGGGCACATATCATCCATCAATTCCAGTCATGAGTCATTTCCACTATTAGAAAGTGATTCATCCACCTTCCTCATCTGGTCCACAGTTATGCCATGCTTCTTTCCTTCGAATCAACCCCAAGGATAATAGATCATTTCTTATGATTAGCGGCCCTGCACAAATTCATCTAGGTAAACATATACATATGAAATTTTAGAACAAAAGTTATCTTAGTGATGATATTTCACCATGACATCTTCCTGTAGGCATCAAAATCCTTCATATAGAGTGACACATCTCTTAATGATATGTTTTGTAAAGTTTCTTCTTATTTACCAGACTTTTGTCAAAGTCTACATATCCTCCTAGGAAATCTCCTAGTCACATATTCTTGACTTTCGGATGATAAATATCTCTTGACATGGTTTCATTTCATGATCTCTTCCTCTCTGCACATTCTCCATTCCCAGGAACTTATAACCTTTCTAGTTTTTTGTTCATATAAAACCACCTGATATTCCATGAGGACATATTATGTTGATTTCATCCGTCCGTGCACTGAGAGATACTCCCCCATAGATCATACTTCTAAATACAAAATTTCATTACCTGCAACCATATGACATGACTTCACAACATCCAATGTTATCATATAAATATATACATACCTCATACCCTTTTCCCTTGAGTAATCTTGTAGAAATTTCTCAAGAATCAAAAGCTTCATTCTCTTGGCCTGCTCCATCAATATGTCATCACATCCCAGAAATCTATTTCCATGATGACCCTTGCTCTTGATGACTGCTTTCCATTAGTAATGTTATTAGAGAGGTTTTCCTGGAGTTGATTCAATAGGAGCTCCTACCATGATTTCATCAGGATGCTACACTTCTTCTTATCATATAACTAACAGAAATCAATTAAAGGAGAAGATGATCTCAATTGTAGTGGAGATCCCTTGCTTCTTCTTTCTTATCAGGCTCTTTCCTCATTTCAGAGACATGGACTTCTTCCCTATTTCTCTTGTCCTTTTTCAGATTAAGGACACTTTCTATTTTAATGCCCAAGTTCATCATATCCAAGGCATCGTGCTTCATCCACATTTCTTCTTTTATTCTAAGGACCAAAACTTACTGAATCTTCCTTTCTTCCTGGACATGGCTACAAAGGCTTGATTCCTTCACTTGATCCTATAACAGCTTTGGATTTCAATATTGTTTTCGTTATTTATATAGAGACCCTAAATCATGGAATGGTGTGACTTCTATCTTGCCGTATAATTGCGAAGTGAAATTTCCCCATTCTTCTAATAGAGATTTTAGCACCATTGTAGTCTTATCCTAGTTCCCGTAGTTGATCAGAGAAATTGCTTCTCCTGTAGTACTCACAAAGAATAGCTCCAATAATTTCTTATATAATCCTTTTGATGATTTTAGATTTTGTACATCGGATATGATAGAGTCTTTAATGGATTCTATAAGAATCCTTTGGGCTCTTACATCTTCCTTCATGAATTTGGAATGACTTCATTGTCCTTGCCTTCTATGGAAAGTTTGAAACCCCCAAAAATTTGTTTTTTCCTTTCAAAGGAGACATTTTAATAGATTCATATAAAATAATAGATATACTTACTTGAGTAGATGCTTTTCTTCTTCTATCAGCTTGATTACTTTGAATATGGTTGAAGCTTCCTTTGAATGGTGATTGATGAGGATATTCTGCTACTTCTTTGAAAGATCAAGGATGATAGGTAACTTGCCTTGAAGCTTTTGATGTAAATACTTTGAGATAGTAATGATCTACTGGCACATTTAAGATGGTTCTATAATACTGTCTTATTTATTTCACTGTGGAAGAATGAACTTTCTTCTAATCAAATCCTTGCTTTGATGCCATCCATGAAATCTGATCCTTGAGTGTCTCTATGCCCTTTCTAGTACCTTAGATCTGATACCATGTTGAGAATTTGGAGGGCTGTAGGTTAATAAAAATTATCTTCTTGATAATTAATAGTGACCTTACTTGTGATACTTATGTATTCTCTTCTTTCAGTTTAATTAATCTTTCATCAAGTCAATTATAAAAAAGCACAAGACATGAAAGTTAGGCTCCTAGAGCCAGGGAAATGCCTCTCCCTCTTGGAGAGGAAAACCCACAAATAATTCTTCTTATAGATATTCAAATGACAAGTACCATGATCCAGACTTAGACCCTAGACCTAGATATGCTTCCAGGACCTTGATCTTCACCTTGTATATGCTTGTATTTGAATTTCTTGAACTGTGGGAAGGTAAATCAAGGATTTACCTTCCTCACTATTGCTGCTGCTTCTCCTTATGATCACTGTCTCAACCTTTGCTATTTTCAGGAAAAATTCAGGTATACAAAAATGTGTTCCACGTAAACTTCAGGTATATGCAAATGTAAACTTCAAATATACACAAATGTATTCCATGTAAACTTCAGATATACACAAATGTATTCCACGTAAACTTAAGGTATATGCAAATGTATTCCACGTAAAATTCAGGCATACAAATATGATTTAGGCATAGATTAATGCTCACGACATCAATGTTATATCAAATAGATAGTCCTTCAAACTTCTCGCAAAACAATCTTTCCAAAATCTACACTGAAGCTCCCTTAGATTACCTGCAAACTGTGATTGTTTAACCACACTTAATATAATGTATTGTGTTGACCGCACTATGTATTATCCACACTGTGTATTTTCCTATTGACTCCTAGTCCGCAAAAATATCTTAGACATACTCGCAATTTCAGAGGAAATATGCATTAAGCTCCTCAAAGATCTTTGCAATTCCTGCAGTGATATCCACAATTTAGTCCACACTTATATACTATCTAACCTGCACTCATATATTGCCATGTGTTTGCAATGTAGTCTGCAACATTGTCTTCTTTCTTATCCGCAATGTAGTCTCCTGTTATATGCACTGTTATTTTAGAAATATCTGATGTCTTCTTCTCCATAGTGACCACATACCTCATCTATATATAGTGCACATTCCTTCAAGCAAGCTGACCATGCAACTGTTAATTAGGCCGACTAGATAATATTTATCCCATCGTTAGAGAGGTATTTCTTCACTTGTTTTTCATCGTTGCATTGATGGCTATTGTAGGCTTCTTCCATAAGGTCTTGGAGCATATAAAAAAACTATATTTTAAACTTAACTAAAATCTATTGGACATCAAGAAGAAGTCCATTTACTTAATAAATTATGTTCATGAAACCCATGAAGAAAATAAAAAAATAATGTATTTTATTTTTACTTCTTCTTTTCCATAATTACATTTACATGAAGACCGACCTAGTTACACTTTTCAACACTAAATACCGTAGACCCTATTCGTTACCTTCGCCACACTCATTGTGCCACATCACCTATCCGTTACCAATCGAATCCACTTCCGTGGTATTTGATACGTTAACACATTTAATTAAGACCAATGACCATTAAATTAACGGATCCACGCCATGTTCAACGAAAAAACAACTTTCCTTATAAAATCATGAAACTTAATCCTTTCAACCTTCATTGTGCTCTATTTTCTACAGTTTCAATTGCTTTACAAGTTTACAGTGCGCCAATTTTTATTTGTTGATTTGTCTTCAACCAAAGAAACAACACTTACCTTGTCTACTTCGACCAATTGTAGAGATCCCGTGCATTCCTGGTAAACTTGTTCCATTCTGATTCCACTTCAATTCCTAAGAAATGATTAAATATTCCTCCTAAAAAGAAAAACCAGGAGGAACCTTATAATCCACTAGTCCACCCTCCCCTAGATTTATATCATGTTCCTCTAGCTGATATAGATTACAAAATTAATGAGACAGAATGTGAATTTTAATTGTTTGAGATGTACTATTGGTTAGAAGATAAATACATTGAAAAATCTGATGATATTTGGCTCTGGGAGTCTAATTTTCCTCATTATATATTCACTCACACATACAATGCCCTTGAGTTTATCTGAAAGTGTCAAGCCTGCTACATCCCCAGTCAAAGAGATATCATTGCCCCTATCGGTGAAATCCTTTTCACCATCACTCCCCAATCAATTGACCAAATGATGCAAGCCCCCTCTGTGGAAAATGACACCCCTTTTTCCCTAGAATCCCTCAATGAGTTATATCAAAAGCTCGATTTTGCCAAAAGAGCTAAAATCTTTGACATTTTCCTACCTAAAAATACTCAATTGCCAAAGAAAAACCCTCCATACCCTTCCTCCATTTTCCCTGATCAAGAAAATAATATTATAACAGTCATTGCATACCTTATTGGATATTATTATTATAAATGGGTAGATGAACCCATTTTATGTTTCCTCTCTATATTTTCCATATACTGTAAACCATCAATCATCTTCAATTTCAGCCAATTCCCAACAGATAACATCCATGATTAATTCATCAAATTTCAGACTAAGGAAGTGTTTAAATACTCCTCTATTTTAGTATATGTGTTTGTGTATTATCAGAAAGATAGATTCAATTTTTCCATGCAGAAGCTTTATTAATATGGAAACCAACAACCAGTCATCTTCTCGACATCATTGGTGATGAAAAAACAGAAAGAATTTGCATACAAACAATTCATCGAACTATTTGTGCATCCAGCCATGAGCATTACGAGCAGTAGAGTTGAACCTAGGATAGGTGAAGACATAAAAATGATACTACATTTGTCAAATCAGGCCAAAACAGGAGAATGGTACTTGTACCGGAATTATACAGAGATAAGAGTCTATGAGTGTGAGTTCTCTCCCTATAAAATCCCAAAATTCCTCCCCATGAGGATTTTTGCTCTTGAGTATATTAGACAGATGTTGAATGCTAATGGAATTCACTTTGTATTAACTAATAATAAGTCCCAATATAGGATCAAAACACATATTGGGCCCTTTATTTGTAATAGCTGGTGAGCATGTGAGGAAGAAGATAATATACTGAAAGAAATTAACTTCAGCCCGAGATTTACTTGCTCCTATGACCCTCTTGGAAGAATTTCAAAGCTGAGAGTAGAGAATGAAACTAACCCCTACATACACACCCATAGGCCATAGATATAAAAGTATATGAACCAATTGGAATGGGTTTAAAACACATTGTAGTAAGCTGAGGAGCAGAGAATATCAACATCAACATCACAAACAACTATCCCACAGGAAAAAGAAGGGAAGAGGCAAAGAGAAGAAGAGTCACCTTCAATGACTGATAATCAGGTAAAGGATTCAAAATGATGTACAGAAAAAGGACCAAGTTGAATCCTAAAGCTGACACAGACAAAAAATCAGAGCAGACTTCTAGTTCTCAAAGTAGGTTGCTTTCTGTATTTGATTCAGAAAAGGGTAAGATGTAGATGGCCTTCCTCGAGGCCCAAATCCCACAGCCAATGTCAATAGATGACTATAAGAAGACAAATTTTTAGTTTGACATAAAGGAAATTCATCCCATTGGTCAAATCGAGATGCACAAGCAGTCAAGTGAAATGATCTCTTCAACTTTGATTAACACAACAATGAATCTTTCCAAATTGCAGGTTTCTTTTTCCAATATCCAGTCAGAGTTAAAAATGGAGAAGATCTCTTCTCTTGCTAAGGATACAAGGATTAAATCCTTAGAATATTTGGTGGTCAAAATAGGATATGATCCTTATAATATGAAGGTTGTGTTGTGCTATACAACAACCCCCATTTATTTTTACTAAATGGGGACCCTTTAAAACTAATCAGGAAATTTATTTTTTAGCTTAAGTAAAAAACTTCAGGAAATCAAGTTTCTTTTGCTTTTCCACTTTCATTCCCTAGTGCGCATCACAATTTGCATAGCTTGCAAGCTTAAACGACTTAAAATCCACTAAGTCATGCGGGCTGCGATATGCACTAAAGCCTTTCAAATTCATATTAAAATCTTATTGCAAATGCTTTAAACACCGTTATAAACCAAAATCGCTTCGCGCCTCGTTAAAAAGATCAAAATTCTAAAGAAATTCAGTGAAAGTTGCGATTAAACGAGCCTGACAAGCCAATAAAGAAATAAAAATAAAGATCCAAAGTCCGATAAAGCACAACGGCTTGATTTCTTAATGCGCATTTCACATTTCGCAAGAGATAACCAAAAGAAAACTCATTACCACATAACAATTGCGATGTGTGATTTGCGCAGATTGCATTTTACGAGATTTATGGGTAACATAACAAATGGAAATAGTTATAAGTTGCAATATGCGATGAATGGTAGTTAATTGCTCAAGCATGCGAAATGAATCATGTCAAATCATACTGAATATGAGATCCAACATCTTAAATTGATCGATAGACATTTCATGTCAAGGTGTAAGAGATTTGATTTAAAACGATTATTGGTGATTAACAACATTTAATAGAAGTAAGGTTTCGATAGAGACATATCTACTTCGAGCATGTTTTGAAGTGATTGAATGCCGAATTTGTTTTAATTCTGTTTGCCTCTTTGTTCTCTATATTTTTAATGTTTTCTCTGTTCACTTGAAACTAGGAAACCAATTAATAGAGCAAGGAAAATATAGATGAGCAATAAAGGCAAAGAAATTGCCCAAGCGCCATCTACCGAAGACTTAAATATGTCTCCCCTATTCTTAGACACCACCTGAAACAAGGAATGGGGAAGTTCTTCGTGGGAGGCAATGTATAATTTTTTCAAAGATGAAAAGCCAAGGGTAATAGTCAGATTTGCTATAACAGGCGCATCAGTCCCTTCAGACCCTACCTATTTCGACGTTGCATGTTCATTCATTCATAAGGTAGTAGCAAGGCCAAAGATTCTCCCCTATACAGATATGGTTGAGTGGGTAATTGACCACTTGAACGTAGAATATAGAACATTCCAGGATTCAAAGGGCAAGAATATTGGTTCATTTAGGGAAGAAGATTTGAGGACAATGTACCACTTACCTGTCCTGCAGCAGAACTATGACAAAGATTTTCTTTAAATATTTAGGGAAAAACATCCAGACCTAATGAAAGTCATAAAGGAATGGAAGGAAGACAAAGGAAAGATTAAACGAGATAAACTCGGTACATACCCAATAACACAAACTCCTTTCCCTTACTATTATGCTGCTTGTATGTTGTGTAGATTATATGCAAAACCTTATAGCACTAGGTTTTCTGTAGATTTGGTCCCATTAATTGACGCAATCGTCAATTCCTTAATTCTGAATTGGGAAAATATCCTATCTGATAATTCAGCCAAAGAAATGTTATCATCTATAGAAAATATCCTATGTGGATTGGAGTAAAAGAAGTGTTTCATCTAGAGAAATACCCCCCTTTTACATGAGTCCCTATGTCATGAACGCAATTTTATTTTCTTCTAGTTTTCCTACTATGGGATGGAAATGGACGACCCAAGACCCTACTCCAATCCACATTTACCACAAAGCCCTTTGGGAATCAGACTTCCATCTGCATTTTTACAAAATTTTCCATAGAGTCATGTTGCCTATGTACCAAATTATATTCAATGAGAGAGCCCCTAGGGTTTCCAAAGAGGCTAGTACAGACATTTTTTCCAGTTTCTAGATGGTTCGTAGAGGAATGTTTCACATATGTCAGAGTATTTGGTAGTTATGATTCTCCTCATGTCCTACCATATTATGTTCCTCATAAGTTACTTCCAAGAGAAATTTCCTACCATCTTGTTGTAAATGGTATTTCTAAACAACTTAAAGATGCTAAGAAGGCCGCTTGGCCTAATTTTCCTTTATAGTGTGGTACTTTTGCACTTTTTGATATTGGTTATGCCTACAAGGAACTTTCAAATGTTAATCTATTGAATTTGACAGTAATGCCAAAGTGGCCATATGACCCCAATGGCGTGATTAAAAATTACATCACAGAGCTCAAAGTAAAACCTTTTGTGAAAGAGACAGATAGATTTGATGATTTCTTTCAAGGTATTGAAAAGTTTTCATATGTACTTAAGTTTGCATCCAGCCAACTCAATCAAGATGACTTGGAAGCCTTCCAAGCATACAGAAGCAAGACACTGGAAAGGATTCCTTTGGAACATTTATTGACTGTTGAAGATGTTAGCAGACCTACTCCAAGTATTAGCTTTGATAATGAAGTTAAAGACATGTATGAAGATGAGTCAGGGCAATCATAACATCAATCTCAGAATTCAGATCATTTTGAAAATGAATCCAAAAATAGAAAGAAGAACCCAAAAGAAGTAATTGAACAAGTAAACAAAGAGATTGAGATTCACGATAAAGGAGGGAGTAATGGAACATAATCATCTTCCCAAGAAGTTCAGCACAATCAAGATACACTTGATCAGTCAGAAAAGTGTCAACCAAAGGATTTGAAGAGTGAATGGGATGAGTTTTCTATAGTAATAAAAACTCCTAAAACAAATCCCAATACCGATCAAGCTACCAATTTTCAGATGCTAGAACATTCACAGAAGTTAGTGGAAACTGTTACTCCACTACAACAAGTTCCTGAAATTCGTGATCGAGAGATCATTCCAACTTATCCTATAGAATTTATAGTGTTACAAATTGAGGATATCCCTTCGCTGGATGTCTTCTACAATCCTAGTCATAAGGCTGTAGTCAAGAGAAGAAAAAGGAGAATAATTGAAGATGCATTCTCAAACCTTACAAATGAATCCGTTGATGTTTCATGGAAGGATCCCCTAGCTGATCCTACTAAAAATTTAACCAAACTATCAGAGTTTGCAGGTGCATATGCTACTACCACTGTTGATAAGGCCACTGAGGTTAAAATGTTACCGAAGTAGAGAGAAGATAAAATACAAGAATTAGAGAGACTGTTAGATCAAGAAAAGTCTAACTCCAATGAGCAAATGGAATTGTAGATATCCAAATTTCAAAAGGATTTTGAAAGTCTTAATTTGCAGCATCAAGTACAACTCACTGAGAATAAAACAAAACTGGGAGCAGTAATGAACAGATTACAAAGCCAACCACAGTTAGAGCAATTAATAAAGGAAGCATTGGACGTGAATGCTAAATTAAAGCAACAACAAAAAGTATTTGGCCAGCAAGATTCTATCACTAGCTCTTATTGTGACTCAAGTAAAATATTGATCCAACGAGTAGCTATCAAGAAACTTGAATGTGAGAAAATCGAGAAGAAAATCAATGAAAAAATTCAATGGCAAGCATCACACTCAGGCAAGGAAGGTGATCTACCCTAGGTAGATAAATTCCACAAAGAGATCTTATTCAAGGATTGGAAAGCAAGCAGAGAAAGCAGCAACAAAAGCATCAAGATTGACAAAGGAAATTACTGAATCTGCATGTGAACAACTTTTGAAATAAAAAATTATCAAAGGGCGCACGTCTGAAGTGCTCTCAGAAGTCAAACAACTGGAAACACAATGGAAACAAAAGGAAGAAATGCAGGATGATGCAATTAAAAAAGTAAATAAGTTTGATCAAGAAAATTAATGGAATTTTCTGATCAAACCTTATCATCAATACCAGACCCTGCAATCTTTAACATATTCGACAAAAAGATCACAACCAACACTCTCAAATGCAGTATTCAAGGGATAGCTCAGATCGAGGATTTTGCAGCCAGCTCAGCTCAAGCCCATGCTATATATTTGTTGACTTCGGGATCAAATCCAAATGAAAGATCAAAATTCATAGTCATATTGCTACTTTATTTTCCTAGATTGTGGTTAAAGTTTGTCTTATGAGGAAGGTTGTTTGAAAGCACCTCTATTTTTATGTAATAATCTATTTTTAAAACATAGTTAGTTTAGTATTTAAACCCCTTTCATGCATTTAGGGAAGGGTCCTAAAAATTTTCAAAAACATTCTCAAAGAATGCACTTTTTTAAATTTGTGAATGCTTTGATGAATTAATGGAACATGAGTCTGTTATCTTTTGAAATTTGAAGCTGTTTAACTTATGTTGCACTATTGTACTCTTTAAATTTCTTTAAAGTGAAGAGGAGCAAATATCTATTGTTAGTTTACATGATTAGAACTTCGTACATATGGTACTTCTATTCACTTGTATTAAGTCTTGCTTTCTAGATTGATAGTCATCTTTTATTGCATTATATATTTGAAACGCCATTATAGATGAATGTTAAATGCACTTCTGTACTAATATTTCTTATTGGATATATAATCACATATATGAATGCGATATATATTTCATAATTCTTCTAATCAAACTATTTTTTTAGAAGAATCATATTACATAATTTTCATCTCTTTCAACTGTTAAATAATCTACATTGCTAATCGTTGAAGGATATCCCTTTAGATCGCATAAAGGAAGAAACACCCCAGGTATATATTAGAATAGAGGGTGTTAAATAAATGCATGTGATAGATTAGAATCATTTTCCATTGCATGTTGTATAATCAAAACACACCCCAAAATCATCCTTATTGGGAAACCAGTCCCACTATCTCCAGTTGAAGCCACTACACATAACGGAAAAGGAGCTACTTTAAGGTCTATACTAGGTGGTTTTCCCCCATGTTGTGGCAGCGAATTCCGAGGCCTCAACATTTTGGCACTAGAAGGAGGGCCTTGTGAATTCCAAGAAGGTCTGATCAATCTAAAGGTCAATCTAAAAGTATCTCTCCCTCTATATCCCCATCAACTTCTAGAAACTTATCTAGATCTTCATCTTTAAAATCTGAATTTGATCATCCTTCTTCTAAGTCTCCCAATGATGCTCAACCCATACTGTCTCCGGATTTTTATCAAAATTCCCCTAAAGTTCAGTCTTTGATAGAAAAGTTAGAGAGAGTATCCATTTCTGTTGAAAAGCCTGAAACTTCTCAAACATCTGAGATCAGTATTTCGTCTTCTTTATAACCTCGAAGAATATTAACTAGATCAAAAAATTCAAAAGAAAAGAATTCTTCCTTTTGAATTTTCCATCGATAGTACTTGGAAGAGAATAAAGAGGTCTCAATCAGAGTCAATCGCCAACAAGATCTTATCTCATTCACCTCCATTACCTCCACTCATTTCCACCACTTCCACTCCAACAATCAGTGTTACTTTAACTAGTTCCAGTACTCGGACTAATATCCCTTCAACTAGTTCTAGCACTTAACATGCCTCTTCTTCCACTCAAACTCAATCCATCATATCCACCCAAGGTCCAATGGAAGGCAACCCATGGAACAATCCAGGGACTGTAAATATGCCCGCTGTTGGGCCATGAATACAACCACTTTTTAACACTTATTTCATCCATTTTTACTCTTCTTTATCATGTCATTTATTATAATTTATCATATAAATCCATTTTATAATGATTTATGCTCTTATGGATGAATATTATTTATTCTCCTTTATTTTTAATAAATTGATGATTATTATGCATAATTTTATCAATGATGGTTTATTAATATATTTTTTAATATCACTCACCATTTTAGCCTCCAAGATATTTGCCAGATTGAAGATTTGATCTCCAAATCATCATCAAATATTTCAACTCAGAAATTCACTGGAATAAGAAGTGACAATTTTGCGGTGGAGATTCTGGGCAAATAAAGAAGAATCTGGAAAATCCGGAACATGGGTTTGTCCAGAACGGACAAAATTAACTTTAATGTAGAACGGTTTGCCCAAATTCGGCATGTATTGAGAGAAACACAGGGTTCTTTGAGCACAATTTTCTTAGATTTGTTGTTGCCGCTGTCCTCCAAATCTCAGCTGCAAAGCCAAATTCGCCTTGCTCTTGTTGAAAGATGGATGGAAATATATTTTCTGGTTAATCAAGTTGTTGGGAACAATCCAATATTGTTATGGGAGAATATTTTCTATTTAATTTCTCCTCTTTCTGATTATAAAAGGAGAGCATGTATTATGTATTGAAAAAGGGATGGAAAGAATGGATGATTATTGAATTCTCTTTGTAACATTGTAATTCCTTAACTCTTGTGAGCAAAGAACAACTGATGTAAAAGCTATTCATGTTTGATTAAAACAAAGAGGCATTCTCGTTCCATTTCTCAAGCTCTGTAGTAGCCCAGTGGCGCTTTCACCGGCAGTTGAGGGCCTGGCCCTGGTGGAGCGATCTGTTGTTTGTATTTCTATTCTTTTATTTCTGTTGTGTGTTAATTGCATTTAGATTTATTACGATTACAGAGTTATTTGATTGATGTTGGATTGAATTCAGATTTGATGTGTACGTTAATGAATTGCACTGCTATTCTATCTTAGCAAGGATTGTATTTATTATCTTATTCATCTTGCTATTTTTTATAAAGCATTGTTGTTCCATTGATTTATGATTCATTCCAATGAACTATTTCATAGTCTTGGTTGTCGACAAGATTGGCGTATTGAGATTAGTTGCCTGATTGCGTTAGAATTATAATTGTTGTTCATATTGTTGTTCCATTTTTGTTTATTGTTTATTTCTAATTCGTAGCTTCAGATTAGCAAATAGATGAGTTACAATTGGTATGCATAGGAATTACAAGCTGCTATTCCTTTCTAGATTTTGTTCCTTTTAATTAATTTCATTAGCACGAATATTGAGTTTGCTTTCATTTCGATTGCTTTAAGATCACCAACTGTAGAGGATAGAGGTTATTGCTTCCAAGCCCCCAGATTGGTTATCTTGCATCGATTTCTAAGGGAAAGAGTTATTGCTACTGTATCCCTGATCGATGTTTTGCAGTTTGATTCAAGTTTCAAAGCATTTCCATTTGTAATTAGGTTCATTTACAAGCATTTTTTTATTCTTGTATTCAAAATTCTGTACTACATCTTCACAGCATTACTCTTAGATAATTGTAGCCTCAGACAGAGCACACTCTTGAAATAAAAAGTTGCTCCCGGATTGATAATTAATGTGAGATAAATAAGCATTAAAAAGACACCTTTTATACCTCGAAATTTTGGCGCCGTTGTCGGGGAGAGTGTATGCCATTTAAAAGGAGTGATGCACATTTGACCTTTTTTCTGCTTGGGAAGAATTGGGTTTTAAAGACGAAAGGTAAGAACCTGCGCACCGAGCAAGGAACATACTTGCTCACTGCCCGCTTCACAGCAGAATTGGGTAAATTTCTTTCTTTATTTAGGAATGAAGGCTTGTTCTTTTGAATGACTAGAAAATCTAAACAAGACAAAATTCCTCCCAAACCTGAAAAACCTAAGGGACTGGTGACCCTTGGGAGAAAGACCTTTATTGACGAAATTCTTAAGAAAATTGAATCTCAGCCATTAATAGGACCTAGGAAAGTTATTTCTAGACAATCTACTAGTTCCCTTCAGGCCACAGAATCACCATCTGTAGCCTTTGCTGAGGTACATATCCAAACAGAAGAGACTGAGCAAGATTCTCAAGAAATTGAGAATTTTTGCCCAATTGTTTTTACAAGAAGGGAAGTTTGCTTCTCATACTCTACTATTTATCAACATGCATTTTTCAAATTTGGGTATGTATAGAGGCCTTATTTTGGAAATGGATCCATTTGGAATACTCTTATACATAAGCATATTCGATTCTCAAAGAAGAGTAGGATAGTGGAGAAAATAAAATAAATAAGAAAATAAACACATTTTTTTATTTTATTTTTGTAAAAATAGTTGTTTCTTTGTTGCAACATGCTGTGAAATTAACATTGATGATAAATGTTCTAATTTATTTGTGTATTCATATGAATTATATTGAAAATAACAATTCTACAAACACTCATCCATTTTTATCACCAATATGGAAAAATTTCTTGAATATCATATTTTTTTTGGCTTGCGGACTTGATGAAATTTCTGAAAACAAAGTTGGGATAGTCATGTTTTGGGAGACCAAAAGTGAATATTTTTAAAACCTGTTTCTATCCTAAGTAGCCCTTTATGTCTACTTTCTAACCCAATTTTAATCACTTAATTTGGATTTGAAACGAAAAATTTAGAACCAAAACATTGACATGGTGTCTAGTAGGCAACTCAACAACAGAGTTGGGATAGTCAGTTTTTGGAGGCCTAAATGATTATATTTTTAAAAATTATTTCTATGGTAGATTCCTCTATGAATCTAGCTTACAACGCAATTTTAATCACTTGATTTCGATATCATATGAGGAATTTATGACCAAAATACTAACTTCCTATCATAAATCAACACTCTTGAAACTCTGTTTTCTCGGCTGTTCACTAGCATATTTGACCCATCAATTTTTCTTGTCTTAAAAAAATGTTTCTATTGGAGATCAATAAATGAATCTAATTTAATATCCAATTTGAATCAGTTCAATCTGCTATCAAACAAAAAAGTTATGTTTGAAATACCAATTGTTGGTCTGAGCTGGAAATCGAAAATGACTCTATTAGGTAGGTTGTTTTAAGAAAATTTAACATACCATTACATGGAATTTTTAAAACCTTTTTCTATTGGAGATATACCTTTGAATTAGCTCTCATTTGGATTTAGAATCACTCAAATCAGAAATAAAACAAAGAAGGTATGATTAAAACACTGTTGGTTAGTATAGTCGACCACTGCTCTCCCGCAGGTGACAAATAAAATTTGTTTTATTTTTCCATAGATTTGTTCTACAGAGTAACTAATTGCTAGTTTTTTGCATAATTCTTGGATTAAGGGAGCCCTTACACCTCTCTTCATCCATGATTTAATTTTTTATTGCAGTTAGACACTCGTTTTTTGCAGGTCTTAGAAGAATAAAGAAGGTCAATTTATGGACAAGTGATTCTTGAAAGAAATTTTAGTGAAACAAGGGAATTTCATCCAGTTCATTACCTAACAGATTCATAACAAGAATAAATGAAGAATTGATTTCCATTTGAAGATTCATGTCACTGCTGCCAAACAATTTTCAAAAGATCATTTTTTTTTCCATTAATAGATTTGATATTCTCTTAGAAATAACATCATAGCTGTTGTAACTTAATAAAGTGTTGTTTCTTTTCTGATTTCTTTTATGTTTTTGTGTTTCAGGGGTCAATCTCTTCAAATTATAATTTCCGCTCCAGTGCCAATTGAACAATAAAGACCCCACCATGCAAGTTTCAATTGCAGAAGGCAATTCTTCAATAGCACCAATTCTGTAAAAATTTACTTTTTCTTGAAACCTGTACATAAACTTTCCTTTCTATTTGATTGGATTTGCTTGACAATGGATTGCACATTAGCTTTGTTCTTTCCCCTATTTTTTTTTTTCCATTTTGCGTGTTTATAGTTGTTTGTTATTCCTCTTAAGGAACAGTTATTGTTCCTCTCAAGGAATAGCAGTCGTTCCTCTTAAGAAACAATGTGTTTGTGTGTTTGTTTTTGTTGTTCCTTCCAAAAGGAATAACATTTTCGTTGATTAGTTTTGTTGTTCCTTCTAAAAAGAATAGCATTTGTGTTGCATGTTTTTGTCGTTCCTTTCAAAAGAAACAACAGTTTTGTTGTTCCTTTTAAAAGGAACAACACCGCTCGTTTTTGTTGTTCCTTTCAAAAGGAATAGCACCGAATGTTCTTGTTGTTCCTTTCCAAAGGAACAACATTTTCGCAAATTGTTTTTACTGTTCCTTTCAAAATGAATAACACTTTTTGAGTGCATTTTTCTTGTTTGTAAACATTTTTTTGAGTTTTTTTTGAATTTTTCATACCTTTTTGAAAGACAAACATACAATTTATGGAAGGATATACAAATTAGAGCTTACTGTAATCAACAAATCAAAAGAAATTGTCATTTTTAAGAAAGTTGTTTAGTAATGGTAAGAAAAAGGAAAAAGAGACATAATCAATAACATGATTTTGTTGTCTTACTACCACTAAATTCATATGATCGATTATATTTATCATGTTGATTCTTTCCCATATTTTATAACTTTCTTTGATTTTTATTTATGGAGTAGGAACAAGGGCATATTATTTTCTATTGAGTTGTTCAGACTTCTTCCACCATCCCTACTCCTAAGAAGTGCTGAGCCATCCTTTATGAATAAATAGGAAAGTGCTATATGAAAAGAAAAATATTTACATATTTCATTAATAATTTTATAATTTGACAAATGGAGGATAGGGGGTCTCATCAAGAGCCGGCCTACCATGTTCATAAGGAAGCAAGTGAAGTATCATTCCCATCATGGCCACCAAACCAGGGATATGGTCCAATGGACAATTGAAAAATTAAGAAGTCCTTGGAACAGGAGGTCTCATCACGAGCCGGCCTGCCCACTTTTCACTTCTTCCCAGTGAATGGAATTGTGATTTATCTGTTCACCAAGCCAGCGCAATGGCCTCCGTTATGACAATTCACAAGCACTTCCTCAGTATAAATAAAGGACAATGGTTCCAAGGGTGAGAGAGCAACTCTGTCAAGGTTATGGACACCTGTGGGCAACAAAGCTCTGTTGATGGTATTGAAGTCACATTTATACACATCAATAGTAATATTAAACCCTTTTTCCTATATCTCTATTTAAATATCAGATGAAAGTATGAATCATTAACCTTTGATTTTGAACCTATTATACATGAAAATCATCATAAATCGATCACATGCTTCTGTTTATGATTTATCACATGCATAGATTTCAGTAAATGCTATAATTTCATTGATTGTATCATAAGTATGTATGCCTTTCCATGTTGTACAATTGCTATACAGTATGCTGCTCTTCTATTTTGTTGATTTGCCACAATATTGATACCGCATTTTTACAGAATTTTTTCTGTTTGAAATTTTTTTGCATGCATCTTATCTATTTCCAATCCAAATTGAAACTGTGGATTCAAGAAAATTGCATATAGAATTGTGATTTGTTTACAAGAGAACAAGTATGGGGGGAAATTCTATTCGTAGCACGACCACACCATTTCAATTAACAGCAAAGGTTCGTGAACGCGCAAAATTCTTTAGACATGATGTGCTTGCATGACTTCTACCTTTTGCATCACTTTCAGTATTCGCTCAGCCTACATCAGCTTCAACAAAGGCCAGTCCCTACATGTCATTCCACATTTTTTTTTTCGGAGGTAACACTTGAGGTAAAATAGCATAATTTTCTGATTTATTATGAATTTAGGAGAATTTCATGAAAATCCATTGAGCATTATTTATCATCATTCAATCCACATCTTTACCACTTCCATTTTTTTAGATACGTCTTATCTTTCAATTTGGGGGAGTGTTGATTTTCTTTCCTTTCTTTCTTGTGACCATGTCAGTAATATTCTTTATCATCCATGGATATTCTTATTCATTCTCAACACCTCCCTTATTCCATGTTGTTTTACACCAAGCATCGATTTCAAAAGATTGTAGCAACCACCTCTCTCTGTTTTCTAGCATTGCATGAGGACATGCTAATTCTTTAGTTTGGGGGGAGAATTGCTACACATGATGGATGTTTTCTACTCTCTTTCTCATTTAAGGCATACAATTTCATTTTTATACAGTGCAGAAATTGATTTGCATATATCTTTAAAATTATGAACTGAATTCTTGTGATTTATGGATAACAAAGAGGTATCATTAAAATACACAAACCCAGATAATTTCACGCTAAATTAGTTCATAAAATTTTGAAAATTATGCACTATCACCTACAACCATTTTTTATATCTCATGATCCGTGCATCCAAACGATTTAATTTTTGAGAAAATGGTTAATGAAGTTTGTTGTTACTTATGTCACATTTTTCTACAACTTCATATACATATAGTTGAATGTCAACTGTAAAAATTGTTATGCCTTTATCAAGATTTCTAAAATTGAATATTCATTATTTGAGGAAAAATTCATTTGTTCCATCCATTTCATGAGTTGGAATGAACAATTTTCTTTGCTTGGTTAACACATGAGTTTTCTCTTTGGGTTGCATGAGAACATGCAATATATTCAGTTCTGGGTTGCATGAGGACATACAATATATTCAGTTTGAGGGTATGTTGGGCCGTGAATACAACCACTTTTTAACACTTATTTTATCCATTTTTACTCTTCTTTATCATGTCATTTATTATAATTTATCATATAAATCCATTTTATAATGATTTATGCTCTTATGGATGAATATTATTTATTCTTCTTTATTTTCAATAAATTGATGATTATTATGCATAATTTTATCAATTATGGTTTATTAATATATTTTGTAATAGCACTCACCATTTTAGCCTCCAAGATATTTTCCATATTGAAGATTTGATCTCCAAATCATCATCAAATATTCCAACTCAGAAATTCGCTGGAATAAGAAGTGACAGTTTTACGGTTGAGATTCTAGGCAAATAAAGAAGAATCTGGAAAATCCGGAACATGGGTTTTGTCCAAAACAGACCGAATTAACTTTAGTAAAAAATGGTTTGCCCAAATTCGGCCTGTATTGAGAGAAACACAGGGTTCTTTGAGCACTATTTTCTCAGATTTCTTGTTGCCGCCGTCCTCCAAATCTCAGCTGCAAAGCCAAATTTGCCTTGCTCTTGTTGAAAGATGGATGGAAATATATTTTCTGGTTGATCAAGTTGTTGGGAACAATCCAATATTGTTATGGGAGATCATATTTGATATTTATTTTCTCCTCTTTTTGATTATAAAAGGAGAGCATGTATTATGTATTGAAAAAGGGATGGAAAGAATAGATGATTATTGAATTCCCTTTGTAACATTGTAATTCATTAACTCTTGTGAGAAAAGAACAACTTATGTAAAATCTATTCATGTTTGATTAATACAAAGAGGCGTTCTCGTTCCATTTCTCAAGCTCTGTAGTAGCCCAGCAGCGCTTTCACCGACGGTTGAGGGCTCAGCCCTGGTGGAGCGATCCGCTGTTTGTATTTCTATTCTTTTATTTCTGTTGTGTGTTAATTGCATTTATATTTATTACGATTACAGAGTTATTTGATTGTTGTTGGATTGAATTCAGATTTGATGTATACGTTAATGAATTGCACTGCTATTCTATCTTAGCAAGGATCATATTTATTATCTTATTCATATTGCTATTTTTTATAAAGCATTGATGTTCCATTGATTTATGATTCATTCCAATGAACTGTTTCATAGTCTTGGCTGTCGACACAATTGGCGTATTGAGATTATTTTCCTGATTGCGTTAGAATTAGAATTGTTGTTCATATTGTTGTTCCATTTTTGTTTATTGTTTATTTCTGATTCGTATCTTCAGATTAGCAAATAGATGAGTTACAATTGGTATGCATAGGAATTACAATCTGCTATTCCTTTCTAGATTTTGTTCCTTTCAGTTATTTTCATCAGCACAAAGATTGAGTTTGCTTTCATTTTGATTGCTTTAAGATCACTAACTGTAGAGGATAGAGGTTATTGCTTCCAAGTCCCCAGATTGGTTATCTTGCATCAATTTCTAAGGGAAAGAGTTATTCCTACTGTATCCCTGATCGATGTTTTGCAGTTTGATTCAAGTTTCAGAGCATTTCCATTTGTAATTAGGTTACTTTACAAGAATTTGTTTATTCTTGTATTCAGAATTTTGTACTACATCTCCACAGCATTACTCTTAGATAATTGCAGCCTCAGACAGAGTACACTCTTGAAATAAAAAGTTGCTTCCGGATTGATAATTAATGTGAGATAAATAGGCTTTAAAAATACACCTTTTATACATCAACACCCGCTCCTCTTCATGCTCTACCAAAATCACATGAAAGATGGTTACCTAAGTTGAATCCTGATGATGGTCTTCCGACAGATGAACACATTCATAATTATATGCTATCCATCAATTTAAATGGAGTAGTTGAAGAGGATTGTGTTGTAAGATTATTTCCATACACTCTCACGGGATCTGCAGGATCCTGGTATTTTTCGATTCCTGCCAGCTCTATAACTAGCTGGAATATGTTTAAAGAAAAATTTCTACCTAAGTTTGGGGATGATAGGACCACTGCTATGCTCATCAATGATTTATCAAATCTAAAAGCTAAATGAGGGGAGACAATAAAATATTTTAATTCAATATTTAATGAATTGCTTAATAAAATTCCTGCTACATCAGTTCCTGGCGCAAAAGTTAAAATTGAGTAGTATATTTCATATCTTCCATCCAATTTAGCCATTTTCATTGATAGATAAAAACTACTGACACTCGCAAAAAACATGAAGGAATCTCTATTTGTAGAGAAACACATAACCACTCTTGAGAAGAAGAATTCTCAAGAAAATAGAAAATCAAAGAAGGCATAATTTAAAGATGATTCTAAAAAGAAGCCATCTAAAGACCCTTTTTATGTAGAAGGTCTTCAGAATTTTTTTAAAGACTATGACAAATGAGATGGCAGATATTAAGAAACAAGTCACTGAAATTTCTAGCTCAAAAAAGACATTCAAATCCTTCAAGAAAAATCAGTCCTCTAATACTCAACCACCGAATATCATATCTAACGCTGAGTCTGATCAAGATACAAAGGAAGAGCAAATAGAGGAATAAGAAAATGAAGAAGAAGAAAACGTTGAACTAAATGGAATGTGGGATTTCATCCTACCAAATAAAGAACAACATGAAGCTTTACCTGTGAGTATAAGAAGCAAAAAGACTACTAAAGCAACACAACCAAATCAACAACAGAAGAATTCAACACCTGCTAAGGATAAAACAATAAGTAAAAAGTATACTTCAAAGGCTACATAGACAAGTCCTGTTACTTCAGATACTCCACATACATCAAAGACGATGGTAGTCTCAGACACCATTGAGTATAATGTAATTGAAGATATGAAGAAAACCAGGGCCAACATTTCAATTCACGAGCTTACTAAATTAAAGCAACAACAAAAGATCTTACTTAGAGACTTGAATGCAGTACCTACTTCAGCCTTACCTGCTCCAGTAGCAGTGCAAGCTGCTAATGAAAGGAGTAAGCCACCTTTTCCTTCAACTAAACTAGATGTTACAGATTTGATTATGATAGGTGATCGATACATCTCTCATACTCCTTCATTTCTCTTAACCTATGAGATCTATAATAAAAATGTTCATAATTATTTAATAGACTCGGGGTTTTCCTCTAATATAATGCCAAAATCAGTCTATGCTAAGTTGAACATAACTCCTCAGAGTTCTCCTATTCATATAATACAACTTGATAGAACTATAGTAGAGGTTGTGGGAGAAATAAATTATGTTTCTATTAGATTCTCATCAAATCCCAAGGTTGATCAAATAATCAATATATTGGTGGTTGATATTCCTGAGTTTTACGGTTTAGTATTAAGTAGAGATTGGTCTGAAAATCTTCATGGATATTTTGCAACAGATTGGTCACATATGTGGCTACCATACATGGAAAGCCAAATCAAATCCGGGTAGACCGTGAAAAGTTCATGAAACATACAGTCACCGACCTTGAAGGAATAAATGAGCCAGTAGCATTCAATAATAACATTATTGGAAATTACTTGACAGAATCATTTTTGGGAAATTTTAACACTCAACCATCACCCTTTTTTGATAACGCAGTTATTTCTCAGATCGAGAATTTTTCCCAGACAAACATTTTGAAATGTAAAAATTTTGTAGATAAACCAGTAGTTAATTCTTTATTTTAGACTCTTTATTTTGACGGTTCTAAATCTGAATATGGTGTAGGCGCTGGCTGTATTTTAATAAGCCCAGAAGGAGAAAAAACCATGTTATCCTGCAGACTTGAATTCAATTTCACGAACAATATAGTAAAATACGAAGCATTAGTTCAAGGTTTGTACAAAGCCATTGATCTTAATATCAAATATCTGAAATTCCTAGGATATTTGGAAATAATTGATAGACAGGTAAGAAATAACATTCATTGTAATTCTGGACATTTAAAGCATTACCAATCACTAGTCTAAGAACTGACCATTCATTTCTTAGCCTTAAATATTTATTCCGTGCCTAGAATGCAGAATACTAGTGCAGATCTACTAGCTAATGTAGCATCAAAGTTAATTCCATCTCAAGAGTTTAGTCTCAATAGAGTTTCCATTGAATTAATTTTTAGACCATCTGTTCCTGACAATATTAATAATTGGAGAGTATTCAATAATCATTCATATATCATCGATTTCTTAACATCTGAAGGATCTTATGATAGTCAATTTTGGACGAAAATGAACATGATATTCAGATTAAGGAAGAACAAGATGAAAATCTAATTCCTATGTCAGTTGTCAAGTTAGAAGACTTATATGATCTAAAATACAAGTTTAAAAGAGTTTCTAACTCAAAAACTCAAAGTTCTACCTTAAGATTTGAGTTAGTAAATCTAGGAACTGACGATAAACCTCAAAATGTCAATCTAGGTCTTGGTATATCTTCCAATGAAAGATTATAATTTATCAAGTTTTTTAGAATGTACAAAATTATTTTTTCTTGGGATTACACTGATCTTATAACATATGATACTTTTGTGATTCAACACACAATTCCTATGATTTCAGATGAGAAACCTATACAACAAAAAATGAGGAAGATTCACCCGAATCTTGAAAATCAAATAAAAAAAGAACTAAACAAACTCCTCAAAGCAAAGATCATCTTTCTAGTTAGACATTCTAAATGGGTTTCAAATTTGGATCCCGTCAGGAAGAAAAATGGCGATATTAGAATTTGCATTGATTTTAGGAATTTAAACAAAGCATGTCAAAAGGAAAATTTTCCATTAGTACTGCCATGGAACAAGTACTGCAAACAATGTCTAGTTCTAAACTTATGTACTTTCTATATGGATTCTCGAGATATAACCAAATTCTCGTACATCTAGATGATAGATTAAAGACTACATTCATAACTGAGTAGGGAACTTATGCCTATCAAAAGAAGCCATTTGGATTAATTAATGCAGGTGCTACTTTTCAGAGAGCTATGGACACAAATTTTAGGGGGCCCATAAATAAATCAATGGTTATTTATTTAGATGACATTACAGTCTTTTCTAAACAAGTAACCAATCATGTGAATGACCTAAAGCAAGTCTTAGAGCGATGTAAAAGGTATAACATCTCATTAAACCCAAGGAAATCATTTTTTGCTTTAAATGAAGGAAAATTTTTAGGATTCATTGTGTCAAAGAAAGGTATCTATATTGATCCTGAAAGAATTGAAGAGATTAAAAGAATTCCTTTTCCTCATAACAAGAAATCTATGCAGTCATTTCTTGGACAAATTAATTTTGTAAAAAGGTTTGTCCCTGACTTTTCACAAATAGTTTTACCATTACAAAACATGATTAAGAAAAATTCAGTCTTTAAATGGGGACATAATGAAAGAGAAGCATTTGATTTGATCAAGCAATACATTGTCAATGCTCCATTCCTGACTACCCCCATTTTTCTTAATCCTTTTACTTTATATATTCTTTCATCAGATACATCATACGCCACTGTTTTAACACAACTTAATGACCAACAAATTGAAGCACTAATATCATTTTTCAGTTCTAATTTGCAAGGTGCGGAACTAAATTATTCATCCGTCGAGAAGCAAGCATTTGATGTCTTTAAAGCTATAAAGCATTTCATGCCATTTCTCCTAAAAACTCACACTAAAATCATAGTTCCATTCTCTACAGTGAGACAATTATTAATGCAAAGAGAATTAGGGGAGAAAAGAGCTAAATGGGTTACCACTTTACAAGAATATGAAGTAGAAATTAAACCCTTTAAAATTATTAGAGGTCAAGGTTTTTGCATAATGCTAACAGGAGAATCCCATTTATCATTAGAAGAAGATTCGGGTAACAATGTGCAAATATCAGAGGTAAGCCACAATGATGTGCAATCTCAATACACTGATCTCATATTGTATTTGAAAAATAGATATGCCCCAACCCAACTCAGTTATAAAACGGAACGTGCTTTAAGATTAAAGGCCAAGAAATATGAATTAATCAACGATGTATTTTTTAGGAGAAATTTTGATTCTATACTATTACTATGCTTAGAAAAATTTTGAAAATTTTTGGTCAAGTTTATGGGAATCCATGGACACAAATTTGAATAAGAGCACAACATTTCATGCACATACTGAAAACCAGACAAAAGTAATGAAAAAAATAGTAGTGCATCTCCTTCGAGGATATTGTGGTAAGCATCCTAAACTTTGGGATGAGAATTTGCATTACATCCATCATGCTTACAATCATGCCAAGCATTCATCTACAAAATTATCTCCATTTGAAGCTTGTTTGGGTTATTTCCCAAAGTATCCTTTGGATTTCATCTTTGGTAAAGATATTGTAGTCTATGGACAAAGTGATGTGGACAAAGCCAAGAATTTAATTGAAAAAATTTAGCTAGTGCATCAAAGGGTATAGAAATAACTGGAGAAAATCCAAGCCAAGTACAAAGTAAGACATGATAAGCATAAGTTTGATCATGATTTCCAAGTGGGAGATCAAGTTTGGATGTACATCAACAAGGAAAGATTATAGGGTGAGGGTAAAAATATCAGGCCAATGAGATATGGTCCTTTCAAAATCTTGGAGAATATTGGTAACAATGCTTTCCCATTAGATTTGCCACCTTATATTCAAGTTTATTTTGATGTGAATGTGGAAAGCTTGAGATTATATGAGCCTCCTATGATTGTTGATCAAGAAGAGAATGTTCAAATTCCATCTATAGAAATTTTTTTCCTGAATATTTAAATGAGGTGTAGGAAGACTCAATTCTTGAAAAGGGGATAAGAACTTCACGCAAAAGAAATGTGGAGTATCTTCATGTGGGGCTCAAAGGTACCAATCCAAGCAGAGCAAGGTGGATAGAGATCAAGAAAGTTAGGGAGTTGTACCTTCACCTACTTTCTGAGTAAAAACAGACTTTTGGTGGTCCAAAATCTTATAGTGGGGAGGAGTGATCCAGGGGATCAAAAATATGCTAAAAATGAAAGTGCTAAAAATATCTCAAAACTGATGCCAATTTGTATATATCATCATTCTGGTTATAATGAGGCTTGAATCACCTCAATCTGACACCGTGTGAGGAAGTTATCATGTTTTGAAGTTTTTTAAAAACAACTAGAAATTCAACTTGTAGGGTTGACTATACAAGGTACAGATTCCATGTGGCAGTCTGTACGATGAGGTAATGCTGACATCATCCAATGACTGGGCAGTATGAGAAGCAATCAAGGATCGACATGTGGCACACGTAGGAAGAAAAATTTGGGTGCTGGTGATTGGCTTGATCGGTTGAATTTGGGTCAATCCCATTGTGCCATGTGGCCCAATCAGAGGGCGCCACATGGCCTTGGGTACCACATGGCCCAATCGGGGAAGGCCATGTGACCATATATGGTTTGTTAAAAATTTGTTACGATAACCGACCACCTTTGGCGGAATCAAAACTGAGACCTCCAATGCACAAGTCCACTGCCAAACCAGTGGACCACAGGTACTGGTTTTTATCCATAGTCGACAGATTGAATTTAAAGTTTAATGATTTCATCGTTGGTGTTAACGCCGTACTAGCAGGGCAGCCTGTCGGGCTAGCCACTTTTTTATATTCCACACCTAATGAACATGGATCAAACATTGGAGAGGGGCATAGGAGGGGACGATGACCATGTTTTAATGGGATACCAAACAATCAACAACGAAGTAAACGAGACCATGGGAGTGTGGCACGTCGCCTCGCCCAAGGCCTAGGGAACATGCCACCTGCAAAACTAAGAGCAGATGAGGGAAAGGTACGTGGCCTATGGCTGACGACTCTCAATCACTTGGATCCATGTGACCAATGGTGTGGTTTGTGGAGGGGCTACGACCCGTTAAAAAATTCAAAACAAAATTTTGTTATATTATTTAAAACAATGTGCCCTATACAACTACCCCAACAGATCAAGCCCAGGATCTCCAAGATTCTAATTGAGCGCCATAACAATTGGGCTAGAACCACTTTGTTGCCCATTTTTGTAGAGTGAGACAATTTGTATAACAATATTTGCAGTGAAACTTCATGGAGGCCTATATTGGTCATTTTTCAACCTTTTTAACCCTAACAAGAGCCTTAATAGGGGTTTTTTGGAATTATGGACATAATGGTAGTTTTATTTTTGCAAATTGAGACTTATTATGTTAATTTATTTGATAATTTGAGCATATATTAAAAAATTCCACCATTGGAAGCTGGACCAGAAGATGTAGCCCAGGAGGGGTGAACTTCGTTTATCAATTTGTTGTGTTTTGATGCTGCATGTTGTCCATTTTAACTGTTAAAATTTTTTAAAATTTACTTTATTTTGTGTGCTTTTTCAATCACGATCCATTTCCTAAAAGACATAAACTAGCTTGAAAATCATTTCATGAAACATTCACTTTTTAATTTTGGATCATTACAACTCACATGGTCCCCGTGCGATGCCTAGGTGGCATGTTGTACACTACCACATGGTAGTACACTCTTATAGGTCTACTGACATGTTTCCACATGGTATGCCTTTATACCACTTATCTTACATGAATTTTCACCATCACATGTGGCCGGGTTGTTCATATATATATATATATATATATATATATATATATATATATATATATATATATATATATATCGAGAGAGAGAGAGAGAGAGAGAGAGAGATGCAGACTTATATGTGTACATCCCATTCTTAATACACACACACACATACAAGTTAAGCCTTTTACCTAGCATTCACACACTTTCATGCTAGAATCACCCTGATTTCCATCCTCCTCCGTCCAACGACCCAATAAAATGACATGATCGACAATGAAAAGTGAAAGCGCTACCCCGTCCCCGCCTCTCGCTGACATCACGAGGGTTGGGAAGGGGGGGGGGGGGGGGGCTCTACTATCTTGGTTCCCTTCATGGTTCTGGGGTATAAATTAACCAATCCCCCATACTTCAACTCATCTAATGGTCCTCGTCCAATAGCACAACCCCACTCCCCTCGCTGAAAGAAATCGTGGTTTCTAAAACTCTATCTGGTGTATGTCCCAAATTTTTCCGGACTCTTTTTATTTATTAGTTTCAGATATCATGTAGATTTGAATTAATACAAAATATATTTTGGTTCTTGTTAAAAATAAATAAATAAAATAAATAAAGTTTGATTTATTCGATGCACATATTTACTTTTTGTATATAAATGTATTTTTATAAAGAAGTAATTTATTATTAATATAAAAGGTAATTTTGTTTGTAAGTTTTGAGGGTTATTTTGATTGGTAAATGTTCTTCCACAAAGTCCATATATGTCTTGGACCAATTCCCATTGGGTATTTTGGGTTTACTAGTTGTTCTTGTTGCCAACAATTGATTTGTCTTCCATACAAAAAAATTGGGTAAGAATGGGAAGTGAAGAAGTTGGTGGTCGATTAACCTCCGATCAAGAGATTATGGAGAAGGGGGAGTGCTACACAATGGTTGGTATTTTATCAATGCTTCCAGTTTTTTTTTAAGTGACCAAGGGTGTAGTGGGATAATTTCTTTGAAAAAAAATGTAAATTTCGATAAATAACCCAATATACAATCCTTTAAGAAAATGTGAGCAGTTATTAGACACTTCTACCCATAATAATAATAATAATATAACTTAATATCATAACATAGTTGATGCCAAATGAAGGTATTATACCTCACGTGTTTGTAGGACAAGGGATCCCCTTCGTATAACAATTTCATAGGTTTATTTATAAAGGTGCACACACCCTACCTCCTTTTGATTCAAACCTATGATATCCAAGGAAGAAACGCATATTATCACATGAATAATTTTTTCTTGTTAGTAAAAGTGGTCCTATCCATTCATATATATTGTAGAAACTATATAAACAATATGTATATTAATGGATGCAATCTGATCAAGAAATGTACTAAAGCAAGATAATGAATCCTTCTACAAATAAATTGCAGAAAATAAACACGATTTCCAATCACAACAAGTAAAGAAAGAAGAAATCAAACCACAAAATTGATATTTTCCCGGGGAAAGCTTGCTACTCAAAACCCCTCTATCTTCTATTGTATATTCACCAAGGAATCATGAAACAATTACAATGCACTCTTCTCACAAGAGTCTCCTGCACTCTCACAACTGTCTCACACTGATCCGGACAAAATCGACCACCTCTTAGAAAATTTTCAGCCTCTCCTTAGCCTACCTTGCTTACGCAATTCATGTGGAATGAAATCCTTATTCTTTAGGAACTTCAACCTTCCAAAACTATGCAGTGCTCATGAGAAATCCATTGGATGTTTTACTGCATGTGGGCAACCTACTAATAATACAATTGATAGTTAACATCCCTTTAACCCTTGTATCAACTGGGTCTCCACTAGAACTGACATTCATGCATCTATTAATAGTAAATCATCAATTACATGACAAGTCACTTCATGTGAATTAAATCTGATTTAATTCACTTGACCTCTCACTAGTGCAACAAATAGTTACAAGTAGTTAAACTTATTAACTCAATTAATTGAGTTAACTAATTTCTCATGCATTAAACTAATGGAATTACTATAACTTGGAATCAATAACTAATAGAATCACTCTGCATGCCTCACCAACCACCCTCAACTTGAAATTCATGAGCTAACTGAGTTTATCACACTCTAGTTAACTATTACACGTGATTATGAGATAAGATTACATTTTATTGTCCAATTTAATTAAGAGAAAATTAAATTAGACAAAAAATTCTTTTTGACTTTTCAACACTCCCTCTCAACAAGAAAGGGATTATCAGCTACCCTGATCCTGCCTCTATGGTATTCAAATTTTCTTCTAGCGAGCACCTTCATAATAATATCTGCATCCTAATCTTCCATGGGAATGTATTGAAGTAACATAATGCACCTCTAAACGCAATCTCTGAGATGGTGGTACCAGATATCTATATGCTTGGACCTATCATGGAATACCAGATTAACTGAGAGTTTAATGCAACTATGGTTATCAAAATGTATCACCTTTTGATCCATCTGATGACCAAACAAACCAACTAGAATATTCCTCATCCAGATGGACTCACATGCAGCCTGACTGGCTTCCATGTACTCTGCCTTGCCTGAAATGAGAGCCACAGATCTCTGCTTCCTGATGTACCAAGAAACTCATGTCGATCCTAAGCTAAAGATCCCTCCTGATGTGCTCTTTCTGTTTGATGGAATTCTTTCCCAATCTACATCGGTGAAGCTGTGAAGCTTCACTCCCTCTGTTCGTGTATACCATAATCCATACTCTAAAGTGCCTCTGAGATGTCTCAAGACATGCTTCCCCGCCTTCCAAAAGAGCTTGGTCGGCTTAACCATAGATTGACTCAAATAGTTAATTGCATAGCAAATGTCTGGTCTAGTATTCACCAAGTACATTAGTGAACCCACAAGCTTCCTGTAAATAGTAGTGTCCACTACCTCACCTGAAGTAGCATCCTCATTCCTCGAGTTTCCTAGAAGAGGAGTCTCCATGGGTTTACAACTCTCCATGTGAAACTTAATCAGAATCTATTTGGCATACTTTCCTTGAGAAACAAATAGCTCAGCATCCCGTCGTCATATCTCCAAACCAAGGAAATATTGAAGGAGTCCCATGTCGTTCATCTCAAATCTCTTGCAAGATCCTCTTTGCAAGAAGTTATGAGCTGCTCATCACCTGTAAAAATTAGATCATCAACATAAAGTATGATAATCAGGAGCTTACCATCAACCACAATCTCGTACAGGTTCGCATCCGCTTCACTCTTCGTGAAGCCCAAACCTATGAAATAGCTGTCAATCCTGGTGTACCAAGCACGAGGTGCTTGCTTCAGCCCATACAATGCTCTCTTGAGTCTACACACATGCGACTCACTGTCAAAGATCTCAAAACCTTCTGGATGCTCTATGTACACTTATTCCTCAATAACTCCATTGAGAAACATAGTTTTTACATCCATTTGTTGTATCTTCCACCCCATCTGCGCTGAGAGTGCAAGGATAGATCTAATCGATGAGTATCTCACAACTGGTGCGGAAGTCTCCTCATAATCAATCCCATGAACTTGTGAGAATCCCTGGGCTAAAAGTCTAGCCTTGTACTTCTCCACACTCCCATTTTCTGCCTAATTCACCTTATAGATCCATCTAGATCCAACCAATGATTCTCCGACTGGTCTTGGGACAAATTCCGATGCATTGTTCTTGACGATGGAGTCATACTCCTCAACCATGGTGTCAACCCAAATTGGTTGTTGTAGTGCTTCCTCAAAGGAGGATGGTTCTGTCACAATAAACTTGCTCATAAGATCCATGTATCCAATAAACCTATCTGGAGACTATCTCTGTCTGCACAGTGAAGTAGGTGCTCCTACATGTTTTGCCACATCAAGTCTCAATCTATCAGATTCCATGGTGCACCTTCTACCATGTCTGGTGGATGGCTCTGCATGAGTGTTTTATGTCACTCCATGATCCTCTGCATGTGGCTACTCGAAATCTTGAGGTTCATTCTTTGGAACCAAGAGTTCCTCCTCTGCATGCAAATCAAGCTCCCTCTCAAGGGACAATAACATGGCTTTCTCCTCATCAAATTTTATATCCCATCTCACAACAATCATTCTGCTATTTGGAAAATACACTCGATAGTTGTGGGGAGTATCAGTGTACCCCAAAAATATCCCAATCTCAGTTTTTGGCTCTAACTTCTTCCTGGAATCTTTGGTCACATGGAAATAGAAAGACGAGCCAAAAATTTTAAAATATGAAACATCAGGTTTCTTACTAGAAAAATCCTCCTTTGGTGTACTCATGCCAAGTATCCAATGAGGACCACGGTTCTGCACAAATACCATTTTGTTGCATGCCTCTGCCCAGAGATGAAATGGTATGCCCTGATCATGCAACATCGCTCGTGTTGCACCAACAATTGTTCTATTATTTATTTCTGTGACCCTATTCTGTTGTGGGTTATGAGGCACAATCAACTCTCTCCGAATTCCTTCTTTACTGTAGAAGTTCTTGAATTCAGTGGATATGTACTCACCACCATTGTCGCTCCTAAGATCCTTCGCATGCTTTCCCATGTCTTTCACCACCAGTGATTTGAACACATAAAATTTTGAGAATGTCTGATCTTTCTTCTGCATGAAGAAGATCCAACACTTTCTAGAAAAATCATCAACAAAGATCACATAATACCTGTGCTTTTCTGTCAAAGATGTAGAGAATGGTACACACACGTCTGAGTGAACTCTCTCAAGCATTTCTACTTCTCGGTTCTCCTTCTCGTGAAAATTATCCTTTTCATACTTCCCCATGGTACATCCCTTGCATGTGTCTATCTGCGTAAGAGTATCCTTTGGAAGCCCCATAGAAATCTGTCGCATGAACTTCAAGGCTCCATGGTGTATATGGCCCAATCTCCTGTGCCATAACTCACCCTCATCTCGGCTCACCACTTTGTCTGCCTTACCCATCAATGCTACGCAACCATCTACATCAAGTTTGTAGAGATTCTTCACACGAATCCCAATCTTCTTGGCTTGTCCTATGGCTTTGTGTCGAAGGAACACTTTCCCTTCACTGAAAACCACATCATAACCTCTATCCTCCAGCATTGCAACTGGAACTAAATTCTTTTTCAATCCCGGTACAAGAATTACATCTTTTAATAAGAAGGGTTTACCTGATCTTCTCTGAAAGGTAACTATACCAAACCCGGTAGCACTATACCTTCCATCATCACCCATTTCGATATGCATCTTGATATATTTCTCCTCCAAGCTACTAAAGATTTCTTTATTTCCCGTCATGTGGAAAGATGCACCAGTAAAGTACCACACTTATCCCATCGCACTTGACACCATGCATGCAATGAGCGAGAAGTCCAAATAAAATTGTGAGGCCAAAGAATCACCAGCTGCAGATCCTAAAGCCTTCCTTTTCTTCTTCTTTTGTGGAAAATTAGTGGCATAATGTCCATGCTCATGACAATGAAAACACTTCACTCTGGACATGTCGCCCTTCTTGCCTTCTTTTCCAGTCTCAGATTTGGAATAGGATTCCTTTCCCTTCCCCTTATTTTCCTTACCAGCCAAGGCACAATTTTCCTCATCATCTGTCCTAGATGAGGATCCATCCTTGGTATTTTGCCTGAATTATTCTTGCACCAAATCCGACCAAAGTCGCTCCCAATCTGGCAGCTTCTCCCTCCCATTGACATAGTCCTGATAACTATGCCAACCCTTGGGAAGGCCTAGAAGAGATAGGCTCACCAAGTCATCATCCACTACAGTAATTCAGATGCTCCCAAGATCATCTCCACATTGGACAAACTTGGTTAAATATTTCGCAATAGTGTCGCCTTTATCCATTTTGATATTCTCGAGCTTCTCCTTCAATGCCAATTTTCTGTGGTCACTACTACTCTAAAATAGATCTGTCAAAGCCTTCCACATTTCATATGGAGTCAATTTTCCATGGAGACTTGAGACAATGTGGTCTCATACTCCCTCCAATAAGATCCTTCTCGCCTTTGCAACCTTCTTTTACCAAGCATCGAGAAGAGCAAAATCTACTGTTGTGGGTTTGGGAATGTCATTATCAATGAATTATTTCAACCTATTGTCCTCCAGAACTTCCTCCATCATGCCTTTCCATGCAATATAATTGGAGTTTTCCTCGAGTTCATATTCCAATCTCAAGCCATTGAAAGCCATCTTGATCTTGATCCGCTTGTCGCACCAAATAATATTTTTGCAAATTCAATTTCTTCTCCACTATAGTGATTTCATGTGCTCTAATACCATGTAGAAATTATACAAACAATATGTATGTCAATGGATTCAATCCGATCAAGAAATGTACTAAAACAAGATACTGAATACTTCTACAAATAAATTGTGGAAAATAAACACGATCACCAATCACAACAAGTAAAGAAAGAAGCAAATCAAACCACAATACATATATTTTCCCAGTGAAATATTTCTACTGAAAACCCCTCTATATTCTATTGTATATTCACCAAGGAATCATGAAACAATTACAATACACTCTTCTCATAAGAGTCTCCTACACTTTCACAACTGTCTCACACTGATCCGGACAAAATCGACCAACTCTTAGCCAATTTTCAGCCTCTGCTAAGTTTGCCTTGATTGCGCAATTCATGTGGAATGCAATCCATATTCTTTAGGAAATTCAACCTTCCAAAATTGCACAATGCTCATGGGAATTCCTATGGATGTTTTACTTCATGCGGGCATCCTACTAATAATACAACTGATAGTTAACATCCCTTTAACCTTTGTCTCAACTGGGTCTCCACTGGAACTGACATACATGCATCTATTAATAGTAAATCATCAGTTACATGACATATCATTGCATGTGAATTACATATGATTTAATTCACTTGACCTCTCACTAGTGCAACAAACAGTTACAACTAGTTAAACTGATTTTGACTCAATTAATTGAGTTAACGGATTTCTCATGCATTAAACTAATGCACTCACTACAACTTGGACTCAGTAACTAGTAGAATCACTCTGCGTGCCTCACCAACCACCCTCAACTCAAAATTCATGAGCTAACTGAGTTTATCACACTCAGTTAACTATTACAAGTGATTATGAGATAATATTACATTTTATTGTCCAATTTAATTAATGGAAAATTAAATTAGAACAATAATGAAAACCCGAAACATAATCATCAATTTTAATCATAATTTAAAAATATAATCCTGAACAGGATCAATGCTGCAGTTGGAAGGTGAGCTTGGCCAAATGCCTAATAGTGGATGAAATCAGCAATACTCCTCCAAGAAATCCTCAATGGAAGAGGTGGGATCCTTGCATAGGAACTCCCAAGTGCTAAGCAACACTATTCTCAGCTAAATAGTAGAGAACGGTATTTGTCTAAATAGACAAGATACTCAAAAAATATGCATAATCAACAACCTTCTCTTGTTGCACTTCTCTTCCTTTTATAAGATGAAGTCCTTGTCGAACCCTAAATCACTTGAATGAATTAGCTCCTTTCACATGAGGGGTATCCATCTAAAACTGCGTTGTCCATCCATGAGGTACATTGCATCTAGACAACGTTGTAGATTTGGTCAAGTTGACCCAGTATCATAGCTCAAACCCCTTTCACACCTGCAAGTGATTTGTTTACATGGCCCAGATTTATCCCTGTTCATATGGGCATTTATTTATTCATTCTTTTCAGGAGTTTTACATGTCCTCCTTTATTCATTTATTCATACAACAAAAAATGAGACAAAAATGTATATTCCTCTTAGCTTAGGCTAAGTAGGAATATTACAGTCCTCCTCTCCAAAATGTTGCTTGTCCTCAAGCAACTGATAAGGTGAGTGTTGCAGTACTTCTCCTCCTCCATTGGTGACACCATCAAGGATCAAGTCCTCCTCATAAGCCAAGTGTTCACCAAACCAACACAACATGAATTTTTCCTCTAAGGTCATCAAAAGATGTACATAATCCATCCAACAAGGAGTGAAAAATTCAACTGACATAAACGTGGCTGAAGCAATTCTTTCTCTAAAACATGTAGCATGAGGTACATAGAGAAGTTCCATTCCATGTGGTACATACAAACTGCCCATCCTCTCTCCATACAATCCCATGAAAAGTACAACTATATCATCTAAGTATGGAAGCATAATGACAAATTTACAAACATAAATTTGCACATGAGGAGGGGGGTCAAAATCCCACATAGGGTACCAGCGCAGTTTATCTCCTGCATGCATCAAATCAATATATGGTAAGTGGTTCCTCCACTACTTACTTGCTACACAAGCTATCTCATCATGGCTGAAAGTGTGAGATATGTTTGGTGCCTTTGGAAAGCACCCATCATGAAAAGGAATCTCCATCTACATAGCAAGGGAATGGCCAAGTTCAGAATTTGTAGTGGCCCAAAGTTTGCCATAAGATTCATATGGTACAACAATCCTCTTGGGAGCCATGGCCTGCAACAACATGGTGAAAGAGTACATCAAATTAGAAAAATAAACTTGCATTACATGTTCAGATTTTTCACCATCAATGTTTCCTTGAAACATGGAATTGTGCACAAATTTTTCTCCCTCTTTAAGAGAAGGAAGAAATGACTGAAATGACTCTTGCATAGAGTCCTTTGGCTGCTCCAACTTCACATAGATATTTCATTCTATAAAATGTTGATGTAGCTCTCCTCTAAGGCCTTCCCATTCAAAACATCTCATGATAGTGTTGTAGATCTTCATAGAATAGGTAGGGCTGAAACAGAACTCCTTGAAGGCCCTTTGTAGCATCTCCTCCTTGAGCTCGGAAGCTCTAGGCAAGAAGATCCTATCATAGTGATAGATGACTCCCTCATGGATTAGATAGCCCTCTCCATGCACTTGGCCATCCAGCATCATACAGGTGTAGAGATCCCTAGAGTAATCCATCAACAGCTGGGATCTCCAATATAGATCTACACCCCCCAACAAGGATAGTGTTGATGATGCATCAATAATATTGCCTGCCATGTTGCTGATCTCTTATTTAAAATATCTTATGCCAAAGGTACAAGTAGGAAGGACATACCTCCCTTTTTCCTCCTCGAACGTCGCAGAATCATAAATGTAGGATGGTGAGGATGATGAGAGAGGAGAATTCCCCTTCTCCTGGTGCTTGCCCAAGCCTACCAGTGTTGTAGTTGTGTCTCTTAACGCTCCCTTCCATCCTGGATCTGATTTTTTAGCATCAAGTAGTGAGATACCTCCCACTAAAACTGAATCTGGTCGCCTCCTTGGTGATTTTCCACAAGATGAGAATGTCCCTTGAAAGAATCTCATGAACATGCGAGAAGGGAAAGTGAGATCCTTGCTTCCACTATGAAAATCCATCTCTGTTTTCTATGTGGAAGTGTTAGGTATGGATTAAGAATGCATACCTCTGATCATGTGAGGTATACCACTCTTCTTGTCCACCCATTCCATTTGCAAAGCCTCCCAATCAGTGGTGACTTTCCCTAATGTAATCAGCCATTGAACACCCAAGATAACATTGGTGTCTGGTATGTCAACTATAAAGAAGTGATCCACCAAAGTGTAGGATCCCATGGTGACTGTAAGTGATGGAACATAATGCATACATTTCATTGTTCTATCTCATGGGACTAGAACAGAAAATCCCTCAAAGGTATCAGTGGGTATGGCCCTCCTTTGCACAAGATGAGCATCAATAAAGTTGTGGGTAGCCCCACTGTCAATAAGAACAGATACCCTCTGATTCATGATTGAACCATGAACTCTTAGGGTCAAGTACTTAGGTACTCCCCTCAAATATGCAAGAGTTCCTCCAATAGGAGTAAAATCTCCACTCCCATCTCCTAATGGTGATGGATCTCCCTCAACATTGTCAGCGTTGTGACCCCTCCTTGGTTCTTCATCTTCTTCTTCCTTCTCAACATCTGAGAATACTTCTATGTAGTGTGCTTTCCCAGCAGCACATCTATGTCCTGGTGCCCATGATTCTTGGCAAGTGAAGCATAGCTTCTTCTTCCTTAGCTCCCTCCGGATATCAATATCAAGAGGCTTCTTGACTGAGCTTTCTTTGGAAGGAGCAACTTTCTCTTCCTTCCCCTTATAAAGGTAAGAGGGCTTATTTTGGAAAGTTGCCTTTGCTTTTGGCAAGGCATCTTGAAGGTCTCTAGCCCTCTCAATGGCATCATGCAATGTGATAGGCTTTGTAGATTTCACCAACCCATGCAAAGGTTCATCCAAGCCATCGATGAACATGTACACCCTCCTTGCTGCAGATAGATCAGGAACCATAAAAGATAATCTCAGAAACTCAGAGATATAAGATTCTGCATTACCTGACTGCTTCAAATTTGCAAGTATTATGAAATGTTCTTCTCAATCCTTTCTGTCAAATCTCTCCACCAGTCTTCTAGTGAATTCAGAATAGGCAGTCACATTGGCATGGCCCAATGTAGACAACCCATGGAACCACCAGTTGTGTGCTTCACCTTCAAAGTGCAGTGTTGCAATCTTGATGGCTTCCATCTTAGGCACTTAGTTCAACTGGAAATAGATATCCAGCTTTTCTACCCATGCCTTGGTAGAACTAGTGGATGAACCATCAAAATTTTGTAAAAAGAATCTACCCATAGAGTGATGTCGATCATGATTCTAAGTGAATCCACCATCTCTATGCTGATACCTTGGTCTTCTTTTGTCCTTAGGATGACAAAACTCTTGAAAAATCAAGTGGTCCTTGAATCTCTGATTCTGGGACTCATACTCTTCAAAATATTTTTCAAGAGATGCTTTCTCATGAAGCCCTTCATTCTCCACAGCCAAAAAGGTAGGCATAGTAGAATGTTGTGGAGCTTGTGGCTGGTTCACTGGTTGATCATTCCAGTGGTGAGACATGCCAGAGTTTTCCCCAGGATGAGGCCTTCTAGGAGAATCCTTAAGTTTGTCTATTCTCATCTCTTTGATCTCTCTAGCAAGATCTTGCATGGCTACCAAAAGAGTTCTTGCAAACTCTTCTCCTTCTTTATCACTTCCAGTTTCAGGGGCTTTACCCTTGTCTTGATCATCAGTGGTGTAATCAAAATTCTTGTGACTTCTATTCTGATACCTCTTCTCCCTCTCAGTAAGAGGCTCATCTTCTTCTGAAAGCATGCTAGCTTTGGCTCTTCAATGAAAGCACAGGCTATGCCAAGAAAGGAGTTTTGATACCACTGTAATATCCCCAAATGGGAATACACAGCAATGCCTGCTGAAATAATGAAATTTTGGGAAATATGTGCACTTAAATGAGTTTGCAGCTCCTGGATCCCTTAGAACACTGGATCTAGGGTCTAGATCCAAAAGGAGAGTAAAAAAAAATCAAACTAGGTTGGTAAACAGATCTCCCACCACCTAGTCTAGCTGAAAAACACCCAAAGAGAGGGGCTGCGACTATGTACAACAAACTGCTTCAGAAATAACGCAGTTTTGGAAAGCATGAGCAGGAGGCCAATAAGAAAGTTCATATTTTGAATATACAATAGCAAATCAGATCCATAATGATGCTCTTACATTATACATCAGAAAATAGAAGACAAAAGAGAAGAAAACCTCCAGAAAATAGGGCTGCAACACATGTATTTACTGCAAAATGGCTTAACAACGTTATTTTATGGAGCTACAGCAGTTGAATGTTACACTTCAGATCTAGAGTAGATCTGTGTACAAAATATCAGATCCATTTTAGATCTGTACACTAGAAAGGCTCTATTACAAGATTCCCTTGGGGTTTTGACCAAATCATGCAAGATAAAGAGTAGATCTTAGTTTAAAGTAGCAGATCTGTAATATTATTAAGAAATTTCTGAAGATGTTTTACATTAGAAAAATATCAGATCTATATAGTACATGGATCAGCAAGCTAATCCATGGATCACCAAAGTGAAAGGCAAAGCCCCGCACCAGAGATCTCTACTAAGAAAGGGGATCAAAACACCCTGCAAACCTTCCTCTGAAAATAATGCAGTCCTGGAAGGGAAACTGCGTTGTAGCCAGAAGCATTGAGTTGGCCTGATGCCAAGATGTGAAATATCAGCTCCAAAGGTTTAGAATTCTCTTTCCCTTGGGATAGAATACTTTCCCAGCGAAAAGAGGGCCTGGAATGGCCTAGATCTGAGCAGATCTGACCTCCACTTACTGCAGCTTGCAAAGAAAACCTCATCCTGAATGGGATCAGTGTTGTAGTTGGAAGGTGAGCTTGTCCAAATGTCTGATAGTGGATGAAATCAGCAAGACTCCTCCAAAAAATCCTCAATGGAAGAGGTGGGATCCCTGCATAGGAACTCCCAAGTGCTAAGCAGCACTATTCTCAGCTGAACAACAGAGAATGGTATTTGTCTAAACAGACAAGATACTCAAAAAATATGCATAATCAACAACCTTCTATTGCTGCTCTTCTCTTCCTTTTATAAGATGGAGTCCTTGTTAAACCCTAAACCACTTCAATGAATTAGCTCCTTTCACATGAGGGGCCTCCATCTAAAACTACGTTGTCCATCAATGAGGTACATTGCATCTAGACAGCGCTGTAGATTTGGTCAAGTTGACCCAGTATCATAGCTCAAACCCCTTTCACACCTGCAAGTGATTTGTTTACATGGCCCAGATTTATCCCTGTTCATATGGGCATTGATTTATTCATTATTTTCAGGAGTTTTACATGTCCTCCTTTAATCATTTATTCATGCAACAGAAAATGAGACAAAAATGTATATTCCTCGTAGCTTAGGCTAAGTAGGAATATTACAAATTAACTTTTTAAAGAAATATTTATTTAATTTATATCATATATATATACATTATTTAATATAAAGATACTAGATATTGTAATTTCTCATTATTTGACCCCATAAGCTAAAGATGGAATACAATGTGCACACACACATTTCAATAAGCTCTTAAATTTTGTAATAAATAATGATGTTGGGGCTAATGTTTCATCTAAAATTATGTATGCACCTATCTCTATTTTTCTCCAAGTTTATCTAGCCCATTAATTACTTTTGTTACTTCCTTTCGTAATATTCAAATGTGTTTTATTATTAGATTTATGAATTTGTTCAAGCATTCAATAATTTCTATTGATTACTTTTTTCATAAGAGGCGGGTACTAAGAAACAACACTTACATATTGCACTTGTTTTGTTTTGTTTTTGTTTCGTTTTGTTTTTATTTTTATTTTATTTTCTGAGAAAATATGGAACCATAGTCTTTGGGCTTTAAGGAACCATCTCTCAAGTGCCAGTATGATTGATCAAGCTTTGTACATGGTTTGATGTCCCCTTCAATAACTGACCTAGAGTGTTTAATTCAAAAGGAAAGAAAGCTCTATATGTAGGTTGGGAGAAAAGGACAAATGATTACATTAGGGTTAAGCCTCATAAAGTAAGGATAGTTGACACCGAGGGTGAGTTTGTTTTAGGTTGAAGGGTTAATAGAAAGGTCCCTCCAACAATTCATGGGTAAATTTGTAAATTTTTAAGCTCCAAAGATATAGTTGAATGAGGTATAAATGTTTATCATTGGTTACATTCCGATATTTCACCTTTCAATTAGTGACTAGATATGTTTTTTTAGTGAAAAGCTCAAGTGATGTACAAAGGCTCCTTGAGTAGGATTGGCTATAGAGATCATCTCAATTGAATTTGGAGAGTTCGAAATCAATTTTTGACACATGTAAGGAACCCACATACCTATAGTAGATACACGTTTTATTGTTTGAACTACCATTGGAGCGTTGGAATAAGAATTTTTTTGGAAGGAATTAGGATTTCATTAGGTATATGTTTTCCCTTCAAGGATGAATTTTGGGAGAGATGGGATATGAAAATTATAAATCTTGGTGGAGCTTCACCTAAGAGTGTTTACTGGAAGGCATTGAAGTTGCGTGGGGGTCTTTATCCTTTATTTATAATTTGGAATTCTCAAAAATTCCATTAAGATTCTATGCCTATCATGAAATAAGGCACCAGTGGGAGGACTGTAAAGACCCTGATAATGCTTATATTCAAAAAACGATGGTGTGGTTCAAGAAGGTACAACCTTATGGTGATTTTAAGACCTATATGAAAATTTGGGATGGATAAATTGTGTATAAATTTAGGATTTGGAGCCTCCTTTATAGATTGCACTAGAAAATGTTAGGCAGGGAAAATTTTAAGGATGAAAATTTATCTTAAATATTAGAAACCTTGGCGAATATTACTAATCCATAATATGCAAACTATAAAATTCTTGGTGATATTTTAGCAAAAATATTCGAACTTCTAATAATTTTATATAGTCCCTATAAATTTTTGGCGATTTTTAAGGTAAAATAATTTTTTCTTATAAAATTTGGGCAAATCATTTTTAAGAAAAAATGGGAATTGGCGAATCTCTTTTTTGGAAAAAGAATGGAAAATTAGCCCATCTGCGAATATTAGCCCCTAAAATTTTCCCTGATGTTAGGTGTCATACAAAACATATAGAAACCTCCCAAGAAATCAAAAAAGACTCACTATGATCAAGTACCCTATTTAGCAGTTCAAGGTATACATAATTTAGACTCTCCCTTGGATTTTCATACAATTCACTACGGATCACCTTCCCTTGTAGGGTAAAATTGGTTTCTAATCATTCAGTACATGAAATTCAAGGGGTAATGTCATTTCCAAGTTTCAAAGCTCCTCCAAGGATTTTGACAAGCCATCATAAAAAATATATGTTTAGGGGAAAGGGGCTTTTCCTCTAAGGGGGGAAACTAAGCACTTATACATGACCAAGAATTCTGAGGTCATGGAGATGCATGTGGGCTAGTCAAATGAGATTTGAAATCAATTAATTTTTTTTGGATAAATTTAAAAAGAAAACCCAAAACCTGTTTCAAGTCCTATCACCATTTAAGGTAAAAAAATGATTTATTGAAGAATCAAGTCCTTTAGAATAGGGTTTATATTTTTATCAAGATTTCTCACCTTTAGCTGTGAAGAAATATCATGTATTAAAAGAAAATTCCTATCATATGAAATATGTCAGAGAAGGGAAGAAACTTACTATTTGAGGGGTCCTTAGAGTGGGGAAGACCAATAATTTGGTGCCTTATTAATCATACTTTCTCTAAAGTCTAGAGGGGTTAGGGGTTCTCTTAAGTAATAAGCACCTCAAAAACCATGTGCAGCCTAGAAGTCATATGCCTTCTCCAAGAAACTACATGTGTTGGATAAAAATAACTTATCCCTAACCAAGAATGCTGAGGTCATGGAGATGCATGTGGATGAGTCAAATAATATTGGAACTCAATGAAAATTATCTTCAGATGTAATTTATCAAAATAAATCCCCAAAACCATCTTTCGAGTTTTCTCACCATTTAAGGTCAAAAAAGGATTTTGTTGCCCACATTGTGTAGCTTTATTGGCGATTTCCTAAGTCATATGTTCAAAGTTCAAATCCCTGTGGGTTAGACAAAAAAAAGGGTTTTGTTGAGGAATCATGGTCTTTTGAAGGGGGTTTAGATTTTGATAAGGATTTCCCACCTTTAGTTGGGAGGAAATCTCATATATCAAAATAAAAATCCCATCCTAAGAAAGTTGTCAGAGATGTGACAACTTACAATTTGTGGGGTCGTCAAAGTAGGGAAGACCCAAATATTGACGCATTAACGACCATTCTTTCTCCAAAATCTAAGGATGCTCTTAAACAACAAAGCTTAAAAAATATGTTCAATATATAAAAAAGATGTCTTTCTTCTCCAAGAAACTAAGTATGTTGGGTAAAAATAATGGAATTTATATCTTTCTTTTTGAGAGACTATATTTTTTTCTTAGCAGATGATGAGGGTTTGTAAGGGGGATTGGTTTGGGTGGAATTCTAATTTTGATGTTGTATCTAACAATGTCTTGCATGTGGGTATTGTGATATTAGTTATTAATAAGGAGTCGGTGAAAATTCACAAAGTAATATGTTCACATGAACCTTATGGATGCACAAATGTAATTTGGAATCAGTTAGAGAAATTTGGATATTTAAAATAGTGATAATGTTATTATCAGAGGGGATGCTAACTTGACTCTCAACTAGAGGAAGATATAAGGAGAAGTAGGAAGGAGAGACTCTCTTGCATATTTTTTTCACTTGATTTTTTGAATTCAAAAGGGTTATTATTGTGCAACCAATCTAATTGTACCAACTTGGAGGAATTCTAGAGGAGACAAGGATGGCATATACAAAAAATAGATAGATTTATTGTTGCTCAACATCTGATGAAAGATAATGATAGGTCAAAATCCTATGTTGGTTATGTAGGTTCTTCAAACTATCTACCTATTATGTTACATTGAAGGTTGGAACCTCCTCGCTCATGTTGAATTTAATCACTCGTGGTAGAATGAGGAGTATATTAAAGTACTAATAATGAGGACATGGAATCCACTTGAGAAAAACATCGATGACTCAACCATGAATCAAGTTGTTGATAAATTGAAAAGGGTGAAAGGAGTATGAGCTAAGTGGGCAAGGAATCATGCTTACAAAATAAAAAAGATCTAAAAGAGGTTTAAGAGGGAGTACAAATATTTTTAAACATAATGAGGTAGGGGTTCACTTTGAGGAGGAGTTCCAAATGTTAAAGGAGTTGGAAGGAAAAAGGAAAGTATTTTTAGAGAAGGCACAAGTAGATCGAATGCTAAAAAATAGAGCTATATGGCTAGTCAAAAATGATAATAACACCAAGTTCTTCCACATGTATGGATATCATAGAAGGAATGTAAATACTATTTGGGACATAATTAAGCCAGATGGTTCCATGTAAAATATTTTAAGGAAATATCTAGAGCTAGCAACCAACACTTTAAAAATATGTTCACAGACCCTAAGAGCACTAACAATGTGAAATTATGACAATATCAAGGCTATTAACTAGGCTCATTAATGATTAAATGAATAGAGTTAGAGGTTAAAATTGCGGAGGAAGAAACAAAAGCTACATTAGATTCATTGCCCAAAATTTTAGGCCCTTGTGGATGGCCAGTTGAATACTATATTGGTTTCTATAACATGTTGGAAGGTGATATTCTGAGAAAAAGGTTAAGAAATCAACGCTTTTAAGGAAGGAGGTAGGAGTATTAAACTCCACATTTTTAGTCCTTGGGTACAAGACTCCCCATCCATTGAATATTTTAGGGCTATTTCATTCTGTAATATTGTTTTTAAATTAATTTTTAAAATCATTTCTAAGAGACTAAGAGTTTTTTTGTAAAACAAAATTTTAGAAAATAGTTTGGATTCCTATTCAATAGGAAAATCCCCAATTTTTTGGGAACAACCTAAGAAATAATGCACACAATCAAGTCATAAAAAATCCCAATTGTTGTGATGAAATTGTACCTTGAAAGAGTATAAGATAAAGTGAATTGTCTATGTATGATCTGGGTAAATTTCTAATACCCTTTTAACCAATACCTTTTGCTTCAGCTGATGTGTTAGAATTTCATTTTTCAAAGCATTAATGAACACACATGCAGATATAATTAAGAGGAAAACATGTCAACAATCATACACAAAAAACACAAGAGGTTTAATAACGGAGTTTGTCTAGTGTGGACTACGTCTTCGAGGCTCCGTGTCTCGATGGTGTTGGCTGCTTCACTCAGTGTTGTAACTGGTGATAATTTACATGGATGTTGTTGACTTGTCATACAAGGAAAAGCCCTCAACATGAGTGGCAAAGTCTCTCCACGAGACGTTCTATTACAAGGAACTCTCACTCATCACAAACCTCCTATCAGCATGAAAAATTCACACATGGTGACAAAGAGTATCCCGCCACATGGTGACAAAGAGTATCCCGCCATCAAGGAAACAAAGGGATCTCACAACATAAATAGCCATCCAAGATAAATACATACCACATCAATACACATAAATATTCGACATCTTACATCAGCAGGAATCAACAACAACAAATAAACATCAAGAATACACATCATACATCAAGCAAGAATCCACATGACATAAAGCATCCTACAGAAATAATCAATGAAGTACATGGCAACAACACTTCATATACCTCAACTTTAACGTTGGATGAAGAATAGGTTTCTCAATCACTGGATCTGAATGCACAATCACAAACATTGCGTCAAATGGAAAGAAATTGACTATGCACATGCTGAAATCCAACACCGTTATTCCATTATCGAAAATGGATGAAAAATCGAGACATATGTTGCAGAAACTGACACTTCCATCAGGTTTGTGTCACTGAGAGGTGTAAAATCCATATAAAATTTTTCCAATTTGGACACTGGGAAAATTTGGCCCCTCTAAAGGTTGAGCTCAAATCATGGTTCCACTGCCTCTGCACACTGGCTCATGGTTCCATCTGCAAATAAACAATGTTGTCTTGAACTCCGTGCTCTCCTCTGTTGGGAGCATCAAAGGAATTGATTTTATATATATAAGATTGGGTGGACTTTACAAAGTTCTCCAGTTGGCACCATGGTTAAGGTTTTAAGTATGGAGGAGAGGGGTCGGGGGATCAAATCCCGCCCCTCTCTTTTTTATGTCAATACGCATTAAAAATAGTTAAAGGAGGGTGGGAGGGTCTGCTCCATGTTTCCCGACCCGACCTGACCCCAAACTCTGAGTGGTCGTAATACCTATACAACGATTTGTTTTTTGGTTGGTTTGGTTATGTGTTGGTATTGTGTTGGGCCACCCATGGATCAGGCCATCCTACATGGCTGGGTGGGTTCGATTCCCGCCGGCCCATCCTTATATGGTGCCACATGGAGCAGGTCCGATGGTGTCATGGTCACTGGCCATTTTAAATATAACAAATTTTATATGGTGGTTGGGGGGGGGGGGGGGGGTGGGGGTCATGGCCTGCCCCTCCAATTATATATATATATATATATATATATATATATATAACGGTTTCTAGGCGGTAGCAGACAAATTAAGTATCCCACATTTTCGCCTGGAATCTGGCCAGAGCTGACTAGAATTCGGCCTCTGGAAAATTGCAAAAATGAAGCCTCCTTAACCTGCCAAGTCATCTAGTCAAACTTAGAACTTTGACCAGCTCTAAATTTCGCATACGAACTTGGTTTGACGAACCGTTCGCACTGTTGGATCAGGACAACGAGATCTTCAACTTGAAACTGATTTTTCCACATTTCTTTCACTTTGATTTTTTGAGCTTTCATAAGCCCTATTTGTACTATGTGTGTCTCTGAAGCCACCTGGATCATTCCTCGCCACTGAGGAGCTTTTGGTCCTTCGAAAGAATCAACAATAATCTGCAACTGTTGTGTACAATGTCTGCACCACAAGTGTCTTGAAAAAGGTCACCCTTCCATCTCCTTCACCTTTTTTCTTCGGAGCCTTAAGAAATGAGCCAACACCTACATCCTCTGCAAATCTATAGTAAAATATCCTGCAAATTACATGCTCAAATTATGACCAACTATGACCCAAACATTTCCATACTTTCCATGAGTTTACATACTCTATGGTCAAGTTTACATCAAATGGAAATCATACCCTAGCTATCATTACAAGGCCAAAAACATCATTGTCGCATTTCAAAGTGATTCACATCATCACTTTTACATGAAAGAAATGCATCACATGATTTACAAAACAAGGCCAAAATATCATGGTTGCTTAATAAGCGATGGAAAACACATCATCACTTTTACAATTAAAAATTCAACATACGATTTACAAACACAGCCATGACACACTACCACATCTAGAAGAACCATGTCTCACTTATCAAAGCGAATGGGTCATCTCCCTATAGCGCACTTTCTTGTCAAAAAATTGTTTCAACTGGTTCATGCACCGACGCTTCGTCCTTAAGGTGCTGCTCTGGATGGAGCCCCGAACATGTGGCTCTTTGATTACCATTTTGGTTGCAATGGGTGTAAAATTTATTTTCCCTCTAGACCTGCTTAACCAATTTATTTCCCCGCTGTGGAAAAGGCTTTTCACGCCTCATCCTCCTTTGTGCTGCCATTCTTTTCCAACACTCAGCAATGACATGGTTATGTAAACCACAAAAACGATAAGTATTCTTATGCCACGGTTTCTGTTCATGATTAGCAACATGCTTATAATCAAAATGAAATTTCGAATATCAGGACTTGTTATAACTACCCTGGTGGTCTTTGGTGCGATCATGGGGATGAGAGCTTGTCTCAGCTCTTCTATTGTGACATGCACTTCATGGGATGATGGTGAAGTGTTCCCATCAATCCTTTCTCCAGAAGATTTCAACAATGTATGTTTTCCTCTAATGTCATTATGACGATGAGATCTTGCCTCATGTTTCTCTCTATAATATGTGTTGTGATACGATGATGGTGAAGTGTTCCCATCATTCTCTCTCCTCGACGGTTTCATCAATGTCATGGAAGCTTCAGACACCTTTGAGAATTCTCCTTCAGTGTATCCCAAACCTGCATAGAGAGGTCTCTGCACAACCTCCAATAGTTGAGTTATGCCTTGGCCATGAATGCCAAGTCCTCCTCCTTTGTACCCCATCCTGGTAAGGAGTCTCATGCCAGTGCCTGTAATGGGGATCTCCACATTTCCAACATAAATAATAACACGTGAATATGAAAATGAAGAATGACCACAACTGTTTACCTCAAATGTTGATTTGGAAACAGATGAAGATGGCTTCTCTAAGCCTTCGTTGTGCTTCACTTCCTCCAAGGCCTCTGTCGTGGCTTGTAGCTGAAGCTGAAATCACTACTTCTCCTCCTTCTCTTCTCATAGAAGTGTCTTCAACGCATCATACTATGTTTTAAGACTTTGGTTGTTGCGTTTAAATTCTTCCAATGCCTCTGTTGAGGCCTGCAACTAAAACTGTAATCATTGCTTTTCCTCTTTCTCTTCTTGTAGAAGTGTTTTAACCTCAACGTTATCTGCTGCTTGTTTCTCATAATATTCAACAACATGTCCGCTTTTTCGGACACCCTGAGCATGGTTTCATACTTGTCTTTGACATCCTCCATTGCTACACGTCCAATGGTTGACATTGCAGTTCACATCAGCAAGAAGAGTGCTTTGATACTACTTGATCCGGGTAAATTTCTGATACCCTTTTAACCAAGACCTTTTGCTTTGGCTGATGTGTTCAAATTTCATTTTTCAAAGCAGTAATGAACACACATGAAAATATAATTAAGAGGAAAACATGTCAAAAATCATACGACAAAAAGCGTAAGAGGTTTAATAACGAAGTTCGTCCAGTGTGGACTACGTCTCTAGGCCTCAGTGTCTCGATGGTGTTGGCCGCTTCATTCAGTGTTGTAAATGGTGATAATGTACATGGATGTTGTTGACTTGTCATACAAGGAAAAGCCCTCAAAATGAGTGGCAAAGTCTCTCCATGAAACGTTCTGTTACAAGGAACTCTCACTCATCACAAACCTCCTATCAACATGACAACTTCATACTTGGTGACAAAGAGTATCCCGCCATCAAGGAAATAAAGGGATCTCACAACATAAATCACCATCCATGATAAATACATACCACATCAATACACATAAATATTCTGCATCTTACATCAACAGGAATCAACAACAACAAATAAACATGAAGAATCTGCATCATACACCAAGCAGGAATTGACATGACATAAAGCATCCTACAACAATAATCAATGAAGTACATGGAAACAACACTTCATATACCTCAACTCTAATGTTTTTTGAAGAATAGGCTGCTCAATCACTGGATCTGAATGCAACATCGCAAACGTGGCATCGAATGGCAATAAATTATCTATCCACATGCTGAAATCTGACACCGTCATTCCATTCTGGAAAATGGCCGAAAAATTGAGACCTCTATTGCAGAAGATGACACCACCATCAGGTTTTTGTCATTGAGAGGTGTAAAATCCATATAAAATTTGTCCAATTTGGACACTGGGAAAATTTTCCCCCTCTGAAGGTTGAGCTCAAATCATGGTTCCACTACCTCTGCACACTGGCTCATGGTTCCGCCTGCAAATAAACAATGTTGTCTCGAAATCCGTGCTCTCCTCTACTAGAAGCATCTGCAGATTTGAGTGTATATATAAAAGGCTAGGTGGACTTTACAAAGTCCGTTGGTTGGCACCATGGTTAAGGTTCTAAGTTTGGAGGAGAGGGGTCGGGGGATCAAATCCTGCCCCTCTCTTTTTTATGTCAATACACATTAATAATAGTCAAAGGAGGGTGGGCAGGTTCACTCCACGTGGCCCAAACTGGCCCGACCCCAAAATCCAAGCGGTGGTAATACATATATAGCGATTTGTTTTTTGGTTGGTTTGGTTATGTGTTGGGCCGCTCGTGGATCGGGTTGACCTATGTGGCTAGGTGGGTTCGATTCCTGCCGGCCCATTCTTATATGGTGCCACATGGAGCGGGTCCGGCGGGGTCATGGCCGCTAACCCTTTTAAATATAACAAATTTTATATGGTGGTTGGGGGGGACGGGGGTCATGGCCCACCCCTCCAATTTTACATATATTTTTATTTAATATAAAATAATCCCCTTTTTAAAATTTTAACGGATTTTGGGCAGTAGCAGAAAAATTAAGTATCCCACATTTTTGCCTGGAATCTGGCCGGAGATGACTAGAATCCAACCTCTAGAAAATTGCAAAAATGTTGCCTCCTTAACCCGCCAAGTCATCCAGTCAACCTTAGAAATTTGACCAGGTCTAACTTTCGCATACGAACTCGGTTTGACGAACCATTCACACCGTTGCGGTCAGGACGACGAGATCGTCAACTTGAAACTAAGTTTGCCACATTTATGTCACTTTGATTTTTGAGCTTTCAGAAGCCCTCTTTGTCCTGTGTGTGTCTCTGGAGCCACCTAGATCAATGTATTATACCAAACCATTGTTTCTTATAATGGTATGATTTTGTAAGTTATAATTTGGACAATGGGATGCTTGTCATCAACATTTGTTATTATAATAAATGGATCTCCATTGAGGTTATTTAATGCCTCAAAGGATATTTGTTAAGGATGCATTTTATCCCCTTTTTTCTTTCTTGTAGTTGTTAAATGGTTAAACATATTAAATAAAGATGTAAGGAGGATAGGGGTAATAAAAGGGATAACAATGCTTACTTCAGCAGTTATATTTCATATCTACTTTGTAGATGATATTATTATTTTTGTGAAGGATAGGACTATTGGAAGGATAAAGGAGTTACTAGACATTTAGAGCAAAGCCATAGTATGGAGGTAAGTATGATGAAGTCTTCAATGTTGTTGAATGGTTTGGAGGAAGAGGTGAAATCCCAAGTAAAAAATCTTCTTCACATGATTCAATTTGAGCTTAACGATGGAATAAAGTACCTATGTCTCAAATTAAAATATAATGATTTTAAGTGTGTTAAGTGGATATGGTCAAGGGAAATTTTAAGGATTGAAATTTATCTTAAAGTTTAAAAACCTTGGTGAATCTTTCTAGTCTATGATATGCAATCTGTAAAATGTTTGGAATTACTTTTGTAAAAATGTAATGATTTTATATTAGTATGTATACAATTTTGGTGATTTTTAAGGTAAAATAATTTTACACCATAGAATTTGGGAAAATAACTTTTAAAAAAAATGGGAATTGGCGAATCTATTTTTTGGATAAAGCATGGAAAATTAGCCCACTTGCGAATATTGGCCCCTAAAATTTTCCTGGATATGGTTGTACAACACAATTGAATCTAGAATCTCATTCTAGTGTAATATATGGTTGTCTCGAGGTGGTAGATAATGTCTGTCAAGATTGTTTTAGAGAGTATTCCTATGTATTGGATATCTATTACACATAACTACAAAGGAATTCTTAACAAAATTAGAAAAAGGTATTCTAATTTTTTATGAACTAAGAAAAGGGAAACAAAGGAAAGCCTCAATTGAGTGAACAAGGCTTGCATCTCCTAAGGAAGTAAGTGGATGTCATTTCAAGAATATATTTCTTTTTAGTATGGATTTAGCTATAAATGTCCTATGGAGGTTAATTTATAATGAAGGGTTACAGGAAAAAGTGAAGAAGATAAAATATTTAAAAGTAAAAAATATGAAAAAATGGTTTAGAATGGAAAAGAAAGGTATTTAAGGGCTTCAATTGTTTGGAAATATTTGGTTAGGGATTTCACTTAATTAAAAAATGGTTAACTTGGAAAGTAGGTATGGGAAATAAAGTGAAATTTGGGGAAGATACTTGGATTGGATAAAAAGAGATTTTTAATGGTCACATGCATTAATAGATGTTTTTCATATAATGAGGATCTTATTCTAGGAGGATGAAACATATCTTGTTGGAATAAATGTTTAGTTCTAGTCATGAAATCACCATAAGCCCTAAATTTACAAGGGGAAACATAAGAATGGCCTTTGTATATGAACATGTTGAAACACACTACCATAAAATTACATGAATGGGATGATTTAATAAAATGGTCTAAAGATTAGAGCACATGAGAGTATATAATGAAAATAAGTTATTTAGTTAGAATGGAACTTTGGAAGAATCCGAGAAAGGGGAAAGAGTTGGGTGGTGGAAGTTAGTGTGAAACCTGGAGTCCTTTAAAAACTAAAATTTTCCTTTAGTTGAATCTAGCTAATAATTTTTTTACATAGAGCAATTGTCAAAAACATATTTGACATGGTCCAAGGTGATTTATACTATGTAAGTGTAGTTTATGGCTCATCTATTTATCACTTGTTCCTTTTTGAGGTCTAATGGAATGAAATCCTATAATATCAAGTGGGTTGGAATAAATGGGAATAAAGGTCTCTTGTAGAATTATTTTTATTATGGATAACAAACAAGTTTTAAAAAATATTGAAAGCTTTTCCTTTCCTTGTAATTTTGGGTATTTAGATTTTAGGAATAACATGATTTTTCAAGGTCTCGACATAACTTACACACAAGTTGACAACAAAATTAGAATATCTTTTGAGGAGATCTTGAAATCCCTAAACAACAATGCTCATAAATAATTAAACAACAATACTCATAAATAATTAAAAAAAAAATTATTGATTATGATAAGGCGTATGACTTCTTTGATATAACATCTCAAGGAACCCTAGGTATGTTTCAGGTAAGAGTTATCATTTTCTCATAATATACGCATTATACATTATATCTCTTTGAAATATGATGTTGGGAAAGGTACAAATAAACTGAGTTGAGTTTTATGCCTAATTTCTTCATAGGAAAACAAAACAATGGTAAACAAAGATTTAAAAGTTTTATAGGTATTTAGAGATTCCAATATATTAATACAAATTTAAAAATATAAAATGTTGTTCTAATGATCTTTATTTTACTCATGTTTATTGAACGGTTCCTATAAACATAACTCAAAAGAATATCCTAAGGAAGCAATATGAGCAAGCGTCTAGAGAAGGCTTCTAAATAATATTTAAGACTACCCCGGAGGAGCCAAGGAAAACTGTAATAAGTAGTAATCCTCCAGGGGAAAACTGTAATAAGTAGTAATTTAATAGAGGAAAAGATTGTTACAAGACAAGTCGAAGACTATTTAGTTTTTTTTATATTTTATATTTCACACTTAAAATATTGAATATAAATGTTTTTTTCATGGAAAATAAAATAGTTAGAAGTTACAAACATGTTGAGAGGGTAACTAGGACTTGGTTAATTAGTGAAAGATTATTAGTGGAGATCCATGTTACCGCTTTAACATTTTATATGTTACCCACTCCTATGCTTAAGAACATACGTGGAACATACGTGGAGGATGGTAAATCCATGCCACACAACCATATATACTTATAAATATTCACATTTAGAAGCATGGTTAATTCCATATTTATTATCAAAATGGTGAACATACAATCTAATACAGGAGGCAAGGTAACAAGTGTATTATGATCCTACTATATGATAAACCTTTGTATTACCATGCATACAATTACATAAATTACGTATATATATGATTAAGGTTCATAAATTACGTATATATAACGTATATACATGGTTAAGGTTCATAAATTACGTATATATATGATTAAGGTTCAGGGAGAGGACGAAGCACTGACCTCTGACTCTTTCTTATGATTATCCAATTTTAAGGTACGTATATATGATTAAGGTTCAGCTAAAGGATTTTTTCTTATGATTATTTAAGACATTAAATTTGTGTATGAGACTTTCTTGTTTATGGGACAAGGGACCCATTTTCATGTAACTACTTAATTGCTAAATTTAAGAAGGCATATATACTCTACCTAACTCTTTGAACCTGTGACACTGTAACCTTTTAGGAGAAAACACATACTCTTAACCATTAGGCCCACTCAAGTTAATAGAACAATTCACCAAGCACTACATAAGGTAATCCAAGGGTAAAATGATAAAGAACATTAAAATTAAGTAATGGTTAGTAAATAAGATACTAGAATTACCTATACTCTAAGAGGCTAATTAATTTTTTTTAATTTTTATATTTTATTGAAATATTACATTTACGTTATAAATTTATATAATTTAAGTGTATATATAAATATATAATAATAATAAATCACAACAAAATTTAAAGATTATATATATATATATATATATATATATATATATATATATATATATATATATATATAACTTTTATCTTTTATTAAAATATTATATATATATTTTTTATAATGATGTATAAATATATAAATTTATAATCTATGTATGGCACAGAATTTTTTTTTATAAATATATAAATAATAATTAAGTGAGTATGATGATAAAATACTAATACATATATTTACAATAAAATTTAAATATTAATTTTATTATTATTATTATTATTAAAAAAGAAAGTTGTGTTCTACGTAAATTAACAATATGACTCTTACAATCCTCTCAAAGCTAATTTAACTTGTATTGGTCTCTTCCTCATTGTCAAGTTTGACATTTAGAAATAACTTTTGTTAGTGCAATCAACATGATTTTTTTTTTTGTTTTTAATAAACTAGTAGGTTTTAACCTTTAGAGTTTTATTATTTTTTTATTACAAGTTTCTTTGAATTTCTTGCGATTTACAAATTTCCATATAATTTTATAAGTATTGTCTAATGATGCGATGATTTCACCCAAACGATGAATTTTTCGTCAGAATCTGATGGTTCTTTTTTTTCCAATAAATCTGATCATGAGAGCGTTTGAATCATTTTTTTATGGTGGAAATGGATTCAACACCATAACAAATGCACAAACGACTTACAATTCTGAAGCTTGACAACTATAACCCGAATTTCCAAAACTTTTAGCTAGATTTTGTCAAATAATGCTAAATTTTCTATTTTTTTAAGGCAAAAATGTCGCCCTACTCTAATTTTATATAAATTTTATTAAATTATTTGTATTCATGTTTGGCTTATTTATATTCACCTTAAAATTTGTAAACCTCATCCAATAAATTCACCTGAAATAAAAGTCGACAAACTTCAAATTTAATCAATTTTATTAACTACTTAAATTATAATATATTAATAAAAACAAAGCATTGAAGAATTAACTACCTTGATTAAACCAACAAAGTCCCATCGAAGAGTAGGCAAAAATTCCCAGTTACCTTCTATTATATAAAGAGCTCCTGGAAGGCGACTGAAACCCTAGGCGGTGACTGTAACCCTCGAATGGCAGCGACTATTACCTTGTATGTGGGGCTGGGCACCCTCGCATGGCGGTGACGGGTTTCTGCATCCCCCACTGGATTTTCGCAGTATTACTGACATTGTTCTTTTGGATTAGGGAATAGGCTTCGTTTACTGTATTGGACTAGGTTTCTGGGACCCCACTGAACGACTGCCGAGGTATTTCACGACTGCTTCATTGGGTTCATTATACTAGTTATTTGACAGTTTTGGGAGCGCTGCCGACTCGGTACGGGGGTTTGTTTTCGCCTCTTGTTAGGGACTATGACCGGCGCTTCTTCACACTCTTGACTTGTGATATTTGCACTGGTTTTGTCGACTCTCTGTTTTGGGTGGGGTCATTACTGGACTGTGGACCCTGACCGGATTTTGGTTGGTCCTTCTCCGGGTCACTGCTTTTTGGCGTATACACTAAATCTCTGGCATTGTTGTCTTCGCCCAGACTGTTGGTCCTCATTTTAACCTGCGCCATTATTCTTGGGGGTTTTGTCTCCTACTGTCGGTGCATCACGGACTTTGACTGGCCAGCCCACTTACTACCATGAGCAACTATGAGGATGAGGTGGACTACTCGGAGGATCCACTGGAGGGGGTCGATATATGGGGTCTTGATTCTCACAGTGAGGTGGATGAGATGTCCGATTTGGACCCGGTTCCTGAGGTGGCGATGCCTACTCTGCCTTCCCTTTCCAACGTGGTGGGAAGCAACTCGCCCATGGGGGACCTAGCGCAATACAATTTTGCCACGCCCTCAGATGCGGATATTGGATTATGGGATTTCTCTGAGGCTGAACATGACACCTTGGCGAGCATTGCCATCGGGTGCTCGGAGAAATTCTTGGAGGCGGTCTACCATGAAATCGGGGATGCATCCCGATATTTGGCACAACTGAGTATTGGGGGCCCTCTCCCTCAATGTGGTGTCTCGCATGGCCCAATTGATATTGGTGGAGCGACACATATTAATTTGGCATCTATTGAACCATCGATGGCCTTGGGGGTTTTTGCAAATATACCGGAGGACTTATCCATACTGGAGAAGATTTTCACTTCATCTGAATCCGACACATCTGTTGAGCCGGGGCTGGGTTGTAGTAAAGCCAGAAAGCAGCACAGAGTCACCAAAAACAAGCTCAGCTACATCACAAATTTTGGTTGTGAGAGCGGTATGGAGGATTGGGGTCACATTGCGACTAAGACATTGGTGGGGAAGGTGCGTGGCCGGAAATACTCCGCGACAAGACTACAACGGTGTATTCGTGAGATCTGGAGTGAGACCCTTGACATACTTTCGAAATTCCGAGTACTAACCAAAGGATGGTTCTCTCTCACATTTACCCACCCTGATCAATCTGACTGGGTGCTCAAGCACTACTGGCATCTTGAGTTGCACCCTGTCTATCTCAAGAGATGGGTACCTCTGTTCGATCCCAAAAAGGAGAATGTGGGTGCAGGCCCCATCTGGATGCGGCTGCCGGGACTACCTTTGCAATTTTGGAACAACACTGCTCTTTGGAACATTGGGGGACATTTTGGTTTATATCTAGATCATGACCGTTCCTATCTGACTACAGGTAGCAGGGCAGTGGCTCGTATCTTGATTTTCCTGGACACTTGGGATGGTCTGTATGATAACTTCAACATGCTATTTGATGGGATGATGTGGCAGCAACCTCTAGACTACGAGGGTGTGCCATTTCGTTGCAGGAAATGCCATGAGGTGGAACATTTGTACAAAGACTACCCAAAGAAGGGTTTTGGTAGGCTGGTTTCAAAGAAATCATGTTCTGTTCGTACACAGATAGTTCCTGATATCAGTATCAAGCAGGGCACTGCTGGTGTGCCAACGACTGTTCCTGAATCTTCGTGTGATGCTGGGTTGGTGCCGACTGAACAACTTCCATCGTGGACAAACACGCATCACAGATCTCGCCCACAGGTCATGCTAGTGACTACTCGCGATATTCTTCTATCCCAGGTACTATTCCTACCACTGCCTCATTGTTTACTGAATGCTCTGTTATTTCACCATCCATTACTATTATTGTATCTACATCTGGAGATGTTGTTAATACACTGTCTTCTTCTAATTCTTTATCTTGCATTACATCGACTTTGTCTTGCCAATCACTAAAGCTCCCCTCGATCTACTGCACCATCACATTGGCCCCTCTGTCGTTCACCCCCATCATACAACACACATCTGCTGAACCTTCCTACTGCCACTCACCCTCCTCTTTGGATACCCCCTCCTCGAGACATAATTATTATCTTAGATCCCTCTCCCTTCCACACTCTGGTGAGGCTTTCGGTATTGGGCCGGGTCAGGGCAGTCTACCCACCAAATCACGTGGTAGACCATCTGCTTTAGCAAAGGCTATCAAAAGAGCCAATCTCGAAGTGGAAGTAGGCACTCAATCATCTCTTATGTGGGTCCTTAGAGCCAGAAGACCCTTATTGGTTGTTACATCATGATTTGTCTCTCCTACAATTGCAGGGGACTAGCCAACCTCGATAAGAGATTTGCACTCGTGGATTTGATAGCCCAGAAGCCCATTGATATCCTATTTCTTCAAGAGATGCTTGGTGCGGGCTCTGAGGTGAAGGCTACCTTAACTTCCTTTCTTCCTGATTGGACCTTCATTACTGTTGATGCACACGGAAGATCTTGGGGTTGTGCATTGGGAATTAACAATAAAACCACCCGGATGATTAACTGTTGGGGTCGGGCTAGTGTACTTGGTATGAATGTCCTATTTGGTAATTCTGAGATTGAGTTTACCTTGATTAATGTTTATGGGCCATGCATAAACAGAGAGCACTTCTGGAACTCCTTATTGTCCTGTACCTTGTTGGTTGTACCCCACATCATTTTGCATGGTGACCTAAATTTTTCTTTAGGTATTTCAGAATCTTGGGGCCCCGAGGCTACCCCAGATCCTTTGGCTGAGTTTTCAACTCAAAGCTCAGAGCTACAAATCTCATTAACATTCATACTACCAAGATTCAACCCACCTGGAGAAACAGAAGGACCGGAAATGCTGCTTTGGCTTGCAGATTAGACAGATTTCTCATCAAACAGTCTCTCCTATCCATTATTACTCGGGCTCGTCAATGGGTGGGGATGGGTGGTAAATCTGACCACTCTCCTATATTTCTGGAATTCGAATGTGGACCTAACAGGGCTCGACCCCCTTTCAAATTCAACTCCAGATGGTTGAGAGACCTTGAGTATCACTTGATGGTCACCCAAGGTTGGCAGCACTATAGACCTTTGAATGATCGAGATCCCGGCCGAATTATCAATGACAACCTCAATCGCATTAAAAACCTTACCATTCAGTGGGTTCGAAATAAAAAGCGATTGGAGAGGGAGGAACTGCATAAAATCGAAGCAAACATTGCACTACTTAAAAATGCTGATCTGATGGGATATAGAACTGATGATACCAGGGATCAGCTAAATGCACTTGAGACTGAAAAGGCAAAACTTCTGAGACAAAAGGAGGAAGATTAGAGGCTTAAAAGTCGAGCTATTTGGTTACAGGCTGGAAATGAAAACACTAAATTTTTTCAGCAACATGCAAATGGATGCAGGGCTGCAAATGCCATTTGGGAATTGTCTTATAAAAATGGTTTTACTGCGAGAACGCAATCACAAATTTTTGATCTGGGTACCAGAAATTTCTCCAATCTTTATAGGGCGTCAACAAATATTGATCTCCTGGACATCATGCACATAACACAGCACTTTAAACTTTTTGTGGAACAGGAGCAGATTGATGATCTCAATGCACCGATTACACTGGGCGAACTTGAGGGAGTTTTGAAATGGTTCAAGAGGGACAAAAGCCCTGGGCCTGATGGATGGCCCATTGAGTTTTTCATCCATTTTTTTGATCTCATGTCAAATGACCTTCTGACTATGATTGAGGACAGCAAGGTGCGAGGCAGGATATAGGATGGGTTCAACACCACTTTTATCGCTCTTATTCCAAAATCAGACAAACCGACCAGCTTCAATGAGTACAGGCCCATATCTCTGTGTAACTGTATTTATAAGATCATATCTAAAATAATTGCAAACCGCATCAAGCCTTTCCTGTCCACTCATATTGAAAAGGAAAAATTTGCATTTCTGAATCATAGGCAAATTCATGAAGCTATTGGTACTGCCCAGGAGGCCCTTCATTCCATTAAAACGCTACGCCAGAAAGCCACCATTCTCAAGATTGATCTTACAAAGGCTTTTGATTAGGTAAACTGGAGTTACCTTCATCTCATACTTATCCACTCGGGCTTTCCTCATACATTTATAAACTGGATTATGGGCTGAATTTGTCATGCTACTTTCAGCATATTGATCAATGGCATTGCATCTGATTTCTTTCATGCGGGGCCGGGTCTTCGTCAGGGTTGTCCTCTCTCACCATTATTATTTTTCCTGGTTATGGAGGGTCTCTCTGTCCTCATAAACAATGCTAAATATCGGGGAGTATTACAGGGACTCCGGATCAATGATATACTACATCTCACTCATCTTTTATTTGTGGACGATGTACTAATATTCCTAAATGGTTCTAGACAAGACTCTGTACAATTTGATTTGCTACTAAATTGCTTTTGTAGGGCCACCGGTATGGCACCAAATGGCACCAAATCCTCTATTATCATGACTAGCTGCTCGGGACTGGAACAAGGCACTGCAATGAATCTATTTGACTATGTCCGCATAGACATCAACGATGGTCTCAAATATTTGGGATATCATATAAAACCAAACGATTATAAGATCAAAGACTGGAACTGGATCATTGCAAAAATTGAACGCAGAATAAATGTTTGGTATTACCGATGGTTATCCAGGGCTAGCCGACTAATCCTCATTAAGTCTGTGCTAGAAGCTATTCCGGTATATTGGATGACCCTGGCTTGGATACCTATTGGTATTACTAATAGAATCAAAAGTATTTGCAGACAATTCTTGTGGCGCAACCAAGGAAAGGCCTCTACATTTTCTTGGATCGCCTGGGATCGCATCAACATTCCTAAACAATGGGATGGATGGGGGATAAAAGATCTCCATATTTTTTCGAGGGCTCTCGCGGCCAAAATGTGCTGGCACTTAATCACTGGACAGAGCCTCTGGAAAGAGGTAATTGTTGCTAAATATATCATGCCACGGAACCCTCTCGATTGGATCCGAGGCAGAATCAGTCAGGCATCTGGTGCAAAAATTATCTGTAAGGTAATCACAAAAGTGGCACACATCATACAGAAAGGTTTATCATGGCAAATTGGTACTGGTGCAACTGTTCGCATTGGCACAGATTCTTGGTCGGGGAGCGGTGAATTTTACAAATTACCTGACTTCATTACTGAGCACCTAGCCTACATAAACATTTACTATCTCGCTTAGATTGCAGATATGGTTCATTCCACTTGGCGGGGTCAATCCTGGTTACAAGAAGAGGACCTCGAGATCCCACAGGCAGGCACTCAGGTTTGGCAAAACTACATATGGGCTCTAAAAGCATCAAACATACGCATCACTGAACAGGAGGACAAATTGATATGGGCTATTGCACCTGATGGTAAATATGCTCCCAAGCTTGGATACCTTTCCCTTATCTAGCCCAAGGAACCCCTAATAAAAGCATGGTGGTGACGCATTATTTGGAAATTGAAGGCCCCACACAAGCACATAATCTTATTATGGTGCATCCTAAATCATTGCATACCTACCATGGAATTCCTCCACAGACGAGCATTTCAAGGGGCATCACAATGCTTCTACTGTCTTGCAAACTGCGAGGATACAACCCATTTATTCCTGCATTGCAACATCATCAGTGGCATCTGGGCATGGGTCATCACTGTTTTGGGCTGTAGACATCTCTGGCAGGGAGGAACATTAATCGACGCATGGACTAATTGGTGGCAGCATTATGTATATAGCCCAAGAATGCACAATCTCCCCCTGATTATGGCATGGGAGATTTGGATCGGCTGCAACAAGCTGATTTTCAATGGATTACCTATAGATTGTGACCAAATATGCGCTGCCTCTATTGCTACATTTCAAATCTTGCCTGTGGATTGTATCCACAGCAATCCCACACTCGAGACATTTGAAATCATAGATCATAGTCGTGCATGGGCCTATTTCGATGGTGCATCCAACGCACAGGGTTGTGGTGGGGGCGCAACTCTATTTTTAAATGAACACCACCACTACAAAATCAGAATGGGATTGGGACCCGGTACAAACAACTATGCTGAATTGAAAAGCGTTAGACTTCTTCTGAAATTTGCTCGGGACATTCACTGCAACTCCATCCAGATCTTTGGTGACTCACAACTTGTGATCAATTGGTTCAACAATCTTGCCCACTGTCACTCGCACACACTGTCTGCACTGCTGCGAGAGGTTCATCAACTCAAAGCCCTTTTTGACTCCATCTCTGTGAGTCACATTTGCAAGTCTCAGAACAAAGTGGCTGACCAATTGTCCAAAGAAGCTTCGGAGCTGATTTGGGGCACCTGGCATATTACCGAACACACTGGTGGACAGGTTTACAGATATTTTCATCGGCCTTTTATAGAGGATGCACCTGCATTTTGGGTTGTCTAGTTGTACAACTATTTGGGAGGATTTTGTAACTATCTCCCTTGATTATATATTTCAGCATGTATATTTACTTTATATGTTTTTTGTCTCATTTTTCCAGTAAGTTATGCACCGAACTTACATTGTGAAATTTGGCTCATACTGATATGATATTTCTATTTTTTCGGACTGTTTTATTTCCTACATGAAGGCAAAGTGGCAGAATTGTAATAGTCATTGGACTGAATAGTAGTACATACTACCAGCATATGTAACATGTAACCTATCTTAATGAAAAGTTACGAATTTTTTCTTTGTGAAAAAAAATATAAGTACATTAAAATTTATAATTAAAAACTAATAATTATAATTAATTATTTAATAAATTAATTATACTTATTAATTATATAAATATGAATGTTATAATTCTTATCAATGAAATTTAAATTTAAATTTTTATGCCTAGGAAATTTCGTGGTTATATTATTAATAGCTTAATGATATAAAATTAATTAAATATTTCTGGTGGATAAGTATTGTATTTACATTATGTGAGTTATTTTTAGTTATATTCTTAATAAAAATAAGTTTATAATTATATAATATTAATTATATTGTATAGTTATATTTTTGTTCTTGGTTCCTTTGAGCTTTAAACCTCCAATCTTAGTTGAGCTTTTGTAATCTTTTATCATGCCCGGCTTTAGGGGACTAGTCCTTCCATTTCCCCCTCAGGCCTTGACATTAACACATTTAATGGACTTATATTGGCACGGTCTAGAATCCCAAGTCACGTCTCTAAATTCACGAATAAGATTGAAGAAATTCCAAAATTTGTGGTGAAAATTGCAAATTCACACACTGTGGCACTTTGTTTTGTGGATCAGTTTACCCGGATTTGGCCATACCCTAAATACCTAAATATTTGGCTAGATAAGAACTGGAGGCCTTTGATTAAAGGAGAAGGCTTAGCCTCCTTCCGTGGAATGGTTTTTTTTCCTTTTATTTCGAAGATAAATGTGATATAAACTTGAAGTTCAAAAGTGGCCCTTATTTTATGGGATTATAACTAGAAATATGGAGTCCAAGTTTCAACCTTGTAAATGATGTTCCTTATGTTGTTTCTATCTAGGTGAAAGTACCCTACTTCCCCCTCTATTACTGGAATTACGAAACATTCAAAAATATTGGCAATGCCTCAGGAAAGTATATAGATAGAGAAGAACCCAAGGATGGTCTTGCTTGTGACCACATTTGTGTTAAAGTTGATTTGAAGAAAATTCTCCCAGAATCGATACACCTATCTTTAGATAATTAGACCTTCCTCCAAGAAGTTGACTATGACCAAATTCCCTTCAAATGCAAGGTCTGTGATGAATATGGTCATTTTCCCAGAAATTGTTCAAAATGTTTAGATGCTCCTACCTAGAAGGAAGAAGGAGTTAACTGACAGATTTCTAAGAGAATAATCGGTCCCTTAAGGCCACAAATACCCCCTTAGGCCTCACATAATTAGATATTCCTAAGCTATTGCTTCCTCAATGTCCTTCAGAGGATCACTCTTCAACGAATTTTCATGTTGGTCATAAAATCTATATCAAACAATTAGTTTGAAGTACTAAATAGGCTAGAGAATGTAGATGAAAACCACAAAAATTCTGTATATATTCATGAGAAGGAAGATTCACTAGGAGAACAAGAGGAAGAAGATGGTATGCCTCCATTTGAATATGTCCCAATCCCTAGGCAAGTTATAGAGGAAGAAGAATTAGACGAAGGAGAAGTCCTTCTCTCCCCAAATATCTCTATCAACCCTATATTCTCTATTCCACCAGATGAGGAGCTCTCTAGAAGTGATACTACTCTTTGTATTCATTTGGAAAGGCCACACAAGAAAGTAGGAAGAAAATCAATTAATGTATTCGCTTTGAGAAAGCTAATAAGGATTTAGAGTTAGGGACTTAAAAATCAATCAAAGAAGCATTGATTAAAGTCACTAGAAGTGCAAAGAAATAGATAAGTGACTAAGTTGGTATTCTATAACTTTATAGGAATAAGGAATGAAAAAATAATATAAAAAATCAAAATTATGAATAGAGAAGAAAAACATCTGATTCTTCTACCCCAAGATACTAAAATTAAAAATGAGGAAATTTGGTTAAAGGAAAAAAGTGTATGGAGAGGCAATGAAGCTTCAATAACATGCTCAAAAGGTGGTTTAGGATGATTTTTCACTCATTGGTATGCTTCAATATTTTATAAGTTTCAAGAATGGAAATCTCCACATTGGATATCCCTCAATTTTCTCCATTTTCCTTCGCGAAAGGTGTGTTCTATTATTAACGTCTATATGCTAGTTTATTATCAAGACATATTGATTTGTTGGAATTATCTTCATAGTATGCATGATCTAAGTCAATCTTCCAGTCTCATTTTTAGGGGTGATTTTAATACCATTTTGCATCCATGGGAGAAAAGAGGTGGATCACAAGTTAGCGATATGCCTAGAGATAATATGGAAGATATGATAATTCATTTGGACTTGCTAGATATAAAACTAAAAATAATAAAATTCACGTGTAACAATGAAAGGTTTGGGTCGGGGAACATGTTGGAAATATTGGATAGGTTTATGGTAAATAGTGAATTTCTGGTTCAACACTTCTCTCTATCCTCTAAAGCATTAGATTGGGGAAGTTTGGAACATAAGCCCCTTGTTTTAAACTTCATGAACTAATCATTTATGTATCTCTTCTATTTAATTTAATTCCTCTTTGAATCCCTTCAAAATGTCTCTTAGATATTATCTCCAAGTCTATGGCTCAAGGAAGGTGATAATAATACAAAATTTTTCCATAAGCAAGAAAACATGATGCTATGAAAAAATAATGTTAAACTGATTTTGGTGGAAGGGAAATAAATTTACTCCCTTGGTACTATCAAGGAGGAATCTTACAAAAAGTTCCCCTCTGCCTTAGGTTGAGGAAGAAATGATGGAAAATACCTCTTCTAGTTACTAAATAGAATAACGAGTTATTACTGACACCCATTACAAAATATGAAATATGGAAAATTTTAAAATATTTCATCTCAAATAAAGCTCTCAGTCTAGATGGATTTTTAACTCACTTCTATTAGCACTACTAGTAGATTATCAAAGTCGACTTATGTAGGATGCTCAATTATGTGTTCTGCCATTCTAATATGGGAGGATGGATTAACTCGACCTTCCTCACCTTGGTTTGAAAATAGGTCAAGCTCTATTCCTCTTCCAAGTTTCAAAATATTTCTCTTTGTAATGTTTCTTATAAAATTGTATAAACAATTATTGCATCTAGACTTAATATGTTATTACCTAAGCTAATTTCAAAAAATAAAGGTTTATTTGTAAGCACAAGAAAAATAGTGGATTACATAATTTTAGTGCAAGAATATATTCACTCAAGGACAATTAAGAAAGAAAAAAGAACGATCGTCATGTTAGACGTGGCTAATTCCTTCGATTGAGTAAGACACTCCTTCCTATCTATGGTTCTAGAGAAATTTATATTTGATAGTAAATTTATTAGCTGGATAGAAAACTGCATGAAGGGCACTTGGACATCCCCATTAATCAATGGTAGATCATCCCATTCCTGAGATAATACAAGGATTCCCCCTATCTCCTTTTTTGTATATTATTATGGAAGATTATTTGAGGAGGAAAAAGAAAGGAGACTAGGGACCTTACCTGGGATTATATTCACAACAAGGGTAAAGTGTTTAAGTCACTCTTAGATTTCTAATGACAATTTGTTGTTTGGGGGAGCCTCAATGGCCATTGCAAATTGTTTCATATTGGTACTCGACAATTTTTTTGTAGCCTTATGGGGGCTAATTAATGGAACTAAAATATTTATATACAAATGTAATATCAATCCTAATGTATAATGACTCTTGAATCACTCATTGGGGTTTTCGGTTCTAGAGTCTTGGTCATCATTCTCTTACTTGGGGATCCCCATTTCACTAAATCCCTTCCATCATCCTTCTTAGGCTCCATTACTTACCGAATTTAAATCAAAGTTTTCTTAATGGGGAGTGCAATGGATGAGTCCAACTAAAAGAGCTATCCTAATGCAATCTATCATTTCTTCTCTTCCATTTTATCAATTCATTTATTTTCTAGCTCCTAAAAGAGTTAGATATTCCCTTTTCATAGAATATGGAAATTCCTTTGGAAAGGATAGAAATAATACCCCAAAATATTTAATTTAAATAAATAGGTCATGGTACACACTCCAAAAACCCATGGGGCCTTAGGTATCAAACATTTCTCCCTTATGAATTTAGCAATTGGTGTTAAGTTGGTTTGGATGCTTATTTCAAGAAAAAAAATGATTGGTGGAAGGAAGTCTTAATGAATAAATAGTTCCCCAATCAAAGGAGAACATTCCTGGAATTCCCAAATCATATCAAGGGAGGTTCTCATATTTGGAGACTAATCTCTGCTACTATCGTGTTAATAAAAATAAAAGATCACTTGGACTCCTTGAAATGGATGTGATATTAAAATACAAATTGCCTCCATTTTGGGGGATTATCCCATTGAATCTTACAATTAGTTTAATCATCTCATAAACCATATTTTAGAACAATGCAAATTCATACTATTTGATATATCGATGTAGTCATAAATTGGAGGATGTAATGGTTGGTATTGTTAAATGGCCCCTCCTCCTTTGTCTCCTTTAGTAAGGATCTAGAACTTGAGTTGTCTGGTTGCACTCCTATCTCCTTATTAGTAAAACATCATAGAGGCTTGGGTCATTCATTATACATGGTAAATTCCTGGTATAACACACTCCTCTTTATGGATGGGATTAAACCCAAATGAACAATGTGGTGTCACTTATGGAACTCAAATTATCTTCCCAAAATTAATATTTCTATTAGATGTTAGCCCACAAGAAAATTATGACAACAAAAAATCTATGGAAAAGAGGAATAAAATGGCCTTCAATATGTGCTTTTTTGTAAGGTCCCACCTTACCAACCATCAGTATTATATAGAAATATTGAACACTAAATTCAAAATGCGATATTTTTATTTTTGTTTCCAAATCCCAAGACAAGACCAAGGCCAATGTCTCACTCAAACCCCAAAGCCAAACTACCAAATGACAATCATCACTTGATCCTCAAGCTCAAAAGTCATATTTAAAAGAAAGAGTCTTTAGTGGATGAATAAATATCAAACTTTACGAGACACAATTTCCAACAAGATAATTGTTACTTCTCTTGTGACTAATTTGATTTTATTTTAAATAACATGCTTATGAATTCTTTACTTAAAAGGATAATTCAAATTGTGTAGGAGTGGTATCCAATATTTGTAATTTCATATGTAAGTTGACAATACAACAATTCACTTGCCCAAATTTTACTTTATCAGCATGAATTTTAACTCAATGGGATTACCACGCATATTCATTGAGACACTCCAAAAACATCTTGGTTACAAATATTAATTTCACTTAGGATTTTTTTATAGACAATTCATAAATTTAAATATCTACAACCATTGAATCATTATGACAAACATTTTTCAAGCATACAATATAAAACTATTGAGGCATTTTGTCAAACACTTGGCGACCATCATATTTTAAGACAATTTTGAAAACCATTAAAAACATAAATATATGATTCTTACTCAACCTATTTGACTCATAAAATCCATAAATTAAAACTTCAATATTGGCATATTAAAACAGAAACAAAATCTTCTTAATCCTTGACCAAAAAATTGAGAACAGACACCCATAGTTGGCAACAGTAATATGAAAAATCGCTCATATTTATGATCTGGGTTCTAAATTTTTTTATTTTTTTTTGAATAAAATGGGGGGTTACATGGAATAAAGGCACGGATACCCCCTGATGTTGGGCTGAATCGCATTCAAAACGCCCATGAACACGATTCCTAAAACGATAAAAATTTAGATCCTTAATGTTTCATTTACGACTTTTTCAAACACATGCAATGAAAACTTTCACCTACAACTCTACATGATGAAAGACAACCCAAAGTCATGCTACTAAGATATGTTCATTGAATTCACACATTTCTAAATCCACCATATGAGTTCTTGAAACATTTTACAAACCATAATTTAATTCCTTTGACATGATTTGACAAGCTTATTGCAACCATTGCTACAATTTGACAAACACATGGCAACCCTGAATGCTACAACCATTAAGGCTTTATGTCAAAATTCTAATAATACTATTACAAAAAACTTGAATAACAAAACATTGAATTATTGATAAGAATATAAAACATAAGCCATAACTAAAATTTATCTCAAACTTACCTCAAGCCTTTGATCTTCCAAACCATATTTTAGTTGCCATCATTTTTGAATTTTATTTTATTGGATTATTCTGTAATTCCTCTAGGTATACTTTGGGTACATATCCATTTTATTACTTCTCTTGCAAGCTACAAGTTAGCACTTATTTATGCATAAATAAATTGACGACATTACCCATTCACGGATTTTGTCAAACACTTTCTAAAATATCCTTAAGCCCTTTCTAAAACATGCATCTAATTATTTGAAACAAAACCATAACTCATGAAACACTTACCCAAGTCCTTTGGAATTTATTTATTGCAATTACCTTCAACAATATTTGGCTTTCGTTTCTCAAATTCTACAATACCAAGGTTAGTACAATAAACTACACCAATAATAATTCCATAACATATTGAGATCTAAACATCCACACATATAGACCACTCTCAGTCTTAATTTTCAACTAGCCAATAAGATTCCAGATTACATAAACTTAAACCAAAATTAGATGCTTACAATAATTTAAATTTCTACTTTTTATTTTATGCTAAATCTATACTACAATTTTAGGACAATGAAATTTATACTTGAAGAGATATTCAACTCCAATCATTGAGAATATGATACATCTTTGATCCTTTAACCAACTCATTTGAACCATCTGTTTTTCCACCCAGCCATATCCAGAGATAACTTCTCCCCCTAGAACCCTCAAGCAGTAAGAGATGACAATCAGTACCAAAATATAGCAATAGAGAGATATATAAGGAAAGATGAGAAAAATGAGTTTTAATTCCTCTCAATACCACTCATGTTCAACTCCATTGGGTAGAGATACTTAGTAATTTACATTTTCATTTGGCTATTCTCCAAATCTCTCCCTCTCACAATATTCTTGAAATCTCTCAAACTCTTGGTATCACCATGCACCTCCCCTAAAGTGAGAATACATGAGACACACATATAGGAGTAGCAACAAATTCTTGTCATAAAGGAGGATTAATATGCATGCCTTGAGGAAAAGTAACAAATTCCATTTAGAGGGTGTAACTCATGCCATTAAGGATATGTATGAATTCCTTCGTTAAGGAGAGTGTAACATATGCATTAAAGAGAGCGTAAGAGGAATATTTTATGACATGCTATTAATGAGTGTAAGAGTAATATGTCATATCTTTGATGAGTGCATAAAAGAGAGTGCCATTTATTATTAAAAGAGAGAGAGAGAGTTACATAGAGCCATGAGAATCATCAAGGAGAGAGGTGTGAAGTGATTGAGGCTATACAATTCCCTTTTAATAATAATATCATAGTCCCATAAAAAATAAAAATAATAATAATGATATTGATGATTAATTTGAAATTGAACTATTAGGATTGATTAATGATAAGTTAAGCAATTTTCTTTCAACTATGTTTTCTTACCAATTTATGCAAGGTGATTTATTATTTTTGGAAATTCATACTTGAGATGCTAGACATAAATATATGCTTTTAGAAAGTCACTCTAGTATTGTCAGAAAAGATATTTTATTAAGAAAAATAATCCCTGAGCTTCCCATGAGTGGTATTTTTATTCCAGAGTAAAAGGATTATGGATCCCTATTGCATACATCTATGTGCCTTAGTATATTGAGGACTCCACGCCCTTATCTACTCCAAGGATCCAAGATTCCACACCTTGATCTTTTAAATATTTAGGACTCCACGTCCCAATCCTTTTATTATATATCCAAGACTCCACATCTTTATCTTTCATGGATTTAGGACTTCGCGCCCTAATCCTTTTATTATAGATCTAAGACTTCACGCCTTTATCCTTCATGGATTTAGGAATCCACGCCCTAATTTCCATGACTTCTCATTTACTATACTTTGAAACTCTGCACTTCACCTTAAGGTACTTATTGTGAGATCCTACCGATATGATGGTTCGTTGGTAAGGCCTTGTTCCAATACCTTCCCACATCACAATCTCATATATCAAAGGAATCAAATTAACTTATTCACATTTTACCAAATATTATGAATGTCTTCCACAATAATTTTTGTTCTGGAGAAATGACTTCCACAACAATTTATAATTTGAACATCCTTGTTTGCAAATAACCATGTCCCCTGTCACGTCCTACTTAATACAAGATTAAGCATATATAATCATAAAAATAATCTATCACGACTTCCACTATCATTTATAATTTGATCATCCTTGTTTGCAAATAACCATGTCCCTTGCCACATCTTTCTCAATACAATATTAAGCATATATTTTCATACAAATCATGTACCGTTACTTCCAAAATCATTTATATTCCATAAATCATAATTAACCATATGTTCCATGTAACCATGATCATACATGGATCTATGTGTCTCAATCCTAGATCACCATCCATGGCATACACCCATGTCCAATCTAGGATACCAAAAGAGAAAACATTGATAATATTCTCTTAACCAAAATCAGTCTTATATACACAACCATATATATTATCATAAGCATACAAAAATAGGTGACCCAAACTAGGTCTATATCACACAAGCATATACATAAGTTTGACATGCATAATCTTATATCATTGCATCAAAATGAGCTTGTCCAAGTGTCACAAAACGAACCTTGCTAATGTGGGACACTACATACTCCCCCTCTTGGATTAAATTTGGCCTGAAGTTTTCTTATAGTTGTTGAATATATATAAATATATATATCTTTCCAAAATCCAATGAGGTTGTCCATGAAACCTTCCATCAAGTACTATATATATTCATGGCATACTATATATATTTTGACATACACCACCATACATACTATGTGAAAACAATCATCTAATCAATGATATAACATATAAATCATATATTCATATAAATTACAATGATCTCACATTACACATTATTTTATTTTCCCTATCTATGTGTAAAGAATTCAATAGTCTTTCTTGTGTCATTATTTTAGAAAAATTGATCTTTCCAACTCGAAAATAACTCCCACATTAGTTATGTAAACAATAATTATGGTCTATCCCATCTCACAATCAAGTTTGCATACAAGAAGCATCAAATCATCCACATACAATTGTCAGTGCAACTAGGAAACAAAACATGTCATATATATAACCCACTCTTACATCCCACTTGTTTTATGTCTTCTCAATCCAAGTTTCCTCCCTTTTCATTTCATAATACATCCCTAAAATCAAAATCTTTAGGATTTAGCTCTTTAGGAAAAATCACAATTTGAGCTCCAAGACACCATTTTTTTTATTTTTATTTTTATTTTTTTAAACAAACAAGATAAGGTTCCATACAATCCTCATTGACCCAATTTTGTATTATAGACCATTCCTTTTAGTTCCCATATCATTATTATTCACTTCTCTTACTTGAGAATACATTATGAATGACTTAGTTAGAAGACATTCATTCCAAAAACAATTAAATATATCTTTTTTGAAAGTGACTTATAATCAAGAAAAACTTTAATAATTATACAATAAAAATTGTATTAGAGCTGAAGGTATATTTGGCTGATAAAATCGCAGGAAAGAAGAGTTCCTGGTTCGAGTGGGAGCAATGGCAGAAAACGATAGGTTTAGGGTCAAGAAATTTAATGGCCAAAACTACTAGCTGTGGAAGATGCAAATGGAATATTATCTGTATAAAAAAGAACTGTACCTACCATTGAGCGGAAAAAAGAAGAATCCGTGGGGTATGACAGATGAAGAATGGGAGATTCTTGAGAGAATGGCACTTGGAACAATACGGTTGTGCCTAGTGGCATCGGTAGCCTTCAATATTTTGAAGGAAACAAAAAAATAGTATTTAATGATGACATTATAGAAACTATATGAAAAACCCTCAGACTCAAATAAGGTATTTCTTATGAAACATTTATTTAATATGAAGATGTCGAAAGGTGGATCTATTGTTGACCATTTAAATGAATTTAATACGGTTACCGGTCAGTTAAGTTCTATAGGGGTAAACTTTGATGATGAAGTTAGGGCTCTGATATTTCTGTGCTCATTGCCAAAAATTTGGAATGGTTTAGTTATGACCATTAGTAACTATGTCTCTGGATCTACTGCTTTAAAGTTTACTGATGTTGTCGGTGCTATCCTTAGTGAGGAAATGCTATGGAAAAGCTCCGGTGAGACATCGGGAAATGCTTTGAGTGCAGAGACTAGGGGAAGAAAAATGGAAAGAGGAAAGAGCTCCGAATATCACAGTAAATTAACGAAAGGCAAATCCAATTCCAGATCAGGGATAATGTGTTGGAAATGCAGGAAGAAAGGACACCTAAAGAAAGACTATAAGTCTCGGAAGGGAAAAGAAGGAGACACACAATAAGAAAACAATCATGAAGCAAATGTGGCAGGTGATGTGTTACGAGATGATTTGATTATTTATTTAAAAAATGTTATTGATGCCTAGGTTGTAGATTCAGGGGCCTCATTCCATGCCACACCTGATAAGAAACATTTTCATGACTACGTTCAAGGATATTTTGGACAGGTTCATCTGGGTGATGATAAACCCTGTAAAATCATTGGAATGGGTAAAGTTATTTCAAAACACTAGAATGGAAACCAATGGTTATTAAAGGAGGTAAGGCATGTTCCAGATCTGAACAAAAATTTGATTTCAACATGGCAGTTAGGTGGTGAAGGTTGTATGACAACTTTTACAGATAAAACCTGGAAGGTCACTAAAGGAGCCATGGTAATAGAAAAAGAAGAAAATTTTGGTACATTGTATTTATGAAATGTTATTTCTAATTGTGTTAATGATTTAACCTCCACAGGAGCAGATGCAACATTATGGCATCATAGGCTCGGACACATGAGTCAGAAGGGGATGAAGATTCTTCACTCAAGAAACCTATTGCCAGGTTTGAAGAAATATTGATTTGGATTTATGCGAGAATTGTGTTTATGGAAAATAGAAGAGAGTCAGATTTCTTAGAGTGGGGAAACAAAATAAGAGCAAAAAATTAGAGCTTGTGCATACAGATGTATGGGGACCTACTTAGGTATCATCTCTAGGTGGCTCTCCTTATTATGCTACTTTTATTGATGATGTAACTAGAAAAAATTGGATTTATCGTATTCATAATAAATATGATGTATTTGATAATTTCAAGAAATGGAAAGCTTTAGTTGAGATTGAGATAGGAAAGAAGTCAAAGTCTCTCAGATTAGACAATGGAGGTGAATATTGTAGCAAAGAGTTTGATAGACATTGTTCAGAGCATGGAATTCATAGAGAGAAGATAGTTCCAAGAACACCACGGGAAAATGGTGTGTCAGAAAGGATGAACAAGACAATCATGGAGCGTGCAAGGTGCATGAGATTGCATGCAGTATTGCCTTTACAATTTTGGGAAAATGTTGTAGATATTTTTGTCTATCTAATAAACAGAGGTCCTTCAATTTCCTTGGATGGTGGTATTCCAGAGGAGGCATGGACATGTAAAACAGTAAACTACTCCTTTTTAAATCCTTTTGGTTGTGATACCTTTGTCCATATTAATAAAGAAAATAGAACAAAGTTTGAGGAAAAATCAAAGAAATGTACATTTATTGGACATGATGTTAATGATTTTGGTTATCACTTCTATGATTATGAAATCACAAATTCATTAGGAGAAGAGATGTAACATTCAATGAAAAGGTCTTGTATAAGGATTAGTTGCAGGAAAAGAAACAGGTAAAAAAAAAAATACACAGTTCTTGATGAGATCAAAGAAAAAATAAAGGTGCCTGAAAATAATAATAATCAACAGCCACAACAAAAAACCACCACAACGACAGAGTAATGATACTAGATATGGAAGAACAAGACAATCATGGAGTGTGCAAGGTGCATGAGATTGCATGCAGGATTGCCTTTACAATTTTGGGAAAATGTTGTAGATATTGTTGTTTATCTAATAAACAGAGGTCCTTCAAGTTCCTTGGATGGTGGTATTCCAGAGGAGGCATGGAAATGTAAAATGGTAAACTACTCCTTTTTAAATCCTTTTGGTTGTGAGTCCTTTGTCCATATTAAAAAATAAAATAGAACAAAGCTTGAGGAAAAATCAAAGAAATGTACATTTATTGGATATGATGTTAATGATTTTGGTTATCGCTTATATGATTATGAAAATCACAAAATCATTAGGAGAAGAGATGTAGCATTCAATGAAAAGGTCTTGTATAAGGATCAGTTGCAGGAAAAGAAACAGGAAAAAAAAAATACACAGTTCTTGATGAGATCAAAGAAAAAATAAAGGTGCTTGAAAATAATAATAATCAAAAGCCACAACAAAAAACCACCACAATGGCAGAGTAATGATAATAGATAGGGAAGAAGGTGCGGGTAGCAATACCATGATAGTCAGATGGAGCTAGGGTTTGTTGGCCGAAAGCTTCCACTCTTGACAATGGAGTCCACCTAGGCCTGGATCTGTCGTGCCTGCAACCACGAGGGACCCTTGGGTAGAAGCGGGACACGTCAATCATGGAAGAAGACACACGTTGAGGGCGTGGGCCTTTGTAGCATCGCCTAGTATGGGGCAGGGGGTCAGCATGTGGCTTGAAAAATGGAGGACAAACGGCAGTGACTACATGCTTTCTCAGTTTCCATTTTTCTATTTTCTCCTCTTTTTTTACCATAGAATGGTTAGGGTGAGTTTGTCCTTAATTCATTTTCAGGTTTTTTCATCATTTTACCATACGGGTTTAACCCTGCCACCGCTGAAGGTCTCTCAATTCCTTGGAAGGGAGGGAGGCTGGGGTTTGTTGTTGGTCGCCGAAGGAGAGCATGGTAAAAATGGGGTTTAAATGGTAAAAATGGTAGGTTGGAGGCAAAGTTTGGTGCTGCTGATAGTTAAAGAAGGGTGCAATGGTCAAAGGTTCGGATAGAGTGGAGATAGACCTCAAGCCAAAAGACATGCTGGCTGTGTGGGGGAAGGCGATACCTGACCAAAATAGGAAGCCTACATTTCTGGAGGCTCGGGAATGGACTGGGGGGTCGATGAAGCACCGGATAGAAGCCTAGGGCTCCCCTGCAAGGCGGTGAAGGTGAAGAAGCAGTTTTCAGTCGCTTCAGCGGAATTTTTGGGTGCTCCTTTAGGGTCAAAGGAACATCATTGCGAATATAGGGGTTTGTAAAGGATCCAAGAGCTACAACACCATTATCACAAATGAGAGGATTGGAGGATATTTTTTTTAGCTGCTCTAGTAGGAGTGCAACCTAGAATTCTTTCGACGACATACAATCGAGTTCGGGAAACTTCGGAAGAGGGTCTCTCAGCATGAAAAGGAATTTTGATCATGGCAAAAGCCCTAATCTGCCTTTTGTGAGTGCGGGGGAGAACCGATTGCAACACTTCCTCAGGGCAATGGGTCAGGTTCACATCTCTGAAGCGATATCGGAAGGTAGAAGCTCAAAGCCAACTGATCCACCTCGTGACAGTCATTTGGCTAAGGATATAGAAAATCCCCACAAGACCGAAGGTTTGGTGCCCTCATTCAATGCACAAATGGGCAGAAACTTTTGCCGGAAACGTCTCAGGGTCATGCATCCCCTTTGGTGGTGAATGGGTTGGGAGGCCCTGTCAGTAAAGAAGTGTCGTTGATGGATCTCTGACACCTCGAGGAGCTCCTCCCCCCCTACTCCACGCCCTTTACTTCAGACAACGTTGGGGATTCGAATGCCTCTCACAGCCAAAGGAAAAATATCAAAGGAGTCAGGCGGAAAGTCAAAATCGCAAATCTGAGATTGGGGGTAGAAGTGACAGTCGACAAAGTTATGAAGACTGTTGAACTAACTCTGGTGGATAGAGAAAATGGGAAAAAACTTCCAGAAAGTTACATAAATGAATGAGCTACGAAATCATGGAAGATGGCCCCAGACCCTCGCTTCGAGGTTCTCAACCTCACAAATGGGTGGTTCATGGTGAAATTAAAAGTGGCAAAATGGGAAAATTGGGACTTAGAACAATAATGGTGCTTCAGGCGCACCCCGATTGTTTTAAAACCTTGGACACCCCTCTTTGATGCTCAAAAGGAGAAGGTGGCCGACCTTCCCATCTGGGTCAGACTACTAGGCCTTCCCCATCAGCTGTGGACACCGAAAATTTTCAGAGACATAGGGAATGAGATAGGGGTCTTCCTGGAGGTAGACATGTCTTTCACTCAGACAGGGGAATACGGTGTGGCTAGAATCTTGGTCTATCTCAATCCCTGAGAAGGCATTTTTGAAGCCATTCAGTTACATTAGAGAAACTGGTCTTTTATTCAAGCTTTGGACTATGAATAGTTTCCCTTTAGGTTTCATAGATGCCACACTTATGGACACGTGGAAAAGGAGTGCCCCCTTCCTATGCGCAAAAGGTCCAATAAAAAGAAGCATAAGGACCTATGCCCTCTTGCTGCAGAGGAGAACCAAACTAAGGAAATCAAGGAGGTGGATACGAATGGTGGGTATGAGGAGAAAACTCACGATCCTAATCAGAAGCAGCAACCTCAACACTCGATGCGGGAGACAAGGAACCTTAAGGAGATATAGATGGAGGAAGCCCCAAAACAAGCTCCAACCCATATGGACTTGGAGACTATGGCCACGGAAGGACCTGAGGGTACACTCTCTCAACCCCCCATCTCTTTTTTAGTTTCTATCTCTGAAATTATAGCATATGATTCAGAGCCTGGTCCCTCCAGGCCTTCACATTTAGTGTTTACATAGTCTGTTGATCCTCAACCCTATCTTCCCTTGGACAGTACAATTATTTCCCTCCATGTTTGAGTCCCTTCTTTTCCTCGAGCCTTTCCCAATTCCCTCCACTCCCTCCCATAGATATCAAGCACAGCCATTATAACCTCCACCCTCGAGACCGCAAGAACTCTCTTTTGGTTGTGTCTAAGGGCTTGGGCATCTCAGGTAACCCCCCTCCCGGGAAAAAACAAAGGGGGAGGAAATCAAACCTTTCAAAAGCTAGGTGAAAGCCATGTTGGATATTGTAGAAGGAAAACAACACAGTCTGACAGGGGTGCTTAGAGCAGTGCAAACCCTAGGCCTGATTAAAAAATGATTATTCTATCCCAAAATTGTCATGGGTTGGCTAGTAAACCCAAAAACTAGGGCTCAAGGCTTTGTTTGATTTCTACAAGCCTTATGTCATCATGTTGCAGGAAAATCTAGGGGTTGGTGATGATGTTCAATCTTCTTTGGAAAAACTGTGTCATGGCTGGACCTTCTTAGGCCTCGATGCCAAAGGGAGATCTGGTGGCCTAGCCATTGGCTTCAGATCTGAGAAGTTAAAACTTATAAATTCTTGGGGATTGGATTTGGTATTAGCCATCTAGTTTTTTTCCCCCGATCTGGGTCGAAACTTCACCTTTCTAAACATTTGCGAACCTTTCTAGGATAGGGAGGATTTTTGGTTTTCTCTTAGAAACAAATCCTTTTTGTTAGCCTCAAACCTCATCTTGGGAGGGGATTTCAACTTTTCCATTGGTCTTTCAGAATCCTAGGGATCGAGCGCTCATCCTAACACTCTTTCAGACTTTTTTTCCTCCTGGATTTTTTAATCTAGCCTCCTGGACCTTAATCCCTTAAAATTGAAACCTTTGCAGAGAAGCACGAGAGCTAGGGAAGACAGGGTCGCTGAGAGATTGGACCGTTTTCTGGTCAAGGATGATCTAATGGAAAATGTCTTGATTCTCAGACAATGGATTAGGGAAGGGGGGGACTCGGATCATCATCCCATTCTTCTCGAGCTAAGAGGAAGAACCACTAAGCCGGGTGCCCCTTTTAAATTTAATTCAGGTTGGCTGTGGAAGGAGTCTTTTATTTCCCTTTGAAAAAACTCCTGGATCCCTCAATCCCCTAATGAACCTCTTAATGTCACAGATTTTTTCTTGAATAATCTCAAAAAAATGAAGAAGTCCACCATGGCCTGGGCTAAGAAAAATAAGGTTGATGAGGAAACTTGTTTATCCTGGATTGGGAAGGAATTATAAAGATTTGAGGACCCTGTAGAAGATGGGTATGAGACCTGGAGAAATGGGAGGTGATCAAAGGGCTCGAAGCTGAACGAAGAAAGATCCTGCTCGTAAGGGAGGAAGAATGGAGACTGAAGAGTAGGGAAATGTGGTTATCTACTGGGGATGAAAACACTAATTTCTTCCATAACTATGCTAAGGGTCGGAAAATATCCAATACTATATGGGAAATGAGAGATGAAGAGGAAGGTGTAGTCACATCCTTCGATGGTCTTTCCAAAATGGGATCAAACCATTTTAGAAGAATATATTAAGCCCCAGGAGAGATCACTATTGCTGAAGTGGTCAAGGTAGCCCAGATCTTCCCAGGCTATTTGGATGAAGAACGTCTAAAATTTCTTGACAATCGGGTCACCAAAGAAGAAGTAGAGGGAATCTTAAAGGCCATGCAAAGGGACAAAAGTCCAGGCCCATATGGATGGACTATGGAATTTTTCTAGAACTTCTTTGAAACCCTGGGAGACGATCTGACCGTGGTGGTTGAAGCATATAGATTAAATGGTGTAATCCAAGAATCACCGAACTCCACTTTCATCGTCCTCGTCCTCAAAATGGAATCCTTGGCCTCTTTTGACAATTTCTGGCCTATAGCTCTGTGTAACTGCCTTCATAATATCATTGCAAAATTCTTTTCTCAAAGACTCAAGCCCATTCTATCGAATCATATCTCAAAGAAATGGTTTGGTTTTCTGGAAGGAAGACAGATCCATGAAGCCATAGGGGTGGCACAAGAAGTCCTTCATAGTATGAAGAAACATGGATCTAAAGGGTTGATCATCAAAATTGACCTCTCAAAGGTTTATGACAAGATCATTTGGATGTATATTAGACTCCTGCCCACCCATCTAGCCTTTCATTATGAATTTATCCAATGGGTGATGGGTTGTATTACTGATATTAGTTTTGTTGTTCTGATAAATGGAGCTTCTTCCCCCTTTTTCAAAAATGAAAGGGGCCTTCACCAAAGATGTCCCCTCTCCCCCCTTCTATTTTTGTTGGCAGCTGAAGGTTTATGTCAATTGATTTTGGAGGCTAAAAGGAAAGGGGACATAAGGGGTGTGGAGGTAGCTACAAATCTCAGAATCACTCATCTACTATTTGTAGATGATATCCTTCTCTTCAGCAATGGCTGTTGCAGGGACTCCATACATCTCAAAGAATCCCTGGCGCTATTCCTAAAAGCCACCGGAATGAGCATCAATCATCACAAGTCTTATATTATGGGTACACACTATCGGAGGATGCATCTAGATTTGCCATAGACTCCCTTCCGTTTGTGGTCAGGAAATTTTCAGAAAGTATCAGATACCTTGGGTTCCATCTCAAGCCAGATTCTTATCGTGTAGTTGACTGGATATGGATGGTGGCTAGAATCGAAAAAGGGTTAAGTGTTGGAGCCACAAATGGTTGTCCATAGCAAGGAGACTCACCCTCATCAAGTTTGTCCTAATGGCCATACCTATCTACTGAGCCCTTATTTCTTGGATGCCGCGGGGGATCTTGGAGTGCATTAGGAAAATTTTCCATAAATTCTTGTGGGAAGGACCCAAAGAGGACCACTCCCTGTCTTGGGTGGCCTGGGAGAAAATAGCTCGTCCAAAAGAATGGGGAGGATGGGAAATAAAGGAGCTTCCCTCCTTTTTCAAGTCCCTTGTGGCTAAAATGGGATGGTCATTACTGACCAAGGAATCCCTTTGGTCAACAGTAATGAGAAGGAAGTACATTGACCCTGGAGACATTGTTGATTGGGTCTTGAACTCTGTCAAGTCCACTAAGGGTGGGTTGGTGGTTTGGCGGACCACCCTCAAAGCCATGGACCTGATGAGGAAGGTTTGGTCTGGAATGTTGGAAATGGGAAGCATATTATATTGGGGTTGGACCCTTGGGTCGGTTTCAATGGAGATTACTCCCTCCCGGAGGCTTGCAAAGCTCAACTTATGGACAAAGGTCTCATGTTCCTCAGTAAAGCCATAAAGCTCAAAGCCTCGTCCATATAGGTGCATGGCTAGAAAAATGAGAACAATATACAACTTGATCCAATTTGGGTATAAACATGGAATAAATACACCAATGAGCTGCTTAGAATGAATGTACGCATCCGAGATGAGCCAGACACCCTCAGATGGGGCTTAGCACCCTCAGGCACATGCTTACCAAAGTCTGGATATTCTCATCTAATGGGGAAGAAAGGCCAGGCGGGGGCCAAATGGTGGCATAAACCCCTCTGGAAGCTTAACAACCCTACAAAAGGTCACCTCTTCTTTTGGTGCCTACTGGAAAACAAGATCCCCTCGTGGGAAAATTTACAAAAAAGGAAGAAGGAGGGGCCGGGGAGATGCCCACTATGCAAACATGACTCTGAATCGATGGCCCTTCTGTTTCTTTTCTATACTTTCAGTCAAAAGACATGGTAAGGGGTCTAAAACCTGGTGGGTTGCACACAGCATTGGGCCGGTCCTTCGATTAAGGATGCCTGGCAATCATGATGGAATGGGTGCCAGACTGTATATTAAAAAAAAAAAAAAAAATCCCTCTGATTATGGCCTAGGGAATTTGGTTGGCCAGGAACCACGCTATTTTCAGGAATGAAGATACCCCTTTCCACATCGTCACTCAGAATGGTGAAACCATCTACTCCCTTCTCCCAGAATAAGAATCTTCAACAAAAAAAAAGGGTCATAATCCATAAGATAATTAGGGGAGATATACCTTGGGCTTACTTTGATGGAGCATCAGATCTAGCGAACCAGTGTGGTGCTAGAATTTTTATTCACCTAAACCATTTAAAAATATTGGAAATCTCTATCAGACTTGGTCAGGGCACTAACAACTATGTTGAGATAAAATCTTTACACCTCTTCCTTTGTGGGCTCACACATTTGCATATTCTACTGTTCAGATTTTTGGGGACTCACTCAACATCATCAAATGGTTTAAGAAGGAATTTTTTTGTTCAAATTATGTTTTACGTTCTATCCTTGAATAATGTTGGATACTGAAGAACTATTTTACTCACATTGATTTATGTCATATTTACAGGGAAAGGAACACCGATGTAGACCTCCTTTCTAAGGAGGGTGTACAGAAAAATTCAGGCAATTGGAGGACACGAGAAATAGGGCTGGAAGGCTCTGTGGATTCAGACCATCCTCCATTTTCTTGAGTGGTTATCAGTTGTTTTTTCTCTATATAGTTACTTTCGGTTTTCATACTTTCTGTTGTTGAAATCGATAATATGTCTATTGCACAAAACTTGGATGAATATTAGTTCCTTTGAAGCTCTTCTAAAAAAATTTATATAACATTTGTTCGTTCCTATTTGGGTTGTTTTTCCTCATAAGAGGAGTCCCGGGAACCCATTTCTTTATGCTGTGTATAACAGGGTATATTATTTTTTTTTCTTTGGGTTGTTTTCCTCCAAAGAGGAGACCCAGAAAATTCTTTTGCATTTTTTTGATTCCACACTGGGCCGATCAATAATTGGTTCTTTTTCCCTTGAAAAAGGGAAGATTTTGAACTTGCACACCACACCCTATTTAGGGTTGGGGATATGTGAAAAGGCTGAACTTTTTTTTCCGCAAAATGGGAAGAGAATGGATCTCTCCCAAGAAATGCTTAAATGTATGTACACAATTAATTTTTTACAAATATAAAGAGTTCAATTTTTTCTTTGGAAAAAAACAAACCAACACAACAGCAACAAGCACCTCAAACACCTGAAAGTGGTGTCACAAGATCCACCAGGATAAGTAGACCCCCTAACAATAATCTCCTTCATTATATTATTTATTGTTGACTGATTCTGGTGAACCCGAATGTTATGAAGAAGCAATAAAGGTAGAAACCGGGAAGAAGTGGGAGCTATCCATCAAAGAAGAGATGGACTCCTTAATACATAACCAAACTTGGGACTTAGTCATATTTCCTGTAGGTAAAACAACATTGCAAAATAAATGGGTTTACAGGTTGAAGGAAGAAGATGGAGGAAAAAAAATGTACAAAGCTAGACTTGTGGTGAAGGGGTTTGCACAGAAGAAAGGTATTGAATTTGATGAAATATTTTCTCCTGTTGTTAAAATGACTTCAATCAAAACTATTTTAAGTCTTGTAGCAGCAGAAGATTTGCATCTTGAACAGTTAGATGTGAAGACAACCTTTCTCCATGGAGATTTGGAGGAAGAGATCTATATGCAGCAACCACAACGATATGAGGTCAAAGGGAAGAAAAAATTAGTGTGCAAGTTGAAGAAGAGCTTGTATGGCTTAAAACAGGCTCTGAGGCAGTGGTATCTAAAATTTGACAGGTCGATGTTTGAAAAGGTTATACTATATGTCACTCTGATCATTGTGTTTATCTAAAAAAGAAAAATGATGCGAACTATATTGTATTGTTATTGTATGTAGATGAAATTCTTGTTGAAGGGTCTAAAATGCAAGAAATAAATGTGCTTAAAGGAAAATTGGAAAATTCATTTGAAATGAAGGATTTGGGAGCTACAAAACAAATCCTTGGTATGATAATAACTAGAGACAGGAAAAATCGCAAATTAACATTGCCTCAGAATGAGTACATACAAAAGGTGTTGAAAAGATTTAATATGCATAATGAAAAACTAGTTAATACACCTTTGGCTAGCCATTTCAAACTTAGTAAGGAGATGCGCCCCAAGACCTTAGAAGAAATGGATTATATGTCTAAATTTCCATATGCATCAGAAGTTGGAAGCTTAATGGATGCAATGGTCTGCGCAAGGACTAATATTGCACATGAAGTGGAAGTTGTAAGTAGGTACATTAACAATCTAGGAAAAGAACATTGGATGGCTGAGAAATGGATTCTCAGATATTTGAGAGGTTGATCTAGATTTATGCAGGAACACAATGAAATACATATATACACAGAAAATCAGAGATGCAACAGAAATAAAACTTCATTTCATTAATAAAAAATAAGTACCACTGATCCATATTTATACAGGAACACAATGAAATACAGATATACACATAAAATAAGATATGCAGAAGAAATAAAACTTCATTTAATTAATAACAAATAACTGAAATATGCTTACATATAGAATGGAAATAAACTAGCCAGGGCGTTGGTAGCTTATCTCTAAGAAGAGATATGGAGGCTACAAGCCTCTGAAATGTGTTACAATGAGGCTTGAGAGCCTATTTATTATTGAGAAACAATGGAAAATCCTAAACTTCCAAAAACATAACCCTAGGAGATGAAGCACCAAAAATATGGGCCCCCTTTGGGTAAATCGGTACATCAATCTTCCCGGGGATGTAAATTTAGCATACGATCTATGTTTGGCGCGCACCATCCCTAGTTAGAAATATCTATCCGAGGAAAAAAACTTTTTATGTGAGAAACATAGAAATAAATTCCTTGTTGCTCCCGGTTTTTCCAAAAAACGTCGTTTAGGGCCTCAAAACGGCTCCAAAAATTCAAGACCCAAAAAAATGCTAAAAATAGTGAATTGTGCTACAATTAAGGAAACTGAAAAACTAAAAGAAACAATGGTGGGGCCCTAAGTGGAATAGGTGGGTTGCCACCAATATCCACTTGGATCATTCCTCCCTCCTTAGAAAGAAATGGTCCCCATTGCATTGAGTTCCTCCATGAGGTGAGGAAACTTCTATTGAACTTGGTCCCTGGTGAACCATTTGCCTTGGTGCAGGAGTTGGCCAGCTTTGAGAACCTAATACAGTTGGATCTTATGTTGGTGAGTGTTATTGGTTTTCATGTCCATGATACAATCCGTAGTGGCCTATTCCATGTAGTATGGGTTTAACTCTGTTGGTGTGAGTTGTTCTGCAATGTCCAAGGTGTCCAGTAGAGGTGGGAAGTAGGGTCGAAGGCAGTCCACATTGAACACTAGATGCAGACCCAGGAATGGTGGAATACTGAGCTCGAAGGCATTGCCCATACAACCTTGGTGATGGTGTACGACCCATATTGAAGCGGGCGAAGCTTGTGGAGGGGTCCAGTGAGGCGCTCCTTCTGCAAATGTAGCCACACTTTGTCGCCCACTTGGAATTTGTGTGGCACCCAATGTTGATCATGTTATTTCTTGTAATTAGCATTGGATTTGTCAAATAATTCATGAACCTGTTGGTAGATGTGTTGAATGCGCTCAATGAAGTTTTTCACCTTGTCAACTTCAAACTAGACATGAGATGAATCAGCCTGAGTAGTCGCAAATGGCATGGCTACGTCAATAGGACATAGTGGCTGGAATTCCAAGCCCACCTGAAAGGGGCTGTGGCCAGTTGAGCTGTGGAGAGCCTGGTTATAACTGTGTTGTACATAGGGAAGGCTCTCATCCCATGTCTGTGGATGCTTTGAATTGTACATGCACAGAATGTGTACGATCATCCTGTTGAAGACCTCAGTGTGGCCATCAGTTTGGGGATGGAAAGCTATGGACTTGGTGAGCTTGGTGTCCAGCATTTACCAGAGGCTGGACCAAAATGTGATGAGGAGCCTGTTGTCCCGATTTAATATGATAGATTATGGGATCCCAAAGTGCACCCACACTCATTCAAAGAATAGTTTAGCAGTGGCTTCTGCTGTGATATTCTTCTTGCAGGCCGCCATAATGGCCATCTTCAAGAATCTGTCGACGACCATGAAAACACAGTCGTTTCCATGCTTAGTAGAAGGAAGGCCCGACATGTAATCCATGGAGGTGGATTCCCAAGGTTGAATAGGGGTAGGTAGTGTAATATAGAGGCCTTATGTCTTGATGGTCGGTTTGGAAATAGCGCAAGCAGTGCAGGATCTGATGTACTTCTCGACATCTGGTCAAAGGTTAGGCCAATAGAAATACTTCTGTAGTATTGCCACTATTTTATCCACCCAAAAATTCCCAACGATTAGACTGTAGTGCGCTTCCCAAATAATCTTCGCACGCTCACTTGAAGGAACACAAAGGTGTCCCAGGTGACATAACAATGCATCTTGCAGGTGAAAATTTGGAACTTGCGTACCCTCCAGGAGTGTCTTGTATGTGTGGCTGAATTCTAGATCTCTCTTATAGAGAAGCTACCAATCATAATTCTCATGCCCATAGGAGTTGAGAATCGTGATTAGCGCCATGATCGATGGTCGGCTGAGGCAGTCTGCAACATTATTGGTGCTACCCTTCTTGTACTTGATGTTCAAATGAAAATGTTGCAGATATGTGGACCACTTCTGATGGCGGTCATTCTGCAACTTCCATTGTGTCTGTATGAACTACAAGGATCGGTGGTCTGTGTGGATGACCGTTTCCTTCCCCAAAATGTAATATTCCCTTGTCGACAAGCCCACACAATGGAATACATTTCTCTGTCATAAGTGGGATACTTGCGAACTATGTCAGAAACTGCCTCACCGTGATATTCCACTGGATGCCCCTGTTGAGTAAGAATTTCCCTAATAGCATAGTAAGAGGCATCTATCTCGATCTCAAATGGTTGTTGCAAGTCTGGTAATGTGAGCACTGGGGCAGAGCAGAGGCGATGTTTCAATTCTACGAACGCCTTTTGTTGAGATTCCAACCAAAATATTTTTTCTTTCACTCCTCCCTTGGTGACTTGACTCAAGGTCCAAGTGATGATAGAATCCCAACACGAACTGTTGTAGAAATTAGAAAGACCCAGAAAGTTGTGAAGCTCTGTTAGAGTGGTTGGGGCTGGCCAATCCTGAATGACTTGGATCTTGGTTTGATCCACATGCACTCCCCGCTCATCAATAATGTATCCTATATATTGAACCTTGGTCATGCCAAAAGTGCACTTATCCAAATTGGCACGCAAATTGTGTTGCCGCAGTGTTTGGAGGACCTGTTGGATGTGGTGGAGGTACTCTTCCCAAGTCTGACTGAAGATCAGGATGTCATCCAAGTACACTACTACAAATGAGTTGGTGAATGGCCACAAGATGTTGTCCATGAGCCTCATGAAGGTTGCGGGAGCATTCGTCAACCCGAAATACATGACCAACCATTCGAAAAGGTCCTCCTTGGCTTTGAAGGAAATATTCCACACATCGAAGGGTTATATTAGTACCTAGTGATACCCAGACTTCAATTCGATCTTAGCGAAATATTTCACCCCTTTGAGTTGGTTTAAAAGGTCATCAATCCATGGATTGGGTACCTATTCCAGACAATGATCTTGTTCAACGCTCGATAGTTAATACAAAGTCTCCAAGTCCCATCCTTATTCTGTACCAATGTGATCAATGGGGTGCTTGACCTAATAGTGTAGAGGAACCCTTGTAGGTGCGGTGAAGGTGTCCCCGTACTCCTCCACGACCTTGTTCATTTGTTGTTGTCGTTTGGAGGAGCCCTGTCTAGAGGTCGTGGCAACAATCTTCTTCTTGCCCTAAGGGCGGATCATCAGGAAAATAAATTTCCCGGTTTTGGAAATGAGCTTACTGCATTGTTTTGCAGTAACCAAATAATACCCGTAAGGGCTACATTGTGGTGGACAATCTATCCTTTTACAAAGAGAGGCTTGTTATTTATAGCCTTTTTTTGAGTTACAATACCATGGGTAGATACCATAGGTGGATACAATGGGTCAATACCATGGGTAGATACCACTTACAATACCATGGGTAAATTCCATGTGTGGATGAATACCATGGGTGAATGAATACCATGGGTGAATGAATATCATGGATAAATGTCACTTACAATACCATGGGTAGATAAATACCATGGGTGGATGAATACCATGGGTGTAGGCCACTTTTCATTTAGATCATTCCTCCCTCATTAAGAAGTAATGATATCCATTGCGTGAAGCGCCCTCCTGAGAAGCCCTTGTTGAATATGAAGATCCACTAAAGAGAAGGGTTTTGTGTGGTTACCCCATAACCATGATGAATGAAGATCCGAGGATACAAATACCCTGTAATGCTTGTGACCAACTGTGATATTGCCAATGTGTGACCTAGAAAATGGACTTTGACGAAGTGTGGGTTTTTGGATGACGCAAAACCATGAAAAATAAAGATCCGAGAATAGAGATACCCTATAAGGCTTGTGACCAATTTTGATACTAAAGTGTGTAGCCTAGCAAATGGACTTTGATGAGAAGGATTTTATGCGGTTGACCCATAACCGTGATGTTGATTGTTGATGAAATAGTAGGTGCCTATATAGCCTGGGGTGAGAGGGAACGTATCCAAAGAACCCAAGTCGAACACTGCTATGCTAAAACTGATGGATGTGAAGCAGGTGCCTACTAAAGCGGGGTGGGAGGGCACGTCTCCAAAGGGAACCCACTCGGAATTCTTCTCCAGATTTAAAATGGGCATAAATCGGTCAATATAATGCATAATATTTATTATAACTCGTTTTTAGAAATAGGATGATCATTCTGCATCTTCCCCTATGTTTTAAATCTCTATCTAGAGAATTTGGAAACTCAGATTCACGCTGCAATTGTCCCAGTGTCACAAAATTTCTGAAAAAAAAGTTGATTTTAAATCAATGATAACTCCCTCGTTTGGACTTTGATTCGACCGATTGTTTTTTCAAAATTGGGTGATTTTTCAAGGCAAGCTCAGATCTATAACAATTTCTCTAAAATTTCGCACTTAAAACTGCAAAAAATGACAGGATATCTATCATCCACGAATTGTCGTCAAAAAAATTTCCGCAACATTGCTAATTTTGAATCAACGATATCTCCCTCATCCAAACTCTGGTTCGATTAATTTTTTTTTTTTGAAATTGGCTATGTTTTTGCATGGAAGACATATATGCTATTATTTTTGTGAAAATGTTGCACCAATATTTTCAGATCTGCTCTACGAACTCGTCACCCAAAAAATTTCAGCAAAAAAATGAAAAACAAGCAAGAATTCTTCTTGCTTTGTCCAAAAAAGTGCTCCGTGTAGGTCGTGAAAATTGCATGGAGTTTTCTCAATATGGCTGAAAAATGTCGAAACTAAAATATTTTTTGAACCCTTATTCCAACATAGTAATGGAGTTTCCTCAATATGGCTGCAAAATGTTGAAACTGAAATATGCTTCAAACCCTTATTCCCATGGATTCGTAACCTGGCTCTGATACCACTGATCTGGATTTATGCAGGAACACAATGGAACAGAGAAATACACATAAAATTAGAGATGCAGCAAGAATAAAACTTCATTTCATTAACAACAAATAACTGAAATATGCTTATAGACAGAATGGAAATAAACTAGCTAGGGCGCTTGTAGCTTATCTCTGAGAAGATATGTGGCAGCTATAGGCCTATGAATAGTGTTAAAATGAGACTCAAGGGCCTATTTATTATTCAGAAACAATGGAAAACCATAAACATCCAAAAGCCTAACCCTAGGAGATGAAGTGCCAAAACTATGGGCCCCATTTGTGTAAATTGGTACATCAATTTTTCGATGACGTAACTTTGGCATACGATATCTATTTGATGTGCACCATACCTCGTTAGAAACATATCCGAGGAAAACAAATTTAGATGTGAGAAACATAGAAGGAAATTCCATTTTTCTCTTGGGTTTTCCAAAAAACGTCGTTTAGGGCCTCAAAATGGCTTCGAAAGTTCAGGACCCGAAAAACTGCTAAAAATAGTAAACTATGCTACAATTAAGGAAACTTGAAAACTAAAAGAAACAATGGTGGGGCCCCAAGTGGAATAGGCGGGTGGCCACCAATATCCACCTAGATTAGAGGTATCAGAAATCAATCATTATGCTTTGGTGGTTCAAACATTTCTCTCCAGGGATATGTTGAAGCAGATATGGGAGGTGATAGAGATAACAGGAGGAGCACTACAGGGTATGTATTTACTGTAGGTGGAACAAATATAAGTTGGGTTTCAAAAATTCAAAGTGTTATTGCACTTTCAACAACACAAGAAAAGTATGTTGCTGCTATAGAGGCTAGTAAAGAAATAATTTGGTTACAAAGGTTTATGGATGAATTGGGTAAGAAGCACGAAATGGGAAGGTTATACAATGATAACCAAAGTTCCATTCATCTTGAAAAGAACTCAACATTTCATTCCAAGACTAAACACTTACATATAATTGTAATTCAAATTGTTTTCCCACTATAAAATCACTCATGGTTTGTATTCAATAATTAATCAATTCATTTGTTTTCATGTCTTATTCCTTATTATGAATACATACACAAAAACAAAACAAGTTATGAAAACCATAAAGTTATCAAAATATGAAGAATCTTGTTGATTTTAAATAATATTTAAACTATCTATTGGCTTAGGGGGGTCCTAACCCAGGTTCAGAGTATTTTGTGCAACCAACAAAACCCTCCAACTACTGGCCCTTTCGGCAATGATCTGCTTGCGCAGATCAAAGTCTCACCTGACACATTATGGGTGGGTGTTGGAACTAGATTTTCGCACCCTGAGGGATTTTTTTATGTTTGTTTGACCCTTACCAAAGGCCTATCTGTCTGCGCGTAAGTTCCCAAGAAACCAGGTCTAAGCATGGATAAAACCCTTAATGACTATGCATTAACAGATATGTGTCACAGATTATATTTCAATCAGATTTAACCCTTCACAGAAACCATATCTACTTGCAGATAAACCCTTAAATAGAAAGGCAGGGTCGCGCAACTAAATAAAAAGACTTAACCCTTCCGCAATCAGAACCAATCCTTACTTCAATATAGACTTGCTCAATTCAGATCTAACAATTAAAGAAGAATAATACTTGCTCACATATGCATCTAATTCAACTTATCATTTACTGAGATAAATACGCATTCAATAGCACAGATTCATATCAATAATTGTAGTAAGAAACACATAACAAATCTAAGACAGTTAACCGCATAAAAGTCTAAGTTTGCCAAAATTTCCTTCTTTATTAAGAGATATTCAATTCTGTAAAATCTTTCCCTTCTCCACCCACAACAACAAAGTTTGTGCACACAACTCAGGACTAGGTCTCTAGGCACACAACTAGTAAGATCCTTTCTACCCAAACCGACCCAAAACTTAGATCAAAACATTCATAAGCATAAAAATCTATCGATCTATTGATATCTATCCTTCTCAACTCTTACATATTTAAATATGTCCAAATGCACACATACCATGGTCTCAAACCATGGTTTGAGACTAATGGTTTTCCCTTTTACCCGTTACAATCATTAAGGGACTTTGACTTGCCCCAAAGCCACTTTTACAACTACATGCAGTGTGTATAAACTAAACTTAACCCAAAAATACTCAAAATTTCTTTACCCCGGGGGACCATACTCCAACAGGCCCCCAACACAATCTAGTGACTCATCTTGAGTCACTCTGGTCCATCTGCCTACATTTTGTCTTTGAATGCCTACACGAAATGTTAAAATGTAAAAAGGACTTTGGAACTCCGTACTGCATCACATTGTGCTTCTTCTACCAGTTTTGCTGTGGTCAGTTCTTCGGCTGATAGGCTGATGCTGCACTGGGTCTGCTGCAGAGTTTTGCGAGCTCCATCAATAGTATTTGAGAGTTGCAAGGCCTCATCCACCCATTGATTCATTCATGCATCCAACAAGTGTTCTCTTGGTGCATTGTGTCGATTTCCATATGAATCACGCGACTCTCCTTTAATCGGTTGAATATTTGAGCAGGCACAAGGGTCGGTGCAGCAACCCGAATTTCATCGAACTGCAGCTCTTTGGCCCGCAAATCTACCTTCAACATCCAGATGACAGGGTCATCTTGGAGGGATGTCCAAAGGCCCATGGCGTCTTCAAGTAGCTTACCGTTGAGATTCAACAATAAAATTTCAGCACCCACGCCTAGTGCATTAAGCACCTACACTAGGGTGGAGCCCATAGTGCTATTTTTGGGTGCATGTCTATTTTAGTTATCCCTTAATTAAGATGGAAAATAAACTATAATCTATTCTCAATGATAACTTGAAATAGTTAACTGAGAGTGATAAACTCAATTAGCTAGTGGATTTTGAGTTATAGGTAGTTGGTGAGGCATGCAGAGTAATTATAGTTGTAACAGAGTTCGAAGTGCAGTGGTGCATTAGTTAATGCAGGTTGTAATAATTTTAACTCAGTTAAGTGAGTTAAAATCAGTTGTGCTAGTTGTAAATGAAGATACACTAGTGAGAGATCAAGTAAATTAAATATTAATTGATTCACAATCAATGATATGACATGCAACTGGGGATTTACTATTATTAGCTGCATGCATGTCAGATCCAGTGGAGACCAAGTTGAGTTCTAGGTGAAAGGGAAGTTGACTATCAGTTGTAGGATTATTGGGTTGCACACATGCAACCAAACACCCATTGGAGTTCCCATGATACTTGCGCAGTCAAGGAATGTAAGAATTCCTATATTTTAGGGATTGCATTCATCGGGGATTGTGCAAGCAAGGCAGGATGTCTAGAGGCTAAGAATTGGCTATGTGTTGGTCAGTTTTGTTCATGACAGTGTGAGACAATTAGCTAAATACTGGAGGGATCTTGTGAGAAGAGTTTTGTATGTAATTGTTTCATGATCCATGTTGAATATACAATAGAATATAGTGGGGTTTTTAGCTATAAGATTTCCTCGGGAATTATCTGTTTTGTGTGTGATTTGATTCTTCTTCATGTTCATGTGATTGGCGATTGTGTTTTTAATTCCACAAAATATTTGTAGAAGAGATTCAATATTTAACTTTAGTACATTGTTATATCGGGTGAATACAAGATATACATGCATGTTGTATAATTTCTACATGGTATCAGAGCACAGGAAATTGCAGGAGTTGAGCTTGTGACTGGATAGTATTCGAATTTGCAGAAATGATTTCTTGGTGCTACAATTGATTCAAGATCGAAATATATTTCAATGGCTTGAGGTTGGAGTATGCAATCGAGGGCAGCTCAAACTATATTGCCTGGAAGGACATGATGGAGGTAGTACTCAAATACAATGGCTTGAAGGAATTCATTGACATGGATGTTCCTAAACCCGTTGTGATAGATGCTACAAATCTTGATGCATGGCAAAAGAAAGTGGTAAAGGCGAGGAGGATCTTATTGGAGGGAGTATGAGACCACATTGTCTCAAGCCTCCATGGGAAAGCCACACCATATGAAATGTGGAAGGCTTTGACAGATCTATTCCAAAGCAACAATGACCATAGGAAATTGGCGCTCAAAGCTAAACTCAGGAAGATCAAAATGGAAAAGGGTGACACCATTCCAAAATATCTAACAAAGATTTTCCAATGTCAGGATGAATTCGAGAGCATTGTAATAACAGTCGCTGATGATGATTTGGTGAGCTTGGCTCTCATAGGACTTCCCAAGGGTTGGCATGGTTATCAACACTCTATCAATGGAAGGGAAAAATTGCCAGATTGGGAATGACTATGGTCGAATTTGGTGCAGGAGGAGTTCAGACGGAACACCAAAGATGGATATTCATCTAAAAATGAAGGTGAAGAGGATTTCTCTTTGGCTGCCAAGGCGAGGAAGGGAAAGGGGAAGAATTTCCTTTCTAAATCCAAGTGCAAGAATGGAAAGAAGTAGGACATGTCCAAGGTGAAGTGTTTTCACTATCACGATCATGGGCATTTTGCAGCTGGTGAGACTCTTGCCTTGCAATTTGAGCTTGAATTATCATTGATTGCATGCGTGGTGTTGGCGTTGGAATCAACACTCGGACTGTAGCAAGCACCTGAACAAACTCATTCTAAACTCTAAGGAAATTTAATGATTTTTTTTTTGAGATTGGTAGGTGGTATAAACTCTGATTCATTAAAAGGACATTTCAATCAAATCAATAGATATACTAATGAGGGTATTGGAATCTTAAGTGGTATAAGAGTACAATTTTGTAGCCTATGAGGTGAGGAAACTATAAGATGAGAGAGGAAAAAGTAGGTCTACAAAACATAAATCTACTACATTTGGTAGAAATTCACAAAAGTAGCAGTTTGAAAATATTCCATTGAGAGAAAGCTATTTCTAGTCTAACAAGATTTTCACTGAAATGCCATGAAAATAACTACCACAAGTGATTCTCTTCCACTGTTATAACATATATTTTACCAGGAATGCTCACTATGTGATACTAACAAAAACTGATAAAACACATAACATGTTTAAGAGACTGATGAAAACACATAATAGCATAATGGTTTGCAAACTGAAACTGAAAGAAGAAAGATATGGAAACACAAGTAAAGTTGACAATACACACAAAAAATTGGTAATAAGTCCTCAGTAGTATCATTCCATTTCATTCACAAAAAATATTACATATCATATGATTAAAAATTCTAAAACCACCAACCTTTACTTCATATCAGTTTGGCATATATATATAAAATATGATACTGTCATATCCACATAAAAAGGTAAATATATTTGAAAATTCATTACAACCTCGTGCAAGAGGTGAGGCTTATCCCTAATCTTAAATAAATTTTCTATATTAAAAACAAGATAAACATCATGAAGGTTGTCACTCTGAAATGTATGTATGAGGTGGAAGCCTATTTGAAGACCACTCTCATGTTCTAGTGTAACGAATCTTCAGTAAAAAGTGTAAAAATAATGAGTGACATGTGGTTGTATCCTTCAAACATGAAAAATAAAACCATGGTATATTGGAGAAGACGTGATACATGACACCTGGTAGCATCCATTGCAACTGAAAAACTCCTCCACTTCACCTGTTTAATTTTACCATCATGATTCAAACCAAAAAGTATCCCCTTTCCATCACATGCTGATATTTCAAAATAATTGCTACCTTCGCAGAAAAGGTAGCTATATCCAGAAAACATGGAACATTAACCCAAAAGTTTCTCCAAAGCAACCCTATTCTTAATTTATCAGAGGTCTAGAATAGAGGCAAAAATCCTGATGGCCTCTGCTTTAGTCACCCTCTTATCAGACCTCTTTCTCTGTACTTGACTCTTTGACTCAGTCTTTTTCTTCCTTTCAATTTTGTCTTCTGGGTTCTCCTCAATGTTGATAATTTCATCTCTTAATTTATGATTGGAAATCAGCTTGATGTTCAGCCTGAGTTTATTTTTTGGTATAGTATGAGGTCTCTTGACATAGGTATTATGGATTAATTTCAACCTCTTACCTCTATGTATGAATTTACTAGACTCTGCCTCCTCATTTTCTGATTTTGTGTACTTAGGGTCACTGCTGTCTTCATAGGAGGAATAGGAGTGTATCTCATTTTTCTTCCTCTTCTTGATCGAATAACAAATGGAGGAAACTAATTTAGCCAAAGTAGGTTCTTCTTCTATGAAAAACTCTGAAATTTTTTGTTTTCCTTTCCTAAGAGAAAGCAAAACATGTGAGAGAGTGGACTCTGTGAGAGAAGTACCACTACTTGGTTGTACTTGATGACATGACTCAGGAACATGGCTTGAAATTTTTATACCAAGGTTGACTTCTACTGGTGACAAAACAAGATTAGGTACAAGAAGTCGAGGGTTGACTTCCACTGGTTCTTCTGCCATGAAGAGCTTCTTCTTAGGCTAGCTCCGTGAAGAGGAGGTTATTTGTTCTTTGTCCTTTAACATAGGATTCTTAGCAGACTTTGCATTTTTCTGTTGCAGTTTCTTCTTGTATTCATCCATGAAAGACCTTAGGGTTTTGGGTTCCCTAGGTGAGCTACTGTCATGAACTTCATTAACTGGTGACACTTCTGGTATAGGCATAGGATTTGTAGACTTTCTAATGGAGCTTCTGGTTAGCCTTTTGGTTGAGATAGAGGTAGGGTTAATTTGACAGAAGAATGATGAATGTACAGAGTTAGATGGTGAACTGTGTGAAATAGGAGCAACACTGTTTTTCTCATGGATGTATTTTTCTTTGGCCTCCCTACCCTTCTTTTAGAATTTATGCTACCAAACTCTTCCTCTCTTAAAAACCTATCCCAAGTAATTTTATTCTTTTTGAGATGATAGACAATTAAAATTTTAATCAACCCTCTGTGATACAAATTGTGCAAGGAGTAGTTTGGAATTTTCTGTAGCTTGAGGGACATTTTGAGCAGATATTTATACAGAAAATAGGGTAGGTTCAAACTCTTATCTGCTGAGATGTGAGCAAGGAATCTTAACTGATAATGATGAACATAAGAAAAATTCCCCTTGTATGTGATGTATTTTTTGACTGAGGTAATAACATGTTGCCACTCGGCGTTAAAACAAGAAATGTGAGTAGTTGGATTCCACTTAACATTGGCATATTCGGGCTTAAGGTAAGAATTTACTTCTTCAAAAAGCGTTTTGATTTTAAAACAATGTTCACTAGTTGCAGAAGTCTGGGTAGCATGAGCTATGATAGCCTCGGAAATGTTGAATTTTTTTCTGCCTAACTTTACCCTTTCACCATCGAAAGTCTCGAAAAAAGCCTTAGCTAGAGCCACATTCTCCCCAGAAAACTTCGGTAGGAATTTATACCAGCCAATGGATTTCAACTGTGGTTTAACCCTAGCATCCATGAATCTTGTATTAGCTGGCTCTGACCTATTGAAATTTCATCCTTTCCCCATTTTTCCAACACCTAAACTACTCACAAACACAAATTTTGAACTTTGGTTGCAATATTGTCCACGAAGCTTTGATTTGCCTACTTTGAAAACTGAAACCGCTTGCTGGAGGAATGGTCTATGTTTACCTGTAGCCTGCACAAAGTACTTATGTTGAGTGAACACTGAGCTCTCTTCCCTAATTTTTTGGCTGCAATTATGGCAAGGAGTAATGACATGTTTTGAAATAATTCAAAAACAAGCACCAAGTCATCCCACTAAGCTTCACACTCCACATTATCATTAAATGTCAGATTCCTCGTACTATGATTTCTACTTGTCTTAAGTGAGATAGCTATAGTTTACCAGCCTAGGTAAATTAACTATTCATTAATAATAATCCCCTTCGGTCAAATAATAACTAATCTTAACTAAAAGAATAATCATATTCATAGCATAGGGGTCTTCAATGATCTTCAAACATGAATAGTGTTTGCCTTTAAAACATTCTCTACTGCTCCTATATGCTTGATGAACAACTATTTTTACCTCTGATTTGAGATAACCAAAATCTCAGTGAAATAGCTGCACTTTTCAGTGTGTGAATAAAATAAATTTCAATTATGAGAAATAGTTTCCCTTTATTTCATTATTGTTTTGACAATGAAAACATAACATAGGTAGCTGTTATTCCAGACAAGGTGACTGCAACTTTATTACCCAAATGGCGACTAACCTTCATCACTAAATTATTTTATGACTCTAAAACACTAATGACACCGATTAACTTAAAATTACCTTGGTTTTGGGACTCTTTTTTACCTTTATTGGGATGACTCACACTTGGACATGGAGTAGGATATTAGAGAAATTTTGAAAACGGTGACACAATGGCGATTACACCATTAAAAATTTTAGTTATAACAGTGGCTCCTATTGGGGATGAAGTCCTCCCTGTGAGGCTTCAAGGATTGTAGGCTCAGTGCCTCAAAAGCTCTTGAAACTCAGAAGAATTCTTGAAAATAAAGGCTAGGATTGACCATTGATATACTAGACTTAAGACTGACCATATATACATGCATAAGTACCATTGTGCATGGAGTTTATTGACACATCACACTAGATATTTACAATGGAATGACTCAACTGAATTACTAAACAAAGAAATTCTTAAGAAAATAACCATTGATTGGGCCTCCAGTCAGCTAGTCATCATCTAGAGGTTTGAGCAGAAAAGTATTATTCTCCAAAACTTCAACAATTCTAAGTCGCCCAAACCACAAATTTTCAAACTTACCATGCTTTCCATGGTCTTCTCTCCTAACATCCCAACGCAACACCAAATCATTCTCTTGAAACAATTGTTGATTTTCTCTTTTGTCAAAAACAGATTTGACTTTAGCTTGATACTTATGTACTTTTTCTAGCAATGATTCTCTAATTTGGTGTGCCTCTATCAACTGTAGCATTCTCCTTTGGACTGGATTTTAATCATCAACTTCATATTGCAGGAACTTCATCACAGGAAGAGCTAATTTCAAAGGCATTACAACATGAGTACCATATACAAGTTGAAATGGAGATATTCCAATTGATTTTTTACCACTTACTGTATCTGCCCACAAAGCATGTACCAGTCGAGTGTCCCAATTTCTTTTATTTTCAGGTAGCATTTTTTTAATGATCCTCACCAAAATTTTATTGGATGACTTAGCTAATCCATTAAATTTAGGGTAATAAGGCATTAAATGATTCAATTCAATCCCATATTGCTGTCAAAAGTTGTACACCTTGGTGGACTCAAAGGCCATTGCATTATCAGTTACTAACTTTTGTGGACAACCAAATCTTGACATAGTTTTTTCCAACAAAAATTTGATAATTACCGTATAAGTAGCATTTTTGGTTGGTACAGCTTCAATCCATTTAGTGAAATAGTATGTAGCTGTGAGTATACATCTATGTTGTCCTGATGAAGGTGGATGAATTTCACCGATGAAGTCTAACTCCCAATGATGGAAAGGAACATCTGCTGAAATAGGAATGAGAGGTAATGGTAGCAATTTCTGTTTACCAACAAATTTATAACATTCGACACAACTCCTGACTTTGGAAAAAACATTAGAGAAAATAATTGGCCAATAATATCCAGCTCTTAAGATTTTTTTTGCAGTGGCTCTCCAATACAAAATTCCCTCCACACACTCCTACATGTATCTTTGTCATGATCTTCTAGGATTTTGCTTCATCTACACATCTTAATAAGACTCCAACATTATCCTTCCAGTAAATATGGTCTTCCAAAATGCAATAATTCACAACTCCCAATTTAAAAGCTCTCCTTTTAGACTTCTCCATTTCGGGTGGACAATTGAAATTTAACAAAAAGTATACCATATCCTTGTACCAATCTGAATTAAATATTTCAGGATAATTAGCAATACCTTCTCCATCTTCTCCTCCAGTTGCCTCTACATTCATATTTAAATATTTGCAGTTAGATTCAACCATCAAGCGAGCCAAGACTTGACCTTATATCAATTTAGTTGGTTGGATCTCGACATCAAATTCTAGAATTTTGGTCAGCCATCGTCCCCTTTAACCATCTGTATCTAGCTGCAACAACACATCTTTAACAGTGATATCAGGCATAAAAGAAACTATTTTTGGATGCAACACATAAACTCGAAAAGACTTCAAAGCCTTAACTAGTGCATATGCTTGTTTTTCAGTTAAGTTGTGCTTTAATTCAACATCCCTTAAAGCACAACTGAAAAATGAAATTGGATGCTCTAAACCTTCCTTGTTCTTTTGTAGTAAGACAGTTGCAATTTTTTCTTCTGAAGCATATGAAAAAAATCTAAAAATATTTTTCAAAATCAGGACTAATCAAAACTAGAGATTTAGTAAAGGAAGACTTGATCGCTGAAAAAGAATTCTTAGCTTCATCTCGCCATTTAAATTCTGCATCTTTTTTCAGCAATACATTTATGTGTTTGATCAGCTCTGCAAAGTTAGGAACAAAACGCCTCATAAAATTGATTTTCCCTAAAAATGATTGAAATTATTTTTTATTCCTTCACAAACCAATATTCTGAATGGCTTCTACTCTTCCCGAATCAATGCAGATGCAACTTTCTATTACAATATGTCCCAATAATTTACCTTCTTGGATAATAAAAGATGATTTTTTTTGGGTTCAAGGACAAACCAAACTTTCTGCATTTTTCAAAAACTTGTTTCAAATGTTTCAAGTGGTCTTCATCATATTTTGAATAGACTGTGATGTTATCCAAATAGATGACTACAAATATGTCATTCTCTCCCGCAAAGGCAATATCCATTGCCCACTGAAAGGTTGCACTTGCATTCATAAAACCAAATGGCTTTTTGTTGTACATGAATGTACCCCAGGGTGTGGTAAATGTTGTCTCTTCTCTGTCTTTCCTATCAACTACAATCTTATTATAGCCTGAAAAGCCATCAATCATTGGTAATCTTTTGGATCCTAGACTTCATTCCTATAATTCTTCAATTTGGAATTTTTCACTTTTTAATTTTTTCTCACCTACTTAATCACCAACTCTGAATCACCAAAAGAAATTATCTAATTTTCTCTCAAGTATTTTGCTACCTTCGTACCCAGCACAAGCCCTTCATACTCAGTAGTGTTGTTAGTGGTAGAAAATTGTAGTTTATATGATATATTTACCTTCTGCTGAGTAGGAGAAATGAGGACTACACTAGCTCCCAATCCTTCTCTTGATGAGGCTCCATCAAAGTACAATTTCTAGATTTTTCCTCCTTCTAAATGCTACTCATTTTCACCTTTAAAGTGTTGTTTTTCACTTATTTCAGGTTTGAAATCATTATCATCAGCATCAAGGTGTAGAATTGATGACCCCAATTCCTTTTCTTCAGCATATATGGGATGGTTCGAAGGATTATGTTGATTACTAATGATATAGGCCATTTGGGTTTCCCTATGCAGCCTTCTGAATTCCCATCCAAACACTGGGATGGTAGCATATGACATGTCCACCTGAAGGGTACCTCCCAATTTCTTAGACCAAGATCTGGAAAGTAACATCCCGAATCTATAAGGAACGTCGAAAACCACAATGTTCATCACTAAGCTCTTCATAGGTAGCTAGGTAAGGGAAACAACCAAGTCCTTAATTGGTCCTAGACACTTGAATTTTTTGGATTCAAAGGTGTAGAGGTCATGGTATTTCTTGGTGATATCTAACCCAAATTCATCCATCACTTTCTTTGGCATGAGATTGTGGGAAGCTCCAGAATCTAACAGATAATTATGCAACAATTTGTCATGTATATTGAGTGACAGGTAGAAAGGCGATGAGTTATCATCATTTTTCTCTTGGACATGACAACCTAGACAAATAGTGGGATGCTCATCCTCAAGGTTGGCTGAATCGGGAGTGAGAGGAGGTTGTAGCATAATTTTAAAAGACTCTTTATATGCCAGATTTTTCAATAATTCCAGAAGTGGAACTGGAATTTTGATTTTATTAAATTCAGATTTGAAACTAAAATAAATTGGAAGTAATTCCTTATTTTCTGCAGTAATTTTAACAATTGGGGTAGAATTTTGAGGTGGAGGAATCTCATTCACCTTGGCCTTCTGTTTAGCAGCTTGTTTGTCTGAATCTGGTTTTTGTTGAGGTTGTCGAATAGGACCTTTGGACCTCAAAGGATAATTTCTGTTTTGAACTTATTGTTGTTTTTTATCATAATCTGCATAAATTTGAGCATTCACATCATCAAAAAACAAACAAATCCTTGATATATCTTCATATTATTTCAATTTCAAACATGTTGACTATGAAGTTTCTCCCAGAAGGTTTATTTCTTCATTTTCTTCTTCATTTCCTTGTTGTTCTTCTTCAACAAAATTTTTCAAAGGAGTCTAAATATTTTGATCATCAGCATTCCTCCTTGGGAACTATAGGATTTTTTGAGGTTGAAAAGGCCTCCTGAAGGGAGCCCGATTTCTATTGGCTTCATTTTGATTGAATCTAGCAGTTGGTTTATTTTCTGTAATGAATAAAATAATGTAAATAATGATTAATTAGTTAATTAGTAATTAGGTTGAAATGCCATGTCTGGTGAGACATGACCTTTCGTGAAGAGGTACCTACCTAGGTATATAAGCAGGCCTCATTTGTAATTATCAACCATCTCATATCTCATTCATCATCTATATAATATAATATTTGTATCCTCATGGATATTTTCATATTCCAAGTGTTCTAGAGTATTTAACTTGAGAAGGAACTTTGTTCGCTTCATTTGGTATCAGAGCAGTCGATCTTCTGGCCGCTCACGCTGCATAGAGCCATGCTCTTCTATCCAGGTCTTTGACCATAAAAATTTGTCAACGTTGTTGCTGTCAAAGCGTTTCGCTAAAAACTTGGGAGTTTCTCCACTGCTGCTGAGTTCATTAGAGGCCCTTGGCCATATATATTTTTTTTAAAGAAGATAAGTTAAAAAATAAAAATAAAAAAAATGAAAAAGGAAAACCTGAAAAAGGTGTGAAGAATAGTATAAATATATATATATATATACAGAAATAAGAATAAAAGAATTAGGACGAAGAAAAAATAAATAAAAACAAAATATATATATATATATATATATAATTCAAAATTGAAGAAAAAAAATCAAAACCTTACCTTGTTGTTGCATGCAACAAACATTGAACACCCATTCCAGCACTGTCTGCAGCATCTCCAGTGGCCTCCACCCAACAGAACATTGTCTGCTGCATGCACTATTGTGCTACCATGGACACTTGCACCCTCCCACTACACGCAACCCCCGCATCTTCAGTCTTCTGCTACCATCACCGCTCTCTTCAGACAGCAACCAGTCAACGACATCACTATGTGTCCCATCTCGTGCAACCAATCAACGACATCCACCCCGAAACCACACAGTTCCTCCGCATTGTCCGCCTGTGTCACTGTCTGCTGAGTGCAACCAATTCCACAGTCTCTTTGAGGAAGTCAGAAGTCGTGACTCCTATAAAACGGGTGTGACGTTGTATCAAATGATAAATTCATATAATTAAAAATTACGGGTGTCACTCGTCAAAGGGTAAATAGTGACGAGTTAAAAGTTTAAGGAAAAATTAAAGTGGTTTATTTATTTTAGAAAGTCAACAAATTTTCAAAACAATATTCAAGGGTTAAAAAGTATTAATTGAAGCAAGGGAATTATATATATATCTATATATATATATATATATATATATATATATATATAGAAGGGGATATTATTACGTGGAAATAAGTTTGAAGTTACATTTGAAAGAACTAGTAAAAATAAAAGCCAAAAAAAAATTATTATATATAAAAAGGGGTTTTTTGTATATTAAAAAGAATATAAAAAAATAGAGGCTTATTCAAATTTATAAAAGAAAAAAAGTTAATTAATTGATTAAATTTAATTAATTAATTAATTATGTTATAAAAAAAGGTTTATTAAAAAAAATGGAGTAATATTTTATTATAAAGATTAGAAGTATCTACTTTAAAAACCCTAATTTCACCTCGATAAACACAAATGGAGTCCAATTCAGAAAGGAAAGAAGGAAGATTTCCTAAAAATTAGAATATGTATGTCTGTGCGCTAATTAAAATCAAAGGGTCACTTGCGGGAAAGGAAGTTCTCATATCTCATTCATCATCTATCTAATATAATATTTGTATCCTCATGGATATTTTCATAGTCCAAGTGTTCTAGAGTATTTAACTTGAGAAGGAACTTTATTCGCTTCATTTTCTACCTCTAATTTTGTCATCTTAGAGGAAAGTTCCTTGATCAAATTGGACATTTGATTGATCTTTTCCTCTATTGTAAGAGACTTAGAAGAAGAAGGTTTTTCTTCTTTCATATTCTTTTTGTATTTTGCTGCCTTTTCTTCCTCCATTTTTTAATTATTAGAAGCCATGAGATTAGACTGCACTCCAATTGCAGCCTCTTTTTCAGCCCTCAACCATAAAGAAAACTCAGAATCTAAAGCATTTGTAAAATTTATCATAGCCGTGGTTTCACTATAGGTTTAATTTCTTCAGGAATTTTCTGATAAATCTTATTAAACCTCTTAGTAAAATCAGCTAATGACTCATCTGCCTTCTTCTTTAGAGTTCCAAATTTTGTAAGATAATAAACATAGTCTTTCCTATCACCCCAATGCTTTACAAATATCTCCTCCAATTCATCAATTCCTATTATTGAGTTTGGAGGCAAACTTCTAAACCATTTACGAGCTTCACCATCCAAGATCTGAATAAAGAGTCTTGACCAGACATCTTCATGTTCAATATTCTAATTGTCATCATAACTATAGAAAGCCACTAAATGTTCCTCAGCAGAAAATCCTTCTCCCTCCCCAGTGTATTTTGGAAGATATTTCAAGTAATCTCCTTGGGGAAGTGGATCCAAGGGTTGAGGGAGAACAATTGGTGCATATCTCGCAGCCACTATTTGTTGCACCCTTGTAAGGGCAGGTTGGGCCATATTTCGTTGATGTACAGTTGATGTAACTGTTTGGGAAATAGGAATTACAATTGGTGAATTCTAATTTTGATTTAAGACAACAAAAAATTGGATATCTTGAGCTGATTTTTCAGGCTTTGGAACTGAAAAGAGTGGGTTTTCAAAAATATGAACAGAGGATGGCTTGAATTCTCCTTCTTTATAAGAATCATATTCTAAATTTGTCTCTTGAGGTGATGGCGTTAATTCAAATTTATTTTGTTGAGCAAGGAAATCAGATAAATTAAATGTAAGGCCTTCAGGTACAGTCTCTTCTAGTGGATGAGAAGAAGATGACCCAACAGCTGGATTTGGAGAAAAAGGAAAATATTCTTGCTGAGGGGTGATAAGAGACTGGTATTCAAGATGATTTTGAAGGAAATTTAAAATAGTCTTGAATTCTTCTTCAGTCAAAACATCCCTATCAAGAAAAGGAGAAATAGCCAACGCTTGTTGTAATTCCCCTTCAGTCAGCACAAACTCTTCTAATTTCTTATCAACACTTAGAAATTCAGTTTTTTCCTCTTTGACTAGAACAATACTTATTTTAGATTTACTAGGTGATGAGTGAGAAAAAATTTCAACTGAGCCTAGGTTAACAACATCCACTTTATTTTCTAGGGGAGTAGCTTCAACTTGAGATTTTTCAGCATAATTTTTTTAAACTAAAGCCTCTTTTGATTCTAAAGTAGATGAAGGTACCTTTTGCTTTGGAACGTACTTTTTGTGTACCTTCTTCATTGACTAAGATGTGGCTTCAACTGATTTATGTTTTCTTTTTTCATATTTAATGATCTTCCCTAGGCTAGAAACTGGAGTAACATTTGGAGATCTTTGATTCCTCCTTGTAGAAGGAGGTCTTGAAACCGCTCTTCCTCTTTGGGGAGTCACCAGGTGAACAAATTTGCAGTCTTCTTTAGGTCACCCATTCTTGGTCACCATATAGAACTTATTATCAACAATTCATAACAATAAACTCGGGAGAATAATTCGTTATAAGGCCTTCGTCTCTAGCATACACACCAAAATATGTTGGCGCTGGAATCAACACTTGGACTTCAACAAGCCCCTAACCAGACACATCCTAAACTGTAAGGAAATTTAATGATTTGTTTTATGAGATTGGTAGGTGGTATAAACTATGATTCACTGAAAATATATTTCAGTCAAATCAATAGTTCTGAGGTTATTGGAATTTGATGTGGTAGAATAGTGCAAGTTTGTAGCCTATGAGGAGAGGAAACTGTAAGATGAGAGAGGAAACAATAGGTCTGCAAAACAAAAATCTACTACATTTAGTATAAATTCACAAAAGTAGGAGTTTGACAATATTCCATTGAGAGAAACCTATTTCTAGTCTAACAAGATTCTCACTAAAATATCATGAAAAATAACTATCATGAGTGATGATCTTCCACTGTTATAACATATATTTTACCAGGAATGCTCACTATGTGAGACTAACAAAAACTGATAAAACACATAACAACATAATGGTTTGCAAACTGAAACTAAAAGAAAGAAGATATGGAAACACAAGTAAAGTTGAAAATACACACATAAAATTGGTATAAGTCCTCAATAGTATCATTACATTTCATTCAAAAAAAGGATTACGGATCATATGAGTCAAAATTCTAAAACCACCAACCTTTACTTCATATCAGTTTGGCAAATATATACAAAATATGATACTATCATCTCCACATAAAAAGGTAAATATGTTTCAAAAGTCATTGCAACCTCGTGAAAGAGGTGAGGCTTATCCCTAATCTTAAATACAAAGTGCTATATTAAAAACAAGATAAACATCATGAAGGATGTCACTCCAAAATAGTTGTATGAGGTGGCAGCCTATTTGAAGACCACTCTCTTGTTCTGGTGTAACCAATCTTCAGCAGAAAGTGTAAAAACAGTGAGTGACATGTGGTTGTCTCCTTCAAACGTGAAAAATAGAAACATGGTATTTTGGAGAAGAATTGATACATGACACCTGGAAGCATCCATTGCAACTGAAAAACTCCTCCACTTCACATGTTTAATGTCACCATCATGATTCAAACCAAAAAGTAGCCCCTTTCCATCACATGTTGATATTTCAAAATAATTGCTACCTTCGTAGAAAAGGTAGCTATATCCAGAAAACATGGAAAATTAACCCAAAATTTTCTCCAAAGCAGCCTTGTTCTTCATTTATCATAGGTCCAGAATAGAGAAAAAAATCTTGATGACCTATGCTTTAGTCACTCTTATCAGACCTCTTTCTCTGCGCTTGACTCCTTGACTGAGTCTTTTTCTTCCTTTCATTTTTCTCTTATGGGCTCTCTTCAATGTTGATAATTTCATCTCTTAATTTAGGATTGGCAATCAAATTGTTATTCAGCCTGAATTTATTTTTGGGTCTTGTATGAGGTCTCTTGACATAGGGATTAGGGATGAATTTGGACCTATTACCTCCATGTATGAATTTACTAGACTCTGCCTCCTCATCTTCTGATTCTGTGTACTCAAGGTCTTTGTTGTCTTCATAGGAGGAATAAGAGTGTATCTCATTTTTCTTCCTCTTCTTGATTGAAGAAAAAATGGAGGAAACTAATTTATCCAAAGTAAGCTCTTCTTCTATGACAGACTCTGAAATTTTTTGTTTGACTTTATTAAGAGAAATCAAAACATGTGAGGGATTGGACTCTATGAGAGAAGCACCTCTACTTGGTTGTACTAGATGAGATGACTCAGGAACATGGCTTGAAATTTTCATACCAGGGTTGACTTCCACCGGTGACAAAACAAGCTTAGGTGCAAGTAGTCGAGGGTTGACTTCCACTGGTTCTTCTGCCATGAAGAGCTTATTCTTAGGCTGGCTCTGTGAAGAGGAGGCTATTTGTTCTGTGTCCTTTGAAATAGGCTTCTTAGGAGACTTTGCATTTTTCTGTTGAAGTTTCTTCTTATGTTCATCCATGAAAGACCTTAGGGTTTTGAGTTTCCTAGGTGAGCTATTGTCATGAAATTCATTAACTGGTGACACTGCTGGTATAGGCATAGGATTTGTAGCCTTTCTAATGGAGATTTTGGTTAGCCTTTTGGCTGAGATAGAGGTAGGGTTAATTTGACATAAGACTGATGAATGTACATAGTTAGATGGTGAACTGTGTAAAACAAGAGCATCACTGGTTTGCTCAAGGATGTCTTTTTTCTTGGGCCTCTCTATCCTTCTTCTGGAATTTATGCTACCAAACCTTCCCTCTCTTAAAAACCTATCCCAAGTAATTTTCTTCTTTCCAAGATGATAGATAATTAAAATTTTAATCAGTCCTCTATGATACAAATTGTGCAAGGAGTAGTTTGGAATTTTTGGTAGCTTGAGGGACATTTTGAGCATAGATTTATAAATAGGGTAGGTTCAGAGGTTTATATCCTAAGATGCGAGCAAGGAATCTTAACTGGTAACGATGAACAGAAGAAAACCTCCCCTTACATGAGATGTATTTTTGGACTGAGGTAATAACATGCTGCCACTCGACCTTAAAACAATAAATTTGAGTAGTTGGATTCCACTTAACATTAGCATATACGGGCTTAAGGTAAGAACTTACTTCTCCAGGCAGTGTTTTGGTTTTAAACCAACATTCACTAGTTGCAGCAGTTTGGGTAGCACGAGCTATGCTAGCCTCATAAATGTTGAATTTTTTTTTGCCTAGCTTTAGCCTTTCGCCATCAAAAGTCTCAGTGAAAGGCTGAGCTAGAGCCACGTTCTCCCCAGAAAAATTCTGTAGGAATTTATACCAGCCAACGGATTTGAAATGTGGTTTAACCCTAGCATCCACGAATCTTGTATTTATTGGCTATGGCCTATTGACATTTCCTCCTTTCCCCATTTTTCCAACAGCTAAACTTCTCACAAACATCATTGTTGAACTTTGGTTGCAATATTGTCCACGAATGATACAGATTTATGCAGGAACGCAATAGAATACAGAAATAACCATAAACATAGAGATGAAATGGAAATAATGATTCATTTCATTAATATAAAATAACAGAAATATTCTTACAAACACAATGGAAATAAACTAGCTAGGGTGTTGGTAGCGAATCTCTAAGAAGAGATGTGCAGGCTACAGACCTATGAATTCTATGTTACAATGAGGCTCCAGGGCCTATTTATTATTGAGAAACATTGGAGAACCCTAAACTTCCAAAAACCTAACCCTAGGAGATGAAGCGCCAAAATATGGGCCCCATTACTGTAAATTTGTGTTTCAACTTCCCGGGGACGTAACTTTGGCATATGATCTCCGTTTGACGCATATGATACATCGTTAGAAATATCTATCCGAGGACTACAACTTTTATAGCAAATATCTATTCCAGAACGGAATCATATTTTCTGAATATAATTCTGGAATGGAATCAATATTTGTGACAATAGTTGTAGTCCTCGGATAGATCTTTCTAATGATGTATCATACGCGTCAAACGAAGATCGTATGCCGAAGTTACGTCCTTGGGAAGTTGAAACACCAATTTACCCAAACGGGGCCCATAGTTTTGGTGCTTCATCTCCTAGGGTTAGGTTTTTGGACGTTTAGGGTTCTCCATTGTTTCTCAATAATAAATAGGCCCTTGATCCTCATTGTAACATAGAGTTTAAAGGTCTGTAGTCGCCACATCTCTTCTCAGAGATTTGCTACCAGCACCCTAGCTAGTTTATTTCCATTATGTTTGTAATCATAATTCTGTTATTTGATATTAATGAAATGAAGAATTATTTTCACTGCATCTCTATGTTTATGGTTATTTCTATATTTTGTTGCATTCCTGCATAAATCTGGATCAGTGGTATCAAAGTGGTTTGCTCTTTCTTTGTTTTTCTTTGCATGTCCCCAACGCAGTCATAGTATAAGGAGTTAGGGCTCGATCTAGTTGAACCCTTGCAAGATTAGTCTCGCAAGCCCCGACGACCTCCCATGGTGGAAGAAAAGAAAGAGGAGGGAGCAGGAGATCCTATCAAAATATTGCTCGAGGAGGCCCTCGAGAAAAAAAGGAACACGATGATGGATAAATTTGCTCATATCCTTCAACGACTACCCACCTATGATGCATCTGCACCCAACAGCCACTCTGGAGGCATCACCCACCGAGAAATACCCTTCCAGTGAATTCAACCATCTATCTACGGCGTTTTCATCTATTTGGCCTTCAAATACAGGAATGTCAAAGTTTACCTGTACCTTGAAGGGAGTGGCACCTCCAGAGTGTATGTTGGGTGCAAATGTGTCGTAGGTGGGCAGTTGTTGAAGGATCTAAGCAAAGTTATCCATCATCGCGTTCCTTTGTTTCTCGAGGGCCTCCTCGAGAAATATTTTGATAGGATCTCCTGCTCCCTCGTCTTTCTTTTCTTCCACCATGGGAGGTCATCGAGGCTTGCGAGGGTGATCTTGCAAGGGTTCAACTAGATCGAACCCTAACTCCTTATACCTTGACCGCGTTGGGGACATGCAAAGAAAAAAAAAGAAAGAGAAAACCGCTCTGATACCACTGATCCAGATTTAGGCAAGAACACAATAGAATACAAAAATAACCATAAACATAGAGATGCAGTGGAAATAATGCTTCATTTCATTAATATCAAATAATAGAAATATGCTTACAAGCATAATGGAAATAAACTAGGTAGGGTGCTGGTAGCGAATCTCTGAGAAGAGATTTGGCGACTACAGACCTCTAAACTCTATGTTACAATAAATCTTGGGGGCCTATTTATTATTGAGAAATAATGGAGAACCCTAAATGTCCAAAATTCTAACCCTAGTAGATGAAGCGCCAAAACTATGGGCCCTTTTTGGGTAAATTGGTGTTTCAACATCCCAGGGACATAACTTCGGCATACGATCTCCGTTTGACACGTATGATACATCGTTAGAAGGATCTATCTGAGGAATACAATTATTGCTGAAAATATTGATTCTATTTTGGAATCATATATGCTAGAAAAATGATGCCCAAAAAACCTCATTTAGGGCCTCAAAACAGCTCCGGAAGTTCAGGACCCGAAAAACAGTTAAAAATAGTAAGTTGTGTTGCAACTTAAAAAATGAAAGAACTGATGGTGGGGGTTCAAATGGAATAGGTGGGTGGCCACCAATGTCCACCTAGATCATTAAGGCGCCAAATGGCTCTCAGAGTGCAGGGCTCGAAAACCTGCTAAAAATAGTAAGTTGTGTTGAAAGTGAAAAGCTGCAAGAATTGATGGTGTGGGTCCAAATGGAATAGGTGGGTGGCCACTGATATCCACCTAGATCATTCATCCCTCCTTAAGAAGCAATGGTCCTCATTGGTTGAGATCCTCCATGAGATGAGGCACTTTCTGTTGTCAAAGATGTCATGGACCTGCGGGCGGACATGCTAGATGAAATTAGTAAATTTGGTTTCTTTATCAGCCTCAAACAGTACATGTGTGGATTCTGTCTGTGTAGTTGCATGAGGTATGAAAACATCAAGCAGCGGTGCGTTGGGGGTCAGCTCAATGGATTTCTTGTCTTGACAGTGTAGAGGAACCTCTGTGAGTGAAGAGAAAGTTTCCTCGTATTCCTCCATGACTTTGTCCATTTGTTGCATCTGTGTAGGGGAGCCTTGTTTGAAGGTTGTGGCCACAATATTCTTCTTTCCCTGTGAGCGAGTTGTAAGGAAAATAAATTTCGTGGTTTGGGAAACAATATTACTACATTTTTTTGTAGTAGTCAAAGAGGTGACAGGAGGCGATACTACCTCTGGTATCCTGTACAAGTTATTTCCCAAAGTAATAACAACAGCACGAGGCCTAGACTCATACACAGCATGTCACCTCCACAAGTATGGTTGGCCCAATAATACATCAGCTACATCAAGAGGAGAAACATCACACAATACCTCATCCGTGAATGGCTTTATATTGTATGGAAGGTGGCACTACTGGCGGATGCAGAGATCTCTCCCTAGGTGGAGCCACCCGATGGTATATCACTGTGGGTGTGCTATGGTCGGTAGGCCAAGCCGCTTCATGACCTCTGCCGAAATGAGGTTCTTTTGGCTTCCGCTATCGACAAGAAATTGCAGTGGAGAACCCTTCATCCACATCTGCGAATGGAAGAGACGCTTCCTGTCCTTTGGATCCTCTGGATCCTACCTTTGGATCTTGGTGGTGGCAACAATGGCACTGGGATCTGCATCAATGATCTGCTTCCCTTTGTCATTGCCTTTTTCTATTTCTGACTCAGGATCAGAAAATGCATCTGATTCGGGTGCCTTTAGTTTGGCCACCAATTAATGTTTGGCCAGACACTCATTTGTGTTGTCAGTGGGGTTGTTATAAAATTCACACCACTTCCCTGTCTCCTTCTTTGGATTTGTGGTGTTGTTCTGAGTCACACTACTTTGGCCTTGCCCCTTGTTCTTTGGTTCAGGGGCACCTTTTGGATTCGCAGATCCAAATTCTCGCTTCTTCTGCTTAAATTTATGCTCGATCTTGGCGACATAGCGATATGTCGTGCCAAGTGATGTAATGTCGAGGAACTCCATTTCCTCCTGAATGTGTTTGTGCAGACAACCACGATACTTGAGCACCACATGTCTCTCTGAATCTTTAATACCCAACTTTGTGCATAAGGTATGGAACAAATTCGTGAGTTCGTGCACATCTTGATCCCTTTGTTGCCGTAGCATGGTCCATTGGATGTATTTTTCCTCATAGCTCCCCACGGGGTAATATTGTTCCTTGATGCCATCTCGGAATGAATTCCAAGTGGGTGTGGCCGAGAATAGAGAGGGTTCCCCTTCATCCTCTTGCTCACAGTAGGTTTCCCACGAGTCTTTCACATGGGGGGTGGCTTTGAGGAGTGCAAAAATAATATTTTTTCGGTCAGAGAAATCATGGACCGAGAAATACCCTTCCAAAAAATTCAACCATCTATCTATGGTGTCTGCATCTATTTGGCCTTCAAATGTAGGAATGTCAAAGTTTACCTGTACCTTGAAGGGAGTGGTGCCTCCAGAGTGGTTGTTGGGTGCAGATGCGTCGTAGGTGGGCAGTTGTTTAAGGATCTAAGCAAAGTTCTCCATCATCGCGTTCCTTTGTTTCTCGAGGGCCTCCTCGAGAAATATTTTGATAGGATCTCCTACTCCCTCGTCTTTATTTTATTCTGCCATGGGAGGTCATCAGGGCTTGTGAGGCTGATCTTGCATGGGTTCAACTAGATCTAGCCCTAGCTTCTTATACCCTGACCGCGTTGGGGACATGTAAAGAAAAAAAAAAAAAGAGTAGACTACTGTGATACCATTGATCCATATTTATGCAGGAACACAAAATAATATAGAAATAACCATAAAAATAGAGATGCAGCGGAAATAATTCTTCATTTCATTAATATCAAATAACAAAAATATGCTTACAAACATAATGGAAATAAACTAGCTAGGGTGCTGGTAGCGAATCTCTGAGAAGAGATGTGGTGACTACAGACCTTTGAACTCTATGTTACAATGAGGGTCAAGGTCCTATTTATTATTGAGAAACAATGGAGAACCCTAAACGTCCAAAAACCTAACACTAGGAGATGAAGCGCCAAAACTATGGGCCCCGTTTGGGTAAATTCGTGTTTCAAATTCGCGGGGACGTAACTTCGGCATACGATCTTCGTTTGATGCGTCTGATACATCGTTAGAAATATCTATCCGAGGACTACGATTTTTGTTGCAAATATTGATTTCATTTGGGAGTCATATTTTCCGAACAAACGATGCCCAAAAAACGTTGTTTAGGGCCTAAAAACGGCTCTAGAAGTTCAAGACCCAATAAACTGCTAAAAAATAGTAAGTTATGCTGCAACCTAAAAACTGAAAGAACTAATGGTGGAGTTTCAAATGGAATATTTGGGTGGCCACCAATGTCCACCAATGTCCACCTGGATCATTAAGGCCCCAAAACAGCTCCGGGAGTGCAGGACCCAAAAACTTGCTAAATATAGTAAGTTGTGCTGAAAGTGAAAAGTTGCAAGAATTGATGGTGCGTGTCCAAATGGAATAGGTGGGTGGCCACCGATATCCACCTGGATCATTCCTCCCTCCTTAAGAAGCAATGGTCCCCATTAAATTGAGATCCTCCATGAGATGAGGCACGTTCTGTTGTCGAAGATGTCATGGATCTGTGGGTAGACATGCTAGATGCAATTAGTAAATTTGGTTTCTTTATCAGCCTCAAACAGTACATGTGTGGATTTTGTTTGTGTAGTCACATGAGGTATGGCAACATTAGGCAGCGGTGCATCAGGGGTCAAATCAATGGAGTGCTTGTCCTGACAGTGTAGAGGAAACTCTGTGAGTGAGGAGAAAGTTTCCTCATATTCCTCCATTACTTTGTCCATCTGCTGTAGCTGTGCAGGGGAGCCCTGTTTCGAGGTTGTGGCCATAATATTCTTCTTTCCCTGTGAGCAAGTTGTAAGGAAAATAAATTTCTTGGTTTGGGAAACAATCCTACTACATTGTTTTGTAGTAGTCAAAGAAATGACAGGAGGCGGTACTACCTCCGGTATCCTGTACAAGTTATTTACCAAAGTAATAACAATAGCATGAGGCCTAGACTCATACACAACATGTCGCCTCCACAAGCATGGTTGGCCCAATAATACATCAGCTACATCAAGAGGAGAAACATCACACAATACCTCATCTGTGAATGACTTGATATTGTACGGAAGGCGGCACTGTTGGCGGATGCAGAGATCTCTCCCTGGGTGGAGCCACCCGATGGTATACGGCTGCGGGTGTGCTATGGTCGGTAGGCCAAGCTGCTTTACAACCTCTACCAAAATGAGGTTCTTTTGGCTTCCACTATCGACAAGAAATTGTAGCAGAGAACCCTTCATGCACATCTTCAAATGGAAGAGACGCTCCCCCTCCTCTGGATCCTCCCTCTAGATCTTGGTGGTGGAAACAATGGCACTGGGATCTGCATCAATGATCTGCTTCCTTTTGTCATTGTCTTTGTCTGGTTCTGACTCAGGATCATAAAATGCATCTGATTCGGTTGCCTTTAGTTAGGCCACCAATGACTGCTTGGCCTGACACTCATTTGTGCTGTGAGTGGGGCTATTATGAAATTCGCACCACTTCCCTGTGTCCTTCTTTGGATTTGTGGTGTTTTTCTGAGTCATGCTTCTTTGGCCTTGCCCCTTTTTCTTCGATTCGGGGGCACCTTTTGGATTCGCAGATCCAAAGTCTCGCTTCTTCTGCTTAAATTTATGCTTGATCTTGGCAACATAGCGATATGTCGTGCCAAGCGATGTAATGTCGAGGAACTCCATTTGCTCCTGAATGTGTTTGTGTAGACAGCCACGATACTTGAGCACCAAATGTCTCTCTAAATATTTAATACCCAACTTTGTGCACAGGGTATGGAACAGTTTTGTTAGTTCGTGCACATCTTGATCCCTTTTTTTCCGCAGTGTGGTCCATTGGATGTGTTATCACTCATATTTTCCTTGAAGTTGTTGGGAAGAGGAAAGGGGTCTGAGGTAACCACAAACCAACTTTTAGGTATAGAATCTAGCCAATATGTACCCAGAGAGGGCTCTCTCTGTAAAATTTAGCTTTGTTTTGAAAGATATTAGGCTAGTTATAAAGTCCAGAGATTTTGATTGAGTTTGGGTGATGAAATTCAATAGCTTATGGTAAGATTGAGTATTTCAGGCCATTGGGCTAATGGAGTCAAAGAAGATAGCTTAACTGGATTAAGTCTCTTAACAAAATATGGTTTCACAGGGTAAGGTAATCAAACAGGGAACAATTATAGATCTAAAGTGAATGGAATGGGATCAAAATGGATGAAGGGAAATTAAGAATCCTTCAACACATCCGAAAGAGAGAAATTGAGTGATTATTAACAAAGAGAAATTAAGAATTCTTTATTAAATAATAAAAATTCATAAACTAGTAAAACAGGAGCAATTAAGAATTCACTGTTTAAACCAGTTCAGAAGAAAACATTTAGAATAACAACAATTAAAATCAGATTACACTTAAGCACTTTCTAATTTATTCCTTTTCGTTAATTATTCAAATATGAAAGACAGATGATATAATAAACAAGTATAAAACTTCAAAAAATAAGAGATAGATGACTTATTGATCCTTAGTTTGACGCAAGAATCCTGTAAAAAGTATTTTGCATCAATTCCTCGTCCAGCTAGCCACACAAAATTTCTCCAACAACACTTTATTCCAAAGTAGTCAATGTTACAGCAAAGTCTAAGAATCTACCCCCTGTCAATTCTCCGATTGAGGGAGTATTTATACAAAAACTTATAAAAAATATCTCATAACAGATTGAGATATAATCTAGGATGACTCATAAGTATTTTATAACAAACTAGAGACAGATGGTCTCGTAGATAAGAGAAATGACAACTGATGTTGTGTTGTTTCCTTCTTTTGAGAATGTGCTAGATGCAGGCCCTAAGATTTGGCTCGTTGTTGTCCTCTTTAGTAATTCTGTGTTGGCTGCTCCGTTTTACTGATACTCTTTAACTGCACTGATACTCTTTGACCTTTGTTTATCCTTTTATCTTCTTATCATGACTTACTGTAGCAAAAATTCATGAAGGATAATTTTTACAAAAGTTCAAACATTTATTCCCACCATTTATCTTCCAGTATTTTGGTTCTTTGCAGCTTTCTGATAGTTTCATCCGTCTCTGTATATCTGAATAAAGTAGGTTGAATTGGGATCATAATTTGCATGGCAGTAATGGATTATCTCAGGAAAAATATGGACTGGAGGGAGAAGATACATGGGAAGATTGGATTCCCATGATCCAAAAATGTAAGAACCTTTCAAGTAATTATCTCTGCAGTAGCAAAAAATTCAAAGAGGATTTTCACTGAGAATAAGGTCTTTAATTTGGAAATCTCTATCTGCTAAAGGTAGATAGTCTAAATCTCTGTGAGGGGCATTCAAGGGTGCGACATTCAAAGCCACGGGAATTTCCATTTCTGGTTCTTGTGGATTCAAAAATGGATTGTGGGTTTTGATGAAAAACGAGCACAATCACAGGTTTGGGAATGCAATTGTAGTTTTGGGAATTGAGGAATCAACTAAAGACCAATTCCGAACCCTGTTTCAGTTTTTCATGTGAAATTCAAAACAAAAACCAGGTTTTTACAGAGTTCAACAGGAATTAGGGTAAATACCTGTTTTCTAGGAAATAAACAGTGACTAAACAGGTGTTGGCTATGGCAGATGAACTCTGCATTACTCGACTGCAATTTTCTTCAGCAAGGTAGCGGTTGGCAAACTTTGACAGTTGATTTCGAAATTCGTTGCATGGGACACTGGTCATTGCATGAGATAGTGAAAATGACGCGGGTATGTTTGTTTTATTCACAAAGTCAAAGGTTGGCGGGGTTTTTATTATTTTAATGGATGACGTTAGCAAGTACGGTGGTTTCGTCACAAGAGGTAAGCGGTAAGCGGTTTCCATCACACCGCTTTTGGGGAAAGGCAGTTTTCAGTGGAGGGCAAGCGATTCCATACGATGAACAATGCGTGGCACGACACTGTTCAGAAAACCTCTTGGCCATCGCACGTTATCGTTCGAACGAGGATGGCCAGCGATATCAACGATAACCGTAGATCTTTGATTAACCGATCGAACGATCGTTGGGGAGGTGAGATGACGGGAAGATAACAAGGCGGGCCCGATGTGATTTATTATGAAATAATCGCATCGGGGGCGTTTCTATTGGTGGATTAGGTTATTAATTAACCAGGAGGGTTAATTAATCCCTTTATACGGCGGAGTATCGTTTTTGTTTATTAATTGGAAATTCAACCAATTAATTAAATTTATATGGTTATTTTTCAACCAATGGGCGGAATATTATATTAATTGGGAATTTTAAAATAATACGAGAAAAAAGAAAATTTACATAGGAATTTAAATAATAAGTTAGAAATTAATATGGAAAATGAACAGAAGCACTAAGTGTAAAACATCAAGGTAATGTATTTAACTTATGCTTTTATGAATAGGGTTTTTATGAAATATTGCATGATTTTCCTAAGTAAAATGGGATTTTACTTAGGAAAAGATTTTTTAGAAGTGAATGAATGTCATGATGAATGATTTTAAGTACTTATGCTTTTCCAATTATTGGGCCGAGGGTCCGGTCCCTCCAAAAGTCAAGGAAATGCCTTGAGCCCCTCCAATTTTCAAATGCCTTAGTACTTAGGGGAAATTAGTGAAATTTTTAGGGAAAAATGAGAAGGGAAGTTAATAATCTAACTTTTCTTTTCTTGAAATTCTTCCAGTGTAGTGTTTGCCTTTGCACTTGTGATAAAAGTAAAGATTTAACACATCTAGAGTCATTATCCATCACATGTAATTCTGCAACAACATATACCTACCCTACCTACTTTACCCTACCATTTTTTCTTCTTTATTAGGGTGCACTTAGACTGGAAAACCCTCATCACAATTTTTCTTTTACATCTGAAAATATATCTAATTCTAACCTTATTACATCCAAGGGCTCAGATTAAACTGTTGAGCTCCTTTTATTTACTCTACCTATCTACTTATCTGCCAAGATTAAACATTTTGGTCAGATTTTATTCTCTATCTCTAAAACATAAAATTGAAAGATGAACTAGCCAAGCTTAAACTGTTTGATTGTTCATAAATTGTGGCATAAAATAAAAGTTGCACACAATTTCATTTATTACATAAGAGCAAAAAAAGTAGTGGCATTTAGACTTGCACACTTTCCTTGGCCTTTCTTTTGGTGGGGTTCATTTTCTTTCACTTTTTTGGCCATTTTATTCTTTTCACCCTTTTATTTTTCTTTTAGGGTACCCTCTTTAAATTTTTTAAATTTTTTGATTTTTTGACAATATGGAAAACCTTTGCAACAAGAAAAGTTATGAACATATTACATAGCTCATCAAGTCAATCATGATATATGACACCTATTGGTATAGGAGTCTAACAGGATGTATTTGTCCTCATAGCTCCCCACGGGGTAATATTGTTCCTTGATGTTGTCTCAAAACACATTCCAAGTGGGTGTGGCTGAGAATAGAGAGGGTTCCCCTTCGTCCTCTTGCTCACAGTAGGTTTCCCACTAGTTTTTGACATGGGGGCCGGCTTTGAGGAGTGCAAAAATAATCTTTTCTCGGTCAGAGAAATCATGGACTGAGAAATACCCTTCCAGCAAATTCAACCATCTATCTATGCTGTCTGCATCTATTTTGCCTTCAAATACATGAATTTCAAATTTTACCTGTACCTTGAAGGGAGTAGCACCTCTAGAGTGGCTGTTGGGTGCAGGGCATCGTAGGTGGGCAGTCATTGAAGGATCTGAGCAAAGTTATCCATCATCGCGTTCCTTTTTTTCTCGAGGGCCTCCTTGAGAAATATTTTGATAGGATCTCCTGCTCCCTCATCTTTCTTTTCTTCTTCCATGGGAGGTCGTCAGGGCTTGCGAGGGTGATCTTGCAAGGGTTCAACTAGATTGAGCCTTAACTCCTTATACCGTGACCGCATTGGGGACATGCAAAGAAAAACAAAGAAAGAGTAGACCGCTCTGATACCACTAATCCAAATTTATGTAGGAAAACAACATAATACGGAAATAACCATAAACATAGAGATGCAGAGGAAATAATTCTTCATTTCATTAATATCAAATAACATAAATATGCTTACAAACATAATGGAAATAAACTAGCTAGGGTGCTGGTAGCGAATCTCTGAGAAGAGATGTGGCGACTATAGAACTCTGTGTTACAATGAGGCTCGAGGGCCTATTTATTATTGAGAAACAATGGAGAACCCTAAACGTCCAAAAACCTAACCGTAAGAGATGAAGCGCCAAAACTATGGGCCCCGTTTGGGTAAATTCGTGTTTCAACTTCTCGAGGATGTAACTTCGGCATACGATCTTCGTTTGACGCATATGATACATCGTTATAAATATATATCCGAGGACTATAGCTATTGCTGCAAATGTTGACTTCGTTCTGGAATTACATTCGACGGACAAACGATGCCCAAAAAATGTCGTTTAGGGCCTCAAAACGGCTCCAGAAGTTCAAGACCCGAAAAAATGCTAAAAATAGTAAGTTGTGCTGCAACTTAAAAACTGAAAGAAATGATGGTGGGGGTTCAAATGGAATATATGGGTAGCCACCAATGTCCACCTAGATCATTAAGGCCCCAAAATGGCTCCGGGAGTGTAGGACCCGAAAACCTGCTAAAAATAGTAAGTTGTGTTGAAAGTGAAAAGTTACAAGAATTGATGGTGCGGGTCCAAATGGAATAGGTGGGTGGCCACCGATATCCACCTAGATCATTCCTCCCTCCTTAAGAATCAATGGTCCCCATTGCGTTGAGATCCTCCATGAGATGAGGCACATTTTGTTGTCGAAGATGTCATGGACCTGCGGGCAGACATGCTAGATGCAATTAGTAAATTTGGTTTCTTTATTAGCCTCAAATAGTACATGTGTCGATTTTGTCTGTGTAGTCGCATGAAGTATGGCAACATCAGGCAGTGGTGCGTCAGGGGTTAGATCAATGGAGTGCTTGTCCTGACAGTGTAGAGGAAACTCCATGAGTGAGGAGAAAGTTTCCTCGTATTCCTCCATGACTTTGTCCATCTGCTGCAGTCGTGCAAGGGAGCACTGTTTCAAGGTTGTGGCCACAATATTCTTCTTTCCCTGTGAGCGATTTGTAAGGAAAATAAATTTCCTGGTTTGGGAAACAATCTTACTACGTTGTTTTGTAGTAGTCAAAGAGATGACAGGAGGTGGTACTACCTTCGGTATCCTGTACAAATTATTTCCCCAAGTAATAACAATAGCACGAGGCCTAGAATCATACAAAACATGTCGCCTCCACAAGTATGGTTGGCCCAATAATACATCAAGAGGAGAAACATCACACAATACCTCATCCGTGAATGGCTTGGTATTGTACAGAAGGCGGCATTGTTGGCAGATGCGGAGATCTCTCCCTGGGTGGAGCCACCCGATGGTATACGGTTGTGGGTGTGCTATGGTCGGTAGGCCAAGATGCTTCACGACCTCTAATGAAATGAGGTTCTTTTGGATTCTGCTATCGACAAGAAATTGCAGCGGAGAACCGTTCATCCACATCTGTGAATGGAAGAGACACCCCCCCTCCTCCGGATCCTCTGGATCCTCCCTCTGGATCTTGGTGGTGTTAAAAATGGCACAGGGATCTCCATCAATGATCTACTTCCCTTTGTCATTGCCTTTGTCTGGTTCTAACTCATGATCAGAAAATGCATCTAATTCGGGTGCCTTTAGTTTGGCCACCAATGACTGTTTGGCCTGACATTCATTTGTGTTGTGAGTGGGGCTATTATGAAATTCACACCACTTCCCTGTGTCCTTCTTTGGATTTGTGGTGTTGTTCTGAGTCACACTGCTTTGGCCTTGCCCCTTGTTCTTCATTTCTGGGCACCTTTCGGATTCACAGATCCAAAGTCTCGCTTCTTCTACTTAAATTTCTACTCGATCTTGGCGACATAGGGATATCCCATGCCAAGCGATGTAATGTCAAATAAATCCATTTCCTCCTGAATGTGTTTGTGCAGATAGCCACGATACTTGAGCACCAAATGTCTCTCTGAATCTTTAATACCAAATTTTGTGCACAGGTCATGGAACAGATTCATCAGTTCGTACACATCTTGATACCTTTGTTGCCGCAGCATGGTCCATTGGATGTATTTGTCCTCATAGCTCCCCACAGGGTAATATTTTTTCTTGATGTCATCTTGGAACAAATTCCAAGTGGGTGTGGCTGAGAATAGAGAGGGTTCCCCTTCGTCCTCTTGCTCACAGTAGGTTTCCCAACAGTCTTTGACATGGGGGGTAACTTTGAGGAGTGAAAAAATAATCTTTTCTCGGTCAGAGAAATCATGGACCAAGAAATACCCTTCCAGAAAATTCAACCATCTATCTATGGCATCCGCATCTATTTGGCCTTCAAATACAAGAATGTCAAAGTTTACTTGTACCTTGAAGGAAGTGGCGCCTCCAGAGCGGTTGTTGGGTGCAAATGTGTCGTAGGTGGGCAGTCGTTGAAGGATCTGAGAAAATTTATCCATCATTGCATTCCTTTGTTTCTCGAGGGCCTCCTTGAGAAATATTTTTATAGGATATCCTACTCCCTCATCTTTCTTTTCTTCCGCCATGGGAGGTCGTCGGGGCTTGCAAGGCTAATCTTTCAAGGGTTTAACTAGATCGAGCCCTAACTCTTTATACCGTGACCACGCTGGGGACATGCAAAGAAAAACAAAGAAAGAGTAGACCGCTCTGATACCACTGATCCAGATTTATGCAGGAATGCAACAGAATACATAAATAACCATAAACATAGAGATGCAGAGGAAATAATGCTTCATTTCATTAATATCAAATAACATAAATATTCTTACAAACATAATGGAAATAAACTAGCTAGGGTGCTGGCAGCGAATCTCTGAGAAGAGATGTGGCAACTACAGACCTCTGAACTCTGTGTTATAATGAGGCTCGAGGGCCTATTTATTATTGAGAAACAATGGAGAACCCTAAATTTCCAAAAACCTAACCCTAGGAGATGAAGCGCCAAAACTATGGGCCCCATTTGGGTAAATTGGTGTTTCAACTTCCCAGGGACGTAACTTTGGCATACGATCTCTGTTTGACGAGTATGATACATCGTTAGAAATATCTATCCGAGGACTACACCTATTGTTGTGAATATTTATTTCATTTAAGAATCATATTCGCCGGACAAACGATGCCCAAAAAATGTTGTTTAGGGCCTCAAAACGGTTCCGAAAGTTCAGGACCCGAAAAACTGCTAAAAATAGTAAGTTGTGTCGAAAGTGAAAAGTTGCAAGAATTGATGGTATGGGTATAAATGGAATAGGTGGGTGGCCACCGATATCCACCTGGATCGATGAAGCTTCGATTTTTCTGCTTTGAAAATTGAAACTACTTTTTGGAGGAATGGTCTATGTTTACCTGTACCCTGCACAGAGGACTTAGGTTGAGTGAACATCGAGCTCTCTTCTTTAAATTCGCACCTGCAATTATGGCAAGGAGTAATGACATGTTTTGAAATAATTCAAAAACAAGCGCCAAGTCATCGCACTAAGCTTCACACTCCACATTATCATTAAATGTCAGATTCCTCGTACTATGATTTCTGCTTCTCATAGGTGAAATAACTACAAGTTAGCAACCTAGGTAAATTAACCATTCATTAATAATAATCCCCTTGGGTCGAATAATAATTAATCTTAATTAAAAGAATAATCATATTCATTGAATAGGGGTCTTCAATGATCTTCAAACATGGATAGTCCTTTCCTTTAAAACTTTTTGTGTTGCTCCTATATGCTTGATGAACAACTGTGTTTACCTCTGAATTGAGATAACCAAAATCTCAGTGAAATAGTTGTGCTTTTCATAGTGTGAATAATATAACTTTTAATTTTGAGAAATAGCTGCCCTTTATTGTATTACTGTTTTGACAATGAAAACACAACATAGGTAGCTATTATTCCAGACAAGGCAACTGCAACTTTATTACCCAAATGATGACTAACCTTCAGCACTAACAAAATTTAAAATAGTGATTTTAACTTATTTTATGACTCTAAAACACTAATGACACCTATTCACCTAAAATTACCTTGGTTTTGGGACTCTTTTTTACATTTATTGGGAGTGACTCACACTTGGACATGGACTAGGATATTAGAAAAATTTTGAAAACAGTGACACAATGGCGATTACACCAATAAAATTTTTAGTGCTAACACATGGTGTCAAGTGCATTGGGATCTGTGTGGTATTTTGATAGTGGCACTTCCTTTCACATGACGGGAGACAAGGAACTTTTCAGTGACTTGGAGGAGAAGGATCTCCAGATGAATATTGAAATGGGCGATGACGGGAGGTACGGTGCTATCGGGATTGGTACCATTACCTTCCAAAGGTAGTCAGGTAAACCCTTTCAATTAAAATACGTAATGCATGTGCCAGGGTTGAAGAAAAATTTAGTCTCAGTCGCAATGTTGGAGGATAGAGGCTATGATGTTGTTTTTAGTGAAGGAAAATATTTCCTGGGACACAAACCAACACGACAAGCCAAGAGGATAGGTATTCGAGTTAAGAATATCTATAAGCTAGAGGTAGATGGTTGTGCAACAATGATGGGAAAGGCAGATCAAGTGGTCAGCTAGGATGAGGTGAATTATGGCATGGGAGATTGGGCCATCTTTACCATGGATCCTTGAAAGTCATGAAACATATTTCTACTGGTCTTCCCAGGGGTACACTTGCACAGTCAAACACATGGAAGGGATTTATTATGGGAAAATATGTAAAGGCCACCTTTCATGAGAAGGAGAACCAAGCTTCGGGGATCCTTGATAGATTTCACACTGATGTGTGTGGACCATTCTCTATTGCTTCGACAACAAAACATTATTACTATGTAATATTTTTTGATGACTTTTCTCGTAAGTGTTGGATCTTATTCATGCAGAAGAAAGAGCAGACATTCTCTAAGTTTCTTGAGTTTAAGGCACTGGTGGAGAAAGAGTCGGGGAAGCAAGTGAAGGATCTTAGGAGCAATAATGGTGGAGAATACATCTCTAACGAATTCAAGAACTTCTGCAAAAAAGAAGGAATTCAAAGATAACTCATAGCGCCTCTATAACCCACAGGAGAATGGGGTTGCAGAGAGAAAGAACAGAACGATCGTGGATGAAACAAGAGTGATGTTGCATGATCAGGGCCTACCGATGCATCTGTGGGTGGAAGCATGCAACACTGTGGTATTTGTGCTAAATCGTTGTCCTCATAGGATACTTGGCATGAGTACACCTGAAGAGGATTTCACTGGTAAGAAACTTGATGTTTCACACTTTAAGATTTTTGGCTCATTTGTTTATGTGCATGTGACGAAGGACGCTAGGAAGAAGTTGGAACATACAGTTGAGATCAGGATTTTTGTGGGGTACACTGAAACACCCCATAATTATCATGTGTATTTTCCAAACAAAAAAATGACTGTTGTGCAATGGGATATAAAATTTGATGAGGAGAAATCCATTCGGTTGTCCCTCGAGAGGGAGTTGGAATTACATGCAGAAAATGAAATGTTGGTTCCCAAGGATGAGTCTCAAGATGTGGATAAGCCACATGAGGAGGTTCATGGAGTGGAGGAAAACACTCATGCAGATTCATCCATCAGAAATGGTAGAAGGCGCACCATAGAAGCTGATAGATTGAGACTTGATGATGTAGAGAATCTAGGAGCCCCTACTTCACAACGCAGACATAAGCAGTATCCTGATCTATTTACTATATAAATGGCTCTTAAGATCAAATGTATTGTGACTAAACCATCTTCCTTCCAGGAAGCAGTGCAACAACTAACTTGGGTTGATGCAGTAGTGGAGGAGTATGACTCCATTGTCAAGAACAATGCATGGGAGATAGTCCAAAGATTGGTTGAAAAATTAATGGTTGGATCGAGATGGATCTACAAGGTAAAGCAAGCTACTGACGGGAGTGTGGAGAAATACAAGGCCAGATTTGTGGCCTGGGGATTCTCACAGATCGAGAGGATAGATTATGATGAGACTTTTGCACCTATTGCAAGGTACTCTTCCATAAGATCCATTGTTTCACTCTCAGCGTAGATGGGCTGGCGCATTCATCATATGGATTTGAAAATTGTGTTTCTCAATGGGATCATTGAGGATGAGGTGTACATAAAGCATCTTGAAGGTTTTGAAATCTTCAACAGTGAGTCGCATGTGTGCCAACTCAAAAGAGCACTGTATGGGCTGAAGCAAGCACCCCATGCTTGGTACACTCTGATAGACTTTTATTTCACCAGACTGGGCTTCACCAAAAGTGAAACAGATGCAAACATGTACCAGATTTTGGTTGAGGGTAAGCTATTGATCATTGTTATTTATGTTGATGATAAAATTTTGACTATTGATGAGCATTTGATACACTCATGCAAGGAGGATCTTGCAAGGGAGTTCGAAATGAAGGACATGGGACTCCTTCATTATTTCCTTGGGTTAGAAATATGGGAGTGGGATGATGAAATTTTTGTGTCTCAATGAAAGTATGAAAATGATATATTGGGTAAGTTTCACATGGAGAGCTGCAAACCCATGGATACTCCTCTTCCAGGAATTTGGACGAAAGAGGATGATACTTCTGGAGAGGTTGTGGATGCTACTATCTACAGGTAGTTATTTGGTTCACTGATGTATCTAGTGAACACCAGACCATAAATTTTCTACACAGTTAACCAACTGAGTCAAGCTATGGTTAAGCCTACCAAGCTCTTTTGGAAGGCGGGGAAGCATGTCTTGAGATACCTGAGGGGCACATCAAATTATTGTCTATGGTACAAACGGAAGGAGGGATTGAAGCTTCAAGGCTTCACGAATGCAGATTGGGCGAGCAGTCCATCAAACAGAAAGAGCACATCAGGAGGGATCTTTAGCATAGGATCGACAACAGATTCCTGGTACAACGGGAAACAATGATCTGTGGCACTCATTTCAGTGGAAGTGGAATACATGGTAGCAAGTCAAGTTTCAGGTGAGGCTATTTGGATGAGAAAGATCCTGGTTGGTTTGTTTGGTTGTCAGATGGATCCGACAGTGATTCATTGTGATAATTAGAGTTGCATTAAACTCTCGATTAATCTCGTGTTTCATGATAGGTCCAAGCATATAATTATATGGTTCCATCATCTCAGATATTTTGTGCGGAGAAGAATAATTTTTCTTTAGTACATTCCCACGGAAGATCAAGATGAAAATATTCTAACGAAGGCCCTCACCAGAAGAAAATTCAAATACAATAGAGACAGGATCAGGGTGAAGGATAATCCCTTTCTTGTTGAGAGGGGGTGTTGAGATTCAACAAGAAAATTTCAGCACCCATGCCTAGTGCATTAAGCACCTACACTAGGGTGGGGCCCATACTTCTGTTTTTGGGTGCATGTCTATCTTAGTTATATCTTAATTATGATGGACAATAAATGTAATCTATTCTCAATGATAACCTGAAATAGTTAACTGAGAGTGATAAAATCAATTAGCTAGTGGATTTTGAGTTAGAGGTAGTTGGCGAGGCATGCAAAGTAATTATAGTTTTAAAAGAGTTCGAAGTGCAGTGGTGCATTAGTTAATGCAGGTTGTAATTATTTTAACTCAGTTAAGTGAGTTAAACTCAGTTGTGCTAGTTGTAACTGAAGATACACTAGTGAGAGATCAAGTGAATTAAATATTAATTAATTCACAATCAGTGATCTCACATGCAACTGAGGGTTTAATATTATTAGTTGCATGCATGTCAAATCCAGTGGAGACTGAGTTGAGTTCTAGGTGAAAGGGAAGTTGACTATTAGTTGTAGGATTATTGGGTTGCACAAATGCAACTAAACACCCATTGGAGTGCCCACAATACTTGCGAATTCAAGGAAGGCAAGAATTCCTATCTTTTAGGGATTGCATTCATCAGGGATTTCACAAGGAAGGCAGGCTATCGAGAGGCTGAGAATTGGCTATGTGTTGGTCAGTTTTGTTCATGACAGTGTGAGACAATTATCCGAGTACTGGAGGGCTCTTGTGAGAAGAGTTTTGTATGTAATTGTTTCATGATCCATGCTGGATATAAAATATAAGATAGTGGGGTTTTTAGCTGTAAGCTTTCCCCAGGAAATTATCTGTGTTGTGTGTGATTTGATTCTTCTTCATGTTCATGTGATTGGATATTATGTTTTTAATTCCGCAAAATATTTGTTGAAGCGATTCAGTATTTAACTTTAGTAAATTGTTAGATCAGGTGAATCCAAGATATACATGCATGTTTTATAATTTCTACATTTGCTTCAAGCATCCATGCCAATGGTGATGCTAGCAGTTGACTCCTGCACAACTGCGACATGTTTGGTGTGCACCTCCGAAGGTGTCTCTGGCTGCAGCTTCATCTGAAGGCCTGCGATATTTTTCTCTAGCTTAGCGTGAATTGTTGTGATTTATGCCCGCGAGGCCTTCAATGTGGCGACCAAGCTTTCTAACTTGAATGTAGGTGCAGTGGTGGTAGGTATTGTAATTTCGAGTAGGTCACTGCACAATTGGTTGATCATGGATTCCAGTGCAGCGCGCTGGCTTGCGGTAGCCCGACGAGCTTCTTCTACATTCTACTGGTCCTTATGCATCGTGCTCACCTATTGTTGATTTTCTAAAATGATCTTTAAGGTGTGTACCTCCCAGTACTACAGCTCGTCCATGATCATGGTGTGCATAGCATGAATTTTTCCACCAGGAAGCATGGCCAAGTCAATGCCTACCTTAGTGTAGGCTTGCACGTTGGCGCACTGCACGGGTTGCTCGACTGTAATTGTAGAAATTTGAATAATAGCTGAATTATTCACCGAGATTATCCTGATTACACACTATTTAATCTTTATGCATAATACATAACCTCTTCTACAATTGATCATCAATTTTCGGAAATAGAAGCAGTCGCATGCGCACATTAAAACATAATCAAGCACACATATAACACAGTATGTAATGGGGAAAGCTTACAGCTGAAAACCCCCAACTATCTGTATATTATAATGATAGAGAACATGTAACAATACATAGCACAAACTCCTCACAAGCTCTCAGCACTATCTCCAATTGTTACACACTAACTAGCTCATATATGAACAAGTCACAAGTTCAAATCTCCTCCACCTGTTAGCCTGCCTCTACTGCGCAATCCAAGATGAATAATGATGAGATCCAAGTTCGAATCCCACTAGCTTGTACTGCGCAATCCTCATTGGAAATCTCAATCAATGTGTGTGCAAATCTCATGCACAGCCATAGTCACAACTGATAGTAGACTCACCCTTTCACCCACCTCTAACACTAGTCTCCACTGAACTGTCCATGCATTGCAGTTAACTGATGTGTTATTTAGTTGATTTATGAGTTAATAATTAGTGAATTAAGTAATAATTAATTCACACCACTCATCACTAGTGTATTTATCAGTTAGACTAAATACAACTAGTTCAACTAAGTTAAACCGAACACAACTCCACCAACTGTCTCATCAACTCCACCAAAGTTTGCCACATGAGTTCTAACTGAAGTCAACCATGCAATAGCTCAACTAACCCCTAGGAAAAGCGTATTTCCTTCTATCAGCTGCATGTGCCACATCCAAGCATCAAACTGAAGTGCTCCAAGAGGATAAGATAATGTTTATAGTCCAAATATTATTAAGGGCTAATAATATTCGACTGATCTATTTTTAGACTGGCAGTCTAAAAATAGACTTCGCCCAATGTCTAAAAATAGAGGTCCATCTATTTTTACCAAATTGAAAAATCATCCATAAATAGCATCCTGCAACTCATAGACCATGATCCATATGTCTAAAAATAGACTTTGCGCCAAAAATAGCCTGCGGGCCCACTTAGTGAAGGCGACTTCTTTTCACTAAGCTCCATCATCTTGTTGCATTTTCAACAGTAATTGAAGGACCTGGGACATTGAATACCTGGTTGTGTACTGGTGCAATAGTGTTGATGGGTTGCGCACTCATTTTTCCAACTTGTTGCACGCTCGCTTGTTACATGCTCTCTTGAATCAGGTTTGTCTGTATGCAGAGCTCCTAGAGACCGTGTTGCACATCATCAAGGACCAATTTGTACTGGGATTCCACATTGGTCCAAAGATCCTCGGTCATATCTTTGACAGTTTTTTCAATTTCATTTAGGTCATCTTCTGTAATGGTTAGAGCCTCTGTCCCTATTTGCTTTGGTCCCTTCCTCTTTTTGCGTAGACCAGGGGAGGCCTGAGATATTCTCATAGTACCTTTTGTCGAACCTATCTGTATTGCAGGTGCCCTAGAACCATCACCGTATTTATCCTCCATCCCCTTATCTAGGTCAATGGCTTCACCTATCGTGGTTGGTTCTGGCTCTTTCTCTGCATCCTTATCCTTCTGTTGGGTATCCTTGGACGTGCGTGACTTTGTCGAAGTCTTCAGGGGTACTAAATATGAGGCACCGCCAGTGATGTGCGCTTCTAACCATAAGGTTTGCCATTATGTTGTCACCCGCAGAAGGTCATCCTCTGTGACCATGTAAGGTAGCTCATATCACACACATTTTACATCTTCCTTCGTGTGCATGTGAATGTTGTGAAAGGTGGATTTGAAATCTATGACATGCTTGTACTACTCGTACAATGTCGGCGACAGGCACGACTTAGACTGCACAGCTTGGAACAACTTAGAATCAAAGAGTACCCAGGAATTTTTTTTTCAGTGATGCAAGAAGGAACCTTGGAATTCCACACCATCACATATCTCGGCCTACACTTCCTCATAATCTTGTAGGTGAGGATGAGACTACCAAACTCTACCGTGGGGTCATTTGTCTCACTGACGACGAACCCTTGAGTGTTGCACGATACCTTATATTTCTCTTTCACTATGTCTGCAACATTATGCTCCAGGCCTTTTCCTCCAAAGGCTGTCGTAGGGTCCGTCCCGTGACACAGCAGTTGGCGCACACAAATGTCTTTGACCGCGTTGTGCCCAAAGTGCGAAATGTTCGGCAAATTCAATAGTCTCAACTTCCGCAAGCCCAATGCCCAACGCTTTAGCTCTTCCTTGATTACCCCCTCATCCTAGGTGACCGACTCCAATTACATTGAGGGCGCAAGCTCAGGGAACTTCTCCGAGTCATCCAAGTCCCAGTTTTCCATCTTAAGCAGGGGAGTTTTTGCAAACATATCCCCTTCAAACGAAACATCTTCAGGGATCAATGGTGAATTATTGTAGGACCCAACCTTATCTAGGTCCTTTGGGACCTTCACTAATGCTTTGTGCGGTGCCACATATGTGGGTAGCTACGAGAGTGGATCTACCTCCTCGAAAACTTATTCCTCCACGATGACCTCTGGTATCTTGGCCATAGGTCTCTTCTGGCGCTCTATGGGGGTCGACCGAGGCTTCAGGGTTTCTGGAATGATGAATTTCAAGACCCTGAATATTGTCACTTCTTAGGTTTCTGCAGCTGGGGTGCAAGCACAACAGTTTCAACGACCTGCACATATGTTTCATCAACCTGCATCGCCAATGGGGTAGGTTCAGTAGCTGTCATACTAGGCAGAATCAGATGTGCTAATCCTTGTTGGTTCAGAGTCTTGAAGAAAATCAGGATAATCTCAGACATAAACTTCAGAAAACAGAATGATAACACTATATACAAATCACTTGGAAAGCAAAGGGAACTAATGTAACTTCCATTCACATATCCAGGAAGGATTTCACCCCTTAAGGTAACCATTCGTACCACACCTCCTTCTGTAATCTCCTTGAAAACATAAGGACCGAGTCAATGCATTTTGAGCTTTCTTGGGTGGTGCGCAAACTTGTTGTCATATAGAAAAACTAGATCATCCTCCTTTAGAACCTTTTGTCTGATGTGCCTGTCATGCCAAGATTTTCACGCACCTTTTTCACCTGATGATGAAAACCAGCAATGAATCTATCTTCCTCTAGTGAAACTAGTTGCGACAGTCGCTCTTCCATACTATCTTGATCAACCATTTTAGTGACCGCTGCAATGCGCAGACTAGGGACGATGTACTCCATTGGCATAACAACTTCTTGTCCAAATACCAACCTGAATGGGGTCTTCCCGGTCAATTTATTGCATGTAGTTAGATATTCCCATATAACCATAGGCACACACACATCCCAATCAGCCCGATTAACATTATAGACCTTTGTGAGTGCATTCTCAAAAATCTTATTAAAGGCCTCTACCGTGACATTTTCTTGTGGATGATATGTCATACTCTTCTGATGGTGCATATTAAACTCCATTTTCAATGCTTGGATAGTCTCATTCACAAAGTGTGTACACTGGTCACTCGTCAAGATTTTAGGACACCAAAATCATTTCAATATATGCTCAAAAATGAATTGTGCATTTGTCTCAGAGCTGCAATCCTTCATAGGCTTAGCCTCTACCCAATGGGTCAAATAATCTATTGAAATAATGATATAGTGTGCGCCAGTCTTATTTTTGGGATGGTTTATCGATCCTACAAAGTCAGTGGCCCACTTATCAAAAGCTTGCAAAGTCACTTGTGATTTCAGTGGAATTACATCTTTGCGCAACGACTTCCCTATCCTTTGACACACATCAAAAGCGCGATAATACTCCTTTGCATCACTATGTACCGTAGGCCAACAAAACCCAGCCCTCAAAATATTCTGCGTAGTTGGTTTTCCTACATAGTGACCTCCTGCAATGCCTACATGTGATTCAAATAGGATGCTTTGTCTTTCAAATTCCGGAACATAACGTCTCAATATCTCATCAGCGCCCATCTTATACAACTGGCCAACAATCAAGGTAAAGTCAGATGCATGCAAGACCAATTCTTTCTTCTTATTGACTATATACTCCGTAGGCGCACTACTAGTGGTTAGAAAGTGGATAATATCTGTGAAGTGGTCATCAAATAATTTTTTGGCAAATAGCTACACATATGGTAATATGTCTTCCAAACTCGTTGGCTCCTCTCTATTTTCGATGCACGAGAGGTGGTCTAGACTAGCATTCAACCTCCTTGGTTTCACAATTACTTCAAAGTCATACTTCTGAAATAATGAAAGCCATCTGTAGATCTTCCCCCCCAACACAAGCTTATTGACCAGGTACTTCAAAGAAGAGTGATCCGTAAACATCTTAAAATGAACTTCCAATAGATAGCGACGAAACTTTTGTAGTGCGTAGACCATAGTTAATCCTTCCCTTTCCATTGTGGAGTAGTTGCGTTCAACACTTGAAAATTTCTTTCTCACAAATGCAATTGGGTGATCAATGTCGCCGACTCCTAGTTGTGCGAGTACAACACCTAGTGCAATACACGAAGCGTCCACATGTACATGAAATTCCTTTTTCCAGTCTGGGAATACCAATATAGGTGTAGTTACCATATTCTCCTTAAGTAGCTCAAAACTATTCTGACAATCTTCATCCCAGAAAAAAGAGTCATCTTTCTTTAGTAGCTTCTCCATTGGTGCAGTAATCAACACGTAGCCTTGAATAAAATTCCTATAGTACCCAGAATGCCCCAAAATTGAGCGTAGCTATTTTACATTTGCTGGAACATACAGGTTAAAAATAACAACAATCTTATCTGGATCCACCATCAATCGTTGTTGACACACAATATGACCCAGCAAAATCCCAAAGGGGGCACATAATATGTATTTCTTCAGATTCGACGAGATATGATGCTTCCGACAAGTATCAAACTTTAAGCACAGATATAAAACATGCTTCTTCACCAAGCCAAAGATAGTCTAGTCATCAAAAATAAATTCTAATCATTTATGTATATATTCCTTAAATGTAGCTACCACCACATGCGAGAATATTTTTGGCGGATTCTTCAGACCGAATGGCATTACTGTGTATTTGAATGATCCCCATTCTGTCACTAAAGTTTTCTTAATTATACCTTCAGGAGCGATACTTATTTTGTGGTATCCAGAAAAACCATCAGTGATCGAGTAGGCCTCCTGCCCTCCCACGTTGTCCAATATTTCATCCAAAAATAGAGATGGAAAAGGGTCATGCACACATGCATCATTTAACTTGTGCAAGATCCACACAGATCCTAATCTCCCATTTGGTCTTCTTTTCTCAGACCACCATAAGGATGACCCAATATTATTCTTTTACTAGTTCAATGATCCTTGCAACAACGATCTTCTCCAGCGCCTCTTTGACCTTCTACTTGTATTCGGGATTTAACCTGTAAGGACACTGCTTGACAGGTCGCACGTCTGTTTTAGTGTGATATTCATTACACCCAAATCCCCCACAATACCTTCCAGCTCGGATAATTTTGTGGGAAATAAGTTCTGATATTCAGCAAGAAGCTCCACAACCTTAGCTATTGTATCTTCGTCCCAATAATCCTCAATTTTGGCAATCTTAGGTTTCTTTTTCATTCTGATGTTGACTTTCCTAATATTCATGGGTTCGATCACATATGGAACTGTAAGCAACAATACAACAACAATGCATTGTCCTTTAGACTCTAGAATATTGATGTTCCTTGGGTCTTCTTCATTATCTTCAATAGTCACATTCCGACAGGCAACTATGTCCTTCATCTCTGCATTCCATGCTGGTATGGTTCGTGCTTCTAGTTTCTTGGTGGTATCAAAGACCACATCCTGGATCCTTCGTAAGGTGGTACTAATGCATGGGATTCCACTCTCAAAACTAAACATTAACACAAATATTTCTCGTAGCGCAACCCATTCCATTGTGCCTCGTCGCAAGTCAACCTTTAGGTACCAGCTCATAGGAATCTGACTTAAATTATGGGCGAATGTATGTACCCAACCTAGATGCGGCTCTTCCCCCCAAGCTTCAGTCCACCTGGCTAAATGTAGGTGAAAATATTCTTCACCTGCATAGGCCCCTTCCAACCAGGTATTGGGCCGTCCAAAGTGCAGTTGCATCATTTGGGTACATTCTTCCCAATTTGCTAAGTTGTCCTTGTGTGTCTCCCACCAGCGTGTTGGAGTTGAGCGTAGAGCTAAGTCAAGCGCATGGAACCACTGTGTTTTTGGAACAACCTTTTCAAACTCATCTAAGAAACTAGTGACACTGACTACACCATCATAATAAGGTAGCTCCCACACCTCAGAGGATATACACTGTAGGGATCTGGTAACTCGATTGCAGCACAATGTCCAGACTTCATGTAAATGATTCTGCCAATTGTCCAATTCCTCATATGAGTCGGAATGGCACAAACTATCTTGAGCCAAACTAAGCCGTCCATTTTCTTTGGGATTGATCCAACATTTATCTCACGCAATTCGTTTGTAGATATGATCCACGTCCTCTTCTGCGCGCATTGGTTCTATATATCTTTCTCCTTCTTCTGGATCCAATGGGAATATAACCATGGTCCCATTGTTTTCAAATACCATACTTCTGCGCTTGAGATTTATGATAGCATCCATGTCAATAGCCCAATATATACCCAAAAATGTGGGGTATGGATCTGTATCATCAAAAATATGAATAAATTCAAAATAAGCTAGTGCCTTAACTCCTACGATATCAACTATGACCCCAGAAAGCCCACCCATTGGGATAATCTTCTGCTGATTTTGTTGAAGATTGCAACAAGAAACAGTGAAGGAGGCATCCTGAAACATCATTCCTGATCCTAGTTGGAAGGTGATCACCTAAACTAGGTGGGGCCCACACACGTGATATTTGTCACAAAGTCTATTTTTAGACTATGTCTATTTTTAGACATGTCGATCATATTCTATGAGTTGCGGGATGCTATTTTTGGATGGTTGGTCAAGTTGGAAAAATAGATGGATTTCTATTTTTAGACATATTGGGCGGAATCTATTTTTAGATTGCCAGTCTAAAAATAGATATGTCGAATATTATTAGCTCTTAATAATATTTGGACTCTAAACATTAACTTATTCTCTTGGAGCACTTCAGTTAAGTGCACAGATGTGGCACAGGAGCTGACAGAAGGAATTATGCTATTCCTAAGGGTTAAGTGGATCTATTGCATGGATACTTCAGTTAGAACTCATGTGACAGAGTTTGGTGGAGTTGATTGAGGAGTTAATGGAGTTGTGTTCAGTTTAACTAAGATAAACATAGTTGAGCTAGTTGTATCTAGTCTAACTGATTGATACACTAGTGAGAGTGGTGTGAATTAATTATCAATTAATTCACTAATTATAAACTCATTAATCAACTAAATAATACATCAGTTAACTTCAGTGCATGGACAGTTTCAGTGGAGACCAGTGAAGAGATAGGTGAAAGAGCAGTGTGACTATCAGTTGTGACTATAGTGATGCATGGTTTGCATCCAACACTCAGTGGAGATGCCTTTAAAGACTGCGTGAGCAAGGCTGGGGTAATTCGAACTCATCAAGAGCTATTCTTCAGCAGGGATTGCGCAGTAGAGGCAGGCTATCAGGTGGCAGAGATTGGAGCATGTGTTTTGCTAGATCTAGCTTGATTAGTGTGTAGCAATTGGAGATTGTATTGAGAGCTTGTGAGGAGCTTTGTATGATGATTGTTACATGATCTCTATGACATATATAATATACAGATAGTTGGAGGTTTTCAGCTTTAAGCTTTCCCATTACATACTGTGTTCATATGTGTGAATTTTTATGGTTTTAATGTGTGCATGCAATTGATTTTATTTCCGCATGTAATGATCAATGGTAGAAGAGATTTTGTATTGTGCATGAAGATAAAATAGTGTGTGATTAGGAGAATCTCGGTGGATAGCATATCAGTTATTCAAATTTTTACAGATTTTCCATGCATAGCTATATGACAGAACATTCCAGCTTAGGTTCTCCAATTTTCTACCAAGACTTCTTTGGGATCACATTTGCATCAGAGCCCTGATCCAAAATGACCTGGTCCATTTCAAATTCTCCTATCTGAGCAGTCAGGCACATCTCCCGGCCAGTTCATCTCTTGTTCTTGTAGATATTATTGATAGCCTTTTTCTCCATTTGGGGTTGTTATTTTTCAGCACAACTGTTGATCAAAGTTTGAAGGTTCTCCAGGGCCTTCTTATTACGCATAATCTTGATACGTTCCCTCAAAAATAGTTTCATCTCTATAGATTCAATCCCTTTTTCGGCATCTGTGGAAATTTTACTTACTACTTTAAATGTGTTAGGATCCGTGAAGTCCTTCTTTGCTGCAGTGAAGGTGTCCTTATCCCTATGTAGATTTAATCCTTCCTTTTTCACAGGAGCTCTTCAGACCCAAATATAAAAATTATACAAACATATGTATATCAATATATTCAATCTGATCAAGAAATGTAGTAAAGAAAGATATTGAATACTTCTACAAATGAATTGAGGAAAATAAACATGATCTCCAATCACAACAAGTAAAGAAAGAAGAAAATCAAACCACAACACTGATATTTTCCCGGGGAAAGCTTGCTGCTCAAAACCCCTCTATATTCTATTGTGTATTCCACAAGTAATCATGAAATAATTACAATGCACTCTCTCACAAGAGTCTCCTCCAATCTGGCTATTGTCTCACACCGATCCAGACAAAATCGGGTGAACACTTAACCAATTTTCAACCTATCTTCAACCTGCCTTGCTCACGCAATTCATGAGGAATGCAATCCCTATTCCTTAGGAATTTCATCCTTTCTCTACTGCGTTGAGTATCATGGGCATCTTGTGGTGTTTTAACTGCATCTAGGCATCCTTCTAATATCATAGCTGATAGTTAACTTCCCTTTAATCTTTGTCTCAACTGGGTCTCCACTGGAACTGACATGCATGCAACTATTAACAGTAAATCATCACTTGCATGGTAGATCGCTGACTGTGAATTCACTAGAGAATTTGGCGGAAATTCCGACGGCCAAATCGTCGCTATTCCGACACATTGTCGTCGCAGGAGCAACAGTTAGAGGGCGGGCAAACCGTGGTTTACCATACCGTCGCAGTTCTGACACAACTAAAAAGTGTCGCAGTATCGACACTTTTCCGTCGCTTCCAAACAAGCGTCACTCTTCCAACGTCTCCTAATCCGTCGCACTTCCAACCTCTATAAACTGTCGCACTTCCGACGAAATGTGGTCCGACGTTTTGAACGTCGCTCTTCCGACGTCTGTAAACTGTCACAATTACGACGAAATGTGGTATGACGTTTTGAACGTCGCTCTTCCGACGTCTGTAAACTGTCACAATTACGACGAAATGTGGTCCGACGTTTTGAACGTCGCTCTTCCAACGTCTGTAAATTGTCACAATTACGACGAAATGTGGTCCGACGTTTTGGACGTCGCGCTTCCGATGTCTGTAAACTGTCACAATTCCGACGCTTACAAGACGTCGGAATTGCGACGGAAGGTTCAATTTTAAAAAAAAAATGAAACTTTAAAAGAGGAAAAACGCTATTTTGAATATATTATATGAAGTAAAACAGTACATGAAGTCATTACATTTTCACATCTGAAGATTTGAACCCAAATATCCATCTAGAAAAGTGGAAGTCCCACCCCAGACAATGATAGAAAAATACCCCATGTCACATACAGGGACATGATATAAAACCCAGTAACGGTCCACATGGAGATTATCGACAATCCGAGAAAGCATCCAAATATGCCTGAGGCATCTATAAGAAAGTGAAATAGCAGTATGTAGAATAGTAAAGCAACAGATGGAGTACCGACGTCCATTGTTCCAAATACAAATTAAAGTACCCAAAATCCTTGAACAGAGAAAAATGCTAATCATGTGAGGAGTGTGATATGTCCCAAATATAAAAATACCATGAGACCATATCAATAAACCAGCAACATAGACCAGCATCGCTAGTTTTGAAGGCAGAGTGATAAACATTAATCATTTTTTTTTCACGAGAAAAAACATTGTTTTGAATATATTATATGAAGTAAAACAGTCCATGAAGTCATTACATTTTCACATCTGAAGATTGGAACCCAAATATCCATCCAGAAATGTGGAAGTCCCACCCCAGACAGTGATAGAAAAATACCCCATGTCACATACAGGGACTTGATATTAAACCCAGTAACGGTCCACATGGAGATTATCGACAATCCGAGAAAGAATCCAAATATGCCCGAGGCATCTATAAGAAAGTGAAATAGCAGTATGTAGAATAGTAAAGCAACAGATAGAATACCGACGTCCATTGTTCCAAATACAAATTAAAGTACCTAAAATCCATGAACAGAGAAAAAACGCTAATCATGTGAGGAAGACCATCAGACCATATCAATAAACCAACAACATAGACCAACATCGCTAGTTTTGAAGGCAGAGTGATAAACATTAATCATTTTTTTTTCACAAGAGAAAAAACGTTGTTTTTAATATATTATATGAAGTAAAATAGTCCATGAATTCATTACAAAAATATAGAGACAGATTGTCTCGTAGATAAGAAAAATGATAACTGATGTTGTGCTGTTTCCTTCTTTTAAGAATGTGCTGGAGGCAGGCCCTATATCTTGGCTTGCTTCTGTCCTCTTTAGTAATTCTATGTTGATTATTTCATTTCATTGATACTCTTTAACTGCTCTGATACTCTTTGACCTTTGTTCATCCTTTTATCCTTTTTATCATGATATACTGTGGTAAATAGGCAAAAATTTATGTAAGGATAATTTTTTACAAAAGTTCCATCATTTCTTCCCACTATCAACTTCGGCACTGTCCTTTCATGAATTTTCTGCGTTTCAATGCCCTCGCATAAAACCATGAAATCGTGTCGACTGATTTGGGAACAAATGATTTACTTCATGCTCAAGATAAAATAAATTCTCCAATCTATCATGAAGGTTTTTCCCTGTAGGCAATGCTGCTGTTGATGAACTGGTTGAAGAACTAGCTTGATTATCAGCATATTTGTCCAATTTTTCAACATAACTATCAAGGTCCATTAGCTTATCTTCTGCAACTATAGGACCGGGCAATCCTCTATTTAACAAAATATTCAATCTTTCTCTGAAGGCAATGATTTCTTCTTGCATATCTGAGCACCTTTGTTCTAAATTCTGTACCAGATTTCTTTTAGTAAAAACTTTCTTTATTTCCAGAATTGTTCCGGTCCTGTCCTGAATACTAATTTCTGCAAGTTGATTCTTAGTGTGAGTATTCAAAAATGTATAAGTCTATTGGCCTCTTCTGGCATATTTCCCAACTCTTGTCTTGATCTCTCAATCTCATCCAGAGCCAATTTAACTAAGTTATTATGTTCATCCATTATCTGAATTGAGGACCAAACATCCTTTATTGATTGAATGATATTATCCCAAAGAATATCATGTATTTCTTTTAAAGGTTTCTCCAATGTGAGATCCTTTTCCAATGCTTTGATTGTTTTTTCTAATTTGTTCACTTCTCTTGTTTTATCAGCAACACTCATTTTTGAAAGATCATATTTATGTTCTAGAGTGGCCAATTGTTCCTTTGTTTTGTGAAGCTCTATGGCCTGAATGTTCATATCTTCCATTGACTTTGTTAATTCATCAGTGTTCAAATTTGCAGTGTTGCTCTATGACAATTCTGTTGGCTGACCTGTTGTTGCTGTACCTGTCACTACTCCTGCTGTAGATACTAGAATATTTGCCTGCTTATCTTTTAATGCATTCTCAAGCTCTTTTTCAGTTGCAGTAAGTTGCTCATTCAATTTTAAGAGAAAATCCATTAGTTCTTCCTCAGAATTTTGTTTGATGATTTCTGCAGTCTGTGGATGTCTTGAGGCCGTTAACTTTAATTGTTTTCTCAGAGCTGCAATATCATCATCTTTTCTCTTGATCAAAGCTTCAATACCTTTCACATCTTTAGGATTATGACCCAAACCAATGATTATTTCCTTTAAAGTTTTGATTCTATTATCCTTAGCCTGGGAGGAGGCTTTTTCAAGCTGCAACTGTGTATTAGTATTATCCAAAGAATCCTGCAACTTATGGGTCATCATTGATTTATCCGTCAGAGTAGAATAAATCATCTCACATGTTTGCTTGTGTAGCTCAATTTGATCTAAAGGATGGATATCCTTTACCAAGACTTCAAAATTAGTCCTAACGTAATCTGCAGTTGTCTGAGGCTGCCGCACCTTGGGCTTCAAATGGCTCATTAACATCTTACCCTGTTGGATGTCATAAGCTGACATCAATCTTTCTTGATTTTTCGGAGCCATCTTCAAATATTGGTTGTACACTTGAAGTCTAAGTGGATCGTTCCTAGCCTTTATATTGGTGAATGTTCTTTTGATGTCCCAGGCAGTTTTTACTGGAGGTTTGAAAGAAGATATTTCTGCACTTTGTTGCCTCTGTATTCCTTGTTTTTGAAAATTAGTGGATGTCCCACTACCTGTATCTGTTTGCTGATTGTCTTCTCTTCCCTGGCTATCAGGGATTTCCTGAAATGATTCATCTTCTGGAAGGGGAGTTAATTTCTGCCTTTTAACATCTTGATGTTCAGAAGAGCCACCAATAGGAGTAGTTGTTTCAGCCTCTCTCTTTTTGCCCTTTTCTATATTCAGAGGAGTTTGTAAAATAGAAATTTCTGGCTCACTGATATGAGTAGGAGGAATTTGTCCTTGACCTTGTTCTTTAGAAGTCTCTGGTTGCTCTGTCATTATGAATTTTTCAATTATTTGTATATCAGGCTCCTTTTCTTTTCCTTTAGATTCTACTGCTACTGTACTAATCTCCTGCAAATTTTGTTGTAAAGTCCTGGCTGAAGAAGATCCCTGCACCTGTCCAAAAGATTCTAGGTCAAGTATCTTTTCAAGATCTTTCATTACATTTTCAACATTGACCTGCTCACTATCATTTTCAACCAATGTCCCTTTTGTCCATTCATCCATATTAGCATATTGTTCTATTTCTGGGATTCTTTGATGGATGTATGGTGACAGTTTATTTTTCATTCTTCTATCACAGATAAAGTTGTTTAGATCATAAGGCACCCAGTAGAAACTCTTTTGTAGTCTGAGATAGTCTTCTAAAATCCTTTCGGCTTCCTTTCCAGCTTCCCTAGAGTTACAAATGAAGGGACCTAATTGGCTCTTGATCCCGAGTTGAGCCTTTTTCTTTGCATTGCAAAAATGAATTATATCTGAATTATTCATCTGCCTGAAATATTCTAATGCAAAGAGTCTCATTGGGACATACTTGGGCAGTTTGAATGGGCATAATTCACATCCATATATCCTGATCTTTGTGTAGTTTTTATATAGGTACCAGTCACCTATCTTGTAATGCTTTGAGAGCTGAAGGATTTTCTTGATTTCATTGTTAATTCTAGGAGGAGAGACTCTTGTCAACAAGGTAGTTGCAGGATGAACAAAAAGGTCGACAAACTCATTATAGGAATAAGGAGAATCATAGGAATTGTGAGTAATGGCAGACCAAAAGATGACTGACCTAGGATTCCCTTTGGCATCAAGTTTCTTAATATAAAAAGGGAAATTTTCTGACTGAAAGTAAATCATGAGATGATATATGACAGAAGAATACTTAAATACTCTCTCATTCTCAAATCTCATGAACTGATCATGGATTTTCTTAGCAATATAAGATGCAAAATCGTTCTTGACAGCAGGAGGTTGTCCAGGGGTAAAAATGGATAACAATACTAGGGTTAAGTGATCAACATACTCACTAGTATTGAAGCCCATTATGGAAGATATCATGTCTAAAATAACTCTACCCTCATCAGTAAAGAAAGCATAACCATAAGGGGGATGGTTTTTAGGCTGATGTTCTGGTAACATGAAGGTTCGGCATAGGCGGTTTAACTCTTCATGGGATAACTTAGTAGATTTCTCAAGTAATTCAACCATGGACAGGGGAGTGAGAGCTTGACCAGGTTGGAATTGTAGCATTTCATTTATGGACTGAGCAATTATTGGGAAAAGGACATTTTGACTTGGGGATAAAACTGCTCGTTGGTTGGGATCATACTTTGCGTAGCAATAATGGATTAACTCAGGAAAAATATGGACTGAGGGGAGAAGGTACATAGGAATATTTGATTCCCAAAGTCCAAAGATGTCAGAACCATTCAAATAATTGTCTCTGCAGCGACAAAATATTCGAAAAGGATTCTCACTGAGACGCAAGTCCTTAATTTGAAAATCCATATCAGCTAAAGGAAAATAATCCAAGTCCTTGTGAGGGGCATTGATGGGCACGACATTCAGAGCTACAGGAACTTCCATTTCTGGTTCTTGTGGATTTAGAAATGGAATTTCGGGGTTTTTGTGGAAAAGGGGCACAATTACCAGTTTTGGGAATATAATTGCAGTTCCGGGAACGAAAAAGACCAAACTGAACTTCTTTTCAGACCTTAGCGCAGAATTAAAACTAAAACCAGGATTTTTTACAGAGTTTAGCGGGGAATTGGAATAAATACCTATTTACGGGAAATGAAACGTGTTTAAACAGGCGCTGGTTATGACAGAAGAACCCTGAAATACTCGGCTTCAATTCTCTTCAGCAAGGTAACGGTCAGCAAGCGTTAACAGTTGGTTTTTTAATTTTGTTGCATGGAAGACTAGCTAGCGCACGGAACAATGAAAATGACGCAGACGCAATTTTTTTTATTTACAAAGTCAAAAGGGTGGTGGGGAACAATGAAAATGACCCGAAAAAGATTAGGGCGAATTTGATAAGAAATTCGCGTCACAACTCTCCCTCCGTACGCTAGCCAACTTCGGACCCGAAAAAGATTAGGGCGGAATTCATTTGGTTTTCGCGTCACAAAATTGGCCGACGTCAGCAGGCTATTTTGGAACGCGAATTTGGTTTGAATTATGGTTTATCGCCGTTTGAAGTCCGGCGGGCTCGACTCAAGAGAACCGGGTCGTGAACACTGTTCAAATATAAAAATCTCGCTTAATAAAGAGACAAGATTGTTGTGCTTTCGGAACCTGACCCGAGGATTGGACATGAGTTAACAAACAAAAGGAGAGCGGAACCAGACTTGCACCCGTGGTCAAGCCCTGTACCAAAACCACGAGCGGAATCACAAAAGCGGGTTGCCCATATCGCACCGCTTTTGCGGAGTAGGCGGTATTTCCTATTCGCGAGCGATTCCATAGGGAAAGCGACACGTGGCGAAGTAACCCCCGGAAAACCACCGTTTAACCCGCGCCATCGCACGTTAAAGCCCGACGTTGGAAGCCAAGCGAAATTGCCAAGAGTCGTTGATTTGGAGAAGGGCCATCGGACGGCGGTCGCACGTTGAACTTGCCCGGAGGTTAACTAAGGTGTGCGGAGGATAGCCAGGTACGATACGAGTGTTTGATTGGTTATTGATATATATAGGTGGGGCCGGAGTATAATGAAATTGTTTAATTAAACGATTGGCGGATAATTAGCATAAGTCTAGAGCGTGATTGTTGTAAGGCCGGGTGGTGAAATATAGAGCCGAAAGTTCATTACAAGTTATTTATTTAAAAAGAAACGTGGAGTATAAATACAAAGTGTTGAAAGTTAAACATTGGTTATAAGGCTTGGAGATAATATAAAGTCGGGAATATAATTTAAAGTCCAACCATTGTGGATGGTATTTATTTATCAAATTCTACGAATTTGATAAATAAACCCGAAGAAAGAAGAAGTCAATGAAGACCCAGGCTGGAGGAAAAGAACGGGGTAAACCAGGGGAAAATGCTGACAGAGTGATTGTAGACACACCAACTCTCCTTAGGGGTCCAATTTCAGTTTTGTTGCATCACACGATGATCTCTCTTCTCTGGCATTTACTTGTATTGAAGATCACTATTCTAGGAATAAGGAGTTATTTTCTCCAAAAATAACCCTAGCCAAATATTGACAATGCATCAAGGATATATTTCTATGCTTCATAAGTACATATGTTCTACTTCTAAATCATGTCTTGGAAGTGGTTGTTTTGCTGGAAATTATTCACCAGTTGGTTTCATACCAAAGTCTTTTTCACATTTTCAGCATCCAATACATGAAAAAGATAAGGGTTTAAAACAACATAAATATTTGAAATTTTGCAAGAATTGTCTGGCACACTTTGAATATGAATTTTGAAGTCAAGTGCATGATGTTGTATAGGATCAAGTGTCATTTTCAATACCAAATGTTTCACAAGAAACTTCTCAACATTCTACCCTGTAGTAAGGATTAAATGACAATATTGCATCAACTATTTCCATAATAAAAGTGCACCTCGGCCATAAGACTAAACAACTACAAATGTTGTAGATCTAACAAGACCACACAATCAAATTTATTCCACAAGGCCAATACTGTATGAAAAATGAAAAGGAGTTTGCAACCAAAAATACCTTAGGCAACTAATTCAATTAGATACACCAAACCATCAACAAAAAGGAAAACCAGCCTACTTGGCCTCAATATTTTCAACTGGGTCCTCTAATTCAACCAATAAAAAGGCCAAAACCATAGCATTGAGATACATTTCATTACACTGTCAATAACAATAAAATTTGACTCAGCCATAACCCTTTCCTTTTAGACCACCGGGTAACAAATATGTTTCCTTTCACCTTTGAGTTTTCAAATTATGCCTACCAAATCTAAGACATTTAAGAGGGGGAACTAATACAACGTTAAAAAGAAAACCAGAGCACACATCTAAAATAACAACCCTCCATGAAAAATTAAAATAACACATTAAAATGTCATATAAGTGGACAAGGAAAGATCCACCGCAGTGAAGTTTCACGTGCAGGGGACCTTCCTTTAAACATAATTTTTTCTCTGACCTGCAATTTTTTTGTCACTGAGCCATCCTTGTTGAAGTACAACTCCTTTTCCATAGCTCTTGTATTAACTACCTTCTCTCTGTTGCGTAATCTCAGAGTCCCTCTTCTGCTTGAGCGATTAAAGGAAATGGGCGAAAAAACTGAAAGAGAAGACAATTGTCAGCCATAATTATCAAACATTGCACCCAACTTCTTCCCCTTTCCATTGTTACCCAATGAGGTAGATGTGGCAATTGTTGTCATATTGCCCAAAGTAGAGGCCATCTTCTCTTATCCTGAATATAGAATTACAAGATCTTCATATTAGTATGAACCTTAAAAAACATGACTCCCATTGCTAAAAACCACTTTTAAGTTGTAACATGCAAACTAAACAACTATCGCAACTTTTGGCAACTTCTGGAGCATTAAGAGAGAAACAACCAAAGAGAAATACAACCACAATCTTCATTTTAATGAGACCGGACTATATATTTGCATTAAGATAATAGAAAGAAATCACGACTATATTAAGGCCACCACAAAACAATCTTTAACCAGTGTCTCTCGCAGCCTTCACGTTGCCATGCTAGAGGTTGCATATTTTTAATTTAAATTCTAGACCTCTCGTGCCCATCTATGAATGCATCCAATGGGATATCTACATCAAATGCTCCTTTATATCCCCAAAAACAAATTCCCTACTACAAGAGCACCAGTATTGATGGATCACCCCACACCATCCCACCCACTAGAAACGGTGAAAAAGAAAACCCGAGAAACCTTCTGAAATATCTCAAGATGACTATATGGGTGGTTCTTATGAATCAACCAACCATTCAGAACATGCTCATCAATCCAAACCATGAGTATTATGTGACAATATTCAAGCAGGCACTGAATCAGATTTCTGAAGCTATGTTAGAGAAACCCTAAACTCTCACCGAAAATAGGTGAAATGTGACACCACTCAGGGATTGACATGTGCCAATTGGTACAAGTGGTAGACAATTGGCATGCTCAAACAACGAGGTGATGCAGGAATGACATGAGGGAGAAAATATCAGAAAAGCCCCAAATCTGGAGAACTAAAGCTCATCACCAACCCGAGATTGATAACTTTACATGATGTAACCTATGAAATCGTAAATGGAGAAATCATAGTAACAATAAAGTAACCTATGTAACAATAAATTCGGATTCATCTTGGGAGTGGTAATGGGAGAAATAATAGTGAACAATAGGAAACATGCAGAGTTGCTTACAATCAAATAGATGAAAAAACACATACAAAAAACCTAGATAATAATCATGAACAAGCTTAATATTGAATTATGAACTTTAAAGGAACTTACAAAATGTGACATTACGAACCTGGTCAAGCGCACAAGCAAAAATATCCTAGACATGACCCTGGTTGACAAGTTGTATTGCTCATGATGCAAGAGGATTTGTACCCGCACTGCCAAGTCAATCAAAATCCATCATTATCTATACAATAAATACAAGTAATTGATGTAGTATTTTTTACTCTAAGATGCATTCTTATGATAATGTTAGAACATATGTTGAAAATGTCAAAACATACCTGAATAAGCTCCTCTTTGTTTCAAGAACAATTTATTGGAGTCGCATGAACTTGGAACAAGCCTCCCACGATCTGAAAGAGTAGCAACTAAGTCAACAGTGACTTTTTTGTTGCTACACTGGATCGAGGGTGGTTTTCTCCAAGATTAAATCGCTCCAATAAATTATTCTTTACTAAACAGGGCCAACCACGTGAAGGTGGAAGCTCTTATGGCCCCTCCCCGCCCCCCTCACATCACTCTCAATTCCCCAATACCCAATCTATATTTCATTTTTTACTTTCATGAGCATAAAAAAAAATATTCAATAACTAATAAAAAAACAATTCAAAAAAAAGTACGCAAGGAAACATTGCAATTAATGCTTGACATAAAAATAGTATGATAAATGAGTTTTTTATATAACGCAAAAAACGTTCCAAGTATGGTCATTGGTAACGTTTGTCTTATAATAATACAATATTTTACATTATAGAATTTTCTTTTTCTTCTTCCTATTTTTAAAGCTCCTAATTACATCATCAATATCATCATGCTCTGCTCCTGTTTCGTGCCTTTCGACCCGCATTGCTGACCTAGTTGCGTAGTCACGATGTTTGGTCTCATCCAGTGACGGGGCATCGCCTACAAAAACAGATAATATTAAATTTTAATTGTCAGTTTTTAAATATCATTGAACTAGTTCGGTAATATTAATAAAAAAAATGCAATGAGATTATTTACCTGGTGCACCAGTTGTCGCCGCTGACCTAGTTGTGTAGTCACGATGTCCGGTCTCATCCAGTGACGGGGCATCGCCTACAAAAATAGATAATTTTAAATTTTAATTGTCAGTTTTTAAATATCATTGAACTAGTTCGGTAATATTAATAAAAAAAATTGCAATGAGATTATTTACCTGGTGCACCAGTTGTCGCCGCTAACCTAGTTGCATAGTCATGATGTCTGGTCTCATCCAGTGACCGGGCATCGCCTACAAAAACAGATAATATTAAATTTTAATTGTCAGTTTTTAAATATCATTGAACTAGTTCGGTAATATTAATAAAAAAAATTGCAATGAGATTATTTACCCGGTGCACCAGTTGTCGTCGTTGACCTAGTTGCATAGTCACGATGTCTGGTCTCATCCAGTGACAGGGCATCGCCTACAAAAACAGATAATATTAAATTTTAATTGTCAGTTTTTAAATATCATTGAACTAGTTCGGTAATATTAATAAAAAATTGCAATGAGATTATTTACCTGGTGCACCAGTTGTCGCCGTTGGGACTGTTGCCCTGTCTTCCTCTCTGGTGGTAAGATCCTCAAGGGAAACATTCTCTATCATTTAAACAAAAAACGTTATAAGGAAAACCATCAAGGTATAATTAGAAAAAATTATAAGTGGAAATTAATTACCGTCACGGCCCTCACTGATAGTAGCATTGTCGGCCTGGTCCCTACTACAATGATCAAGTTGCACGTGAGGATCATCTACATTTGGCTCTAAAACTGGGTTATTTGCGTCATCGGTAGTGTTGCTCCCCTGATTTAAACAAAGTTGTTAGACATTAAATTTATGGATGAAAACAAACATATTGAAAGGTTAATGTTTTACCTTATCAGGCATTCTGGATCTTGGGACCTTCCCCAAGCTTATGCGACGTTCAACTACGACTTGATAGCCGAAATGGAAAGCGATATTTTTATCTTCCTCTGTTGTTTATGTTCCGAAGTCATCACCCTACATTACATATGTCTGTGTATTTTTAATCATATTTGATAGGATTACAAAAACGTTGGAAGGCGATACAATTAATTATAAGATGTTTAGCTACTTAATTACAATTCTTGCGGCCAATTTCAAGTAGCCGCCCTGGCCTAGCTTGTGATGGCCCTTTTTTTCAATCCTAGCTTTGGTTGCCTTTGAGGTGTCATGCAACCTAGCATCAAAAGATTAAAGTCAGATATGACGTAGCACACTTTTATTTTAGACATAGAGAAAATTAAAGCTATTGAATTAAAGTTGTAATTTACCTTGCGGGTCCAGTTGGTATTTTTCATTCTTTCTTTGCCCTTTTCTCTTTTCTGTCATGGATGAGTGCTCTCCACTCACTCTCTGGAACTATGAGAGGACGCTCATATCTAGGGTTAAATTTCAATTGCGTCCTATAGGTGTCCTTGGTATATTTCAAATATTTTCCAGCAACCCGAGCCACCGCTGTTCTGTCAAATATGCCGACCCCAAAAAGGGTTTCTAGATAATCTAGAAGTTCTTTTTTCAGGTTGGAACTCTGGGAATTCCACCCTATGCGTATGGTTGGGCCAAAAATTACCAACACATGGCTCTCCAGATACCTGTAGAACTCATTGTTTCCTACACAGAAAATTAAAAAAGAAGAAGAAGAAGAAGATATTATCATTAATTTAAAAATAAAAATCGTGATAAATATGTTTTAGATAAAGTACATGAAATAGTTAAAATATTAAAATTTACCTGGGAGTTGTACATGCTTTATAGGGACACCTTCATCGTTCACCAACAACGTGCCATTAATGGTCCCTGTGGAGCTGACACGTGTAGCTCCAGGAAACGCAATAATGTAGTTGGTCATATCAGCCTCATCATTGCCAACACGTTCAGCGGTTGTCTGGGTGTCTGCTTGGGCAGGGTGTGTTTCTTTCCTGGCACCTAAAGGAGTAGAAGGTGAACAAGAGGGTTGTTGGGCAATCTCTTGCCCTTGTGTCCCACTACCACCAACACCGGATTCAGCAAGTGCCAGAAAATGCTACATACAAAAGAAATTTTTGTTAGTTTAGTCAATGTAAAAATTAAAAATCAAACTATCACAATTCATCTCATGCAGAACAAAAAAATATCCTTTTGACTTTTTATTATTACCTGATATCTTTCTAGCTGGCTCATAAGATGTTTTATCCTCTCTTCTGTTTCAAGTGTTTGAGGCGTGTCTATCAAAGTATTAAATTCTGACCTTGCATCTCGTGCCTTTTTTCGCAACAAGAACACCGGAGATAGGGATGAAGAAATCTCTTCCTCAAAGAGGGAATCATCAGGCGTACCATGGCTAGGTGTCTGCATATTTGAACAAAATTAATATTATTTCAATTATGTAAATAACTAAAATACCTGAAGATAGAGCAATGCTGGCACTTTACATGTTCTTCCGCTGGTCTCTTTCCGCGATCATCTCGTCTCTGGGTTGTTCCTGCACTGCTCTCATCAATCTGCCACATTGAAATAAAATTATAAATGTAAAAACTTGAAAACAATATCTAACTTAAAAACACAAAATGAAAACTGAAATAATTTCTAATAAGACACCGGACGACAAAGTTAGAGTTTCAAATATGCCTTGCATTGAATTCAGTCCTGGAAACATGTCATTACACATTAAGGCACCCAAACAAGAGACGAGTTGACGATGAAGACCTTATTGAATATATTGTTGGAGCAACTTCTAGTAAACTTGTTGTGAAGACCTTGAGGACATTTTTGGAGCAACATTGTTGAAGCTGATGGTATAGCATTGTTGGAGACGATCTTGAAGGGCCTTCAAGTGAAGCTTTTGGAGCAACTATTGAAAAATCCTTAGAGAATTTAAGTAAGGCACTTTCTATCTTCCATCACCTTTTTCCTTTCAATATCATTTAAACGATTTTGTTGATATTTAATGTTTGAAATCACGTTATAATTCCTTGATTATATGTGTTTGGGGACTAGAATAATTTCACACTAAACCATGCAAACTTAAAAGTAACTTAACAGATCCATAAAGTAATAATAATCATAATTCCTAATTTCCTATTGTACAATATGATGCAAATTATTCAAACATGAAGCAATGAAGACATGCAATGTCCGAATTTCAAGATTGATGAACCAATACAAGAAGTTAGAAACTACAACTTTGATTCAATACTATGTGTCCTAACTCCAGGAAGGAATCTAGTTTGTAGTACAGAACATGCATCGTGTATTATCAATTCTTAATTGACAACAACTAAAGGTCATCTACATCATCAATTCCTTCCCATTTTTTGTTTTTATGTTATATTCCTTATAAAAGTGTCAAATTTATCTCAAAGTAAGCAACCACTGAATAAAATAAAAAATAGTTGAGATATGATTGAGAAATGGTCATTTATTTCTTAAAAGGATCTTCACAATTTCTTTGGTTGTTTTTCATCTCAAGAAACAAGAAATGACCTAAGAAACTATCGTGCTGTAATATAAGAAACAACACTGTGCAATGGCCATTTTCAAAGCCAAATGATGTCCATTGAGGACATGGCCTTTATTTGGTTCCCGTTTCATAGGAGTTTCGGGTATAAATGGAACTTTTTTGTACCATTTCCAGTAGTAAAAAGGGAAAACCTTCTTTTTCCATGGGAAATAATTTACCTTTCCTTTTTCAAGATAATCTAAATCACAAAAAATATGAACTATACCGCACACATTCTTGGATAATGTGAAAGTGGAAAAGGAATACCCTACACAAGTGATGCACACATGTACACTTGAACACTAATATATTTTTGTAGTTGAAATGCAATGTTTGTTTTCATTTAAATGTAGGGTTTTTAAAGCAGGGAGAAATAATGGCTGCCAATTTAATAAGCGTTTCTTTGGGAAAAATTTAAATCTTGTATTGGGTGATGAAGATAATAGAGGGTATTGAATCTTGATTCTTGACATCGTGTTTAACTTGAATAACTCAAATGATTATAAATATCAGTCGATGAGTTCTTTTTTCAAGTATGTCACTCAAAACTCTTATGTCAAAGCATTGTATGATGGCTAGAATTTTCTTGTTTCCCTTTCTTCAGTTCAATGTAAAAAGTATATTAATATATTGGAGCACGAATGATAACTACAATTGTTTGCTCTGCAGTATATCCAGCCCCAAGATTATGAAAATTTTTCTCAAGTGGAGCTATTTGGTTAGGCTGTAGGGTCAACCCTCTATAGGAGGAAGGGCCTGCAGTAAGAACTTACCATTTTGCAAGAGCCGAGGGCCAATGTTGTTCTGCAAGAGCTTGAGGGCGAAGGCTGTTCTGCAAGAGCTGAGGGCGTATGCTGTTCTGCAAGAGCTCAGGGCGAATGCTGAGGGCGAATGTTGTTCTGCAAGAGCTCAGGGCGAATGCTGAGGGCGAATGTTGTTCTGCAAGAGCGGAGGGTGAATGCGCGCGTGATATCATACGTTAATGTAGCACACATGTACATTTGAACACTAATAGATTTTTGTAGTTGAAATGCAATGCTTGTTTTCATTTAAATGTAGGGTTTTTAAAGCAGGGAGAAATAATGGCTGCCAAATTAATAAGCGTTTCTTTGGGAAAAATTTAAATCTTGTATCGGGTGATGAAGATAATAGAGGGTATTGAATCTTGATTCTTGACATCTAGAGAGAACCCTACAGCCTAACACAATCCAATGGAATTGACCACAAAAACCCAAATAGAGTCAACCCTACTATAGGAGGAAGGGCCTGCAGTAAGAACTTACCATTTTGCAAGAGCTGAGGGTGAATGCTGTTCTGCAAGAGCTTAGGGCGAACGCTGAGGGCGAATGCTGAGGGCAAATTCTGTTCTGCAAGAGCTGAGGGCAAACGCTGAGGGCGAATGCTGAGGGCAAATTCTGTTCTGCAAGAGCTGAGGGCGAATGCTGAGGGTAAATTTTGTTCTGCAAGAACTGAGGGCGAATGCTGTTCTGCAAGAGTGGAGGGCGGATGCGCGCATGATATCAGATGTTAATATAGCTATTGCGATGGATACGAAACAATAAAATCATTTTTATGTAGCGTGCATATAAGTTTCGTTTTTGTATTTTAGCGCGCATATAAGTGTCGTTATACCGACGGCGGAAAAGGCGTCGCTATTGCAACGAAGGCCTCCAAACGTCGCAATTACGACACTTAGACATTGTGTCGCACTTGTAGTCGTCGCAATAGCGACGCGTTGGGCCATAGTGTCGCCAGTGCGACGTCTTCCTCCAAACGTCGCAATGGCGACACTTTTCTAAGTGTCGGTATTGCGACACCTTTCTATAAACGTTGGTATAGCGACGGTTTCGGGCGGGATGGAAAAAAATTGGGGAAATTCCTGACATTTGGTCAAAAGCGTCGGAACCAAGTGTCGGAATTTCCGCCAAATGTAGTAGTGATTAAATATGATTTAATTCACTTGATCTCTCACTAGTGCAACAAACAATTACAACTAGTTCAACTAACTTTAACTCACTTAACTGAGTTAGCTGATTTCTCATGCATTAAACTCATGCACTTAACTGCAACTTGAACTCTAAAACACGTAGAATCACTTTGCATGCCTCACCAACTACCCTCAACTCGAAATTCATGAGCTAACTGAGTTTATCACACTTATTTAACTATTACAAGTGATTATGAGATAAGATTACATTTTATTGTCCAATTTAATTAAGGGATAATTAAATTTGACACATTTCCAATTTATTAAATAAATGGAATTTAACACTAATGTATCGCTAGGACCCATCACTACATGACTTTTGGTCCCACACTAGTGTAGGTGTTGTCATGTTGTTTCTGGATGCCAATTTCACTGTTTCTTGTTGCAAACTTCAACACTCCCTCTAAACAAGAAAGGAATGTCCTTGCATGCGCACATGCACCTCTTGCATGCGATGTGCAACTCTTGCATGCGATATGAAACTCTTGCATGCAACATTTCTCTAGTGTTTCTCACACATGCAACCATTGCATGCAATTCTTCGCTAGTGTTTCTTGCACATGCAACTTTTGAAGAAAACAATTCTCTAGTGTTTCTCGCACATGCAACTTTTGCATGCAACACTTCTGAAACTGAATAGCCTCCAAACAACTGAATCAGTATAATGCTTCTATTATCAGAGTATTCTAACTTATGGCACTTACTGGACATGTCTACTGGACTGTCTGCGTTGTTGACATCTGCATCCATGCACTCTGCATTGTTGCCAACTCTGATTTGAGCTCCAGTATCGAACACTATCACTTTGATTCCTATCCTCTTGACATCTTACTGCATCAATCTAAATGATCCTACTATTGTTGTATTGTGGGCTCCTCGTAGCCAGGTTCGATCCATGATATGCACCATCTCTAGGACCTTGCCAAAATTTCTTCTTGGGATTTATTTTGCACATCGCCCCACCTCACACCTGGAGGTATAACTGCATGTACTCCCTCTACCCATCTGGCTCGAAATTTCTCTGCTTGATTGGTTTCTTCCACTCCATGATCCTTTACATGTGGCTGCTCCATATCTTGAGGTTCATTCTTTGGAACCAATATTTCCTCATCTGAATGCAAATCAAGCTCCCTCTCAAGGGAAAATTTCTTGGCTTTCTCACACTTCCCCATGGTACATCCCTTGCATGTGTCTATATCTGCAATAATACCCTTTGGAAGCCCCGTAGAAATATATTGCATGATCTTCAAAGATCCATGGTGTAGATGGCCCAATATCTTGTGCCATAACTCACCCTCATCACGTCTCACCACTTTGTTTGCTTTACCCATCAATGCTTCCCATCCATCTACATCAAGTTTATAGAGATTCTTCACACGAATCCTAATCTTCTTGGCTTGTCATGTTGCTTTGTGTCGAAGGAAATATTTTCCTTCACTGAAAAAAACATCATAGCCTCTATCCTCCAACATTGCGACTGAAACTAAATTTTTGTTCAAGCCTGGTACATGCATTACATCTTTTAAAAAAAATGGTTTACCTGACTATCTTTGGAAAGTAATTGTACCAATCTCGGTAGCGCTATACCTTCCGTCATCACCCATACTGATATGCATTTGGAGGTTCTTCTCCTCCATGCTATTGAAAAGTTCTTTGTTTCCCGTCATTTGGAAAGATGCACCACTATCCAAGTACCACCCTGATCCCATCACACTTGACACCATGCATGCAATGAGAGATAAGTAAAGCTCAAATTGCGAGGCCAAAGCCTCACTAGTAGTAGATCCTGAAGCCTTCTTGTTCTTCTTCTTTTGTGGACAATTAGTGGTATAGTCTCCATGTTCATGACAGTGAAAACATTTCACTCTAGACATGTCACGCTCCTTTCCTTCTTTGCCGGTCTCATATTTGGAATAGGATTTCTTTCCTTTCCCCTTCTTCACCTTACCAGCCAAGGAAAAATTTTCTTCATCGTCTTCCTTAAATGAAGATCCATCCCTGGTATTCTACCTGAACTCTTCTTGCACCAAATCCGATCAAAGTCATTCCCAATCTGGCAGCTTCTCCATCCCTGCATTGACAAAGTCTAGATAACTATGCCAACTCTTGGGAAGGCCTAGAAGAGCTAGGGTCACCAAGTCATCACCCGTGACAGTAATTCCAACACTCCCAAGCTCATCCCGACATTGGACAAACTTTGTTAAATATATCTGAATAGTGTCGCCTTTCTCCATTTTGATTTCCCTGATCTTGTCCTTCAATTCCAATTTTCTATGATCATTGCTAATCTGAAACAGATCTATCAAAGAAATGTATTAAAGCAATATATTGAATCCTTCTACAAATCAACTGTGGAAAATAAACACGATGGCCAATCACAACAAGTAAAGAAAGAAGAAAATCAAACCAAAACACAAAAAATTTCCCAAGGAAAGCTTGTTGTTCGAAACTCCTCTATATTCTATTGTATATTCCACAAGGAATCATGAAACAATTACAATGCACTTTTCTCACAAGAGTCTGTTGTAATTTGCCTATCGTCTGAAATTGATCCAGACAAAATCAAGCCAACACATAGCCAATTCTCAGCCTATCTTCAGCTTGCCTTTCTCACACAATTCATGAGGAATGAAATCCCTATTCCTTAGGAATTTCAGACTTTCTCTACTGCGATGAGTATCATGGGAATCTTGTGGTGTTTTAACTGCATCTGGGCAGACTGCTAATATCACAATTCATAGTTAACTTCCCTTTAACCTTTGTCTCAACTGGGTCTCCACTGGAACTGACGTGCATGCAACTATTAATAGTAAATCATCAGTTGCATGGAATATCACTGATTGTGAATTAAATATGATTTAATTCACTTGATCTCTCACTAGTGTAACAAACAGTTACAACTAGTTAATCTGACTTTAACTCACTTAACTGAATTAACTGATTTCTCATGCATTAAAATCATGCACTTAAGTGCAACTCGAACTCTAAAATACATATAATCACTTTGCATGCCTCGCAAACTACCCTCAACTCGAAATTCATGAGCTAACTGAGTTTATCACACTTAGTTAACTATTACAAGTGATTATGAGATAAGATTACATTTTATTGTCCAATTTAATTCAGGGATAATTAAATTTGACACATTTCCAATTTATTAAATAAATTGAATTTCACACTAATGTATCACCATGACCCATCACTACACGATCTGTGGTCCCACACTAGTGTAGGTGTTTTCATGTTGTTTCTGGATGCCAATTTCACTATTTCTTGTTGTAAACTTCAACACTCCCTCTCAACAAGAAAGGAATGTCCTTGCATGCGCACATGCAGCTCTTGCATGTGACATGAAACTGTTGCATGCGACATGCAACTCTTGCATGCAGCATGCAACACTTCTCTAGTGTTTCTCGCACATGCAACTCTTGCATGAAACACTTCGCTAGTGTTTCTCGCACATGCAACACTTCTCTAGTGTTTCTCGCACATGCAACACTTCTGAAACTCAATAGCCTCCAAAAAACTGAATCAATATAATGCATTTGTCATCAGAGTCTTCTGACTGTTGGTACCAATCTCACATGTCTACTGGATTCTCTACACTGTTGACATCTACATCAATGCACTTTGCACTGCTACCAACTCTGATCTCCGCTCCAGTATCTGACACCCTTCACTCTGATTTATGTCCTCTTAACATATGACTGCATGAATATAATTGATCCTACGAATATTGTACTGTGGGATCCTCATAGCCATGTTTGATCCATGAGACACACCATCTCTAGGACCTTGCCCAAATTTCTTATTGGGATTAATTTTGCACATCGCCCCACCTCACACCTAGAGGTATAGCTGCATGTACTCCCTCTGCCTAGCTGGCTTGAAATTTCTCTGCTTGAGTGGTTTCTACCACTCCATGATACTCTGCATGTGGCTACTCCACATCTTGAGGTTCATTATTTGGAACCAAGATTTCCTCATCTGCATGAAAATCAAACTCCATCTCAAGGGACAATTGCATGGATTTTTAACACTTCCCCATGGTACATCCCTTGCATGTGTTTATCTGTGCAAGAGTACCCTTTGGAAGCTCTGTAGAAATTTGTTGCATGACCTTCAAAGCTCTGTGGTGTAGATGGCCCAATCTCTTGTGCCATAACTCACCCTCATCCCAGCTCACCACTTTGTTTTCTTTAGCCAGCAATGCTACGCAACCATCTACATCAAGTTTATAGAGATTCTTCACACGAATCCCAATCTTGTAGGCTTTTCCTGTTGCTTTGTGTCGAAGGAAATATTTTCCTTCACTGAAAAAAACATCATATCCTCTATCCTCCAACATTGCAATTGAAACTAATTTTTTCTTCAAGCCTGGCACATGCATTACATCTTATAATAAAAATAGTTTACCTGACTATCTTTGGAAAGTGACTGTACCAATCCCGGTAGCACTATACCTTCTGTCGTCACCCATTTCAATATGCATCTGGAGGTCCTTCTCCTCCAAGCTACTGAAAATTTCTTTATTTCTCGTCATGTGGAAATATGCACCACCATACAAGTACCACCCTGATCCCATCATATTTGACACCATGCATGCGATGAGCAAGAAGTCAAGCTCAAATTGCGATACCAAAGCCTCACCAGCTGCAGATCCCGAAGTCTTCTTGTTCTTATTATTTTGTGGAAAATTAGTGGCATAGTGTCCATGTTCGTGATAGTGAAAACATTTCACTCTGGACATGTCATGTTCCTTGCCTTTTTCGTCGGTATTAGATTTGGAATATGATTTCTTTCCTTCCCCCTTATTCTCCTTACCATCCAACGCACAATTTTCTTCATCATCTTTCTTAGATGAAGATCCATCCCTCATATTCCACCTAAATTCTTCTTGCACCAAATCATACCAAAGTCGTTCCCAATCTGGCAGCTTCTCCCTCCCATTAACAGAGTCTTGATAACTATGCCAACTCTTTGGAAGGCCTAGAAGAGTTAGGCTTACCAATTCATCATCTGTGACATTAATTCTGACGCTCCCAAGCTCATCCCAACATTGGACAAACTTTGTTAAATATATCGGAATAGTGTCGCCTTTCTCCATTTTGATTTTCCTTATCTTATTCTTCAGTGCCAATTTTCTATGATCTCTGCTACTCTGAAATAGATACGTCAAAGAAATGTACTAAAGCCAGATATTGAATCCTTCTACAAATAAATTGCGGAAAATAAACACGATTTCTAATCACAACAATTAAAGAAATAAGCAAATAAAAACACAACACAAATATTTTCCCTGGGAATGCTCGCTGCTCAAAACCCCTCTATATTCTATTGTATATTCCACAAGGAATAATGAAAAAATTACAATGCACTTTTCTCACAAGAGTCTGCTGCAATCTATCTATCATCTCACACTTATCCAGACAAAATCAGGCCAACACTTAGCCAATTCTCAACCTGTCTTCAGTCTACCTTTCTCACAAAACTCATGAGGAATGCAATCCCCATTCTTTAGGAATTTTAGCCTTTCTGAGGTGTGCTAAGTATCATGTGCATCCTGTGGTTTTTTAACTGCATCTCGGAAACCTGCTAATATCACAACTGATACTTAACTTCCCATTAACCTTTGTCTCAACTGGGTCTCCACTGGAACTAACATGAATGAAACTATTAATAGTAAATCATCAGTTGCATGGCAAATCACTAATTTGAATTAACTATGATTTAATTCACTTGATCTCTCACTAGTGCAACAAATAATTACAACTAGTTCAAAAGACTTTAACTCACTTTATTGAGTTAACTGATTTCTCATGCATTAAACTTATGCACTTAACTGCAACTTGAACTCAAAAACACATAGAATCAATCTGCATGCCTCACCAACTACCCTCAACTTGAAATTCATGAACTAACTGAGTTTATCACACTCAGTTAACTATTACAAGTGATTATGAGATAAGATTACATTTTATTGTCTAATTTAATTAAGGGGTAATAAAATTTGACACATTTCCAATTTATTAAATAAATTGAATTTCAAAGTAATGTATCGCTAGGACCCATCACTACACGACTTGTTGTCCCACACTAGTGTAGGTGTTGTCATGTTGTTTCTGGATGCCAATTTCATTGTTTCTTGTTGCAAACTTCAATACTCCCTCTCAACAAGAAAGGAATGTCCTTGCATGCACACATGCACCTCTTGCATGCAACATGAAACTCTTGCATACGACATGCAACTCTTGCATGAGAAATGAAAATCTTGCATGCAACACTTCTCTAGTGTTTCTCGCACATGCAACCTTTGCATGCAACACTTCGCTAGTGTTTCTCTCACATGCAACTTTTGCATGCAAAACTTCTCTAGTGTTTCTCGCACATGCAACACTTCCGAAACTGAGTAGCATCCAAACAACTGAATCAGTATAATGCATCTGTCATTAGAGTCTTCTGACTGCTGGTACCTACTGCACATATCCAATGGACTCTCTGTGTTGTTTACATCTGCATCCATCCACTCTGCACTGCAGCTAACTCTGATTTGTGCTCCAGTATCTGACACCTGTCACTCTGATTTATGTCCTTGTCGCATCTGACTGCATCAATCTAACTGATTCTAATATTGTTGTACTATGGGCTCCTCGTAGTGAGGTTCGATCCATGAGATGCACCATCTCTAGGACCCTACCCAAATTTCTTCTTGGAATTAATTTTGCGCATCGCCCCACCTCACATCCAAAGGTATAGTTGCATGTACTCCCACTGCCCATTTGGCTCGAAATTTCTCTTCTTGAGTGGTTTCTACCACTCCATGATCCTCCGCATGTGGCTGCTCCACATGTTGAGGTTAATTTTTTGGAACCAAGAGTTCATCATCTGCATGCAAACAAAACTCCCTCTCAAGGGACAATTTCATGGCTTTCTCACACTTCCCCATGGTACATCCCTTGCATGTTTCTATCTGCACAAGAGTACCCTTTGGAAGCCCTGTATAAATCTACTGCATGACCTTCAAAGCTCCGTGGTGTAGATGGCCCAATCTCTTATGCCATAACTCACCCTCATCCCGACTCACCACTTTGTCTGCTTTACCCATCAATGTTGCGCAACCATCTACATCAAGTTTATAGAGATTCTTCACATGAATCCCACTCTTCTTGGATTTTCCTCTTGATTTTTGTCGAAGGAAAGATTTTACTTCACTAAAAACAACATCATAGCCTCTATCCTCCAAAATTGTGGCTGAAACTAAATTTTTCTTCAAGCCTAGTACATGCATTACATCTTTTAATAAAAATGGTTTACCTGAACATTTCTAGAAAGTAACTGTACCAATCCCGGTAGCGCTATACCTTCCATCGTCACCCATTTCTATATGCATCTGGAGGTCCTTCTCCTCCAAGCTACTTAAAAGTTCTTTGTTTCCCGTCATGTAGAAAGATGCACCACTATCCAAGTACCACCCCGATCCCATCACACTTGACACCATGCATGCGATGAGCGAGAAGTCAAGCTCAAATTGTGAGGCCAAAGCCTCACCTGCTGCAGATATTTAAGCCTTCTTGCTCTTCTTCTTTTGTGCACAATTAGTGGCATAGTATTCATGTTCGTGACAGTGAAAACATTTCACTCTGTCTATGTCACGCTCCTTTCCTTCTTCTCCAGTCTTAGATTTGGAATAGGATTTCTTTCCTTTCCCCTTATTCGCTTTACCAGTCAAGGCACAATTTTATTCATCATATTCCTTAGATGAAGGTCCATCCCTGGTATTTCATTTGAGTTCTTCTTGCACCAAATATGACCAAAGTCATTCCCAATCTGGCAGCTTCTCCCTCTGTTACACAGTATTTTGTCGCCGTCCCTGCAATCCCCATCCTGTACATTGGAGGACCATTTCAGTGGCTTTTGTGTATTGTCATACCTTTCTAAAAGTGTCATTGAATCCCTTGGCATGTCAAGAACATTTCCTCTGTTGATCACTCCTCAAGAAGATTCTCAAAAACATGTGTTTATGGGTTAGCACTGGTAGGCAGTTATAGCGTCACGCTGATAGGGAAATTAATTCTGGACCTCGCGCCCATTTTCTCTTTGTCTCAGTGTCTCACTTGTGCCGAGCTGTTTCTGGAATGTTTTTTAAAATAGAAGCGATGTTTCCATTCCTAACTACTTCATGAGCAGAGTCATCATGGTTTTTTCAACTGAATAACATCAAAATCCTCCCTTTGGCTTCTTGTTTCTTATATTTTTGCAACTCCCCAAAGGGATAGGACCTCTCTTCCACCTTATGAGGGATCCCAAACCACCTCCTCCTCTCTTATAAATACATCCTTCTCACATGGTTTCAGCTAGACGAACATTCCTTACTATAGCTGGTGTGAAGAATAAGGCAGAGAGGAATCCATTGTTGAGTGAGAGTTTAGGTCCATTGCCTCATCAAGTCCGATCCCCGATGAATTCTTGAGACGCGCTTGATTGAACCCATCGAAGGACGTTGCAACGTCAACATATTAAGATTGTAAAATTATTTTCTCTATCATTAATACATGATTGGATTTTGGTTCCAGTTTTGTGTTCGATGATATGAAAAATGTTTGATTCTCCTTGACCAATTGAATAGTTGTAAATGAAAATATTTTTTCACGTGTTGTCACCGTTCACTTGATCCTTGTGTAGGTAAACAGATATTACCATTGAAGGACCGTGACATGTGAAGACAAAGATCAATGGATCGCTGCTGCAAACTACAACAAAAGTGTTGGACCAAGGTAGGCCATCTATCCCAACTCATTTTCATTTATAAGCTAGGAGTCTGAAAGTCCAGCTTGTTCCCTTGTTGCTAGACCCACTCTAGGGCTAGAGGGATCGCCTTTGTCTGCAGAGGGGATTTACCTGCACAACAAGTTGGCAACCATACTAGGGAAGATTTTGTTTGTCGTCTCTTTTTGTTCGTCTAGGGTTTGGCTTATCTATTTGACTTTGGTCGTTTTATTGTTTTTCTGCTTTGTTCTACCTGCTTGACTATTTTCAGCCATCACATTTAGACTCAGAGTGTCAAGTCTGACCTCTGCTCAGTGGCTTTTTATTTTTTCCATGGTTTTCTGGCTCGGTGCCGCTGTTGCTTGAATAGTCGCGCTGATAGGTGCTTTTAGCCTTTTCCATAGGCACGCCATCCTCTGTTTGGCGTGGATTACTGCCTGACAAACGTGCCGAATCCTGCAGGTTAAAATTTTAGCCTTTTCAGTGAGTGTTGTCAGTTTCACTTATCTCTCTGTTGGATTTTCATCCTTCAATTAGTCAACAGGAATTACTTTGACTCTCGTCTCATTCTTCTTAGCTGTTTGTCCCTCATCTAATTAGTGAAGTTTGTAATCCTAGGGTTTCTAGGTGACTTTTGCCGCTTGTTCGGCTACCTCCTCACTGAACCTTCTGAGTTGAGTTTTAGTCAGTCTGGTATTTGTCTTTTCAGTTTCTTGACTGGTTGTCTTATTTTTCCTTTCAGTTATACATGTCTTTGGGTTGTTGAATGATCATCTTCGTGTTCATTTAAGCTCTCCATCTGTCACCCTAAGCATAGATTACATTGCTCACTAAACCGTTTTGAAAGCCATCTTTTTTCTTGAAGGAGTGCATCTTTGTTTTGAGTTTTTTTGATGTTCGTATTAGATTTATCTCTTTGTTTTAGATCGTTTCATTCGAATTTCTCAAAACTAGTCTCTATTTTGTCATTTAGTGTAGTAGTGCATTTTCGCTTCTCATTCATCTAAAATGACTAAATTTGAATTCGTTCTCTTAGTTTGAAAATGAAAAACATTATTTTGGATTAGTAGCTTTTAGTGAAGAAGGAAAGATATTTTCATTTTCTACTTTGATTGTCTTAGATGCATTAGGGAAATTTCTTCTTGTAGTCGATTGATTGTTGCTTCATTATGACCTACTATCCCTCTCTTAGCTAGCATTCATTGAATTGGAATGATTTTATTTCGCATATAGTTGTGCATTAATAATTTGAGATCACAATTGGTAAGGCCTTGAAATTGCAACATTAATTCAAGATCAACTTTAAAATGAATTGAATCAACCTAAGGAAGCATTGAAACCTAACACACACATTTATAGGTCTAGGCTAGTGACATGTTCTGGTGTCGTTAAACCTAGTAGTTGTCATTCGCCATCTGGCATTAGACAACACTAGCACGGACTTGTGCTCCCCGTACCTTCAAGTATATAAAGGGAGACCCTCATAGGTTGCAATCCTTTATCTATATGAAGCCTAGTTTGCTGCCTTATGATCGTGATACACCAAACACAACATTTGGGGAGACTTATTGCATGTACGTTAAGTCCTTGGTCATTTATTTTTCATTTTATCACCAAGGTGTATATTGCAGTTCACGGAAGCTTGGCACACCCTCTTGCTTAGATTTCCTGAGTAGTCATTTTGGTCTTTTTGTGACTCTCTCAAATTGAAAAGATCATCGAGCACTTGTCCTTTCATGATCATTCAACCTGAAAGTGACTAGAGTCACCTTTTGCCTGTTTCTTGACTCTTAAAATATGAAAAGGTAGAGTTTTGTTTCAATGTTATAAAATCAATTTCCTACAATCACACGCCCATTAAAGATATTTTATTGTCTTCTTCTTAAGTAATTCCTTAGTATTTTGTCTTTGAAGCCTCTAATTGGTCATCTCGGTTCTCTCCTATTTTTGGGACAAATTCACGGTGGCAGAACCACCAGTTTCATCGTCCCCTTCATCAACTCCTAGTAGAGATCCTTCTCCTGAAGTTTCTTCAGGGGAACCCTAGCCTACCAGGCCTCTTGATTAATGGCGTGCTCTTATTCTGAGTATCTTACCCCTTGCTACTCGATATCATCTTGAGGAGCCATTTGATATCAATTGGAAACCTCAGGACACTTGGGCTCGTTTTGGAAACGAGGAAGAGTTTCCTCCTCTTACTTCAGAACCATCTTTACTTGCCAATGCTTTGCTTGCCACTGCTCGTTGCCTTTTCGACGATACCATGGCTTCATCCAACATGGATTCTTCGAGTCCCATCAGTAGTGAAGAGATTTATGTTTCTACAGGAGACTATCAACTCCTTCTAAAGGATTTTCCTTATGTCTCAGGTCAACCTTCCTCACAACCTTTATCTCTCCCAGTCGGTTATCGTACATTGGGTAAGATCATTTCTGGTGTTGCATCGTTGTATCAAAACTGAATACATTCAGGTACATCGACTCCCTCAAGAAGCTCATTTGTTATTGTATCAGGGGCATCACCCTTGACTCCCCTGGCGTCGATGATTGTTACGTCTGTCCCAGTCCATCCCACTGTTTGTGTGGCTTCATCTGCACCGGCTGTTAGTAGAACTCAGTAATTTTCATCATCTTCTATTGTTCATAGGTCAATTTTTATCACTTCCACAATACCCATTAGGCCCACAGTGAGTAGATCACAGCCTCACGTTTCAGGAATCCAACCTATTGGTAGTGCGCTCGTCTCTTCTAACCTGATTCTTGAATGTTTGACGTACGATCAGTACATGTTGGATATCAGCAGCAGAATTACACCCCTCAGGGTTCCCAGTGGCCGTAAGCTCCTATTAATCCTCTGCATCACTATGATGAGTACGTAAATCCCATCTATTTGCCTCCAATTGACCCCAATCATTTCACATACATACCGGGACAACCCTATGGTCTACAAGGACTACCCTTTCAGGGAAAACCTTTGGCCCAACAAGGAAAACCCTATGGTCCACAGGGACAACCTTTGGTCCAACAAGGACAACCCTACAGTCTTGCTAGTCAACCTTATGTTCAACGGGGAGTATCTTATATTCCTTAGGGGAAAATCTATCCATCACAGGGACAAAATTTATTGCAACAACACCAGCATTATGTTTAGCAAGGCCCTACTTTTGTACAACAAGGTCAACCCTCCACTGCTCAGCCGGTTCAACCTGGTCTTCAGGGGCAACGTGGCTCATTCCAACCATCGGGCCAACCTCTTCCACAAGGGCAACCCGGTGGCTCTCAGCATCCAGGCTAACCTGCATTGCAGGGACAACTTGTCCAACCCCAATAGCCAAGACAACCTGCACCACAGGGACAACCAGTTCAACCGCAGCATCCGAGTCAACCTGCACCCTAGGGGCAACCTTCACAGCCTCAGGGCACTGTTTACATTTCTCAAGGCCAATATCAGGTAGTGTACAGTGTGCCCCAAGGCACTGCTTATATTCCTCAAGGTCAATCTCAGGTGGTATATAATGTGCCTCAAGGCACCACTTACATTGCTCATACAGGACCTCAGTGGTATGCTCAAAATCAATATCCTGGTCCCCAACTGCTGTATGGGAAAAATTATCAAGTTTATAACCCCTATGGACAAAATCTTGTGGGACATAACATATGGGGGCAGAATTTCTCCCAACCTGGTTGGAATCCCAACATTGGTCTTTATCAAAGGCCTACAATGCCTTTCAATCTACAATTGCCTTTTCTCGCTACATCAGAGCTACCCGATGTGTCAAATTTGACTAATGATCCTATCCTTCATAATCCATATTGGCCTCCAATTCCAACTAAAATCCCTTGCGATTGTCCCAAATTTGACGGCAAGTCTGGAGAATACCCCCAAGCGCATGTTATGATTTATCACCTTTGGTTCTCCTCTAACTCTTGGGTTGACAATTCAATTCGGCTATGTCTTTTCCAAAGGACTCTCATTGGTGCTGCTGCAAAGTGGTACATTGAACTTTCCATCGACATTTTTCAAGATTTCAACTCTCTTGCTATGGAATTTCTCACCCATTTCCAGTTACCAGTTCACTATGAAACTGGGAGGCACCTCCTCACATCCTTGAAATAGGATCGAGCTACTCATATCTCCGATCATGTTCATGAATGGAGGTGGCGTCTTCGTTTGATCAATTTTGCAATTCCTGATCAACTTCTAACTGATTGGTTCACTGCCTCTTTTATCGGTCTGATTTCTAAGGACATCTCTATGGGGGCATGTATTACCGAGGAACAAGCCATTGCGCATGCCCAGTACCTTGATCGTGTGTACTCTCAATCTGGCAGATTGTATGAACTCTTTCCCGATGCTCCGCGACATGAAGCTACCAAAGCATCGACAACACCATCTATCGACGGTATCATTGGTTCTGTGTCCCAAACTTCTCGAAAGTCTTCTCCAAATCCTGCGAAGAAAAATTCTACTCCTTCTACTGATACTGCTTCTTAGCCACCTCTGAATTCTAGTAAAACTGTGGAAGTGAATGTCGTCCAGTCCAATCCGGCAGATAAAACTTCCAAGGGTAAGAAGAAGGGTAAAGGTAAAGCCAAAGCTAATACACTGAAACAATATTCTCCGAAACAAAATGTTGATGATGGTTCAAAACAAAAACCAAAGTACCCTTGTCTCATTTGTGACGATGAGCATTCTACCAAGGATTGTCCACGACAGTCTGAGGTGAGTCGACTACTCAAAGGCACTCTGACTGCTCTCAAAGAACCTTTCCCATCACAAAAAAATCAGTTGGTGGAGCAACCTCAGTCCTCCAGCCCATTCAGATCTTAGGTTTTCATAATTACGGTCCTGCATCCATCTCTATTACTACCCGATTGAAAGATTATACTGAACTACGTCAGGCAGTAGGGAAGGAACTCGCTGATGGTCCTCCTCACCCAATTGCTTCTGGCCCTCTTTAGATGAAAGGCCTAGTACTGAGCACGTTGTATGACTACCTTCTAAAGGTGTACTTTGAAAGTCTTCCTACAACCCAAATGCATGTGCCGCTCAGCATTATAGTATTGTTTAGGATTTGGCTAAGGTGCCATCTACTATGTATGCATTAGAAGTACTTCAGAGTTTTTCGTCGCAACAGAAGGCTTTTTTATCTGCCATCGGAGGGATTGATCCCGTCGATTCTATCCTTATCACTTTCGATTTGGAATATTTTGTCCCACATCTCCCTCACCATGTTGCACTGATCATTCATTAGGGGAATTTTGAGGTCTAAAATGGGCCTCCTAAGGAAATTATAAAATAATAGTGGAAAAAATCAAATAAGATTTGATGACATCATCAAATTTTAGAGGGAAAAATGGAAAAACTACTTTTTTAACTCATATTTTCAACTTATCTCCCAAAGTTTTTACTCAAATTTCGAGCGGGAGTACTTGTTGGATGCAAAATTTAATTCCCCATCCAAGGAGTACCCATGTTCCATACTTTCGATGGGTCCTACTACACGAAAAATGAGAAATACATTAAAAAAACGTTATTACAATCACATTTTTTATGTATTTCTCATTTTTCGTGTAGTAGAGTTCATCGAAAGTATGCAACATGGGTACTCCTTGGATGAGGAATTAAATTTCGCATCCAACGAGTACTCCCGATCGAAATTTGAGTAAAAATTTTGGGAGATAAGTTGAAAATACGAGTTGAAAAAGTAGTTTTATTATTTTATTATTTTTTAATATTTTTACCCTTTTATTTAAAAAATGGTGAATCATCCCCCATGGTTGACATCATCATCTTGAATCCTATTGGTTGTTATAAAGTTTATTTTTGTTGTACATTTTTCTTAGGAGGCCCATTTTAGACCTCAAAATTCCCCTAATGCAAGTTGGGATTAATAGATAGAATATCCACCAAGCAATCGTGGACGAGGGTGCATCTACGTGTGTCATGTCTTCCACTTTCTGGAAAGCCATTGGTTCCCCAACCCTCACTCAATCTCCAAACGCTTTAGAATCTTTTGATGGAAGAGAATCTCACCCTATTGGTGTTCTCGCTAGTTTACCTATTATGTTAGAAGGGAAAACAGTTAACGTTGAGGTTGAAGTCATTGACGCCAAACTCAATTACAATCTCCTCCTCGGTCACAGTTGGACTCACACCATGCTGTGCATCTCATCCACTCTCTTTCATGTTATTCGATTCCCACATGAAGGAAATATTATCACTATCGATCAGTTGACCTTTTTCACTTCCTCCTCTTCCGAGAGTAATGTCCCATATGTAGATCATATTCATATGCCTTATGAGAGCATAGGACTGAGTATTTTCAAAGATCCTGCCCTCATGGGTCTTTTTTCTCTTCCTCCACCCAACACTGCTTAGGTTAACATGATCTCCATATCATTTGATCCGTGGATCATCCCTTCGCCCGAGAATATTGATTCGTTTGGTGACTTGATGTTGTTAAGCCCAATAGAAATTGATTGTTGTGAACTTATTTCGGCTTCAACTCCTCCTCCCTCTGATCATACTTCTTTGAGTGTGTCTCTTGACATGTATTATCAATCCCCTTGGCTCGGCACTTCGGATTCACCCGATTCATTAAATGAGATATTTCCCACTGATGAGGCCATCATGGACACTATGTCTCTCAAGGATCCTCCTTGGAACAATAATCATCATTGTTCCTCTTTTATTCTTGGACTTGGGTCTATGTCTACTTGTCTTGAGAAGTTCGTTTCCCAAGCTCCTTCTCATCCACTTCAAACGCCCATCCTGACACATGAATTCTTTAAGGAAGGTAACTTGGGAAACATTACACAAATGATTCCTATCGACATCTCCATTAAACTGGGGGTTTTCGAGAACGTCCACATTTGGGTGACTTGTTCTCCTGATGAGATCGAGGTCTACACTAGTCTCTTCCGCGAGTTTTGTGATGTTTTCACTTGGTCTTACGAAGAAATGCCCAACATTGATTCGAGTATAGTTGTGCAGGAGATTCATACTTATCCTGGTGTGAAGCCTATTCGCCAATGTCTTCATCCTGTGCACCCTAGAAAGGCAGCCACTATTAAGGGTGAAGTTGAAAAACTTCCTAAAGCTAGCTTTATTTATCTGATTCCCTTGACAGAATGAGCTTCTAATATTTTTCTTGTAGATAAAAAGCAAGGTATTATTCGTGTCTATGTATATTACCGGGATATAATTGTGCTTTCCCTATGGATAACTATCCCACTCCTTTTATTGACCAGATCATTGATTAATGTGCTGGGAGTGAGATATTTTCCCTTATGGATGAGTTTTCTAGGTACAACTAGATCAATATTCTTCCAGCCAATCAGCACAAGACTGCTTTTATCTGTCCTTGGGGTACCTTCGCCTATAAGAAGCTCCCTTTTGGTCTTAATAATGCTGGGGCTACGTTTCAAAGAGAAATTTATTACACTTTCCATGATATCAAGCGCATTGTTCAACCTGATCTGGATGACCTTCCGGCTCATTCTGCTAAGTGTAAAGACCACCCAGATCATCTCTGTCAAATTTTTCTTTGCTATAGACGCTATAACATTCAACTCAATCTGCATAAGTGTGTCTTCTAAGTTGATTCTGGTAGAATCTTAGGGTTTATCGTCTCTAAAGACGGAATTCATCTTAATCCCCTCAAAGTCGAAGCTATTTTCAATCTCCCCTCCCCTTCCTCTTTACATCAGCTGCGGAGTCTGCAAGGGAAAGCTAATTTCTTGCGTTGTTTTATACCGAACTATGCTGAAGTGGCCAAAGGCTTCAAGCAATTAATTAAGAAAGGCATACCTTTCCTCTGGGATGAGATCGCCCAAAAATATTTTGATGCACTAAAGACATTGCTTATCAATGCTCCTCTGTTGCATCCTCCCAATTATCATCACGACTACTCCCTCTATTTGGCTGCTACATTTAGCACTATTGCCATGGTTCTGGTGCAATACGATGATGATGGTGATGAGAATATCATTTATTATTTGAGACGCAATCTTCTCGATACTGAAACATGTTACGCACATGTCGAGAAATTGGCATTGGCTATTGTTCAAGCCGTCTAACTTTTTCACCATTACATTCTATTGTGCAGGTTAACAATGATTTCTGATTGCAACCCCATGACCTACATATTGACTCGTCAATTGCTGGGGGGGGATTATTAAAAGTGGATTTTTATCCTCCAAGAGTTCTATTTGGAGTTTACTACTGTCAAATCAAATAAATCATTGGTTTTTTCCAATTTGATTTGCTCTCTCCCTTCTGATTCTACTCTATCTAGTTCCGATGAACTCATTCCAGAGGACACCCTTTTTCTCATTAGCACCCTTGATCCTTGGTACGGTGATATAATAATATATATTCAAACTTATACTTTCCAATCTGAGTTGACGAAGGATGCTCTTCGATGCACCTGCCATCATTCGCAACCTTATCGCATAGTTGGAGATACTCTCTACTACATCAGATATGATTTCGTTCTTCGCCGATGTTTAACTCTCGAGGAGGCTGAAAAAGTCCTCAATGATTGCCACTCTGGTGACTGTGGTGGTCACATGTCTGCATATGCTACTGCACATAATATTCTTCGTGCTGGATACTTCTGGCCTACCATATTTAAAGACTACATTGTTGCCATCCACAAGGGTCACGATTGCCAGATTTACCAGCGCAAGATGCGTGCACCACCTGCTCACCTCCACCCTGTCATTACCGTAGGTTCCTTTGTGAAGTGGGGAATCAATTTTATGACGATTAACCCTCACTCATCTGTGGTGCATGCTTATATTATCGTAGTCATTGACTACTTCACCAAATGGGCCAAAGCAATGCCTACACTTACAGCTGATGGTAAGATAACCACACAATTACCAGGTTTGGTGTCCCTCAAGCCATTTTAACTCATCACAGTTTTCATTTTCATGATTACATGATGGTTGAGTTGAATTCCAAGTTGGGCCTGTGTCACGACAGCTCAACGGCATACTACCCTCAGGCCGATGGCTAGGTTGAAGCCGTGAACAAGGTTCTTGTCACTATGCTTCAACGTACAATTGGGATGCACAAATCAAACTGGAATCTCATGTTTTTTCAGCTCTCTGGGCTTACCAAACCTCGGTGAAGGATGCGACCGGATTCACCCAATTCCAGCTTGTCTATGGTCTGGAAGATACCCTTCAGATTGAATGCGAAATCCCTTCCCTCAAGCTAGCTATTGAATTGCTTCCTAATACTTCACCAGAAGAAGAGTGTCTTCTCTATTTAGAGAGGCTTGATGAAACTCACTGATTTTCTACTGTTGTCATAGAAGAACAGAAAAAGCGGGTCAAAGCTCATTTTGATCAGTTGATTTCCCCTCTTTCCTTTGTAGAAGGAGACCTCGTCCTCTTGTATGACCAAGCTCATGATAAGTTGGGGGTAGGAAAATTCAAACCCATGTGGCATGGGCCCTATATCATTAGGCGCGTTTTGCAGAACGGGGCTTATGAGCTAATTGATTATGAAGGTTATCCTTTGGATCAACCTAGAAATGGGTTGTATCTCAAAAAATACTATGCATGAGTTTCTCATGCATGTTCTTTTTTACATAAGTGTTTTTTCATTTTTGTACTTGGTGTGCTTTGCGAGTAGTCTTTTCTTGCTTATTATGTTGTTGCTTAATGTGCAAATGTTTGTCACTCCTTATGTTGGTTTCGCAGATGGTGCCTCCCACAATACCTGGAATCTGTCTTCTGCAGCCTGGTTGATTTATAATCCTAATGGTGATTTGATTGACATTCAAGGTATTTGTCTAGGCCGAACAACAAAAAATGTCACTGAATATAGTGTCATCATTGAACTCTTAACCAAGGCCATTACTCTCGACATTCGTGCATTAATTGTTTCCTAGAATCTCAGCTTGTTGTTCTTCAAATTAATGGGCATTATTATGTTATAAATCCTCAAATATTAAGGTTGTATTTGTGTGTTCATTTATTAGAAAGGAACTTTGATTACATAACATATTAGCATATTCCCAGACGAATGAATGCGTTAACTGATGCAGTAGCCAATATTGTATTAGATAGACATTTGTGTAATTTGTAAAACATCATCATCACATAATAAGAATCATACAGGAAAATAGGCATATATATCAAGTGTTTGCATCCACGTTCATCATAAGTTCAAAATATATGTATGTTTTGGTTACATCCTGAGACATCATGTCTCTCAAAAAATATGCAGAAATAAAAGCCTAGGCGTCCAATCAGCATGATGCTCATGGTAGCATCTCACTGCACGCACAAGCCACCTTAATAAGTGGTGAACACGGTTATACACCCCTGCAGTGTGCCTTTGGTATGCGCGAGGAACATCGTCAAATATCGCATAGTATGGGATTCTACTGGTGAGTCCCTCCAGGTTGTGTACGATTTCCTCCTCCTTGCTTCCCTTACCATGAGGGGCAACATCAAAATCACGAGGAACCCTCCATTCTATTGGAGACATTCCTGCAGGTCTTTCTGGGCCAACATCGGAAAATACATGGATTAACATCAGAACATATATAATAATAAAAAATCATAATACTCATCAAAATAAAAAATGAGTCTTACCCAATGCTTCATCTCAATCCTCTCCTGCTGGGAGTGGAAGATTCAAATCACTTGTAAAGTCTGTGTCAGAATAAGGCCAGACATCCACGACAATTAGTTGTCGACAGAACCAGTTAAAGAATTCCGGTCTCCATGACATTTATTGGCCACCCCCTGATCTAGGCATCAAAGCTACCCAACGGACCATCTGTGGCTCTTGGGCTGGTGGTGTTGGAACTATCACTTCCTGACGTTGAAAGATTGGTAACCGTTACAAGATGAATGGTACCAAGATGGACCCATAGCCAAATTGTTTCAGCTTGTCGTTCTTACATTTTGTGAATTGGCGTTTCATATTGATTGTTATGACCTCTGCCCAGTTGGGGCCATACAATCTATGACAAGTAATAGCTGTGCTTTTGTGGCTTCATGTGGAGCTTGAGATTCGATAACTCGAGTGATGGTGTGCAGCACTACTTTTAGTGCCAAATTGGGAATGGTTTGAATATCCACTTTACCACTCTTTGATCCTTTCCTTGCCCCTCAACACACCCTGTCTATGATCATGCTCATGTTTTCCATCGTGGGCCAGGTACCGGTCAGGATTGGCACTGCCCCCCTTTGTAATAATCCAATGACAAAGTATACATCAGAGACCTCAATCTCTAGCTCCTTATCATGAATTACAAATCTTTCTCGATCAATGTCCCATACACTGATCAGGTACTATAACAACTCCAGTTGATCTTGAAGACATAGCACCATGAATAATTTTAGAAGCCCACAATCCCTGAGAACATCCATGCATCTTAAATTTCCCATGGCTTCCTCATCCATCTCTGTGTTCTCTTTCCTTCCATTCAGGCACCATTTTGCTTTCACACACCTGCAAAATCATCAATGGGGTCATCATTAATCAAATTATTAACTATTGAAAGGGCTGAAATGGGCATGTTAATTGAATTTACAACCAAGATTCGCAGCCGTGGTTGGCACGACTATTTTAAAAATAGTCGCTCCATGTGGCATGCCCCCATTTGAATTCAAGGCATGTTGGTGCAAGTCCGTGCCTAGAACCCGCGTCGACTATTGCACCCTAAATTGAACAAAAATCCCCCACAACTATGAAAAAATGAAATGTAGGCAATAAAAATTGATTCAAAATGCAAGTAAGGTTATGAGCTCTCACCTAAAAGAGATGGATTCATGATTGGTCTTCTGGATAGTCTTCTGTCAGCTCCAAAATATTGCAGTGAAAAAGGGTAAAAATGCTCACAAGAGGTAAAAAGTGAAAAGTAATTTATTTTTACCAATTTTGGCATTTTATAAAATTTTCAGAACCCTAATTAGGTTTTAGAGCATATTTTTCGATTATTTTAATATTTTATCTCGAAAAATGGGTTTTATGTGTGTTTCTTGTGCCGAACAGGTTCTCAACGTGATGGTGATGAAGTGATGAGTTGTATTTTATTACTTTTTCAGACTCGGTAAAAACACGAAAAATTCACCTCGTGGAGTCATCTTTCAGCTCTTTTCTCACTCTCAAAAATTGAAAATATTTCCGAGACTCTTGTCATTTTGAACTCATTAAAGGCTACGAAATGAAATCTGCCCAGTATACGTTTACCACTTTTTCGGGCTGTGACAAATTATTTACGAAAAAGGAATACCTTAGCCTATCGTGACTAAGAGGTTCTCTGAGATATTGTTTTCTACATTTTCGTATCTGTGAGACTACCTACGAAAAGGGACTTGCTGGAGTTTTCTTTTTCACTTCTTTTCAAACTCTCTAAACATGAAAATGTGTCGAGTTCTTCCTTTTTCAAACTCGTTAAAACTTACATGACATCAGAAATCATCACTATGACATACTCGAGTTCCTCCTTCCTAGGGCTCGTAACATGTACTAGGATGGATTTGTCCAAAGGAAAAACTTATATGACAATCATATGCTATCCCCTTCAAGCTTGTTTCAAAAAAATAAGTGGGGTACTTGCCAACAATGGTGGGGGGAAATGGAACCAGTTCTCAGTCGTGTCGGCAGTATGTCGCTCTTGAACATGACACTTATCTGCAATTTGTGTCGGGTTGGGGACATCCCGTTTCGTCATTTTTTGCATCCATGGGTTTGGGCTTTCTATTTTGACCTCTCATCTGCTCTTTTCCTCGTCATCTTGACCTCAGATCATTTGATGTCAAATACTGCCAAACTCTAGTGTCGTGTCGCCAATATGTTCAAGAGAAGTTTCCTTTTGCAGTTTTCAACCTCTGAACCTATGTTTGGTGTTGAGTCACTATCATCTTATTCCTCTGTCTCATGTCGATGACAGGTCACTTCCTCTGTAACATTATGGCCCTCCTTCGACCAGGTCACTTCCTTTTGACTTCAACTCATTATCCAAGAAGCTGATCTACATACTCCCTTTCGGTACCTTGGAGCATGCATGCCTCAATGGCAAGTTCTTCACATTCGAAAATAGGTCCTCATCATTGGCCTTTGATCAAGTGATTTCGCGGGTGTTCGACTCCAGCTCACAGTTCACATTTCGCGAATTGTACTAGTTGTACCTTGAGAGCCATTGACATTATTGGTGGTTTCTCTTGCACTTGTTAATAGATTTCATAATTGGCTGGTAATCAAGAAATTTTCTTGCATGTTCGACTTCAACTCACTCATTCGCATGCTTGAATTTTTACTTGTTAAATTCAAGATCGAGCGTAAGACCCTGGGTTTTGTCTGATAAAATCCATATTGCGAGACGATTTGGTTTATCATGAATATATGTGTGACTCTTATGATTGGAAGGTTGCGACCATGCGTGAGTCTTTTTATTGATCCTTCTTGCTGGATGGTTGTGTCCATACCTTATATCTTATTTTTATATGTACTCTATTATGAATGGTTGCGCCCATGCCACGTATTCATGTATCAGAGATATCAGTTGTACTTGATTCTTGCAGGTCTTTCGATGGCGGTGTTTGGTTTGGGCATGTTCTCATAAAGCATTTCACGCCTCCCTCTCTCTTGGACCTCATGCTTTAGGGGGCATCTGTTACACAGTATTTTGTCACCGTCCCTGAAATCCCCATCCTACAAATTGGAGGACCATTTCAGTGACTTATGTGTATTTTCATACCTTGCTAAAAGTTTCATTTCATCCCTTGTCATGTCAAGAAAATTTCCTCTGTTGATCACTCCTCAAGCAGACTCTCAAAAACATGTGTTTCTGGGTCGGAACTGGTGGCAGTTATAGCCTCATGCTAATAGGGAAATTAACAATGGACCCCGCACCCATTGGCACTCTGTCTTAGTTTCTCACCTGCGCCGAGCTTTTTTTGGAATTTTTTTAAAAATAGAAGAGAAGTTTCCATTCCTAACTACTTCATGAGTGGAGTCATCATGGTTTTTTCGACTGAATAACGTTGAAATCCTCCATTTGGCTTCTTGTTTTCTATATTTGTGCAACTCCCCAAAGGGATAGGACCTCTCTTCCACCTTATGATGGATCCCAAACCACCTCCTCCTCTCCTATCAATACATCCTTCTCACATGGTTTCAGCTAGCTGAACAGTCCTTACTATAGCTGTTGTGAAGAATAAGGCAGAGAGGAATCCATTGTCGAGAGAGAGTTTAGGCCCATTGCCTCATAAAGTTTGATCCCCGACGAATGCTTGAGACGCGCTTGACTGAACCCATCGAAGGAGGCTGCAACATCAAGGCATTAAGGTTGTAAACTTCTTTTCTCTATCATTAATACATGACTCATTTTTTGGTTCCAATTTTTTGTTCGATCATATGAAAAAAAACTATTCTCCTTAACCAATCGAATAACTGTAAATGAAAATATTTTTTCGTATGCTGACACCGTTCACTTGATCCTTGTGCAAGTACACGGATATTACCATTGAAGGACTGCAACATGTGAAGACAAATATCAACGGATCATTGTTTCAAAATACAACAAAAGCATTGGAGAAAGGTAGGCCATCTATCCCAACTCGTTTGCATTTATAAGCTAGGAGTCCAAAAGTCCAACTTGTTCCCTTGTTGCTAGACCCACTCCAGGGCTAGAGGGATCGCCTCTATCCATAGAGGGGATTTACCTTCACAACACGCTCCCATTGACAGAGTCATGATAACTATGCCAACCCTTGGGAAGGCCTAGAAGATCTTGGCTCACCAAGTCATCATCCGCGACACTAATTCCAACTCTCCCAAGCTCATCCCGACATTAGACAAACTTTGTCAAATATATCAGAATAGTGTCGCCTTTCTCCATTTTTATTTTCCCGAGCTTGTCCTATAGTGCCAATTTTCTATGATCACTGCTGATCTGAAACATATCTTTCAAAGCAATGTACAAAATCAAGATATTGAATCCTTATACAAATTAATTTCAAGAAATAAACATGATCACCAATCACAACAAGTAAAGAAAGAAGAAAATCAAACCACAACATAGATATTTTCCTGGGGAAATATTGCTGCTCAAAACCCCTCTATCTTCTATTATATATTCCACAAAGAATCATGAAACAATTACAATGCACTCTTCTCACAAGAGTCTCCTGCAATCTGCCTATCGTCTCACACTGACCTAGAGAAAATCGGGCTAACACTTAGCCAATTCTCAGCCTTTCTTCAACCTACCTTGCTCATGCATCTCATGAGGAATGAAATCCCTATTACTTAGTAATTTCAGCCTTTCTCAATTATGATGAGTATCATGGGAATTTTGTGGTGTTTTAATTGCATCTAGGCAACCTTCTAATATCACAACTGATGGTTAACTTCCCTTTAACCTTTGTCCCAATTGGGTCTCCACTAGAACTAACATGCATGAAAATATTAATAGTAAATCATCAGTTGCATGGAAAATCACTGATTGTGAATTAAATATGATTTAGTTAACTTGATCTCACACTAGTGCAACAAACAATTACAACTAGTTCAACTGACTTTAACTCACTTAACTGAGTTAACTGATTTCACATGCATTAAACTCATGCACTTAACTGCAACTTGAACTCTAAAACACATAGAATCACTTTGCATGCCTCACCAACTACGCTCAACTAGAAATTCATGAGTTAACTGAGTTTATCACACTCAGTTAACTATTACAAGTGATTATGAGATAAGATTACATTTTATTGTCGAATTTAATTAAGGGATAGTTAAATTTGAAAAATTTCCAATTTATTAAATAAATCTAATTTCACACTACTGTATCGTGAGGACCCATCACTACACAACCTGTTGTCCCACACTAGTGTAGGTGTTGTCATGTTGTTTTTGGATGCCAATTTCATTGTTTCATGTTGCAAAATTCAACATTCACTCTCAACAAGAAAGGAATGTCCTTGCATGAGCACATGCACCTCTTGCATGTGACATGCAACTCTTGCATGCAACACTTCTCTAGTGTTTCTCTCACATGCAACTTTTGCATGCGACACTTCCCTAGTGTTTCTCGCACATGCAACTTTTGCATGCAACACTTCTAAAACTGAATAGCCTTCAAAAAAATGAACTAGTATAATGCATCTATCATCAGAGTCTTCTGACTGCTGGTACCTACTGCACATGTCTCTTGGACTCTCTGTGTTGTTGACATCTGCATCCATGCACTCTGCACTGTTTCCAACTCTGATTTGCGCTCCAGTATCCGACACATGTCACTCTAATTTATGTCCTCCTGACATCTGACTGCATCAATATAACTGATCCTGCTACTACTTTATTGTGGGCTCCTCGTATCCAGGTTCGATCCATGAGACGCACCATCTCTAGGACCCCGTCCAAATTTCTTCTTGGAATTAATTTTTCACATCACACGACCTCACACCTAGAGGTATAGCTACATGTACTCCCTCTGCCCATCTGGCTCGAAATTTTTCTACTTGAGTGGTTTCTGCCACTCCATGATCCTCCACATGTGGTTGCTCCACATCTTGAGGTTAATTCTTTGGAACCAAGAATTCCTTATCTACATGCAAATCAAGCTCCCTCTTAAGGGAAAATTTCATGGCTTTCTCAAACTTCCCCATGGTACATCCCTTGCATGTGTCTATTTGTGCAAGCGTACCCTTTGGAAGCCCCATAGAAATATTTTGCATGACCTTCAAAGCTCCGTGTTGTAGATGGTACAATCTCTTGTTCCATAACTCACCCTCATCCTGACTCACCACTTTGTCTTCTTTACCCATCAATGATGTGCAACCATCTACATCAAGTTTATAGAGATTATTCACACAAATCTCAATATTGTTGGCTTTTCTTGTTGCTTTGTGTTGAAGGAAATCTTGTCCTTTACTGAAAACAACATCATAGCCTCTATCCTCCAGCATTGCGAATGAAACTAAATTTTCCTTAAAGCTTGGTACATGCATTACATATTTTAATAAAAATAGTTTACCTAACTATCTCTCGAAAGTAGTTGTACCAATCCCGGTATTGTTATACCTTCCATCGTCACCCATTTCAATATGAATCTGGAGGTCCTTCTCCTCCAAGCTACTGAAAATTTCTTTGTTTCCCATCATGTGGAAAGATTCACTACTATCCAAGTACCACCCTGATCCCATCACACTTGACACCATGCATGTGATGAGTGAGAAGTCAAGCTCAAATTGCAAGGCCAAAGCCTCACCAACTGTAGATCCTGAAGCCTTCTTGTTATTCTTCTTTTGTGGACAATTAGTGGCATAGTGTCCATGTTCGTGACAGTGAAATAATTTCACTTTGGACATGTCACGCTCCTTTCCTTCTTCGCCAGTCTCAGATTTGAAATAGTATTTCTTTCCTTTCCCCTTCTTTGCCTTACTAGAAAAGTCACAATTTTCTTCATCATCTTCCTTAGATGAAGATCCACCCCTGGTATTTCACCTGAATTCTTCTTGCACCAAATCTGACCAAAGTCATTCCCAATATGGGAGCTTCTCCCTTCCATTGACAGAGTCCTGATAACTATGCCAACTCTTGGGAAGGCCTAGAAGAGCTAGGCTCACTAAGTCATCATCCGCGACAATAATTCTGGCACTCCCAAGCTCATCCCGACATTGGACAGAATTTGTTAAATATATCGGAATAGTGTTGCCTTTCTCCATTTTTATTTCCCGATCTTGTCCTTCAGTGCCAATTTTCTATGATCACTGTTGTTCTGAAATATATTTGTCAAAGAAATGTACTAAATCAAGATATTGAATCCTTCTACAAATAAATTGCGGAAAATAAGCACGATCACCAATCACAACAAGTAAAGAAAGAAGCAAATCAAAACACAACACAAATATTTTCTCGGGGAAAGCTTGTTGCTCAAAGCCCATCTATATTCTATTGTATATTCCACAAGGAATCATGAAACAATTACAATGCACTCTTCTCACAAGAGTCTCCTATAATCTGCCTATCGTCTCACATTGATCTAGACAAAATAAAGCTAACACTTAGCCAATTATCAACATGTCTTCAGCCTGCCTTGCTCACACAATTAATGAGGAATGAAATCCCTATTCCTTAGGAATTTCAGCCTTTCTCAAATGCACTGAGTATCATGGGCATCCTGTGGTGTTTTAACTACATATGGGTAGCCTGTTAATATCACAATTGATAGTTAACTTCCCTTTAACCTTTTTCTCAACTGGGTCCACTGGAACTGACATGCATGCAGCTATTAATAGTATATCATCAGTTGTATGGAATATCATTGATTGTGAATTAAATATGATTTAATTCACTTGATCTCTCACTAGTGCGATAAACAATTACAACTAGTTCAACTGACTTTAACTCACTTAACTGAGTTAGCTGATCTCTCATGCATTAAAATAATGCACTTAACTACAACTTGAACTCTAAAACACATAGAATCACTCTGCATGCCTCACAAACTACCCTCAACTCAAAATTCATTTATCAAACTCAGTTAACTATTACAAGTGATTATGAGATAATATTACATTTTATTGTCCAATTTAATTAAGGGATAATTAAATTTGAAACATTTCCAATTTATTAAATAAATTGAATTTCACACTATTATATCCCTAGGACCCATCACTACATGACCTGTGGTCCCACACTAGTGTAGATGTTTTCATGTTGTTTCTAGATTCCAATTTCACTGTTTCTTGTTTCAAACTTCAACACCAAACATCAATGTCAGGTCTCTCGTCTCCATCTTTATCTTCTCCATTTGTGATTCCACTTCTGGTTACAATATTTATGCTAGGGACTTCAGTACATGATTTCTCTCTCATCATTTCAACATTCTACGTAGGTGTCTGTGGTTTCTTCTCCTAAATTTTTGCAAATAGTATAAGGAAATATTCAAGAAAATGATCAAACTTCCCACAATACCAGCAACATTTTTGTGTTGGGTTTGGGAAGTCATGTGCATAATGACCAAATTCTCCACAATTATAACAAATGATTTGTCCTCTTCCACAGCCAGCTCCTTTGCCCCTTCCTTGTCCTCTACCTTGGAATCTGCCACACCTAGGTGAAGATGTAGGTGAGTATATCCTTCTGCCTGTATCCTATATAAACCAACTTGGTCAATATTCAAATCAAAGCTATGACAGTTTTGCTTGCAATGTCCCACAGATTGTAAAAACTTGCAGTAAGGTTGCTTGAGCTTTGGAACATATTTACGGATCATAGGGCAGAAGTTTGTCACGTGAAGACCAGATACTTGACAAATCATGCACCATAATTTGGGGGTTCCAGTAGGTCCTTCTGCGCTCTTAAGCGAACTTGGTCCCCTGAATGTTAGATAGTCATTGTATACGGGAGACTGATCTTTGTGATTCCCTTCAACTTTACAACGTATACACCATACATCTGGGCATACATCCTTTTCTTTCTCTTGGCGCAGACTTTTTATCTCTAAGTGCAGTGAAACTAGCTGGTTTTGGATCTGCTGAGCCCTAATCTGCACAACTAGTACAAGTGAGGCTTCTAATGTCATTGCAATGTCTACAACTTCAACCTATGTTGGAATTTTCTATTGGTTTAAATATTGGCGCAGATACAGTAGAAACATAAAAATGAACCACTCTTTGTGATGTGTATCATCGATAGTAAATCCTCTGTCTCTGATGGTGTGCTTCAATCATTGGTCTGCCTCCCATACAAATTCATTTACTTCTTGGTGGATTTCCTTTAATTTCGTCATGCATTGAGAGTAGGATTTCGACTTTTTGAACTGCTCCTTCAATGCATTCTTGAACTCGTCATTCATGGAATTATTATTGATTTCCAAATACCTCATGTACCAATTTAGCACATGTTATTGAAATGCAGTAGCCAGTTGCGCTCTCTTAACATTATCATTATTTATCTGTTGTGTTTTCCATACAACATCTGTGACGAACCAAAACTAATCAACATCTTCATTTACAACGCCCTTGAAATTCCATAGCTTGATAGAAAAATCCATGTCGTCTTCTGAGGGTGGAGGTGGAGGTGGATTGGATGGCTTGTTAGATTTGTTAGCGCTCGAATCTGCCTCAGGCTGAGGAAGGCAAAACTCGAGGCAACATCAAACCAAGCTCAGCCTCGTAGCTAGCCCTACGAGGACAGGAGAGGGTTCTCTCCGGGTCTATCTCAGCAAAAGGTTTTCAGAGGGGCTGAGATGACCAAAAGAACAACTGATATTAGGCTAGTAAATAGATAGGAAAGGGGTTTTTAATAAATGACGGGGTTTTCTGGACTGTATGGGATCGAGAACAGCGTGAGCAGAGATTAAATCAAAGGCACAGATTATTCCATAAGGCGAGATAGGCATGAAGTTTAACAATTAAATTGAAATTAAACAGAATGGATAGACTGCTAAGAAGTTGACAAGGGCATGTGTGATGAATCCTTATCAAACAAAAAACACAGAATTTGAACACTTTCTTCCAAGGCACAATCACATGAAAAAGATGTAAAATGACCCAATGGAACCTCGACATGATGATGAAACCCTTCGAATGTGATGGTACACTCAAATTAATGGTGACATGGACCGACATTTGGACAACTTTGAAAAGAGTGAAAACAAACCCTAAACCTAATGCCCAAGGACCAAATTTTTCGAAGACTCATTGAAATGACAAAATTTGACCTTGAAACCTTAAAATAACTTTGTAAGAGCATGTTTGATCACTGGAGGAAGGCTGCAAAGGCTGACTCTAACATTGTCTCCAATGGGGATGGTAGCTCCTTGGAGGTGCTAAGAACGACAGATCTTTGGGAGAGAAGACTAGTGCCTTCATCCATTGGGCGATGGAATCATTATTTGAAAAGATAACACAAAACCTTTGACACATTTATTGAATGAAAACTTGACTGAAAACTGACTGAAAATTCACTGAAACTTCACTGAAACTTGACTCAAACTGACCAAACACAAATGACTCATGACTGACTTAAAACAAGAATTTACAAAGCTTTCGGAAAAAAGGCAACAGTCTATCAAGATTTGGAATCATGATGACAACCACCTGCATACTAATGAAATATGTACAATCATGTATAATTGGCTTTCCAATGTAACCAATCAAGAAGATGGCTTCTTGATTGATTCTCCTGATCAGATCTCCTAGTCAACAATACAAACTGATAACTGGGCATCCAAAAACATAGCCGACCATGATCTCCTTCATCACTAAACACTGCAATAATCACTTTCACTGCTGACTGTAACAAATCTGCCATTGGATCCTGAAAAACATGAAGATTTACCTCCTGTTGAGGAAACAAGGTGTCTTTCTCTCCTGATTCTGATCTGTCTTCATCATGTACTTCAGTAACAATATGTTCCTGGGCTTAAAAAAACTCTGAACAGGTAGATGAGCATATCTCCTCTTGTAAAAACATTTCAACACATGAAACATATGAAGAAGAATCTGAATGGGAATCTTGAATGATCTGATCTTCTGTAGTCTGAAAATATGATAGGTCATCTTCATATGATAGGACAGCCGGATTTTCATTATCAATAATAAGGAAAGAAACTTCAGCTGATTCTTGATGCTCAAACATGATATCTCTATCATCTACCATAAATTCATCCAAAGGAACTGTTTCACACTTGAATGAAGATCCCATCTTGTTTTTCATGAAATGACTGAATGGCTTCTTTCTGAAGGCTGTGTTCTAATGAACTGAAAACATTTGAATCCATACCTTTGTTTTCTTCTTTCCAGATGATCTCAACAACAGAATTCTCCTTGATGGGTTTCAGCACAAGATATGCTTGGTCATCACAATTTGAATGTAGATCTGAAATAGCTGGCTGGTCATTATCACAATCTGAAACTGAAACTTGAGTTCCCAGCATGTTGTCTTTTTCTGTGGGAAGATCTGAAATGACACTTTCTCTTTCATCACTTTCAGCCATATAGAACTCTTCAACCTGCTGATCTATAAAGCTGCTTATAGGACTGTCATCCTTTTCAGAAAAGGAAGAATTTCCACCATCACTTTCTTGACCATGTGCACACTGCAGATCTGCGTTAACTTGAGCTGGAACATGACCTTTCAATAGCTGATCTATCTCATCTTCAGTCAAAGGGGATAATGCTTTATGTTTTCTTTGCCTCAAACAGTGATTGTCTTCATTGCTTTCAAGTGAAGGAGTATACAGATTTTCCTCATACTGCTGATCTATTTCATGTAATTCCTGTTCACTGTTAAGATGCAAAATTGCTTCATCTTCCACTGCACTAAAATCTTGATCCTGCTGCGAAATTTCCTGAGCATCTTGATGGGTATCCTCTAGGTTATCTTCATGTTGCTGAAATGGATTCTCGTACAATGCTTCCATGATCTCATCATCCATGAAATTATCATCTCTAATATTTTCATGCTTTAAAAAAAAAAAAAAAGAACAACTAATGACCTAGGGATAAGATGCTTGATATCTTTCAATGAACAAGGCATGAAAATCCTTTAAACAGTAAATACAGGCCAACGGCAAATTTTCATACCAAGATTGGGCTTCACCTTCCAGAGTGGCCAGGAATATCTTCATCAAGCAATCTTCAGGAAAATACACCTTCAACTTGCGAATATGCATGTGAAACTTAAACGTACAAAGCAGCATATTTCTTACCATCATCGTTAAACGTAGGCAGATTCCTGGACCAATCTACCTTGGGCATCTTATTCGGAAAACCTGGGATGTGATCTCGGCTCATAGGAGCATATCTTCTTGCAATCCGGTCCACCTTGTCAATTCTGAAACTACTGATCTGCTTGCAGTGAAGTCACCATGAAGCATCGATTTCTGGATTGTTCAGTGAATGAAGTCGCCAGGTGAATGATTTCAGCCTTCTGGTGTCTGATCGTTGTTCACCATCAACGATCAAATCTAAACATGATACACTTACTGGGGCAATTTATAAGTTAAGTGTTACGATTACAAGCTAGACCGGAGATCGACTGAAGCAGCGTTTATCTACTATGCACTCACAGAGCAAGAGCAGTTCGAAAGCTACCTGGCGTGACTTCAGACTCCGTCTGTAGCTATAAATCAAATAACACTAACAAATAAACCAGTTCTTTCCCCAGTATGGTCGCCACTATGTTAGCGCTAAAATCTACCTCAGGCTGAAATGAGGTAAAACTCAAGGCTACATCAAACCACGCTCAGCCTCGTAGCTAGCCCTACGAGGACAGAGAGGGGCTCTCTCCGGGTCTATCTCAGCAAAAGGTTTTCAGAGGGGCTGAGATGACCAAAAGAACAACTGATCTTAGGCTAGTAAATAGATAGGAAAGGGGTTTTTAATAAATGACGGGGTTTTCTGGACTGTATGGGATCAAGAACAGCATGAGCAGAGATTAAATAAAAGGCATAGATTATTCCATAAGGCGAGATAGGCATGAAGTTTAACAATTAAATTGAAATTAAACAGAATGGATAGACTGCTAAGAAGTTGACAAGGGCATGTGTGATGAATCCTTATCAAACAGAAGAAAACACAGAATTTGAACACTTTTCCAAGGCACAACTGAAGCATGAAAAAGATGTAAAATGACCCAATGGAACCTGACATGATGATGAAAACCCTCTGAATGATGGTACACTCAGCTGAATGGTGACATGGACCGACATTTGGACAACTTTGAAAAGATTGAAAACAAACCCTAGACCTAATGCCTAGTGACCAAATTTTGCTTGAAGACTCATTGAAATGACAAAATTTGACCTTGACACCTTAAAATCACTTTGTAAGAGCATGTTTGATCACTGGAGGAAGGCTGCAAAGGCTGACTCTAACAAGATTGAGACAAGTTTGGAAGTGGAGTGGATGGGATCTGAACTACAACCAATGACCCAAAAATGGCCTGATCACGCAATTCCTCTTCTTATGAGTGCGCAGATTCACCAAGGCTACTGGTTTTAGACTTATCGTCACTGTCAGATTTACCTTTGAGGGGGCTATAAACAAAACCTTCTTCTAGATCCACTCTGTAAGTTCTTCTGCTGTGTGTGGTCGGGCCTCTTTGGGACGTTCACTCAATATGACTGCAAAGAGTACACTTTTCACATAAAAAAAATTTAATACAAAATTTGAATGAGTGCAGGAACTTACCTCTAGGGCCTACAAAAATATTCTTTCAGCTTCAGAATACGATTCAAAAGAATCAATAGAAAATTCAGTCACAAACCCACTTAGAACACTATCAATCCAATAATATATTGCGCAAGTAACCTTGTTGCTAGATTTCTCTTATCGCTGCACCAATGTTGGCGTCCACTTGGTGATCGCATCATCCTTTGCATAGGTCTAAAATTTATTCAACCAAGATAACCACTCGTGTAACTCAGTTGCAAAGGAATAAAATAAAATTTTGTGGACCTCTGTGTAGATATAATTTTTCTCCCAATCCTCAACAGATAATTTAGGGTTTCAGTTCTCTTGGATTACAAATTCGTGCAAATTCTTGTCGATCCAATCTTGCAGTTCGTTATGTGTCAAATGCCACAACATCAAATCTCCCTCAAAATTATTGTGTTCCTAATAATGGAACCATTTTTTGGTTTAAGGGGGTCCTGACCCACGTTCGTAATATTCTGCGCAACCAACAAAACCCTCCAACTACTGGCCCTTTTGGAAATGATCTACTTGTGCAGATTAAAGTGTCACCCAAATCAGTATGTGGGGGGTATTAGAACCAGGTTTCTACACCCTGAGGGAGTGTATGATGTGTGGTTGACCCTTACCAAGGCCTATCTATCACGAAACTTCCGAAAAAACCATGTCTAAGCACAAATAAAAACCATAACGACTGTGCATTGACAAATGTGTGTCACAAATTATATTTCAATTAGATCTAACCTTGGAAGAAACTAGATCTACTTGCAGATAAACCCTTAAACAAAAATGCAGTGTCGCGCAATGAAATAAAAAAACTTAAACCTTGGACAATCACAACCAATCCTTACTTCAATATAGACTTGCTCAATTCAGATTTAACAATTAAAGCAAAATAATACTTTCTCACAAATGCATCTAATTCAACTTATCATTTACTACGATAAATACACATTCAATAGCACATATTCATATATAGAATTGTAGTACGAAACACAAAACAACTCTAAGACAGATAACCGCATAAAAGGCTTAATTCGTCAAAATTGCTTTCTTTATTAAGAGATATTCAATTTAGTACAATCTTTCCCTTCTACGCACACAACAGTAGAGTCCGTGCACACAACTCAGGACTAGGTCTCCAAGCACACAATTAGCAAGAGCCTTTCTACCTAGACTGACCCAAAAATTAGATCAAAACATTCATAAGCATAAACATCTATCGATCTACTGATATCTATCCTTCTCGACTCTTACATATTTATATATTTCCAAACGTGCACATACCATGGTCTCAAAGCATGGTTTTCCCTTTTACCCATTACAATCATTAAGGGACTTTGACCCGCCCTAAAGCCTGTTTTACATACATGTGCAATGCGTATAAACTAAAATTAAGCCAAAAATACTCAAAATTGCTTTACCCAGTGGACCCTACTCCAACACTATTGTAAAGGCATCCCTAGCCTAAAGATATATATTTTTTTACTACCTCTCAAAATATTGTAACCTCTTGCAGGATTACTCATACAACTGTACATCCAAGCAAAAAATTCCTAAATCCTTCAATCTCTTCCACTCCACATATAATACAATCATCTTAGGCTTCTAAATCATGCAATAATTCCAATTCATCAAAATGTGATCTCACTCTCCTTCAATTTATCCCTCAAAAAATATGACAAGCACATATTCTTGTAAAACGAGAACTCGACTAAGCTTTTCATTAATCACGTATCTTTTTCTTTAAGTTCAATTAAAACAAAGTTCTCACCACATAAAATTTTTATCTTCTAAACATGCTATTCTCTTAACAATTTATAAGCTAATCAAATTACAAGAAAGCAGTTTATCAAGTTCATAAACAATATAAATTTTGACTCGATCACCTAAATAACAATAGTTTAGAGAAGTTCATGAGTTCTATCCCCATAATTTCTCTAATTAATTTGGTTAAATAGAATGCAACCAAAATTGAACTGAAAAAATCATTAAAGAGACTATTATGGCTTTACTAGACCTAATTTGTGCCAATCGAAAAAAATATTTCATCAACTTATCACAATAATCTCTTTCTACATTTCAAGCATTTGAAAACTATTTTAATTCCACCTAAATCCAACACATACAAAATAATTACAATACTAGATGATATATACTTATTTCACACTTGAATCCATATATCAAAATCAATTACTCCAAACATTCTAAACCACCTAATGGTTTTCAATATGCCAATCTTAGTATCTTCATTTGTAATAAAAGGAAAATAATGGATTTAAATCTCAAGCAAATTCATGTTATGAATCTCTATCCATTTAACTTTAATTACACATAATCAATCCTACTTAATAATGTCTATGAGGTTCCATCAAAATATATTTGTTCATTCTCACCAGAATAATTACTTACCTCATAGATATATGTTAGTATGGATTCCACACCCATACATTTTATCATAGATATATGCTAGTATGGATTCCAAACCCATACATTAGCTCATAGGTATATGCTAGTATGGATTCCACACCCATACATAACTTAAGGAAAACATAACCTTCAAGTGTTCCTTAAAATGGCTTCCACAACCCTTCATGCACTAGTAATTTAAGCCTCATGTTTATTAGGAAGGTCATACCTCAACCTAGTATTTGAGTAATTTCAAGTTATTTGGTGTCAGATCCGCCTAGATACGCCCATTAAATACGTCCCTCCTGCTCCTTTTAATGACCAAGTCCTTGTTAAATCAACTACTCTAGCTATAACAGTCATACTCTAGGAGAACTTCATCCGACCCTCCCTTAAGGCACAATCCTTCTTCCTTCGGCATAGTTCCCTCCAACTACGCCATGATCCTGCAGCCTGCACAGTACTTCTACTGTGATTAATTTCAATCTTCACGAAATTGGGGTCCACTTCTGAGCCTATGTTTACTTGTTGAGTCTTTACAAGTTGTGCTTTGTTATGGATCTCCACTTCAAGCCCTGCAACCTCATGCTACCCTTCAGATTTAGGAATATTTACATTTCACAAATCCTCATCTTCTTCTGTAGTCACCTTGTAACATTCTCGTGCCAGTTCCAATGGCGCAGCCTAGACAGGTTGTACCAAAGCCATTGGCTCAATGGTAATTCGAAATATCCTATTCTGACTTCTTAAAGAGTGTCATTAATACAATCCCAACCATCTACGAAGGCATAGGATAATAAGAAACCTTTACTAATCTCATACCAATCTATGGTGCCATGGTGCAACTCGGTTTCAAGGTACCACTACTGAGGTATTATATCCAAGATGTGGAAAAATATGTGTATCCATTCAATTTTATTTTCTTCACCCCAAGCCAAAGTCTAGCGAGACAAATGTTTGCAAGGATCATCCTTACCATTTTTCTTTTCCGTGATCCTAGTTGTTGGCTTAAGGGATCTTGACCCAGCTTCGGAGGTTAAGTTTTGCCAAAAAACCCCTATACTACTGGCCCTTTTGGCAGTGACCTGCTTTCACAGGCCAAAGTCTCACCCAAAGTAGCATTAGAGGGTGCTGGAACCAGGTTTCTGCACCCTGAGAGAGAGTAGGTAAGTTAAGTTCGCAGCTTCTGAGGTTCGTAATAGACAGATCTATTCACTGAAAGGTTCACAGCAGAAACATCACATGTGCAACTCAACCTAAACAATTTGTTATCAAATATAGATCTATTCAAGAGCTTCACATCCACATGCGTCTTGCCAATTATCAGAACAGAGCAAAGTATTCGCAGCTAATCATAATTACAGATCATAAATACAGACACTTCGTAGCCTAAGAAAATAACACAGTCATTTTTAGTAGCTCAAATCAGTAACACAGAAGCATCTAGAGCTTAACCAAATATCACAGATTCATATCAACGGTAATTTCGAACTGATTCAGATATTCCAACAATACTTCCGCATTCATTAATCTTTCATATCTACTTACAATACCCAAAACCAGCCCGCACACACAGCCTAGTGGGGTCCGCACACAGCAGGACTGAAGATCTCCGTGCACACAGCAGGAGTCCTTACCCAAAACAACCCTAGACAGATCTAACATTTCGCATGTAGCATCAATTCCAACTCTTTCCTACTATGACTCAAAAAAGGTTCACCTATTTATAGCATTTTAGCCTATGCATCCAATGGTCCGTAAACTGTGGTTTGTGGACACCTGGTCTACCCTTGACCCATTTACAATGTGTTAGGGGCTTTGACCCAACCCAAATCCCCTGAGCTAGACTAAAACATGCCAAAAATATACAAAAATACTCAAAACTATCCCAATTCACAGCCTTTGGAGGACCCTGTTCCAACAGTCCCCCAACACAATCTTGTGACTCATCCCGAGTCACTATTATGGTGGGGTCTTCACCTGCGCCTATAGTATATTGACTGTCACGATCAGCAGGGGAAACACTCCTTCACTCTGAGCAGCAATTCCCTATGCAATATCCACGAGTTTCTGTGATGTTGGTCCTTTTATCGCAGTGGTGACACTCTCTAGAGTGTGGTTTAGTTGCTTAACAACAACATCAACATCTTGCGAGAGCTTGAGGGCTTCGGCAACCCAAGGCTTCAAGCTTTCATCGAGAACATGCTTCTTACTTCGGAGTTCCTCAATCTCATTTTGGAGGTCGTGGTTGGTCTTCAATCGTGCCAAACGTTGAGCAGGAAACAAGGTGGGAAATGTATCCTTTATCGTCTCAAATGCTTCCTCCTTTTGCTGCAGGTCCTGATTTATTTTCTGTAGGATTGGATCACACTGGACCCTGGTCCATAGTTGCATGGTTGCCTCCAGTAGTTGGGCACCCTGAGAAATCTTCCCTGTCATGGTGTTCATAACTATGGTTACCAGCGCAGCTCGCTGGGCCCAGACCTCCGGAGGTGTTTCTAGCTGCAGTTTAGCCCGTAATTCAGCGATTTGCTGCTCCATCCATGTTTTGACTTCCTGAATTTCTAGTCTGGAAGCATTCAATGCTACGACCAATTCCTAAACCTTAGCCTGAGAGGTGGCCATGGCCGGGATTTCTTCTATAACGTTTGTGCAGAGTTGGTGAATCATGCTTTCGAACTCCACTTGTTGCGCAATAGCGAGGGACACTTCAACGTTCTTTGCTATGATGGTCTGCTCAACTACGTCGAGTTGTTGGTGCACCTGTTGGTCCTGATGGTAGATTTCCTGAAACACAGCAGTGTGGAGGCCGTGCAATGCCTTATGAGACAGCCTGGCTAGATTCAACTACACCCCTGTACCGGCTTGGATACACATCTCCAGGTCGGGTGGACTGATTACAAGGGCTGCACCAGGTAGGGAGGAGAGACCTTTGTACTTAGTGTTGTACTGTTGGTAGCGAAGGGAGTCCATACCTGAATCATGCTGGTCTACAAAGCATGGAGCTCGTCTTGGATTAGGTCGATTGTAGCTTTCTGTTGTTCCTCTAAGGCTACCCATTTGTCCTCTACGGCCATAGTGACTGTGTCCGCAATTTTTTCGAGGTCTCCGTCGATTAGCGTGACTGTCTCGTTGTGTTTCGCCCGCTGAGAGCACTGCCTCTTTCAGGGTCCCTTGACAGGCTTGCCTATTCGCTTTGTGCCCTGGGGGGAGGTGGTACCTCCGCTGTTCAACCATTCCATGCCTAGATCTAGCTGTGAATCGACCTGAGTCTCGGCCTCGGCATCCTGCTCAGTGGTCTACTTTGGTTGTGTCCTTTTTCACTGCTGCACCTGATTCCTTCCCTATACTCTTGCTTGGGCCTCCGATCTCCTTGATGATGATAGGTGGGATCACCTACATTGTGCTGGTTCTTTCGGTGCCCCTTGCATCAGTTTTGAAGCTGATCTTCCAGGCAGGAGACCAGAGCGTGATTACACTTTCAATCTCTTCATCTGCTACCATATAAGGAAGCAAGGTCTAGGTTTTATCCTTGTGGGCTCTGATATGGATGTTATGCATGGTAACCTAGAATGCTGCAATGCCCTTGTATCTGTGATATTCTGCTGAGGAAAACCAGGGTTGAGAATTGATGGTTATTTCCAAGCTGCTCTAGAAGAGGACCCAGAAGACTTGGTTATCCTCTACGCGATGCACATCCTTGGAGTCCCACAAATGGGCATAACGAGCCCCTTCGCACATGTCCAGAGTGAGCTCAGGGAGGACCAACTCCTCAGGGGCTTCCCAGGTGACTAGGGCTATGAGGAACAACAAACAGGAGTAGAAAAAGGCATTTCCCTGCTCCTGAGATTCATTGACGTTGGTCAAGAATTCACAGCACAACTATTAGGCCCAATTGAGGCAGAACCCATTTCCACATTGGCCTGCTAACTGAATGACATAAGTAGGGACAGTTGCGACCTGGCCTTTTCACATTAGCTTGCACGCTAATAACATGGTACCCAGTTGCGTACCAAGGTCACTGATAGACTTGATGATGAAGCCTCAAGTATTTCGCTCCACATGGTAATTTTGGCACACATATTCAACAGTTTCTGCCTCATACTTCTTGCCCATGCGATCCAGAGGGTGTGGCCTTTTCATGGGGAGGCTAGTACTCCTGTGAACTAGCACAACATTGATGGGGATTTTGTCACGAATCCACAGGCAGCCATCATGAATCAGGGCAAGCAACTATCGGGCCAGCCGGTCCGTGATGTTGTAGTGGCCGAAGTGTGGCATCTGTAGTAGGTTTAGGAGCCCGGATTCGGCCAATCCACACACCCAGCACTGGGGAATAATTTTGATGCCATCGTTTGCCTGAATCATGTCCAGGTATAGCTTGGGTGCCAGCTCAAGGAAAGCTTCAAAATTTTCCAAGTCTTGATCGTCAAATTTGATCTCATGGAGCCTTCCACAAGGGTCTCTAAGGACAAGAATCTCTCCCGGGGTCAGTGGCATCTGCAGATAGGTGATCAGACCATAGAGGTTATTTGGTGTGTGCATCGAGGGCTTTCATGGTCAGACAAAGGGAGGCAACCAACTGATCGGGTCGACGGGCTGGGCCTCCTCCTGCGCATCCTGAGCCCGGGGCATCGCCCGCGGGGACTTGACATTTCTTCGGGAAGTCCTAGACTTCCCCCCAGCCCATTTCACAGGTTTCAGGGGCTTCCCTATGCCTGTGATTTCTCTTTTCCCTTCTTTGTGACCGACATGGAGAGCACTTCTTCATCTTCAGACCCAATCTCCATTACTTCCTCAGTTACTGGCTCCAAGGGTTCAGGAGGGTTCGTGGTTGTCATTAAAGCGTGAAATATGAACTCAGGATTACTACTGTCAGAAGGGGTTGGCTGCTCAGACATGAACACGATGCTAGGGACACAAAATTTCTTACAACACAACTTCGTCCAAGACAGCGAGGCTAAGTACAAAATATTTGAGCAATACAGAACCTATGTCTGATCTATCTTGCCCTTTTTGTAGTTCTGGCGATAAACCAATGGTAGGGTAAACTTCACTTGGAACTTATCATTAGGTAAATAGTGAAAAATCTCCAGAATTCACCTCATTAAATTCCTGCCGCCCGCTCCGTTCAACAGTAACTTTTACTTTTTACCAGATTTTATTGTTCCAATGGCTAGTTTTCGATCCTCGTTTGCTCTCAGCATATCTGTTGCACTTGGATTAAACACTTGCACCTCCTGTGCATCCCTCCCCCAACACAAGTTGGTTCCCCAGGTAATTCAAAGCCAGAGACATGTTAATCTGACATTCGTCATCCCAAAAGAACATGACATCCTTCGTAACCAAGTTTTTCAGAGGTGTTGTGATTAGTGCATACTTTTGAATGAACTTCCTGTAATAACCTATGTGGATGAGGATTGAACGCAGTTGTTTCCTTGTTGTAGAAGTTTCCAAATTTATGAGAACTTTTTCTATTGTATCTACATCCCCAATCGGAGCCAATGCAGGGTGCATCTCAATGCTACCTGTTCGTAGCTTGAGTGGTTTGGGAACTGTGTGCATCCCCTCTAATTTTGAGACAGAGATAGCTCGTGGATTATCCTTACACTCCTTTAGGGCTAGGCTATGTTAATTGACCATGTCCGGTAGCTGCATTTCCCATGTTGGCATCTTAGGTGCGACATACGGGGGCGAGCCACCACATACTACAGTGTCAATGTCTCGCAGAGCTGCGTCAAGAACCTCTGTTCCACCTAATAACCCAAATGTCCCAAAAAATCCATCCTTCAATGTCTCCCAGTGGTAGGTGTGCCTATGTATCTCCATGTCTAAATAAAATGCAGTGGGAAGTGGTCCCAAGGCATGAATAAATAGATGAAAACCCACTCTTATGTAGTCATGTCGCATCATTTCTTTATCCAAGCGAACAGATACTCACGCGGGTCTCCTAGGCCAAGCTATGTTCGGACACGTAGGTGAGCGGGCGGTTCAAATCGCAAGATCATCATATCCCAACATTCTTCCCAACCCTAGAATGCCTCCTTATGCGTATCCCACCACCGCACAGGTGTTTTACGCATGGCGAGATTATGGGCCCATAGCCTTCATCCTCTTGGAATCTCAGGTTCAAATTATCGCAAAAATTCCTTAATATTACTAGAACCATCAAAATAGGTTAGGTCTCTTACCTTCGAGGAAATGCAGCAGAAGTCCTTTGTGACCCAAAGACATCGCAGCGTAGAGACATCATGTAACTAGTTTTTCCAACTCTCGATCTCCTCGTCGGAGTCGGAGAAGCATTCATTGTCTTTTTCCCAGCAGAGTACACCATCCGCCGTAGGGTTGATCCAATATTCATCTCACGCAGTCAACTTATAAATGTGATCTACATCTTCTTCATCGTGTATCGGATCTGTATATAGTTCGCCTTCCACAGGATCTAATGGTATTATCACCCTTGTACCGTTATTTTCAAACACCATGCTTCTCTTCTTCAAGTTAATGATGCCTCCCATATCTATGGCCCAATCTAACCCTAGAAGCATAGGGTAGGGGTCCACATCTTCTACAATATGAATTACTTCAAAATCAGCCCAGACCTTGACCCCTTCGATATCTACCATGATCTTTGACAATCTCCCCAAGGGTATGATCTTCTATTGATTCGCCATACGCGGCTGGATAGTGGACCAATCCAACTTGGGTTCTCCCATTTGTTGCCATGTTTTCTTTGGTAGCACATTTGCATTTGACCCTAGGTCCAAAATAACCTGATCCATTTCATAGTCACTGATATGTGATGTCAACCACATCTCCCTCCTGGTGCATTTCTTATATCTGTATAGTTTGTGCACATCCTTGATTTCTGGGGGTAGGTTGGGTCATGTTGCGTAGATATCTATTAATGCCTGCAGATTATCCACAACCTTTGGGTTGCGCAGCAGCTTCATACATGCCTGCAAGAAGGGTTTGACCTCCTCATCTACCTTAAAGTTTGTAGGTGACTGAGAAGTAGATGCATCCGCCTCAGTAAAGTCTTTGCAAGCTATGACAAATGTTTTTTTTTCCTTTTTTAGGTCCAAACCTTCTTGTTTGATAACTTCTTGTCGAATCAGAGGTTCAATCACAGCCTTCTCCCTCGGTCCCCCGGTGACCATCCCACTGCGTGTTACGATATTCACACTTGGATCTTTGTCCCGTAGTTCAGCCTTAACCCTCTACACATTCTGTGTAGGTGTCGGCTGCTTCTCCTGCATCTTTGCTATCAAGATTGGACAGTCTTCAATCACATGGTCCAGCTGTCTGCAATACCAGCAGGACTGCCTTGTAGGGTTTGGACAGTCCCTTACAAAGTGCCCTACTTCTTCATAGTTATAACAAATTAGTTGCCCTCGTCCCCGACCTGCGCTGCCACCTCTTCCGCCCCCCCTGCCCCTGGCTGGGGATCCACCTATGCCCAAGAGGGATCTTGGCGAGGATGGATTTGACTGTACCCTATATATATTCCCTCAATCGATCATCAAATCATACGTCCGATAGTTCTGTTCATCATGTCCTACAGATCTATAGAACCTACACCATTTCTGCTTTACTTTTGGGACATACGCAGCAAGGCGGGGGCAGTGGTTTGTGTCGTGCAGACCTGCAACGTGACAATCATCGCACCATAGTGTCGGCCCACTTGATCCTGCAGTTTCTCTAAGGTGCAACGGACTAGGTCCCCTGGCCTGCATATAGTCTGCTAACAGAGGATAGTTATCCTTGGTGTGACCATTCGCCCTGCATCGTATGCACCATCTTTCAGGGCTAGCCTCTGCTCCTCACTCCTTTCATAGATTCTGGATCTCCATGTGAATCAATTCCAGTTGTCCTTGGATCTGTTGGACGCCCAGTTGTGTATCATATCTAGGCATAGCTTCTAACTTCATAGCAACCTCCAAGGATTTTTCCTGCGATTTGAAAGTTTGGTGACCCATGGGTACGTGCAGGTGAGGTGGAAACATAGCGATGAACCACTCCATGTGTTTTCTATCATCATACTAAAATCATCCTTCTCTGATCACCTTCTTCAGTCGTTGATCGGCCTCCCACACAGACTCAGAAGGACCTTGCTTGAAATATTTTGGGTCCACCACTATTTGCGAGTAGGACTTAGGCTTCTTGAATTGTTGTTTTAAGGCATTCTTAATCTCTTCAATGGCTACGTTCACATGTTGGCCGATGTATCCCATGTACCAGTCCAAAGCTCTTCCTTCAAAGGCAAGGGACAACTGTGCCCTTTTCACCGCGTCACTAGCTACGTTCTGCGCAGTCCATACCGATCCTGCGACAAACAGAATTGATCCATGTCTTCATCTCTCACACCCATAAAGGTAGGTAACTTCATGTGTGCATCCATGTCGTCTTCCGGTGGTAGTGGAGGTGTGGGTGAATTCTTACCCCTATGGTGGTTTGAAAGTGTTGTGGCTGGAGGAATTTGCGCAGTCGCTTCTCTTACCAGACTGTAGACAGATCTATCCCCTTTTTGGTTGGTCCAATAGTATTTTCCACTTCACGTTGTACTTCCATTTAGATCATAGGTCATTCACTCAGTGTGGCTATGCAGAATACTCTTTTCGCACAGAAATATCTTGATCAGTAATGGTAAGGTTTTCAGAAACTTACCCCGGAAACCCTTAAAAGATCGTCGCTCTGCCTCAGAATAGGAGACGAATTGATCGATGGAAAAGTCTGTTACAAACCCTCCTAGCACATTGTCCACCCAGTGATCCACCGTGCAAGTGATGGTGTTATCAATATTCTCTAACTTTTGGATCAATTCTAGGGTCCACTGTGTGACCCACTCATCTTTCCAACACTCTTGAAATTCTACCAGCCTTGCGAGCCACTCCTGGAGCTCGATCGCAATTGTTACAAAGAATATCTCATAGATCTCCGTGAAAATATACTTCTCCTTCCACTCTTTGGTGGTCAACTTCTTACTGCGGTTTTATTTTACTACGAATTCCTGAACTTGTTTTTCAAATCATTCATTGATTTCTTTTCTTTCAGGTTTCCAATAAGGCCTTGGCATTACTGATCTCTCTCAAAATTCTCCCGGTCTCAGAAACGGAACCATTTGTTGGCTTAACGGATCCTGACCCAGGTTCGGAGGTTAAGGTTTTCCAAAAAACCCCTATACTATTGGCCCTTTCGGCAGTGACCTGCTTTCGCAGTCCAAAGTCTCACCTGAAGTAGTATGGGATGGTACCGGAACCAGGTTTCCGCACCCTCAGAGAGAGTAGGTAAGTTAATTTCGAAGCTTCTGAGGTTCGTAATTGACAGATCTATTCACTAAAAGGTTCACAGCAGAAATAGAACAACGTGCAACTCAACCTAAACAAGCTGTTATCAAATACAGATCTATTCAAGAGCTTCACATCCATGCGTGTCTTGCCAATTATCAGAATAGAGAAAAGTATTTGCAACTAATCATAATTACAGATCATAAATACAGACACTTCGTAGCCTAAGAAAATGACACAGTCACTTTTCGTAGCTCAAATCAGTAACACAGAAGCATCTAGAGCTTAACCAGATATCACAGATTCATATATTCCAACAATACTTCTGCATTCATTAGTCTTTCAGATCTACTTACAATACCCAAAACTAGCCCATGCACACAACCTAGCGGGGTCCGCAAACAGCAGGACTAAGGATCTTCGCGCACACATCAGTAGGATTCCTTACCCAAAACAACCCTAGACAGATCTAAGAGTTCGCACATAGCATCAATTCCAATTCTTTCCTACTATGACTCAAAAAAGGTTCACCTATTTATAGTGTTTTAGCCTATGCATCCAATGGTCCACAAACTATGGTTTTCAAACTCTTGGTCTACTCTTGACCCATTTACAATGCATTAGGGGCTTTGACCCACCCCAAATCCCCTGCGTTAGACTAAAATATGCCAAAAATATAATAAAATACTCAAAATTATCCCAATTCGCAGCCTTTGGAGGACCCTGTTCCAACACTAGTGTTTGCATAACCAAACCTGAGCCTCATCAATATTTGATATTCCTTTCATCCTCCTAGGTGTGCTTTGTGTGCACCGTACGAAATGGCTAGGGTGGACCTAAAAGCGAAGTCCAAAGCTTCATATTGTTGTTCTTCGGGAATCTTCTTCTCAAACTCATCAAGAAATAAGTCAACATCCCCAATGCCATCATAATATGGTAATTCATGTACCTCTGATGCGACGCAGCGAAGCGATTTAGTAATTATATTACACCACTTAGTAGAAACTATGTGCAATCGGTTCTTCCATTTATCCAATTCTTCGTCGGAGTCTGAAACGCAAGAGCTATTGTACTCCCAAATTATCCTTCCATTAGTGTTCGAATTGATCCAATATTCATCCTGCACAGTGATATTATATATGTTTTCAATATCACCATATTCATTCTGAACTGGTTCTGAAGATCACACACCTTCAGAGGGGTCCAAAGGGACAACGAACTTGGTACCATTATTTTGAAACACCACCTTCTATTCTTCATATTAATTGTGGCCTCCATATCATAAACCCAATAGAATCCAATAAAATCAGGATACAAATTGCTATCATCAACAATCTCAATGACTTCAAAGTCTGATAACATACGTGCACCATCAATGTCTACTTTGATGCCATGCAATCGACCCATATGAATAATTTTCTGTTGATTGGCCATTCTTAGCTGAATCGGAAACCACTGTAGCTTTGGTTGTCCCATTTTTTCCCATGTCTACTTTGGAAAACATTTCCATATGATCTGATATCAAGAATGAATTGGTCCATTTCATAATCTCCTATCTACATAGTTAACCACATTTCTCTATTGGTTCTCTTCTTATTTCTATAAACCTTATTAACTACACGGTGTTCAGGTTGTGGTTCTTCTTTGCTAGCGTAGTTGTCAATCAGCCCCTACAACCCTTCCACATATTTTTCCCTTAACAACTTCATACATGTCTGCAAAAATGACTTCAGAATGGATGGATCAACTTCCTTTGTTTCAAGAATCTCCCTGGGTTTATTCTTCTGCAGAATCAACTGCCTCTATGATATTGTTGTCGAAGCTCCAAGATCCATAAAATTATTCTTCACTTCCATGAAGGTTTCTCTTTCTCACTTTACATCGAACCCATTATTATTTTCTCCATCTTTCCAGACCCATGTATCCTCCATATGATTCTTTCATTTTGCTTTTTCTTCTCCATTATTTATACCACTTTGTGTCACTATGTTGACACTTAGCTCCTCGTCACGTGGTTCATATCTCATCATTTGTATGTTTTGGGTAGGTTGATGATTGTGATTTTCCTGCATTTTAGCCAATAATGTAGGACAATATTCTATTTCATGATCAAATGCACGACAATACTTACAATAATTTGCAGCTAGATTCTAACAATCCCTGGAGAAATGTCCAAGCTGACCACAATTATAACATATGATCTGTCTATAGCCTCATCTAGTGCCTCCTCCTGGGCCTTGGAATGCTTCGCGCACTATTGGAGATCCAGGATCTTTGCATCCTTCTACTTGCATTCTGTACTCCCTAGGACTCTGATGCATTTTTATATCATAGCTTCAACATTTCCTTTCACCATGTCCCACCGAGCTACAGAATTTACAGAACAATTACTTTGGTGACTGGATATACTTCTACAGAAAATGATAGTAGTCAGTGGGGTGCAAGCCTACAACTTGGCATAGTCTACACCACACATTTGGTCGCACACTTGCTCCATCACTTGGCCCAAGCTTCATTGGGCTTAGCATCCCAGGACTCAAGTACTCTTTAGAAATAGGACACTGATCCTTATAGTGGCCCTCTGCTTTGCAATTTATGCACCAAACTTCTAAACGTGTGTTAGACCAAACCTCTTTCCCTTCTTCAAATATTGTAGTTCCATATGTAAGCTCACCAACTGGGTATGGATCTGCTTAACGCCTATGTTGGTATCTGCTACTGGCGAATCTTCTAGTTTCATCACAATCTCCAATGCTTCCGCTTGGGTTGCGATCTTCTGCTGCGATAATGGAAATCTAAGATGTGGCAATAGCGTAGCTATAAATTACTCCTTGTGTTTCTCATAAAGGATCTCAAAGCTGACTTGACTTAGTAGCGACTTGAATCATTCATCTACTTCCCACACAGTTTTAGTGACTAATTGCTTGATCTCTTTGATCTCCGTAATACACGGTGATTATGATTTCAACTTCCTAAATTCGACATTCAACAAAAGCTTTTTCTGATCCATCATGGCCTTTTGGTTCATCGTGGAGTACTTCATATACTAATACAAGACTTTGTCCTACAATTTTATGACCAAATGTTCTTTCTTCATATTCTCATGATTGATTTTAGCAATCTCCACATTGCTTTTGCAAAAAACCAGAATTGATCAAGATCATTTGATCTGAGGCCTTTAAACATAGGAATATTCAATGTCTGAGCCATTTTAAATGGGGGATATGGAGGTGGAGGTGGAGGTGGAGGTGCAGGAAAAATATGGGGATGGGTTGTGATGGGAGTAGAGGGCTGGGGAATCCTAACAGCGCCTTGATGATCTCCAAATTATATTGACACACTTCTAGGGGTCGCAGGGACATTGCCTTCTCCTTCTTCTCTTTCAGACCTAAAAAATGGACTATACTCAGTCTCAATGTAATTATCACGATCTAATCTAAATCTCTTACCGCGTCACGTAGTTCCAGTTTTTCTTCCTCTGAACATCAATCAGATTGCATTCGCAGCACACCCTTTTCACACAATAGTGTGTTAATCCAAAGCTTTAATGAGTTTAAGTACTTACCTCGCAAGCCTTTGAAAATTTTTCACTCGACTTCATTGTAGGACATAGATGTATCAATCGTGAACTCAGTAATAAATCCTCCAAGAATACTATCAATCCAATAATCAACAACCCTTAAGATATTGTTGTTTTTCTCCTTGAGTCACTTAATCAGCTTTGGGTTCCATGACGTAAGCTCATTTTTTAAATGGGTCGTATTCTCATCTAATCTGGATAGCCACTCATGCAACTGTTTAGTGAATGATGAGAAAAATATCTCGTGTTGATTAGTGAAAATATATTTCTGCAACCAATTCTCAGTAGATAGGAGCAGATTTCTTTTTTTTTGTGCTACAAATTCGCACTCTTTTATATCTACCCAGTCTTGAATCTCTTTTTTGGAAGGATGCCACATCCACATATCCCTCAATCAGATCTTGGTGTCGGCATTGGAACCATTTTTTGGCTTAATGGGGCCTAGACCCAGGTTCAGATATGGTTGCGCGAACCAACAAAACTGATTATTACCGGCTCTTTCGGCAACGATCTATTGTGTAGACCGAAGTCTCACTCGAGGAAATATTAGGAGATGCTAGAACCAGGTTTCTGCATCTAGAGGGACTATGGAGTGTGTCTTTATGTCTTATCTTTGTTTTAACACTTATCAGAGCTTTGTAGAACACATATGATAACTAGGCATTTGTTGTTTAATACTTCTAGTTAACTAGCTTTCAAACTACGCGATTGGACTTTAACATGCAGTAAACAACATAAGAAATCATAACCCAGAGTTCATGATGAAAATATAAATACAAACCTTACTTGGAAAAAATAACATCAAAATAGAGATAAAGAAATCATATAAGTAAAGAACACAGATCTGTATTCAAGGTATTATTTTATTACTTCACATCTTCTCAATACAACACTTTCTGCCATGCGCACTCAATTGCAGGGGTCTATGCACTCAGCTGTAGACTTTATAAGGTCTCTGCACACTCAGTTGCAGAATTTCTAAGGTCTCTGTGCACTCAGCTACATAATTTCTAAGGTCTCTGTGCACTCAGCTGCAGGAGCCTTCCCTTTCACACAAAACATAGAATACAAACCCAATAAAACCTTACATCCAAATGCATTCTATGACAAAATGTAGATATCAAACTTAATTCAATAGATATCCCTAGACTCCTTATATAGTCTTCTCTTTTACAATACCATGGTTTGAAAACCATGGGTGGAGCTCAACGAATACAAAATATTCCCATCCTTTTACAAAATAAGGGACTTTGACTCGCCCCAAAGCCCCTAAGACTCTATCATAACTGCATGTTGCGCACTTATCTCCTCAACATGCAGATTCTTTTACAAAAACTTCAATCTAGGGGTGCCATGTCCAAAACACTAGAAGCCTCATTCTTTAAATATCAAGGGGATAATTGATGTGAATGTTGTTTGGCGACATGTAATCATGGGTGCTACATAAGAGGGTGACAAGTGGCACAAATCGATTGGGCTTTAGGTTTTCATCTCATGCCATGTTGAAGTTGATATGGCAAATTAATAATGGTGTGGGCCCGAAGTTATCGTTATGCACATGTTAGCAAAATTGTATGTGGTTTTGGGAAACCGGACACTACCTTACAACACCCCATATAGTTGTTTCAGAAAATGTGATGGAGTGGTGTCACAATTCATCCCAACCATAGATTTGGATATGGGCATTTTCTATAAGCCTCTTCGCACCACCCCTTCCCTTGCTAACATATGTGTATGTTGGGCCATCGTAATCCATTGATCTGGAGCATGAGCATCGTGGAACATTGATGTAGTTTAAGTAGTTACTTTATATATATATATATATATATATATATATATATATATATAGCTACGACAGAATTTGACATCAGGTGGGATTCACTTAATAGATCATATGGTGGTGAATCACAGCTGGACACAAATAGCATGTGCGACCCCTCCTTTGTGACTTCGGCAAGGAGGCTACCCCCTGCACAAGTCACTGATCTAACCAATCGATTATGACCATCATATTAGTGTATTGTGTGGGGTCCTTCGTTATTGGGTGGTTGGAATAGCTATGTGTGTGTGTGTGTGTGTGTGTGTGTTTGTTGTAGAAGAAGAGTAAAATATTTAATTCAATAATCCAAACCTAAGAAAGGAGAATTGATAAAGAAAAAATGGATAAGAGACAAAAAAATTAACACCATTTTTCTAACAGTACAAGAGAAATTGAATTAGTAAGTGGACATTCCACTTGGGTAAGTGGGGTGTTTACATGTGGTATTAGAGCATCCAGGCTCAACACTTGGACTAGATGGGCTTTGTTCGACAAAAGTAACACCAAATATATGCAATGGAAATTCAAGATGATTTCTAGAATTATAGTAAGATAAATTTTAGGTTTTAAAAGTCGGTCTAAACTAATTAAGTGCATGCATAATTGATATACTGACTATGTGATTTATCTATGTAGAAAAACACAAAATATTTGACATGTTTCAATGTCATGAATAAATTAATAACTATGATTAGTAGTTAAAACCTTTGTGAATTCTACAGGCCTATGTATTATACTTAATGATTTGCTGCTTTTTTTATAATCATATGCTAATGTGGATTTTTTTGTTGTAGATAATCTGCTATAGAATTTTTGTAAGAGTAGGACCATGGGCATATTTTTGTTTTTTATTTAATTATTATATGCTAACAATTGTGTGTGGTTTACAACACATTACAAGCAACATAAGACAAATAAAAACAAAAAAATGAGGACCAAAATGGTCCAATATAGTTTCAATCAGTCACAGCTTGGAAATGAAGAGGTCAGAAAAAATGAAGAAGAAAGGTTAGTTGACAAAGGGGGAGGGGATAACTCTCCAGATTGGATGGATACTATGAGGATCCTAAGGGTTTAAGTTAGAAGCTTCAAGGTAGATAATGAGAGACTGGTGAGAGCTCAAGAAAAAAAAACTGAGATAAATGAAGTCATTCTACAAATTATGTCAGAATTATAGAGACATAGGGAACCTAAGATAAGGGCTAGTCATAGGGACAAGAGGATCCCTCAAGAGTTGGAAGAGAAAACAAATGCGATAGCCAATAACAAATCTAGGAAGAGGAATAGGTAAGAAAGTGAGGATATTATGCAGGGAAATGCACCATTGAGCACCCTAAGAGGAAGAACCAACACTTATGTGCATCACTCTAGGAGACCATCTAGATTTGCTACCGAGAGGCACCACCATCACTCTCATCATCACTTTCATCATCATCAGGGAAGGAATGAAAAGCATTACATGCCCGAGGAATACAAGAAATTCAAGGCACCCACATTTGAATAATTTTTTCAGAATTCATGATTATTTTGAAAATATGAAAGCCAAGATTTCTACTTAAAACTTGAAGGGAAAATCAGACATATGGTCGGAAGATCTGAAAAAAATTAGAGGAATCATTGAAGGAGAGTTGACATGGGATGAATTTGAGAAGCTTTTCAAAAATAAGTACTTGTTTGAGGGATATTATGACATTAAGGAAAAGGAATTTTACAAGGCCATAATGGGACAAATGACATATGAGGAACACATCACTAAGTTCATATAGTTGTTGAGATACATGCCATATGTCAAGGATGAAAAGGAAAAAATATAGCGGATTCCCAGTGGCCTACCTCTAGCATTCAAGGATCAAAATGATATTCTGGAACCTCAGGCATTGAATGGCCCATTAAAAATCTAAAACACTGTTATGAGTAGGAAAAGTGCGTACTAGAAGAAAAAAGTGACTGGAAGGTCAAGGATAATGTTGAACATAAAAATAAATGGCCCAAGAAATCAAAAATTAAAAAGGAAGGTAAGCACCCACCTGTTAGGAATAGGTTCCAACAAAAAACCAAATTAGTTGCTAAAGGAATCATGCCTTAGCAAAAAAAATAGAGCAGCAAAAGTTAGAAATTAAGGAGCAACTGAAATGTTGGACGTGTGGTGAAAATCACAGGAAAAGGGACTGCTCACATGAGAAATACGTAGGGCCAAATATTTACAACACCTAAGACGCTTGCACAATGGGTGATGTAACTTGGGATTTACCTTGAATTTATGCAACAGTGGATAATCTCCGGGCATATCACTAGGAATCCATCATTGAGATGGAAGGTAAGTTGTATGATCAGGTTGTTTATATTTTAATTGATCTTGACTCTAACTATAGTTATGTTAGCCCGGAACTTATGGAAAGATGCAATATGGCTCAGGAATTGCATGTAGAACCATGGCTAGTTCAATTGGAAATAGGAATAAAGAAAAAAGTGAACTATTGGGTAAAGTTATGTGAGATTGAGCTCCAAGACATGCCAACCATAACACACCTAAATCTGTTACCATTGGTGGCGTGTAGCATATTTTTGGGTATGGATTGGTTATATGAATACCATACCAAGGTTGATTGCTACGAAAAGGAAATTGAATGCCTAGATGAAGCGATAAGGGAAAGGATATGGCAGGGAAAGTGAAAGCCTACCTTGGTATGGAAAGTTACAACCATGAAATCCAAGCGTAGCTACCGGAAGGGTTTCCATTTATTTGTGGTGTTGATTACCTGTCACGACAACACAAATGGCCATGTTGAAAAGGAAGGGAATGAAATTCTACAAAAATTCCCCATATTGCAACAATTTAAAGATGTGTTCCCATAGGATATTGCTAGATTGCCTCCTCACCAAGAGGTTTATTTTTCAATTGAATTGGTGTTTGGAGAAACACCAACATCTAAAGCATTATACAGGATGAACACCCCTGAACTTGTCTAACTAAAGCTACAAATGAAGGAAATGCTTGATAAAGGCTACATTCAACCAATTGTGTCGCCATGGGGAGCTCCAGTACTGTTTTTAAATAAAATGCATGTGACATTTAGGCTCTGTATTGATTAATATCAATTGAAAAAGGTGACCATTAAGAACCAATATCCATTCCCATGAATTGATGACATGTTCAATCAGTTGAGAGAGGCAAAAATATTCTCTAAGATAGACTTGAGTTCTAGATATCAGCAATTGAGAATCAAAGAAGAAAATGTTGACAAAACTACTTTCAAACAAGATACAAGCACTTCGAGTATGTAGTGGTACCTTTTGGGCTTACCAATGTCCCTGCCAATTTCATGTGTTTAATGAATAGTGTGTTGCATCCTTATTTGGACAAGTTTTTCATTGTTTTTGTAAATGAAATATTGGTGTATTCAAGGAATTAAGAAAAGCATGAAAAACATGTGGCTGCAATACTACAGTTGCTAAGGGAACACAAGCTCTATGCAAATCTCAACAAGTGTGACTTCTTCCAGCCATAGATACACTATTTGTAGCATATTTTCTCCAAGGAGGGGATATCAGTAGACCCGGAGAAGATCAAGGCCACAATGGAGTGGATAAAAACTAAGAATGTGAGTGATATATGATCATTCATGGGATTGGCATGTTATTATAGGAGGTTCATTAGGAACTTCTCCAAGATAGGCCATCCTATCACATCGTTGTAGAGAAAAGGAAATAAATTTGAGTGGACAACTTAGTATGCAGCAAGCTTCAAGAAATTGAAATAGTTTCTCATGAATGCACTAGTGTTGAGGATTGCAAATCCGACAAGGATTTTTGGTATGCACAGATGCATGCAAGGAAGGGAACGATGAAGTCTTGATGCAAGAAGGATAGCTATTTTGTTATGAATCAAGTAAATTAAATGAGCATGAGGTTATTTACGTGAATCGCTATCTACAGCTAGATGCCATCATTCGTGAATAGAATATGTGGAGGAATTACCTCCTTGGTAGGAAATTTACACTTATGACAAACCATAGTGGGCTTAAGTATTTTTTTGAGTGACCCAAGTTGAATGCGAGGCAAGCTAGATGGTTTTCCATACTTAGTGAGTTCAAATTTGAGATCAAGTACATAAAAGGAAAAGAGAATATGGTTTTTGATGAACTTAGTAGGAGGATTCAATTGAATCACTTGGAATCCATAAGCTCATACGAAATGGAACTAGTAGAAAGGGTCAAGAATGTTGGACAACATGATGAAAAATATCAACAAATGAAAGAAAAGTTGCAACAAGATGGTGGGGATGAGGAATATAATCTCATTGATGACAACCTTAATAGGTTCAAGAACGTCATCTATGTTCTAAATAATGATGAATTGAAGAGGCTCATAATGAGATAGTTCCATGTCAAGCCATATTCAGGCCATCCAAGTTACCAAAATACTCTCACAACCATTAAAAGATTATATTATTGGCTAAATTTGAAGAAATAAGTGGTTATTTTCATTGCTAGATTCATAGAATATCAACATGTGAAAGCATAATGAAAACATCCAACAAGGTTACGACAACCCATTCCCATTCCAAAATGGAAGTGGAACATGATATCCATGGATTTCATCACATGTTTACCAAGAACCTCCAAGAAACATGATGCAATTATGGTGGTGATTGACAAGTTGAGCAAGGTGGCTCATTTTGTGGTGGTCAAATCCATCAACTCTACTAATGAGGTGGCACAAATTTTTACAAAAGATATCATGAGTTTGCATGGAGTTCCAAGGAAAGTAATCTCAGATAGAGATGTTAAGTTCACTTCAAGATTTTGGAAGTAATTTTTTGTAGGTTTGGGAATAGAGTTGGAATTCCGTACAAATATCATCCACATATGGATGGGAAAACAAAGAGGGAAAATAGGATCCTAGAAGACATGTTGAGGATGTATGTGATTCATCATCCCAAGAAGTGGGAGGAGTATTTTCCACATGTAGAGTTCACATACAACAATGGCTACCAAGTGTTGAGATTCAAAAAGATGATGAACTTAGTGAAAAGTAAGCACCTTCACTAAGTGGGGCCCGCAGGCTATTTTTAGGTGTATGTCTATTTTTAGACATGGTGAGAATATTATATAAGTTGCAGGATTCTATTTGTAGATGGTTGGTCAAATGTGGAAAATAGATGAAATTCTATTTTTAGAATATTGGGCGAAGTCTATTTATAGATCATCGATCAAAAAATAAATGCATGTCGATTATTATTAGCTCTTAATAATAATCCGACAATAAACATCAACTTATTCTCTTGGAGAACTTTATTTCAGTGAACAGATTTGGAAAATTAGTGGGCTGAAGGAATTAAAAAATTCCTAGGGTTTATTGGTGGCTCATGCATGGAGGACTTAGTTAGAACTGAAGTGGAAAAGTTATGACAGAGTTGGAAGAGTAGTGTTACACAGTAATTTGTCACCGTCCCTACCATTCCCCGTCCCGCACAATGGAGGACCCATTTTGTGACCTGTGAACATTGTCATGCCTTGAAATCATCATCAATGCATTCCTCTAAACATGAGCTTCAATTTCCCTAAAGACATCTCCTTGCAAAAAATAGTGAAAACATCTCCTTTTGCATTGGCGCGGGCAAACAGTTCATCACTCGCGCCAATGGGGAAAATCCTACAAAGAGGCCGCGCCAACTGGCGCTCTGTCCCAGAGCAGTAGTCGCACCAGCCAATTTAAGGAGTGTTTTTTAAATAAAGATGGCAGAATTTGTGTTTCAACAAACTCAGAAACCATTGCCTATCTTGAGTTCGGAGGTTTGGCTGCGGGAGTTCCATGGAAGGGAAGTGGTTTCCCACCTCCCATGGAACCTTCCTTGTTGATAGGGCCAATCCCACAATAATAGGGATCCCAACTCCCTCCTTCCCCATCTATAAAAACCTGCTCAATTCTATGGCAAGCTAGTTTTGAAGTGCCTAAGCTTTGAATCTCCAAATTCCCAAGAGCCTTTGTGCTGTAAGAGCCCTCCTCCTTCCCTTAAGGGCGACTCAAGTAAGGAGACTATCGTCGAGAGACTCTGGAGAGGTTTGCCCTTTCCCTGCGAGCTTTGCGAGACGTGAACGACTGGAGACCCATCCGAAGGAGACCGTGACGTCGGAACATTGGTTGTACTCTCTTTCGATTGTTATTTAATGAATGATTACGGTTATGGTTCCACTCTGTTTTCACTTATGTTAATACGAGTTATATCCTTTCTGACTGATATATAGTTGCGTATTCTGGATTTTATGCTTGTATTCGTGTTGTTTCTTGCATGCGCAGGTGTCCATCCGCGGAGATCATGGGAGGATCGTGATCTGCCGAGGCTGAGGAACGGGAACGCTCTCTTTTACGGATCATAGCATTGGATTCCAGGTAGGCCTCCATCTTTGGTCTTTTATTCGTAACTAGGAATCTGCGCTGTAACATTTGATGATTTTTTCTAGACCCCTGCTGGGCTAGTAGGGATCGCCTCTGTCCGCAGAGGGGATTTACCTCCTCAACAAGTAGTTACAGGAGTTGTTATTTAGTTTAACTCAGTTAATGGAGTTAAACTCAGATGAGCTAGTTGTATCTAGTCTAACTGAAAGATACACTAGTGAGAGTTAGGTGAATTAATTAGTTAATTAATTCACAACTAATAACTCACTAACAATTGAACAGAAACAATAGTTAACTACAGTGCATGTCAGTTCCAGTGGAGACCCAGTGGAGAGATAAGTGAAAGGGTGAGATGGACTATCCATTGTGACTATGTGATACATTTAATGCATCTGACACACATTGGAGTTGCCAATGAGGATTGCGCAGTCAAGGCAAGACCAATTCAAATTCATTCAGGGGTCTTCTTCAGCAGGTATTTTGTAGTGGAGGCAGGCTGTCAGGATGCAAGAAATTGGTGCATAGATATGCAAATTTCTTCACAACAATGTGTAATGATTGTTGATTGTACTGAGAGCTTGATGTACTAAGATTTGTATGAGATTATTACATGATTCCATTGATATACATAATATATTATAGTTGGGGTTTTTAGCTTTAATCTTTCCCATTAAACAACTGTGTTATGTGCGATTGAATTTATTCACGTGTGTTTGCAATTGAGTTTTAAATTTCTGCAAGTTTAACAGTGGAAGGATTTTGTATTTAGCAAGAAGATAAATATTGTTATATCAAGAGAATCTATTAATACATCAGTATTATAATTTTCCACTTGGTATTAGATCAGTATTGATCACTGGAGATTGCAATTGTGAATAAGTGTTGAGTTTTGTGCTGGTGGACAATTCGAATTTGCTGCAAAAATTTCTTGGTGCGACAATTGAGTATTCATTGAAATTCCTTTCAATGGGTTGCGATTGGAGTATGCCCTTGAGGGTAGCTCGAATTACATAGCCTGGAAGGATAGGACAGAGGCAGTGCTTGAAGATAATGGGTTGAAGGATTTCATCGATAGCGATGTTCCTAAGCCTGCTTCTAGCGATGTTGTGGGACTTGACGCATGGAAAAAGAAGGTAGCAAAGACAAGAAGAATTATATTGCAAGGTGTGAAAGACCATATAGTTTCAAGCCTTCACAGGAAAGCCACTTCATTTGCAATGTGGAAGGCTTTGAAAGATCTTTTCCAAAGTAGCAGCAACCAGAGGAAGTTGGCACTGAAATATAAGCTCAGAAAAATAAAAATGGAGAAGGGCGACAGTATTCCAAAATATCTCACGAATTTTTTCCATTGTAGGTGTTATTTTCAGTATTTTCAGCCTTCCTCCAGTGATCAAACATGCTCTTACAAAGTGATTTTAAGGTGTCAAGGTCAAATTTTGTCATTTCAGTGAGTCTTCAAGTAAAATTTGGTCACTAGGTATTAGGTCTAGGGTTTTTTTTCACTCCTTTAAAAGTTGTCCAAATGTCGGTCCATGTCACCATTCAGCTGAGTGTACCATCATTCAGAGGGTTTTCATCATCATGTCAAGTTCCACTGGGTCATTTTACTCCTTGTTCATGCTTCAGTTGTGCCTAGGTATGGTTCATTTCCCTCTCCTAGGGTTTTGGAGGTAATTTCTCTTGGATGGTCAAATCATTAGCAAAACTTGTATCCTAATGTTCTTATACCTTCCCCTATCCTTAATGTACCTTATTAAACACTTCCCATCACTGATATCCCCCAAATTCCTCATTTTCACACAAACCCTAGTTTCTTGCTACAACTTGGCAATTTTCTAGGCTAGGCCTATGTTTTTCCCTTTTGGACCTCTTCCCCTCACTAAATATTTTAAATTACACTTTCCCCTGCTTCCTAACATCCCTCCCTGGTTCCCAAAATTTTCTCAAGAATTTATAAGCCCCTTATCCCCTTCATTTCACTTCATTTCGACAAATCTCTTTTTCCAGACATCGGGATAGGTTTTACTCCAATGATGTTTATGAGAAATAAAAGATGAATTTTGGAAAAATTAGAGAGGTTTTTTTCCACAATAGGCAAGGAAGAAAAACCTCCTTCACTTTTTACACAGGTGTCATGGTCTTAGAGAAATGTGAAAAATACAGTTGCCTCAGGAGAATTGATGCACCTCTGAAGTGACCTTCGGAAAATCATGATTTCTCTAGGCTTGGTTGGCCAAATGACTTGCTTGATGAGTCAAATGGTAACTAGACACAAAGATATTTCCAATGAGCTATCATGAGATCAATTTGGAGTTGAGGAAGACCTTAAAACGTTGACTGCAACAGCACTCTGCCTTGAGGCAGCCTCATTTTGCACATTTTGACCAGTCTTGGGAGATTTGATTTTTGACAGGGAAAATGAACTCCAAATTGAATAATTCTAGTTGGGTTGGAAATTAGAATCAATAAGCTTTCCATAGATCTATCCTGCACCCAATTTGGACACCGAGAAGGTCTCCAAAAGTCTCCTGCAAAAGGGCGCGATGCGTTGGGTTTATGGCGCGACGCGTTGGGTTTGTGGCGCGACACGTTGGGTTGTGGCGCGACGCATAGAGCTGCAAGCTATTTTCACAAAAATTTCATTCAAAACTTCAATTTTCTCGGTTTCCTTTGGTCCAAAGTAAGTCAAACAACTCTTCCATTTCCAATAAACGTGTGTCTTATGATGTTTATGAGGATTTAATAAAACAAATTCAAACCCTACTTCCTTGCTCAAGAAATGTTTCTTTAAGGTTTATACATTGGTTTTTTGTGGCCATCACTCCCTCAATTTTATCCCCTCACTATTTTTATAGTTTCATCAAACCTTTTCCCTATCCCCCATATCCCTAAATTCATCTACCCCTATCCCATATTCCCATTATCCCAAAAGCCTAGAGACTATCCCTAAAACCCTTTAATTCCCCAAATTTTAATTGGCAATATCCCAAAATTATCCTCATCCTCTCCCTTCATATTCCCTCACACATTTTCATACATTTGGAAGCCAAAGCCAAAGACACCTAAATTCTTCATACTCATCTAAGACAATATAGACTTTGGCAAACATGGAGACAGATTCCTCTTATGACAGAGTTGAAGAAGGCCTCAAAGCATAGGAAAAGGCATGATAGACTTCAAATATTGGCTGAAGCTTCCTTGGCCCAGCATAGTACATGATGGAGGACATGAAATTTTGTTTTTTTTTGGCCTAGACACAGATTTTTCAGCTCTACGCGTCGCGTCACTTGGCGCGCGCTTATGATTGGGAGCTCCTCTTGGAGAAAACTTTACATTTTTGGATTTGTCATGAAACGTTATGCAAGCCTACCTATGGCCAAGAGATTGTGATAGGTTTTGGGCTTCCAAAGGGGTCAAAAACACCCTAAAAATGACCTTTCTTCCCCTTTTTGGACACACAGGAAGCAGTGTTTGGAGAACTCATTTTTGGAGGGGCAAATGGAAGCCAAATTCAGAAATTCCACTTGTGTTGGAAATTAGACAGGAAGACCTTTCCAACAAGCCCACTTGGAGCCAATTTGGACACCGGGAAGGCCTCCAAAATCAGCTCCACACTGGCGCGATGCATAGGGAAAACTGGCGCGACGCATCGGGGATTTTTGCTCATTTTTTACACAATAACTCTGTTTTTCGCCTATTTTTGGACAGTTTGACTTTCTTACTTCCAAATGTTAAACTCATGATGTAATTTGATGTAATTTGATGGGTCTTGATGTAATTTTGTCAAATTTTTACTCATGGAGGTAGATTCATCCATCAAAAGGTGAATTGCAACTGAATGAATCGGTTTCCTATCTTATAGAGGCAAGCTATTCCACTGCCTATTTTCCAGTTCTCAGTTTAGATCTTGTTGAAACAGCTCCTAAACTTGTGAGCTTGACCCCTAGAGGCTGGGGATGAGTTATTTTTGTCTATATCTTGTATTTTTTCAGTCATTAGCATAGGTTGGACACTTGGGATTGCTTTGAGCATCATTGTACATTCATCTCTGCAGTTTGGAAAAGGAATAGACTAGGGTTTGCAGCACTCCTTGGGATTCATGTGGCTGTTTGTTTTGATGATGTGTTTCTCTCTATTAATGTAAGTTTACTGGTGCTTTATATGTATCATCTTCCCTCTTATTTCTTCTTAAGTTAAACAAACAAGGATAAAGGTGGAATTCATTAGATTTGCAATGCTCTACCTAGGATTTGTTTAATTTTCTATGTTTTCAATTGTTTGAAGAGGATTCCTGAAAGGTTCTTTCCCTCTTCAACTCCTCATCGGTCTGAGCTATCCATTTCATTTAAAATTTAAGTGTCAAAAAAATTTCCTACCTTTCCCCATTCAGATCTCTACAAAAACTAGGCCTCATTCTCCAAACCCAAAATCTTCCTTTCTCTTTGATCCAAAAAACACTCTCAAAATAAAATCAAACTCTTTTACATATATACCTAGCCTAAAATCAGCCTTTATTCAAGTCATCTCAAGCCTCACTGATTATTTTTGCTGAAAATGACCAGGAGAGAGCCCTCTCCCGATATGGTAGGGCTAGCTACCAGGTTAAGCGTGGTTTGATGTTACCCTAGATTCTGCCTTTTTTAGCCTGAGGTAGATTTAGGCCATAACATAGTGGCGACTCCACTGGGGAGAAAATTTTGTTGTTTTCTTTATAAACTAGGTAGCCTTCGAAACACTCTTGCTTTGCATTAGCGAAAGTATATGAATGTTGCTTCAGTCAATCTCCGGTCTAGTTTATGAACTGAACATCTGGTTTCCTCAGTAAAATCTAATCAAGTTCAGATCTGATTGTTGATGGTGGATAACGATCAGACATCGGAAGGCTGAAATCATTCACCTGGCGATTCTAAATCAGTTTCGAGATCAGATCCAAGGACTCCACTGGAGGATGAACCTGACCAGCAGAAACATGAAAGGACAATATGGAAAGATTAGGTATTCAAGTTGGAATTTCATCCAAGACATTTTTTTCTTTGTCATAAATTATTTCTTCTCTTTTCCAGAGAATGTCAAGAAGGCTTTGCAAATTATATTGTATTTGATAAAAGATCCTCAGCCTGCATTTGATTCCTTCCCTTTGAAGATTGTGAATACCAAAGATTTGCATGCTTTTGAGCTTGATCAAGACCTTTCTTCCAAATCTTGTGATGACCATCTTCAAACTGATGAACCTCAAGAGACCAAGACTGATTCTACAGCATTTGTACATACTCCTATACCTTGTAAAATTCCAGATCGATACAAGCCTTTGATTTTACCTCCTATATCCGATGCTTTCCCTAAAAATCATGATCTATATCTACCAAGGTTTGATGGTGAACGCGATAACATCACTGCTGAGAGACATGTTCTAAATTTTGAATCTTTTCTTGACCTTTTTGAAGTTGATGAAGAGGATGTCAGTATTAGGCTTTTTGCTCTTTATTTGCAAGGCAAAGTCAAGAGTTGGTTCAAAACCTTGCCTGATGTGAGCATCTCAGCTTTCCAGCAGTTCGTCAAAGTTTTCCTTGACAGGTGGGTGGTCAGACAGAACCCTTTCTTGATTATAGAAGAGTATAACCATCTGAAAAGACTACCAGGGGAGACAGTACAATATTTTTCTACCAGGTTTAATCAAGTTTATTATTCGATGCCATTTAATATAAGACCTCCTCCTGGATCTGCTCTCTTGCACTACACGGGTGCCTTTGATCCAGAAATGGAGTTTTAGCTGAGAGAAAGGAATCTTGCAGCACTTGAAGAGATGCAGAACAGTGCAGTAGATGTAGAGGCTCATTTACTGATCCGAAGGGCAAGGTTGAAAGAAGAAGAGATGAAAAACATAGATCCGGAGGAATCGAAATCTCTAGAGGTAAAGCTTAACATGTTGGTAAGTGCAGTGGAAGAGATGATGCAAAAGATCACCACAAGGAATGAGTATAATTTTCAAGCTCATCGCTCACTGATTGAAGAAGAACAAGTTGTTGATCCAAAACATTTTGTTTCTTATCCCATTTTTCATAGATCTGATAATGATTGTTTTGTAGATCATCTTGGAGAAGAGAAATATTTTGATTTGACATGTATGCTTGATGATGTGTTTTATACCGATGATTTGCCTCATTTTGATCAGTATGATGATGATTATGTTCTCCAAACAGAAGCTAATCTTGCAGACAAATCAGTAGCTAGTTTGTGGAAGGAGGAAGTTCACTTTCAGCAGCTCGAGTACAGTGATCAACTGATGCATATCAGCTATGACAGTGACGAGGAAAGTGCAGCAAATTTTGAATTAAGTGAAGGATCTTTGCCTTTTTGTTTTGATTCGTTTCAGTTTATCAGAGACAACTTCCATGAAATCAGAAATCAACTGTCGACAAGTCTTGATCTGGACCATCTTGAGGGCAATGAAAACCTTGTTCAAGACTTCTCATATCCAGATTTGCAGCCCCTGAATGCCATTGATTGTCAAGTTGCAGATGAATACATGGAAGATGGCACATATGATCAAATGATACAAGATGATTTTGTACCTTTCTATTTTGAATCATTTCAGTTTTTGAAGGGAAATTGGCATAGTATATCTTCAAATGAGAATCTTGTATAAAATCATGTAATCTCATCAGAAACAATAGAAAATGGGTTGCAGCAGTCTTTTCAAGTTTTTCATGACCCAATAGCTGATGTGTTGGATGATGTCTGCAGTCAAAGTCTTTCTCCATTCACTACATGTGAGCTTGAAACGTGTGCTGATATAAACTTGATCCGACAGCCGGTCTTTTTGTCATTTTTAGCAGGAGTCTCGTCACAAAGATCAAAGAAAAGTTTGCATTCATGGTATGAAGAGAAGAGAAGTAATCCATTGGATGAGCTAAGTCCCAGTGTGCATGAACTTCAAGATCCTTATGCAGTGTTTTTGGAGGCGGATAGAGAATCCATATCATTCAACGGATCTGTTTCCAAGTTTTCATGGGAGTTGCCTTTCAGTAGTTCTCTCTTGTTGTTCATAAGCGAGCACTTGCGGAGAATTCAAACAACAGCCAGGATGCTTACATGGTTGCATTGTTTGTTTCATTTCACTTTATCAGGTGATGAATGAAACTGTTAGAGTAGGTTTTGATGAATAAGCTCTACTTTGAACATCAATTCCAGTTTGTCGGTTGTGTTTAAGTATCGAGTCAATTTTTAATTGACTGATATTTAGTTTGTTTCGTCAAGTCATTAGTTTTCATTCATGCATTTCAGCTTGATTTTTTTACTCCATTGCTCAATGGATGAAGGCACTTTCTACTTTCCAAAGATCTGTAGTTCTTGGCACCTCCAAGGAGCTACCATCCCCATTGGAGCCAATGTTAGTGTCAGTATTTTTAGCCTTCCTCCAGTGATCAAAAATTCTCTTACAAAGTGATTTTAAGGTTTCAAGGTCAAATTTTGTCATTTCAGTGAGTCTTCAAGTAAAATTTGGTCACTAGGTATTAGGTCTAGGGTTTGTTTTCACTCCTTTCAAAGTTGTCCAAATGTCGGTCCATGTCACCATTCAGCTGAGTGTACCATCATTCAGAGGGTTTTCATCATCATTTCAAGTTCCACTGGGTCATTTTACTCCTTGTTCATGCTTCAGTTGTGCCTAGGTAAGGTTCATTTCCCTCTCTTAGGGTTTTGGAGGTAATTTCTTTTGGATGGTCAAATCATCAGAAAAACTTGTATCCTGATGTTCTTATACCTTCCCCTATCCTTAATGTACCTTATTAAACACTTCCCATCACTAAGATCCCCCAAATTCCTCATTTTCACACAAACCCTAGTTTCTTGCTACAACTTGGCAATTTTCTAGGCTAGGCTTGTGTTTTTCCCTTTTGGACCTCTTCCCCTCACTCAATATTTGAAATTCCACTTTCCCCTGCTTCCTAGCATCCATCCCTACTTCTCAAAATTTTCTCAAGAATTTATAAGCCCCTTATCCCCTTCATTTCACTTCATTTCGACAAATCCCTTGTTCCACACATCGGGATAGGTTTTACTCCAATGATGTTTTTGAGAAATAAAAGATTAATTTTAGAAAAATGAGAGAGGATTTTGTCAAAAATAGGCCAAGGAATAAAAACCTCCTTCAATTTTTACACAGGTGTCATGGTTTTAGAGAAATGTCAAAAATACAGTTGCCTCAGGAGAATTGATGCACCTCTGAAGTGACCTTGGAAAAATAAATATTTCTCCTAGCTTGGTTGGCCAAATTAGTTTATTGATGATTCAAATGATACCTAGACACCAATATATTTCCAATGAGATATCATGAGCTCAATTTGGAATTGAGGAAGACCTTCAAAATTTGACTGCAACAGCACTCTGCCTTGAGGCAGCCTCATTTTGCACATTTTTACCAGTCTTGGGAGATTTGATTTTTGACAGGGAAAATGAACTCCAAATTTAATAATTCCAGTTGGGTTGGAAATTAGACTCAATAATATTTCCAAAAATCTATCTTGCACCCAATTTTGACACCGGGAAGGTCTCCAAAAGTCTCCTGCAAAAGGGCATGACGCGTTGGGTTTATGGCGCGACGCATTGGGTTTGTGGCGCGACGTGTTGGGTTGTGGCGCGACGCATAGAGCTGCAAACTCTTTTCACCACAATTTCATTCAAAAATTAAATTTTCTCATTTTCCTTTGGTCCAAAGTAAGTCAAACAAATCTTCCATTTCCAATAAACATGTGTCTTATGATGTTTATGAGGATTTAATAAAACAAATTCAAACCCTACTTCCTTGCTCAAGAAATGTTTCCTTAGGGTTTATACATTGGTTTTTTGTTACCATCACTCCCTCACTTTTATCCCCTCACTATTTTTATAGTTTCATCAAACCTTTTCCCTATCCCCCATATCCCTAAATTCATCTACCCCTATCCCATATTCCCATTATCCCAAAAGCCTAGAGACTATCCCTAAAACCCTTTAATTCCCCAAATTTTAATTGGAAATATCCCAAAATTCCCCTCATCCTCTCCCTTCATAGTCCCTCACACATTTTCATACATTTGGAAGCCAAAAACAAAGACACATAAATTCTTCATACTCATCTAAGACAATATATACTTTGGCAAACATGGAGACATATTCCTCTTATGACAGAGTTGAAGAAGGCCTCAAAGCGTCGGAAAAGGAATGATAGACTTCAAATATTGGCCGAAGCTTCCTTGGCCCAGCATAGTACATGATGGAGGACATTCAGCCCAAATTTCAAGAAATTTGGGACACATTTTGCAAATTTTGTTTTTTTTGGCCTAAACACAGATTTTTCAGCTCTACGCGTCGCGCCACTTGGCGTGCGCTTATGATTGGGAGCTCCTCTTGGCGAAAACTTTACATTTTTGGATTTTTCATGAAAATTTATGCATGCCTACCTATGGCCAAGATATTTTGACAAGTTTTGGGCTTCCAAAAGGGTCAAAAACACCCTAAAAATGACCTTTCTGCCCCTTTTTGGACACATAGGAAGCAGTGTTGGGAGAACTCATTTTTGGAGGGGAAAATGGAAGCCAAATTCAGAAATTTCACTTGTGTTGGAAAGTAGGCAAGCATACCTTTCAAAAAATCCCACTTGGAGCCAATTTGGACACTAGAAAGGCCTCCAAAATGAGCCCCACACTGGCGCGAGGCATAGGGAAAACTGGCGTGACGCATCGGGGATTTTTGCTCATTTTTGACTCAGTAACTCTGTTTTTTGCCTAGTTTTGGACAGTTTGACTTTTTTACTTCCAAATGTTAAACACATGATGTAATTTGATGTAATTTTATGGGTCTTGATGTAATTTTTTCAAATTTTTACTCATGGAGGTAGATTCATCCATCAAAAGGTGAATTGCAAGTAAATGAATCGGTTTCCTATCTTAAAGAGGCAAGCTATAACACTGCCTATTTTCCAGTTCTCAGTTTAGATCTTATTGAAACAGCTCCTAAACTTGTGAGCTTGACCCCTAGAGGCTGGGGATGAGTTATGTTTGTCTATATCTTGTAGTTTTTTAGTCATTAGCATAGGTTGGACACTTGGGATTGCTTTGAGCATCATTGTACATTCATCTCTGCAATTTGGCAAAGGAATAGACCAGGGTTTGCAGCACTCCTTGGGATTCATGTGGCTCTTTGTTTTGATGATGTGCTTCTCTCTATTAATGTAAGTTTACTGGTGCTTTATATGTATCATCTTCCCTCTTATTTCTTCTTAAGTTAAACAAACAAGGATAAAGGTGGAATTCATTAGATTTGTAGTGCTCTACCTAGGGTTTGTTTAATTTTATATGTTTTCAACTGTTTGAAGAGGATTCCTGAAATTTTCTTTCCCTCTTCAACTCCTCACCGATCTGAGCTATCCATTTCATTCAAAATTGACGTGTCAAAACAATTTCCTACCTTGCCCCATTCAGATCTCTGCAAAAACTAGGCCTCATTCCCCAGACCCAAAATTTGCCTCTCTTTGATCCAAAAAACACCCTAAAAATAAAATCAAACTCTTTTACATATATGCCTAGCCTAAAATCAGCCTTTATTCAATTCATCTCAGGCCTCACTGATTATTTTTGCTAAGATTGACCAGGAGAGAGCCCTCTCCTGATCTGGTAGGGCTAGCTACTAGGTTAAGCGTGGTTTGATGTTACCCTAGATTCTGCCTTTTTCAGCCTAAGGTAGATTTAGGCCATAACAGTAGGGATGAGCTGGGAAGTGTGGGGATTACAGTTGATGATGATGAATTGGTGAGCTTGGCTCTCCTTGGGCTTTCGAAGAGTTGGCATAGCTACAAAGACTCTATCAATGGACGAGAGAAATTTCCGAGTTGGGAGCGACTTTGGTCAGATCTTGTGCAGGAGGAGATAAGGTGAAGTACCAGGGATGGCTCTTCATCAAAGAATGATGATGAAGAGAATTTTCCTTTGGCTGCCAAAGCAAGGAAAGGGAAGGGGAAGAATTCCCATCCAAATTCTGAGGCTCAAGGAAAGAAGATGGATTTGTCCAAAGTGAAGTGTTTTTACTGTCACGAACATGGGCATCTCGCCACTAACTGCCCACAGAAAAATAAGAACAAGAAGGTTGCTAGAGCTATAGCTGGAGAGGCCTTAGCCTCAAAATTTGAACTTGATTTATCTTTTATCGCATGCTTGTTTTCAATCTCAATGGGATCGGTGTGGTATATTGATAGTGGTGCATATTTCCATATGATGGGAGACAAGGAGTTGTTTAGTGACTTGGAGGAGAAGGATCTCCAAATGCATATAGAGATAGGTGACAATGGCAGATACAGTGTGACCGACATTGGAACCATTACCTTTGAGACAGAGTCAGGTAAACCATTTCTGTTGAAATATGTTATGCATGTTCCAGGTCTGAAGAGGAACTTGGTCTCAGTCGCAATGTTGGAAAACAAAGGTTATGATGTTGTTTTTAGCGAGGGAAAATCTTTCCTGCGACATAAAACAATGGGTCAAACCAAGAGGATAGGGATTCGAGTTAAGAATATATACAAGCTGGAGGTATATGGCTGTGCTGCAATGATGGGAAAAGTATAAGAAGTGGTGAGTCGGGATGGGGGTGAACTATGGCATAGGAGATTGGGCCATCTTCACCATGGTGCCTTGAAGATTTTGCAGCAAATTTCTACTGGACTTCCCAAGGGCACTCTTGCGTAGTCAGATCAGTGCAAGGGATGTACTATGGGTAAGTTTGTGAAGACCACCTTTCATGAGAAGGAGAACCGTGCTTCGATGATCCTAGAGAGAATTCACACAGACGTGTGTGGACCTTTCTCGGTTGCTTCAACAAAAAAACATAGGTATTATGTTATTTTTTTTTATGACTATTCTCGTAGATGCTGGATATTCTTCATGCAGAAGAAGAGCGAAACATTCTCAAAGTTCTGTGAGTTTAAAGCATTGGTGGAGAAGGAGTCGAGGAAGCAAGTGAAGGCTCTACGAAGCGATAATGGTGGTGAATATATCTCTAACTAATTCAAAGACTTCTGTAGCAAAGAAGGAATTTGAAGAGAACTCATAGCGCCTCATAACCCACAACAGAATGGGGTCACAGAGAGGAAGAGCAGAACGATCGTGGGTGTTGCATGACCAGGGCCTACCGATGCACTTGTGGGTGGAAGAATGTAACATTGTGGTTTATGTGCAAAACCGTTGTCCTCATAGAATACTTGGCATGAGTACACCTGAAGAAGCTTTTACTGGTAAGAAGCCTGATATTTCTCATTTGAAGATTTTTGGCTCATCTGTTTACATTCATGTGACAAAGGATGCCAGGAAGAAGCTGGAGCCGACTGCAGAAGTTGGGATATTTGTGGGGTATACAGAAACACCCCATAATTATCATGTGTATTTTCCAAATATTCGAATGACTGTGGTGTGAAGAGATACAAAATTCAATGAGGTGAAAGCCATGAATTTGTCGCTTGAGAGGGAGCTACCCTTGCATGTAGAGGAGGAACTTATTGTTCCCAAAGATGAGCCTCTAGATGTGGATTAGCCATAGGAGGAGATTCATGGAGTGGAGGAGTCCACTCATGCAGAACCAAACATCAGATATGGCAGAAGGCGTACCACAGAAGCTAAGAAACTGAAGCTTGATGCGGCAGAGAATGTAGGAGTCCCTACATCACAGCACAGACAGAGACAGTCACCTGACCAATTTATTGGATACATGGCTCTTATGAGCAAGTGTGTCATGACAGAGCCATATTATTTTGAAGAAGTAGCGTAGGAGCCCACATGGGCAGATGCCATGGTGGAGGAGTATGACTCCATTGTCAGAAACAACGCTTGGGAGATTGTTCCAAGGCCAGTGGGTAAATCAGTGGTGGATTCGAAATTGATCTACAAGGTAAAGCAAGATGTTGATGGGAGCATCGAGAAGTATAAGGCAATATTTGTTTCCTAGGGCTTCTCACAGATCGAGGGGATTGATTATGAAGAAACCTTTGCACCTGTCGCACAGTATTCTTCCATAAGGACCATCCTAGCTCTCTTAGCATAGATGGGTTGGCACATTCATCAGATGGAAGTGAATATTGCGTTCCTTAATGGGATCATTGAAGAATAAGTGTACATTGAGAAGCCTGAAGGACTTGAAATCTTTAGCAGCGAGTCACATGTGTGCAAACTCAAAATATCGTTGTATGGGCTGAAGCAAGCACCTCGTGCCTGGTACACATGGATCGACAGTTATTTCACCAGACTTGGCTTCACCAAGAGTGAGGCGGATGCAAACCTGTACCAAATTGTGGTGGAGGGTAAGCTTTTAATCATTGTTCTTTATGTTGATGATTTAATAATAACAGGTGATGAGCAGTAGATATACTCATGCAAGGCAAATCTTGCAAAGGAGTTCGAGATGAAGGATTTGGGCCTCCTTCATTATTTCCTTGGATTGGAAATATGGGAGTAAGAAGGTGAATTGTTTGTGTCTCAAGGAAAGTATTCTCAGGAGATACTTGGTAAGTTTGACATGGAGGAATACAAGCCCATGGATACTCCTCTTCCAGGAAATTGGAGGAAAGAGGATGCTACATCATTAGAGGTAGTGGATGCCATTGTTTATCGACAATTGGTGGGTTCGCTCATGTATTTAGTTAATACAAGACCAGACATATGATATGCGGGGAACCATCTTTCAAAAGTGATGGTTAAGCCTACCAAGCTCTTTTGGAAGGCAGGCAAGCATGTCTTGAGGTATCTTAGGTGCACATTTGAGTATGGCTTATGGTACAGACAGATGGATGAGGTGAATTTGCATGGCTTCACGGATGCAGATTGGGCAGGCAGCCCAATGGACAGAAAGAGCACATCAGGAGGGGTTTTCAGTATCGGATCTACAACAGTTTCTTGGTATAGCAGGAAACAAATATCCATGGCACTTAGTTCAGCGGAAGCAGAATACATGGCAGCAAGTCAAGCTGCATGTGAGGTTATCTAGATGAGGAAGATCTTGGTCGGTTTGTTCGGTTCACATTTAGATCCTACAGTGATACATTGTGATAATTAGAGTTGCATTAAAATCTCGATTAATCATGTGTTTCATGATAGATCTCAACATATTGATATTAGGTATCATCATATCAGAGATTCTATGCAGCGAAAGATCATGTTGCTTTAGTATATTCCTACAGAAGATCAGGATGCAGATATTCTAACGAAGGCGCTCGGCAGGAGAAAATTCAAATACTATAGAGGAAATATCGGGATGAAGGATAATCCCTATCTTGTTGAGAGGGAGTGTTGAGATTCAACAAGATGATGAGCTTAGTGAAAATTAAGCACCTTCACTAAGTGGGGCCCACAGGCTATTTTTAGGTGTATGTCTATTTTTAGACATGGTGAGCATATTCTATAAGTTGCAGGATGCTATTTTTAGACATGGTGAGAATATTCTATAAGTTGCAGGATGCTGTTTTTAGATGGTTGGTCAAATGTGGAAAATAGATGAAATTCTATTTTTAGAATATTGGGTGAATTCTACTTATAGATCGTCGATCTAAAAATAGATGCATGTCAATTATTATTAGCTCTTAATAATAATCTGACAATAAAAATAAACTTATTCTCTTGGAGCACTTTATTTCAATGAACAGATTTGGCAAATCAGTGGGCTAAAGGAATTACACAATTCCTAGGGTTTATTGGTGGCTCATGCATGGAGGACTTAGTTAGAACTGAAGTGGCAAAGTTATGACAGAATTGGAAGAGTAGTTACAGGAGTTGTTATTTAGTTTAACTCAGTTAATGGATTTAAACTCAGTTTAGCTAGTTGTATCTAGTCTAACTTAAAGATACACTAGTGAGAGTTAATTGAATTAATTAGTTAATTAATTCACAACTAATAACTCACTAACAATCGAACGAAAACAACAGTTAACTACAGTGCATGTTAGTTCCAGTGGAGACCCAGTGGGGAGATATGTGAAAGGGTGAGATGGACTATCCATTGTGACTATAGTGATGCATTCAATGCATCTGAAACACATTGGAGTTGCCAATGAGGATTGCACAGTCAAGGCAAGACCAATTCGAATTCATTCAGGGGTCTTCTTCAGCAGGGATTGCGCAATGGAGGCAGGTTGTCAGGAGGTAAGAAATTGGTGCATAGATATGCAAATTTCTGCATGACAGTGTGTAATGATTGTTGATTTTACTTAGAGCTTGATGTAGTAAGCTTTGTATGATATTATTACATGATTCCATTGATATACATAATATATGATCGTTGAGGTTTTTAGCTTTAAGCTTTCCCATTACACAACTGTGTTATGTGTGATTAAATTTATTCACGTGTTGGCAATTGATTTTTAAATTTCCACAAGTTTAACAGTGGAAGGATTTTGTATTTAGCAAGAAGATAAATATTGTTAGATTAGGGGAATCTGGTAATACATAAGTATTATAAATTTCCACGCCAAGAATCCATAAATATGATTCCATTTGATGCATTGTATGGGAGGAGTTGAAATACTCCTATCAGTTGGAGTGATCCAATGAAAAAATTCCTTATTGGGCATGTCATGCTCAAGGAAATGGAGCATTAAATTAATATCATCAAGAAGAATTTGAAGGTGTCATAGGATAGCAAAAAAATCTATGTAGGTCAGGATTGGGTGCATAAAGAGTTCCAAGTTGAGGAAAATTTTTACTTGAGAATCAAACCTAAGAAGATTTCCTTAAATATTGGGTAATGTTCCAAGTTGGCACCACGGCATTGTGGGAATTTTGAAATGCTGGAAAGGATTGGTCCAATGGCCTATAGGCTAGCTTTACCTCCATTAGTTAAAGTCCATAATTTTTTTCATGTTTCTTTTCTTAATATATATGTACATGATTCTAATCATGTGATTGATTGGTGTTACACCAATTTTTGGTCATCTAACCATGTATAATTAGATGGATTGAAATACACCATGTAAGACCAATTTTACCATAGTAAAATTGCTTTCACTAAGAAAAATTTAATAAACCATAGTTTATTAAGTTATTCCTAGTCCAAATAGAAAACCCCATGAGGAATAATTAAAAATCTTTATTTATTTGATTTTCCTCTAAGAATAATTGATTAAATCTCTGCTTAATAATATTCCTAGCCATATTTGACCCAATTAATGAGAAATAATTAGATAAATCATCATTTATCTTATTATTCTCTAGGAATAATTAATTAAATCATTATTTAATTAATATTCCTTGTTAAATTTGACTAATTCATTTAGGAAAAATAAAACAAATCATTATTTGTTGAATTATTTCTTGATCCTATCCTTGAAATAATAAATAAATATTTTATTTGTTTACTGTTTCTAAATAAAGGGAATTAACCAATTTAAATTCCTTTTCCCTCCAACAAAATATAATAAAATATGCCAGGCAGTTAGATCTAGATCTTAGTTAATAATATTTTACTATGCACCATTATCAAGGATAACTCAATATTTTGTTATAAATAGGAGGGTTTTCCATTCAGTTCTTAACTTTGTTCCTTTTTATCATGGTAAGACTTTGATCCTCTTATCATTGTCTATCTTTGATTATTTTTATTTTCTTTTTTCTTATTGAGCTCCCTTTGAGTTCTACACATCTTGGGTATTTTACACCATTGAGAGAGAAACTCTGAAGCTGAAGCACTTGAGGATAGCCAAGAACCCATCCCATTGAGGGGGACTGTATCAATTCTCTTCCTAGGTGTTACATAATACAAAAAATTATTTATAATTCTTGTCTTGTCCATTGGATATTTTGGAGAAACTCTTATTTCATTTTGTTGTTTAGCTTCTTTATTTGCATATATATAGGTTTATTTTTCATTTGTTTCAACCGTCTATTTCAGATCTAAGAAGTCTGACAACAATCTTCGTTGTTAGGGTTGTTTTTCATGTGCATCTAAAGTGATCTCTTTTTGTACACTTGTGTTAAGATTTCATACTAAAAATTGGCGACTCCACAGGGTTTTATTCTGATTTTCCCACATGGCCATCTGCTTCAATACCTAGGGTTTTTTATTCACCTTATTTTAGCTTCTTAATGTTGTTTTTTACCTTTTATGCCATAAAATAGTAAAAAAACCTAACTTCTGCATGTTTATGGGTGTTTTCCGTAGGTAATAGGTATTAGCCGCAACACAGACTGGAATTGTTTTCCGCAACTTGCCGCCGAGACTTCCAAAAGTGAAACTTTCACTTTTTAGACCCAAACTGGCGAGTTCAGGGCTCATATAGTAGATGTTGGGCCAAAAATTGTGAGTTCACCAGTCAACAGGTCAATACTTGCGGGCTGCATTTTTTTTTTGTTGGTTTTTTTTCTGTAATTTTTAGGGTTTTCTGCAAGTACTCTTTAGGGTTGATTGACCTCTGTCTCTGTCTGTCTTAGGCCTAGATATGCTCAGTTTTTATTTTTGAAGTGGGAACAAGCCTCTTAGGGCTTTAGTATGCTTCCACCTTTTTAGGAAGGATTTAGCTCAGTAGGTAGTCTGATATTTTGCAGCACTTTCAGCCAATTTTCAGGGTCTGATCCCTCTTTCTTTCACATCCATTTAGATCGGTTATTATCTCATCCAAAAATCCCTCTTGAGTCTTTTTTGACCTCTCCCTTAGGGTCCATCATGTTTCCCTTAGGTTTTTAACCCGTCGCCTCCCTTTTTGTAGCAGTTTTCCTTTTGGTTTCTTGCTTTCTTTTGCACCTCTTTTCAGCAGATCTGAGTCATTAGATCCCTGTCCCTTAGACCTTAGATATTTTGGCATTTTTGCATGTTTTGAGTCAGTTTCTCCTGCCTCTTAGAACGGTTTCTTGGGAGCCCTTCTTTTTTGGGTTAGAATTTATGCATCATTAGCTATTTATTTTACTGTCGCTTCAATTTTATATACAGTTATACATCATTTTTTATTTTTTTTTATATAGAACCATCTGGGCTTAATTAAAATTAACACATAGATCACACACACGCACACCTAAAGCAAAGAGCGCTTGGTTTACACCACCAAGCCAAGACATAAAAATCATAATTAATTTATCTACCCCTCTGTGCCTTTTTTTATTTCTCTTTCGTCTTATTTGGGTATCCGCGTCTCGCGATCATTGAGCCCCAAAGGCGTTTATCCCGGAGACTCCTACGTCTTCATCCTCAGTTTCCGTTAGGAAGACTTACTCCACCTCGTCGCCACCGAGTCAGTCCTCCACCAAGTCCCTCTACTGACTCTGATTCTGGTCCATCAGACCCTCATTCTGATTCTGAACCCAGTTCCCCTCTACCTCATTCTCCCACCATGTTAGGTGCCAATGCAAGTACTGGTCCTAATGTTGGTGGTAGCCCTGGACCTAACTTTGGAGCTGCTAGTAGTGGAACCAATACCGGAACCATCCCACCTACTCCCTTGCTACCTTTCATGGTAGGTTTTTAGCTTCCCCAATTTCAGCCAATTAGTCAATGACCCTATACACCATGATCCAGGTTGGCCTATTATGCCAACTAAGCTTCATTTTGACATCCCTAAGTTCGAAGAAAGTGTTGGAAAGGACCTTACTAATCATGTCTTCTCCTTCCACATGTGGTGTTCGTCACTTTCTATCATTGATGACTCTATCCATCTTTGATTATTCCAGCGTACCCTCACTGGAGACGCTTCAAAGTGGTATGTCAACCAGGTCTCTACCTCTCATTCCACTTTTGCGACTCTTACAAAATCATGTCTGTCCTACTTCCAATTACCTCTCCGATATGATACCGGTACCAAGTTGTTGACCGCATTCTGTCAAACTTCTCCCACCCACCTTTTTGACCATGTCCAAGAATGGCGTAGAAGGAGGATCTTATGTGCAGCTCCCACATTCGACGAGCGTGTCTATATGGATTAGTGTCTCAGAACGCTTTTTCCCTCTATTGGTAAAGATGTCGCATCTCACTTTACTCAGAAAGAGGAAGAATCTCTCCCAATCGTGTTGAAATATGACCTCATCTACGCCCAGTATAGTTATGTTTATATCGTCTTACCGGATTTTCCTAGACCCGGTGGTGCCAACGCATCGGGGGAATCTCACGTAGCCAACGGTATCGTTGGAGCTCTTTCACATCTTTATACTCATCCTCCCATGGGTTATGCTCTCCCTTAGGGAGGGGCCAAATCCTCTAGCACTTATCCCCCTCCCGTCAACATGTATCCAGAACAAAGCACATTTTCCCCATTGCATCAATCGATGTCAAGGCCTGCAGTCGCTCAACCTGTTTACCCCAATGTTTCTCAACCTCCTTTCTATCCATATCAATAGCCTGGTGCTCTAGCCCCTCTGGCATTAGCACCCTATCCTCCTATGCCTTCTCAACCTCCGCCACAGTAGCCACCCCCCCCCCCTCTGAGTCAGGTGTATGCGCAGCAGAGCATGATTGATCCTCCAAAATCTAAGAAAAAGAGGACAGCCAACCCAAATCAATCGGCGCAAGGTAATCAAGGGTGCCAACCTAACCATCCAAACACTAAAAACCAGCAATAGAGAAATCAGTCCAAGCAGGACACACCTCTTCGTATGAATAAGCGTTGTTCTTGTCGCGTGTGCATCGCCATTATACTCACAATTGTCCCCTTTTGGCCCAAATGCGTCAGTTTTGAGAAGCACAAGCAGCATCTAGAGGACATCAAGCCTTAGCTTCGGATCCTCCAAGTACTGCGCCTTTTCAATCAACTGTTTTTACTGATCCCTTTCCTCATCAAGGATATGTGGCTACCAAACCCCCTCAAGGTCAGGCTGCCCCTCAAACCTCTCAGTCTGGTACCTCTGATTACCAGATTCTCATGATGAATTTCGAAGTGGTTAATACCTCTAATTCCAACCTTCAAACTTGGTCGCTCTAATATGGCAAGCCTTTCACTTCCTCAGCAACCGAGTATCAAACCAAAGTTTCCACAGAGTCCAGTTCGACACCTGATGCCCCTTTACAAATCCCTCAACCATGAGCAGAGGTCCTTCCCAATATCCCCAAAGGGACATTACATCGAACTGTTGCTTCTGCCAAAGCCGCTCATAATTACAACATAATAGATGACTTAGCACATTCTCCTGTTGCTATGTTAATGTTGGAAGACCTCCAATCGTGCCCTTCACAACGTAAAGTTCTGTTATATTCTCTAGGCATTGTGGATCATTCAGATGATCATTTGATCATCTTTAATGTTGACAAGTCAGAACATCCCCCCCTTACCTTCATTCATTGCCTTCCAAATACCAGTCAAGATTTGGAATTCCCATGTTTCGCGTTTTATCATTGATGAGGGCGCATCCACTTTCATGATTTCCACCTCTATTTGGAAGAAACTCGGATCACCTGAGTTAGTCCCATCCACTATCACTTTGTGTGCTTGGGACAGTCACTCTTCTCAGCCCCTTGGCATGTTCCGTAATTGTCTTGTTACTCTTGTGGGTAAGATTGTTTGCATTGAAATTGAAGTCATTGATGCCCCCCTTGGATTACAACATCCTGTTGGGTCGTAACTACACCTATGGGATGTCTGTTGTCACATCTGCGGTTCACCGTAAGATGTGAATTCCTCACAATGGAAAGATCTTCACCATAGATTAGTTGACATATTACGAACCAAAGTCTCAGCTCTCTCCTGAGTCTATCATCTCTTTAGTGGCCGATAAGAAATAAATTGCACCTCTTACCAGTGTTTCACCTGGAGTCTATAAATATTACACCTTACTTGGTGCATTCCCTGGTCCCCCCCCTATTGTCGTAGATCCTAGCTCGTCGAATGTTTGCATGATGCAATTGTCTCTAACTAGTCATAAGCGGTATGGTTCAACCACCCAATATCCTAAACCTTTGAAACATGCTGGTGGTCACTTAACGAAGCCTATAAGGCCTTCCTTTCAAGGTCCTTCCTCTTCTGCTGGTGTCTCTTCTACTCCTTTTCAACCAGGAACGTTTCCCCGTAACCTTAACCAGTTGGGATCCATTCCGCGAGGCGATTACCCCTCTGGTCAGATACCATTTCTGGCTCCCCCTTTTAGAGTCTTTTCAGTACCTGTTATGGCTACATTGAGCCTTCCCAATATGACCCTGTGGATTCCAGTCTTTTACATCGATCCCCCAAGCGAAACTGCACCTGTTCAGCTCAAACCTTATACCGCTTTGACCTTGGTCCAACCGGTCGCCACAACTCCTACTTTTGCTTCAGTGCCTCAGCCACCTCAATAGGAATCTACTCCTATTTTGAAATTAAATGGTCAGGGGGGAAATCCAGAAAGAAGGAACTTAAGGATAAGGTTGCCCAAACAGCTCCTGCTCCTCCTAAGCCTCCAAAGAAGTCACCTCTGTGCACTTTGTGTGATGTTGTTGAGCATCCCACCCATAACTGTCTTGAAATTCCTCGTCTCAAACCTGTGTTCAATGATTCATTTCGTGAATTAGATATCCCATAGGTCCATGTTACCTTACCAAATTCAGCTACGAAACTCAAATCGTTGCACACGAACCACCCTTGTGATTTGTGTGATCTTTATGGCCACTATTCTCACCTTTGTCCCTGACTCGATGACTTTCATGACACCCTTGAATATGTTCACGAAATAGAGGTTGTTCATAGTGGATCCTATACCCCTCTACTTGTGTGTTCTTCTTCGGTAGAACCAGAGGTCATTTTTATACCTCCCCTCGATGTCGAGATGATGGAACCTTTGGCCACCATCCTCTATCTGTCATCATCCATGAGATCCTTGGTGGAACACCCCTCCGGGGAGTTCCCTTTTGTTTCGAATGAACCTCCGTCGACGATCACCTTGGGCTCAACATCGGTAGATGTTTCATCTACTAGATCTTTGTCTACCCTTTGTTGCTATGCATATGTGAACCATATCTCTCATGATGAGTTGTCAGGTAGCCCCGCTGTGTCATGTGGTCTTTCTTCTGCTAGTCCCTCCATATTTCACTCTGACGAATACATTATGGAAGCAATGACCAACCCTAAATTTCCTTGGGATGATATGCACAACCGTGCATACTTCCTCAAGCAGCAGTCCCTTTTACAGTATGTTGTGGTGTTTAAATACTTTATCTCTGATGAGATCGATCGGTCTAGAAATCCCATTCCTACACCTGATGATTTCGATGAAGAAACATTGCCTTGGGGGCACCGTGTGCCCCGGATGAAATTAAGGCTTACACCAAGCTACTCAAATAATTCCGCAATTTTTCCACCAGGTACTATTTAGAGAGGCTTGGACATGATCCTGCCGTTGTTGACCATCATATCGACACATGGCCTGATGCCTACCTTGTCTGTCAAAAGTTGAGACACATTTCTCGATGAGAGTCTCTCAAAACCGCAATCGATAAGCTCAAGCATGATGGTTGTTCCTATCCCAATATTAAGAAAACAGGCACCATTCATGTCTGTATGGACTTTCTTGACCTGAACAAAGCTTGTCCCCATGACATATTCCCTACACCATGTATTGACCATATCTTTACCAAGTGTACAGGGCATATAAATTTTACCCATAGAGTCCCCCATGCATGTTTTATTTCTGCCATGCATTCTGGTTTCTTGCATTGTCCATCATCTTCTCCTTCGTTGTCTTGTGATGCCTTTCAGATGGATCCTTCATCCACACCGTACATCGGCTATGCCGATGGTGCAAGTCACTACTCATGGAATCTAGCCTCGGTAGCCTGGGCCTTTTTTACCCCCATACATTCATTATTCCTTTCCAACGACGTATGTATTGGATCTGCCACCAATAACCAGGCCGAATATGATGCAATGATAGGTTTGTTAGTAGATGCCCTTGACCATCACATCCTTCATCTTCATGTTCATTTAGATTCCCTGCTTCTTGTCAAACAAATGAATGGCATTTATCGTGTGCATAACCCTATTCTTTTTAGAAGATATTTACGAGTGAAGCTCTTAATGCGTGAATTTGAAACCATTGCTTTCAGTCATGTACCTAGAGCCCAAAATCTATTTGTAGATAGCATTGCAAAAAATATTCTAGATTGGCACTTATCACATACATTTAACACAAGGAAATAACATATAAACAAATGGCGAGCCACATACTCGTCATATATAAAAAAATTCATATCCATATTGTGTCCACAAAATCATAAATGTTTTGGAGTCCTCTACTCTAATACATCTGACATGCCCATAGCATGTTACAAAACCAAAACAGGGGGCACCTCATGCCCCTACATCTAGTCACTATCTGGAGGGTTCCGAGCCAATCGCTCGGCTCCTACAGCCTGTAGATCCCACATACACTGTCCGACCATCACCATGTGCCGCATGACCCCTTGCCACTTTGAGGGTAGACCAACACTTGCCTCAATGTAGTGGTCATCTAGATCTTTCCAACCGCACTCTCTTACCTCGGTCATCAATAGCTCGCATCTGCGGCAAACATCCTCCAATAGTGCATCTGAATATGATCTGTCAGCTCCTCTAATTGTACTAGACCTTGCAGATCCTAGAACTGTGGGTTGTCCCATATACCCGACCGATCTCATTGGTGCTATATTTGCATACCAAAAGTAACGAATTAGTACCATACACATCATTCTAAAACTTTAAATGCATCATGCAAATAACAACTTGTTACTTACCATCTGGTCCCCATGCTCGACCGAGCGAAAGTGGCAAGTACGATTCCCCCTAATAGTTCATAGCACTGTATGGATAGTCGTCTATATCAAACGGCATTTGGTCCCAATGTGCGAAGAAATCGGGTCTAAACACCCGCCCGACACCCCCGCCTCATCCTCTCCTTAGTAGCCGCCCCCAGAGGCACATCTTGGGCTCTTATGGGCCCCCATCTTGGATCTGTACATGAGGATGAAGTGTGGGGATCTTCTCGAAGAAGAATGAGCACAACACTATCGCAAAAGCATATTCATGGTTCACTTTTCACTTGCATAGCGACAAAAATTGTTTCCATGAAAACAACATCATTTGGGCCCACCCATAGTAGGTCCCGCTCAAAACACTCTCAACAGGCATCATCTTCCCTCCAATGATGTGGTGGAAGGCTTGGTTTCCAAAGATCCGCAACACTGCTACAGCGAAAACCCGAGTCTCTAGCCTCTCTAGGTCTCCAATCGGTATAGCTGTGCCCTTGACATGAACATCCAGTCAACAATGGTGGTCCACAAACTCAGAGATATTCCTCCCTCGCAATAATACTGACTGGATGTTTCCCACCATCCTCAATGGTGGGAAATCGGTTAAGAAATAAATCTCATGAACAATCAACTTGATCTGGTGCCGCTGCACTATAAAGACCTCTAGGTCTGGGTCCCAATAGCTGACTATCCTAGCTAACAAGGACTCTCCTGCCCTCATCAAAGTGTTCTCAACTAACTTGAGCACCCCATATCTTGCAAGTGCGCCTCGAACAACCTGATCCCTGTGGATATCAGAACAAAGCGCCTCAAGATCTGTCTCTCTCCAGTTGATCCTTAGTTCTACCATATATGCACAAAACGAGAAATTTTTCAGTTATAGAAAGGAAAAACTGCCTAAAAAACATCAAGGCCAAAAACAGCAAAAAACCCAACTTTTGGAAGCTCGCAGCTTTGTCAGTCCTATACTTACAAGGTTGCACTTTTGCCCTGAAACCTGCTACCCAAGTCACACACTAGGCTCCAAAAGGTACGAGCCAGCCGTGAGGAGGGGCAGAGTATTGTTCCCGGGCTCTAGGCACCGAATCAAAAATTCTAAAATGTTGAAATTGAAGAGTATGGTTAGCTCACCTACCTGCAACTAACGGATCTTGATTTCGACAGCTGGTTTGTCCACTACGAACACCACAAGATTTAGGGCCTTCTCCTCCTCTCCACATTCACCACAGCTACACTTGAAAATGAATCAAATTGGAGGGAAATCACCCTATTAAAAGAGAAACCCTATTTTTTCTTTCACCAATTGCAACCAAATTGTAGCTCCATTTGACGAACCATTAGCACCATTGAAAATCTCTCTTAGAGATCTAAAATGGGTATTCGTTCATTTTTGGCGATTTGATACTTCATCATGAAGCCTTTTTTCCAAGAAGGGTCATTTTGCCACCTCTCGAAATTGCATTTCTGCACTTGCGCCACTTGTACTTGGGGCACCACTTAGCCTTCGTCCTTTTTGAAGCTTGTGTCATTTTTTATCATGAGTAACCATCTTTTTCTCATGCTTTTATGGTCCCCACCAGGCCTATTCTGTGTGGCATCATCATCGAGTCACCCTTGATCAGAGCATCTGAGTTGATTCATCATCGCATTCATGGAGTCTGTCCTGGTCCCTTTTGCCTCCTATCACAGTCTTCCATCCAATCATGCTTTGTTCCTATCTTATGTAGCCCATTTTTGCCTCCAGTCCCACTGTCCCCCATCCCCCCAGGAGTCAAGTTAGTCACTGCCAAGTCATCCACGATTTTTATGCTCTGACAAGGGAAGTCGTCCATTTTCTACTTAGTATCCCCCCATTCCATCATCATCCCTGGTGTCATTCCATCAGTCGTTGTAATATATTCCCTCGTGCCTTAGTTGAGGACCCTCATTTCCTCGCCTATGGCAGATCTCCTTCTATCGACATCAACACATTTATTCGAGAAGATAGGTCTAGAGGGTGGTGTATCTTAGCTCCAACTTCCATTCTTGTTCAGTGCCTTGGATCATGCAAAGGGAATCCGTATTGCCCTTTGAATTGATTTTTTCTCATCCGCTCCACTTCAACATGATCGAGATTCATATACTTGATATTTTGGTGATCCAGCAGATTAATCCAGTGATTCTCGGGTGTGTGTTAGATGTTTCAGACCTCATGTGGGGGTGGCCCTTCAAGTAGCCCACCACATGCCCAGATGACCTCATTCTCTTCTACAGCCTCAGATGCATGTCTACAGATTTGATGGGTTCAGCCTCAGCCGCTTGTAGCGCCTATAGCATGCATGTATCACTTAGATGATCCATTTATATTTTCAGAGCCCTTTCCTATTTATCAGGGCTTCTCTAGTTGTTATTATATCTCATATACTCAGATATTATTGTATTTAGTCCTGGTTGTTGTCCCAGGTGCATTGTGTATGTGGGATCCATTATATTTTTTTCTGGACCATGTTTACACCAGCATATCATGTAATTTATAGCTCAGTCTCTTTTTTACTAAGAGAACCATTATTATTTATACTTTTTCATCTCGGCCGGCATAGGTATTCCTCCTCCACCTCATTGTATACAGGTACTCAACCATTAAAGGAGACTTATGGTTGTTGGTCTTGCCCCCTCAGGGTTATTATCCTCTCTCTCTTCGCTTCGCCTACGTATCTCTCTCTCTATGACTCCCCTTCAGTGTCTAGTGATTGTGTTCTTACAACATACTTTGGTCATGCGATTAGCTCCTAATGCTCGTACATTGGGGGGGAATATGTTGGGCTAATTTTTGGTCATCTGACCATGTATAATTAAATGGATCGAAATAGACCATGTAAGACCAATTTTACCATAGTAAAATTGATTTCACTAAGAAATAATTTAATAAACCATAGTTTATTAAGTTATTTCAGGTCCAAATAGACAACCACATGAGGAATAATTAAATAAATATTTATATATTTTATTTTTCTCCATGAATAATTAATTAAACCTTTGTTCAATAATATTCCTGGTCATATTTCTCCGGATGTGGGTGACAGCATAGACACGAGTGACAATCACATCCCACCCCACTCAGATAACGAAGATCTCCCACGTAGAGCTTCATCTGTTGCGGATCCAAATACTGTTAGCCTCTCGCATGAACCTCGAAGAACCAAAAATTATGATGAGAGGACAGGTACTACGTTACCATGCCCTAAACATCACCTCACATCTATCACCATTAATTTTTATCTTGATTAACCAGTATCGTAGCCATACCTTCTCCCCTAAGCCTACTCAGGTCCTCAATCATAACATGCAGATATGTGCAAAGGACACTAAACTCTATCCTCACAGCTCTCATCCCCACCCATTTATAAATCTGAGCTATCTACCCCTTTCCTCACTCAACCTGTTACCTCGGCCTTTTTCTCCCCTCTCTCTGCTTTGGCTTCTCACTGACTTCAAATGGCTACAAAGCCCATGTCCTAGCATGGAGCTGCGTAGTCTCCTTTGAATTGTCACTCTCCCTCCTACTAATCTTCCCCCCAGATATTTCTTCCCCTTTAGCCCCAGTGTGATACTAGTCTCCTTTTCTCAGCCCTGTGCGCTTATGTTTCTCCTGAACTGCTCGCCCCGTCCCAGGTGCACAATGGCTCCTAGACTTCGCCAACGCACTATCCACAGAGGTCAGAGAGGGGCTCTCCCGAGATGATATCATCGTGGAGAGAATAATGGTATCGAGTCGATTGATTTCTCCTCTTCCAACACTTTTTTGCACCAAAGTCTCGATCCCGAGCAGCAAGCAGAAGCCTCCAGGCAAGCTGCGGAGAGAGGCGGTCGTGGTTCGAGGAGTTCCACCTCCTCTCCCTAGTCACATTCTCAGCATCACAATCCTTTCCCTCTGACGGCTTCGTAGAAGGAAGATGAGGACACGAACATCTGGGTCATGGACTCCAATGGCATTTGGACGCAGGTTCCCGATGGCGTAGATATGGACTCCCCCAACCTCTGCGCTCATGTGAGCATTACCAAGCGCACTATGGCCGATGTGGAGGCAGTTGTTGTGCAGGCTCCAACTTGTGCTATTGAGGAGGAGAACCCCAAAATTAATGATTAAGATGATGAGTAACGTCTGCGCAACTGCATAGTTCTCCTCTGTTTTTTATCATGTTCTCCCTTAGGGCTTTTCTACTATCATTTACTTTGTGTTTTTTAGATATGTCAGTGCTACTGCACATAATGTATTTCTCAATTCTAATTTTTTTCTGGGCTGGTTTCCTCCCCCGAGGCAACCCAAAAACAGTATAACAAAGGCTGGGATTGGTTAAGTGCAGCTTACCAACCCACCCTGTAGCATATGTAAATTTATGTTTTCGAAATTAATAGAATAGCTCAACTTGCCCAAAAAAATGTTCCTGGTCATATTTAATGTAATTAATGAGAAAGAATTAGATAAATAATTATTTATCTTATTATTCTCTACGAATAATTAATTAAATCATTATTTAATTAATATTCCTTTTTAAATTTGACTAAATCATTTAGGCATAGTAAAATAAATCATTATTTGTTGAATTGTTCCTTGATTCTATCCTTGAAATAATAAATAAATATTTTATTTGTTTATTGTTTCTAAATAAAGGGATTTAGCCAATTTAAATTCCTTTTCCCTCCAACAAAATATAATAAAATATCCCAAGCAGTTAGATCTAGATCTTGGTTAATAATATTTTATTATGCAAAATTATCAAGGATAACTCAATTTTTTGTTATAAATAAGAGATTTTTCCATTCACTTCTTACCTTTGATCCTTTTTTATCATGGTCAGACTTTGATCATCTTATCATTGTCTATCTTTGATTATTATTATTTTTTTTTTTCTTATTGAGCTCCCTTTGAGTTCTACACGTCTTAGGTATTCTACACCATTGAGAGAGAAACTCTAAAGCTGAAGCGTTTGAGGATAGCCAAGAACGCATGCCATTGAGGGGGATTGTATCAGTTCTCTTCCTAGGTGTTAAATAATACAATAAATTATTTGTAATTCTTTTCTTGTCCATTGGATATTTTGGAGAAAATCTTATTTCATTTTGTTGTTTAGCTGCTTTATTTGCATAGATTTGGGTTTATTTTGCATTTGTTTCGACCATCTATTGCAGATCTAAGAACAACCATCTTTGTTGTTAGGGTTGTTTTTCATTTGTAGCTAAAGTGATCTCTTTTTGTACACTTGTGTTAAGGTTTCATACTAACAATTGGTCTGTGCTCATTAGAGAAATTTTGAGGTCTAAAGTGGGCCTCCTAAAAAAAATGTACAACCAAAATAAACTTTATAAGAACCAATAGGATTCAAGATGATGATTCCAATCATGGGGGACGATTCACCATTTTTGGGGTTAAAAAGTCAAAAGATTAAAAAATAATTAAATAATTAAACTATTTTTTCAACTTGTATTTTCAACTTATCTCCCTAAGGTTTTACTCAAATTTCGAGCGAGACTACTCGTTGGATGAAAAATTTAATTCATCATCCAAGGGGTACTCATGTTGCATACTTTCGATGAACCCTGCTACACGAAAAAGGAGAAATACATGAAAAAATGTGATTGCAATCAAGATTTTTCATGTATTTATCATTTTTCGTGTAACAATGGCCATCGAAAGTATGACACATGGATATTATGCATCTAATGATTTTTCCTGCTTGAAATTTGAGTAAACCCATAGGGAGATAAGTTGAAAATACGAGTTGAAAAAGTATCTTTTTCCTTTTTCCCTCTAAAATTTGATGATGTAATCTAATCTTATTTTATTATTTCCACTATTATTTTATAAGTTCCTTAGGAGGCCCATTTTAGACCTCAAAAATACCCTAACAATAGGTGGAACCAAAGGGATAGTTCCAACCATAACCACTTTGCATAATAGACCGGAGGAACCTCATGCTCTAGAATCGAGCAATAGAGAAATTCAAAGTGTTGTGGGGGAAATTTGGGCCCAAGGAAGCCACTTGGGAAATGACTGGATCCATGCGGACGTCATATCCCTTTTTTTTGTTGGTTGAAGAAAATGTATATATAATTGTAAATACTATATATAGTTGTACATATAAATCTGTGACAAACTAGTATGTTTTTTTATTTTTTTTCCTATGTTGCATATGTTTAGAGACCATTTAGGCCATTGTTTCCTCAAGGGGGAGGGTTTTGTGACAACCCCAACCATGTTTTAATCTCATGAAATTCAATGTAATTTTTTTTTCAAAAAACGGGTTTAGTAATGGGACACATATTCTAGAGACTCAGGAGGTTGCTTGCTTGGGATATTTAAGTTTTCTTGTTGTAGGAAAATATGAATTGGTTATGACATCCATTAAAGGGTGGTTGGTGAAAATTTTAGGTTGCAAGAGAAGTACGCGGGCCCATGTTTCCTTGGAAAACATTACAAGACAGGAATCACAAAGGAAATTTATGGAAAAACAACTGTGGAAGTCATGGACGGTGTAGCAGAAAACCACGAGAGAGGAGAGGGGGAGAGAATTCAAGAAGGCTAGATTTTTCATAAATGAAGCAAGAGATAAATGGGAGACTATAGTAGAGAATCCAAAGAGTATGGACAATTAAGGAGTCTTGCATAAAAAGGTAGAATAATCAGGGATATTAGTTTTGGTTGGCAAGGTTGGTAGGAAGAATATCACTCCCAAGTGAGGAACAATGGCCTCTCGATTCACTGTTTAGAAAAAGGGTGCAGATGTAATTTCTCTATATTTCATTGATGTTTGGGTGGAGGGTTGTTCCTTGGATTCCTGAAAGGAGAATATCTAAAGCCTTTATTCTTTCTTTTTTATGGTGGACTCTGGAAGCCCCAAGGTGGGTGGAACCAATTTTTTGTAGTTTAAGGGTGGAAACTTGTTTCTCTATAATCCCTTGACCTTCTTGTGTAGAGAGGAAGTCTCTGGATTACATAAAAGTAGTGTCTACTGAACGACTGGAGGGTGGAGGTAGTGTGCCTTTAGATTCCCTGAGCTTTCATTTACTACTTCAATAATTGTTAGATGGAGGTGGGTGAACCTATATAGCTCTTGTTCCAAATGGTAGTAAATGTTTAAATCCTTTGAGAAAAGCCCCTTAGTCTATGGAATCTTGCTCGGGGGTGACAATTGCAAGTGAGGACTGGTTGTTGTTGTTTATGGTTGGGTGGAGAGTCATAGTCCCTACCTCAGTTGCCCTGAAAACTTGCAAGATAAGTGTGATTTTGTAATTATCTGCATGATAATATATGTATATGGCATTTTTTGGTTTTAAATGTTATAACCGAGAAAAATACATGACTTTTTATTGACGTTATAACAATGAATAACGTATTGTGCAAGGTCTTTACAAGATAATGAAAGTATGTTGTATTTCTGGTTTGAAATTGTATAATGTGAGAAATACATTATTGTTGTAACATCCCTTGGTTTATCTTTCATGTAAATAAAATAAAACCAAGGTCATGGGACATGTATTCCAATTTTAATGGTGGGTAAACATTATATTGGGAATTACTTGTGGTTTAATAATGGCTATGGAAATTGGAAAAGTAAAAGAGGCAATAAATGGCATTTAATTATGAAAAATAAGGAAAATAGGAGAAAAGGAAGATGAAGAAACACAAATATGCATGTAAGGGAAATTAGAGAGAAATTAGAGGAAAATGAAAGAAAAGGGAAAAAGGAAAGGAAGAGACCAGACATTAATGATATAAAGGCATCAAAGAAACAATTCATAACTTGTGCACAACCTTTTGTCAATTTTGGCCTTGGATCCATTTCATAAAAAGAGAGAGCTCCAGGGGAAGAGAGAAAGCAATTAAGCAAAGAAAATAAAAGGGAAATCAAAGGAAATCAAGGGAGCGTAAGGAGAAAGTTGGATCAACAGCTATAGCTAAAGTAATTTGCAGGTAACAGGTTGTGTAATATTCCCAAATGGGAAAAGCGGGAATATAGTGCAAAATGCTAGAATAGCAGTGTTAAACATCATATAAAATCAAGAGGCCAATATGGAGACCTTCTAATCATTATAACAGCAGCAAAATATACATAATAAATGGGCCATAAAGTGTACAATAAGATAGAACAAGCCTCCAATGAAGAAACCCTCAAAAGAGGTGCTGCTACTATATATGAAAATGCCAGAAGACTGTTACAGTGCAGTCATAAAGTGCACTACTACAGAAAATTAACATACAAAGATCTATGGCTGTTATATGCCTCAAAGATACAAAAAAATTTAGATCTGGGCTCTAGACAACCTTCAGAAAATAACCCCCAAGGGTTTGCAACAATACACCAATGTACAAGATCTGGATCAAAGCCCTAGGGTTGAAGATTCACTGCCAAAATAGATCTGGAAAGTTGTGGCTGATATGATATAGAAAATAATGCAGCCTCCTCCAATAAACCTTCTAGATGAAAGGAATATCCCTTCACTAGAAAACCTCCTCCCCAACTGGTGTGTTGAAACCACCCTGCAACTCCTCCCTCAAAATAATGTAGATCTGGAATGAAACTGCGTTGTAGGGGAAAATAAATGTATGGCCTAATGCCAAGGTATTAAAATAAGCTCAAGGGCCTTCCTTACTGTCCTCCCAATGGAAAGGAACCCTCCTCCACTGAAAATAAGCACTAAAGTGACCCAAATATGTTCTCCACTGCTACAAGCTACAACACAACTCAACCCTCAACAGGATCTATGATGTAGATGTAAGATGAAGCTTGGCCTTAAGCCTGAATGTGGAAGTGAAGTACAATGCTCTACCAAGAGGCCTCTCAAGGATAGAGGTGGGATTCTCAACCAGGAAAACCTAGTGCTAAACAACACTTGCAATCTTAGCTAAACATCCAAAGAAAGCTATATGTCTAAATAGACCATATATCAAAATATCAACATATCATAAACTGAATAATATGGTTTCCATCCTCTTCCTTTTATAAGATATGAGCTTCCAAACCCTAAGCCCCATTCATTAATGACACTACTTCCATTCAAAGAGTCTCCATCTAAACTGCATTGTCCCTCATTGAATGCCACTCCTCCATGACAGTGCTATTGATTTGGTCAAAGTTGACCCAGTCAAGGTGTTCCAACCCCTTCTCACACCTAAGGGTGCTCAATTAAGCTGCCAAGATGTTGTCTTTTCACATTGGCATTGATTTTATTCATTATTAAGGATACTTATGGACCGTCGTTGTCCTTTTATTCATAAAACAAGACAAAAAACAAAATTTAATATTCCAACTAGCTCATGGCTAATTGGGAATATTACATTCCTCCCTTCCCAAATGTTGCTTGTCCTCAAGGACCTGACAAGGTGAGTGTTGCAACTCTCCTCCTCCATCATTGGTGACACCGTCATGTGATAAGCTTCCCTCATAATCTAAGTGTCTCCCAATCCATTCCTCCATGAAATGCTCCTCCAAAGTTCTCATGAGATGCAAATGATCCATCCCACAAGGAAGCAATAGATCCAATGAAACAAGCATGGTTTTCCCAATTTTCTCCCTAAAACATGTAGCATAATGAACATGGAGAATCTCTCTCCCATAGGGTACATACAATCCTCCCATCCTCCCTCCAATCATTCCCATAAAAAGAATAAGTACATCATCAATGTATGGGATCAAAACCAAGTACATGCAAATAGAAATATGTAAAAATGGAGGTGGGTCATAGTCCCACATGTGGAACCAACACATTATATATCCTAACTGCATCAGATAATGGTATGGTAAGTGGTTTCCCCACCACTTACTTGCTGCCCAAGTCTTCTCAAAATGGCTGAAAAGGTGAGAAATGTTTGGTGCCTTTGGAGTGTACCTGGAGTGGTAAATCATCTCCCTATATCCTCCAAGGGAGTGGCCATGTTAAGAAATTTTTATGGCCCAAATTTGGCCATGAAGTTTATATGGAAGAATGCTCCTCCTTGGAGCAATGTTTTGCATGTATGTGGTAAAGGAATGCACATAATCATCAAGTAAAACATCATGTACATTAGCATGTTCCTTACCAAAATTTCTGCTCATACTAATGGAATGGTCCATAGATAGATCCCCTCTCATTCCAAAAGAGGAAAGAGGTGGTTGTGATAGCTCCTTCATATATTTATGTGTCTCTCCCATCTCCACATGGTCCATGCATCTTTGCAAATGCTGATATATCTTCTCTTCAAATCCTTCCCAAGTGTAGCTCTCCATGATAGTGTTGTAGGCTCTCATGGAATAAGTATGGTTGAAGAGAAATTCTTCATGAGATCTTTGTAGTAGCTTCTCCTTGAGCTTGGAGGCTCTAGATAAGAAGATCCTACCATGATATTAGATGACTTCATCTTGGACTGAATATCCCTCTTCATGTAGCTGGTCATCAATTATCATGCATGCAAAAATATCCTTGGAATAATCCACTAACAGTTGGGATTTCCAATATGGATCTATCCTCCATAGTGACAACGTTGATGCTCTATCACAAAGAACATATGTCATATGGCTTCCTTTCTCTTTGACATCTCCCATGCCAAAGTTACATGTTGGAAGGCTACTATACTTCCCATGTTTCTCCTCCCACAGCGCAGAATCTGAAATGAGAGTCGGTAATGATGATGCTGGGAGAATGTCTCCCTCCTCCTTGAGTATACCCAAGACTCTTAACGTTGTATCACAGATTTCTAATGCTCCCATTCCTCCTAGATCTATGAATGGTGCATCATGATGTGAGAAATGTCTCACCAAATCTAGATCAGGTGGCCTCCCAGGTGGTTTTCCACAAAACAGTAATGTCCCATGGGTCAAAGTAATGTGCATAATAGATGGTATTGTTAGGTCCTTGCTTCCACTATGCAAATCCATTTTTGATTTCTGTGTGGAAGTTTTTTGTGAGGGATATGTGTGCATGCCTTTAATCATTTGAGTTTTACCACTCTTTCTATCCACCCATTCCATCTGCAAAGTCTCCCAATATGTGGTTACTTTCCCCAAAGTAATCAACCACTGCACACCTAATATCACATTGGTGTCAAGTATGTCAACCACAAAGAAGTGATTAGTCAATGTAGATGTCCCCATGGTGATAGATAATGATGGAACATAATGCATGCATTGCATAGTTCTATCTCCTGGGACCAAAACAGAATATCCCTCAAAATCATCAGTGGGTATTTCCCTCCTCTGCACTAGTTGGGCATCAATAAAATTGTGGGTAGCCCCACTGTCAATCAAATTAGAAACCCTATGATCTAAGATGGAACTTCAAACCCTCAAGGTCAAGTACTTAGGTACTCCTCTCAATGATGCAAGAGCCCCTCCAATTGGAGAAAATTCCCCATTTCCATCTCCTGATGGTGTTGGTTCATCTCCTGTTGTGTCAGCGTTGTGACCTCTTCTTGGTTCATCTTCTTCTTTCTCCTCATCATCTGAGAATACCTCTATATAGTGTGCCTTTCTCGCTGCAAATCTATGTCTGGGTGCCCATGATTCTTGGCATGTGAAGCAAAGCTTCCTTCTCCTAAAATCTCTTAGGACATCATCATCAAGAGGTTTTTTATTTTGGCTCTCCTTTGAAAGAGGAGCCTTATCATCTTTTCCCTTTGATGGAAAAGAGGGCTTTTGCTGAAATGTTGCCTTTGATTTTGGCAAGGCATCTTCTAAATCTCTAGCCCTTTCAATGGCATCTTGAAGGGTAGTGGGCTTGGTAGACTTAACCAACCCATGAAGAGGTTCGTCTAACACATCAATGAACATATAGACCCTTCTTGCTGCTAATAAATCAGGAACCATAACAGAAAGTTTTAAAAACTCAGAAATATAAGTTTCTGGATTACTTGATTATTTGAGCTTTTCAAGCCCTATGAATGGTTCCTCAAGATCTCTTCTATAAAACCTCTCCACCAACCTCCTTGTGAACTCTGAATATGCAGTTACATTGGCATGACCCAATGTAGACAAGCCATGGAACACCAAATCATGTGCTTCACCCTCAAGGTGCAGCGCTGCTATCTTAATGGCCTCCATCTCCTATACTTTGTTTAGCTGGAAGTAGATGTCAAGCTTCTCTACCAATGATTTGGCAGTGCATTTAGATGACCCATCAAATTTGGGTAAGAAAAATCTGCACATAGTGCGGTGTAGATCATGATTCTGAATGAATCCTCCACCTCTATTATGATTCCTGGGTCTCCTATTGTACTTGATTTGACAAAATTCTTGAAAAATCAAATGGTCCTTAAATCTCTGAGATTGAGACTCATACTCCATGAAATATTCTTCAAGAGTTTCTTTTTCTTGAAGCCCTTCATTTCCAATTTCTAATAATGTAGGCATTATAGAGCGATGGGAAACTTGTTGCTGCTGCACTAGTTGATCACTCCAGTGATGATAAATTATGGAACCTTCACCATGTTGAAATACTTTAGGGTATTTCTTGTATCTATCCATCTTCATCTCCTTTATTTCTCTAGAAATGTCTTGCATATATTTGAGAAGAATCTTAGGAAACTCCTTCTCTTCATCTTCTCCTCCTGATAAAGGGGTTTTTCCCGTGTCTTCTTTATCATTTGTATAGTCAAACTTCAAGTGTCATCTTCTTTAATACCTCTTCTCTCTATCAGTAAGAGGATCTCATTCTTCTGATGACATATTGGCTTTTCAAGATGCACAGTTTGTGCCAAGATTATGCTCTGATACCATTGTAATATTCCCAAATGGAAAAAGCAGGAATATAGTGCAAAATGCTAGAATAGCAGTGTTAAACATCATATAAAATCAAGAGGCCAATATGGATACCTTATAATAATTATAACAACAGCAAAATATACATAATAAATGGCCCATAAAGTGTACAACAATATAGAACAAGCCTCCAATGAACAAATTCTCAAAAGAGGTGTTGCTATTATATATCAAAATGTCAAAAGACTGCTACAACGCACTCATAAAGTGCACTGCTACAACAAATGAACATAAAAATATCTATGGCTGTTATATGCCTCAAAGATACAAAAAAATGTATATCTAGGCTCTATACAACCTTTATAAAATAACCCCCAAAGGGTTTGCAACAATACACCAATGTACAAGATCTTAATCAAAGCCCTAGGGCTGAAGATTCACTGCAATAATAGATCTGGAAAGTTTTGGATGATATGATATAGCAAATAATGCAGCCTCCTCCAATAAACCTTCTAGGTGAAAGGAAGATCCCTTCACTAGAAAACCTCCTCCCCAAAGGTGTGTTGAAACCACCCTGCAACTCCTCCCTCAAAATAACGCAGATCTGGAATGAAACTGTGTTTTAGGGGCAAATAAATGTGTGGCCTGATGCCAAGGTGTGAAAATAAGCTCAAGGGCCTTCCTTACTGTCCTCACAATGGAAAGTAACCCTCCTCCACTGAAAATAAGCACTGAAGTGACCCAAAGATGTTCTCCACTGCTGCAACTTGCAACACAACTCAACCCTCAACATGATCTGCGTTGTAGATGTAAGATGAAGCTTGGCCTTAAGCCTAAATGTGGAAGTGAAGTACAATAATCTACCAAGAGGCCTCTCAAGGATAGATGTGGGATTCTCGACCAGGAACACCCAGTGCTAAACAACACTTGCAATCTTAGCTAAACAACCAAAGAAAGTTATATGTCTAAACAGACCATATATCAAAATATCAACATATCATAAAGTGAATAATATGGCTACCATTCTCTTCCTTTTATAATATATGAGCTTCCAAACCCTAAGCCCCATTCATTAATTACATTACTTCCATTCAAAGAGTCTCCATATAAAACTATGTTGTCCCTCATTGAATGCCACTCCTCCATGACAACACTGTTGATTTGGTCAAAGTTGACCCACTCAAGGTGTTCCAGCCCCGTTTCACACCTAAGGTTGCTCAATTAAGCTTCCAAGATGTTGTCTTTTCACATTGGCATTGATTTTATTCACTATTAAGGAAACTTATGGAGCTAAAATTTCCTTTTATTCATAAAACAAGACAATAAAACAAAATTTAATATTCCAACTAGCTCATGGCTAATTGGGAATATTACAGGTTGCATGTGTGATTTCCTTTTTGAGATTTGGATGCATGGTACATGCATGTGGTTTTTGGTTATTTTGTTGTCATTGGCATGGTATTTTCTTGGATTGATAGTGTTTTAATCCTTTCATTTCCATTTCCTAGATAGCCATGTTGTAGTGGGTTCTTTGTTTGATTTAGCTTTGGATGGACGGTAGACTTGGATCCTGGTTGAGGTGGTCTCAGGAAAATTCCCAAGGGTCAAGGTTGGATATGGGATTTCTCCTAGAACTCTTGATGGATGGGTGAAGACAGGAAAAAATCATCTGGAGTTGTTGAAAGAAGTTGGAGGCATCCAAGCTTGTTTTGTTGTTAGTGATTTTTGGACCGGTTTAGGTAAAATCATTGTGGCTGAGGGTTGAGGTGTTTAGGCCTCGGGAAGCATTGGTTGTTTCTATTTTGGATTAACCCATATGATCCCACATTCATGCTTAGAATATGGCACGAGGGTGATTTGCTGAAAGACAGATTTGTTTCAACCCAATCTATGGTCTGGTGGTACATAGAAGTACCTGAATTGGTTGGATTTTTCATATGTTAATATGAGATATTTTCCTATTGTGACCTATGAGCACTTGTACTAATCATTTTGTTGATTTTATGGCTAATTTTCATGGATTATATTCGGGTCATATGTTGGTTATATGATGTGCTCTTAATATGGATCATGTTCATGATCTGATAAGTTATTGAATGAATAATGAATGCATGGGCTAACATGTGTTGTTGCAGCTATCTTGAGATGGAATTGAGCCTTCTTGATGATTCTCGGATGAAGTTAAGATGATATTGATCATATATGTATTCATGACCTATATTTTCTATGTTTACCATGTGATTTTAAAAATGTTCTCATGTGTTTGGTAATTTCTGAGAAATATGCAGCCTTAGTACTTATCATATATACTTTTCATTGCACTAGACTTAATTCTGGAAAGTTCTGAGTTGTTCTGGGTAGTGATTTGAAGGCTAGCCCTAAAAAGTGGTGTAGATATCATAGTTTCATGCGTAGAATGAGGGAATTTCAGTCATAACCTTAGGTAGTTTGGCTTATGTGTGTGGTTAGAGACTTTCAACCGCATGCACAGTGTCATGGGTGCAGTTGGGGTGTCAAGCTTATGAAAATGAGTTCCAACTTAGGGATTGATCATCAGGAGTGGTTGTTAGGCTACTAAGTGATCTAGTGTCCATGAGGGGTGGTATTAAGTGTTCTAGTTCGTAGGACCCACTTCCATAACTACAACTTGGAGGTCGGGTCATGTCATAGTAACTCTCATCTCATGTTTACTCTAGAGAGATTATAAAATAGGGTAAAGGTGGTATGAGGTGTTACATGTGTGTTTCTAATATGATACACATGAACAACATAAGGTGAAATGTTAAAGGAATTGGAATGGCCTATAATAATGTGGATTAAACCATACAATAATCAACATAGGAACTTATTTTATTATAGTTTGATGATAACATTGAATACACCTTGTTTTGATAGGGTTTGTGTGCATATACTGGGTACAAGCCCATTTTACATTTTATGTGGAATTGTGTTAATGTTGAGGGTTACCTCCTCTCTTAACTTTAATAACCTTTGATTTTACATGGGGGACTTCTTGATCATGCTATGATAAATTCCCTAGTGTTCGGTTACATTTTTCACTTGACCAGGAGTTGGTCTAAAGGATCTATGTGGTCTCTTGAGTAGGGCACGTTCTCATAAGAGGGATTGACTTGATCTTATATATTTTTATATCCCGCAATTGAAATTATTCTCTAATTGTATAGTTTTCAAACCTTCCTATACTAGTATTCATATCCTGAGTAGCATCTTGATATTGAGAGGATGAGGTTGCTTATAGCTTGAATGACTAATAGTAGCCATGTCGATTTGATTTGAAAGTATCTCATCCAAGAGGGATGAATTTCATGTCACCGCTAATAGCCAAATTCATCTGAAACGCATAAATGGTGTCGTCGTGTTATTTTGAGTGTTGATTTAAATCTTAGGCAGCACCTTGGCATGTGGTAGTAGAACTGAAGGCTCTTAAGGAGTTTGCAAGTTATTAGCAGGGGGTGCCCAAAATTTCACCAATGTAGTCATGCCTATAATTCCTTGTCCTTAAATGGGGTACATTTGAAAGCCATAAAATTATCCATGGTTCACTTCCCCATAAGGCTCATGCCTGTATTTAGACCCATAATAGAAATTTTGTGTTCCTTTGAGGAGGTTTTATCTCCTTATGGCCTTCATAGTGCCTCATAAATCTCGTGGACTCTGGAAGAGTGGCTCTCGCTTAAGCTTAAGAGGGATAGAACTAGTGAGTGCTTTACTAAACCATAAGTCCCATGATTGATCGTTGGCACCAATCTATATATTTTCAAAACCATTGCATCCAATCCATAAATGAATTCATTTGTGAATGGCATTGTGCGTAGGAAGGGAGCAAGCTTTGATGAAAACCAACAGATTCAGGATCAAGAATATTGCTCATGATGTGGTGATACTTCCTTAATTGGGTCATGGCAGAGTTCTACAATGAGAGGATTTGTTTCGATTCAAGGCTTAGGCTTAGCCTTATAGCCTTAACTGGATAAGCCTTATCTGAAGGACTTGACAAATCTTCACCATGGAATCCATGGATTCTTTTCCCTGATTTTTCCATAATGCCATTGAATGAAGGGAAGGTGACGTGAAACCATATTTTATATCTTGAAGGTTCTTAATCATTAGTGAAAGGGAATGACAGGGATTACTGGGTGTCGATCCAGCTAGGCTTACAACATAGTCGTATATTAATTTTCCATGGGTCGGAATGGAGGCCACACTACAGCTCATCCTGAAGGAAATTTTCTCATAAATGCAATAGGGGAGCTTTCTTGAGGGAGCGGTATGATATGGGGTTGTGACATGGTGGCCTCCACATGATCCTGGTTGCAATCTCATTGGTCGAGGCGTGGACCCACCTGGAAAGTCAACCCGATGAAATAACCTCGAAACATTTATAAGAGCGCACAAGAAGGGAAGCGGGAAGACAAGTGGTGGTATGATGTGGCAGGTCAGTACCATGGAAGAGGCCAGAGATATGGGGCCCAAGGAATTGTGTCATAAAGGAATCATATAGGGTGATGTGTCTCGAAGGCTTCTTCCGAGAGGTTTAAAAGGGAGCAGACGAGGAGAATCTTCAAGGTCGTAAGGATCAGGATGACATGTCCCATACTTTTAATGGGAAGTAGTCGAGGAGAATCATCGGGATAGCAAGGACCAGGATGACGTGTCTTGGAAGAATCATTCCCATAATATTGATGGGAGCATTGATGCCAATGTATTTTTGTGACATGTAATCTTGGGTGCAACATAAGAGGATGAAAAGTGGCACAAATAGAGTGGACCTTAGGTTATTGTCTCATGCCATGTCGGAGTTGAGATAGAAAATTTTTAATGGTGTGGGACCAGACTTGCCATTATGCACGTGTCAACAAAACCATATGTGGTTTTGAGAAACCAAATATTTCCTAGCAACACCCCCTATAGTGGTTTCGGAAAATGTGATGGAGGGGTGTTTTAATTGATCCTAGTTGTAGATTTGGAGATGGGAAGTTTTGACAAACTGCTTTGTGCCATCCCTACCCTTGTTAGCATTCGTTCATGTTGACCCCTCACAATCCAATGATCTAGAGCATGAGCATAGTGGACCGTTGATGTAGTTTAAATACTTATTTTATTTATATATATAGCTACGGTGGAATTTGGCATCAGGTGGGAGCCACCACATCGATCAAACAATGTTGAATCACTATCAGAAATAAACAACTGTTGCAGGAAAAACTACCCTAAGGTATGGGTTGAGGGACCTAACAGAGCGTAAGGCATACAACAACAACAAGAAATCAAACTAAAGGTATTAATGCTTAAAATAGTAAACTAGGGAGAGATGACCTTACTTGTATGTCCTATGTTTGAGGTCATTCCCGCAGGGTGAAAACCCTCTGCTTCTCCACGTGATTCAAGACCTACAAATCACTTAATAAAACACACATAGACTAGTTGTACAACATATATATCCTAAATGTCAGTATGTTAGATCATATAAGCTTATAAAAAATAACATGAAATTAACAATTACAAGATCATTAACATGTATAAGAAAGATATAATATCATGACATCAGGAACGTGACAAAGCTTCTTTATTGATGTATGTAAAATATGTGGAAATATAAACTGAAATCAACCACGGCTCCAAGTGAAATGGTCCTCTGGATCCGTCCAGCCCAAGCCTCAACAATCTTATTCCATAAAAGGTGCACAAGGATGTCACATAAAGGAGGCGAACATATCAAAAAATGAAACAAGGGTTTCCTGAACCTGGGAAGTGTAGGAGGTACATGGATAATGAGAATTTATCTGGGCTATAACAGGCTATAGTATCAATGCCTTTCTCCCTCCTCCCTTAGGCCTTCCCAATGAGGTGTATTTATACTTCATCAAAACAATTTTTTCAGTTGGGAAACAGTTTTTCCACGGGCTCATGTAGGTGGGCTTCAGGTGTAACCCATAAACCCTACCCAAAAATATATTTTAAATTGTATACGTGGGTTAAATATGAGTGGACCCGCGTCTACACGGGTGTAATACATGGAAGATTCACGTATGCAATTAAAAATAATGTTTTTTAAGAAGATGACCAAGTCTGAATGGAAAGGGTTGCCCAAGGTCAATACATAGATCATCAAGTATATAAAGGTGATAAATGATGCTATAACAGATGCCCCCTAACATATAAGGTCAGAAGGGGTACATGATGGTCGAAATGTATTATGTGCAGAAGAAGGAATCTTGTGAGAACTTGAGAGGACTTCACCAGATTTCATCCTACCAAAAACCAGTGAAAAAAAATCAGAAAGTAAGCTCATGCCTGAGGCGAGCATACCCATGCTCAGTGAAAGTACAACATGTCCACATAACAAGTATGGAATAGATCCAATATGTATACAAGTATAGCATAAATTGTAAAGTACATAGTGAATCATCTGATCACTGCCTAGAAGTGTATATCAAATTCATGTAAAATTATCACATGTAAAAGACTGATCAATGATGTTGCAAAGATATCTAATCATTGAAGTCACAACTTAATCTCCAAGTACCAAATCATAAGTGGTGGAAAAATTGGTACTGCACGCAAATCGGATGCCAACATATAGAATGTTGTTGTAATGAACTGCAACATATAAGGGTGGATGGTGTCATTGGCAGAAAACTGAAGGAGATGTCAAAAACCAAAGCATTTTGATGCAAACCTGAGGTCTTCACCAGTCACTCTAAATGATGGGAATAAATGAGCTAAAGTCGACCATGTGAGAAAATGTTTGATTACTGGTCATTGATGTATACCGTTAACAAATGTGAGACAACTCATTGATAATGACGATGAGAGTTAAGGTACCCCAGTACAATCTAATAAGTGTGAATTAATGAGTTGAAGTTAAACACTTGATAGAATCTACCAATCATGAGATATTGATGTATTCTCACTGTCGATAACGAAGGAATCTGCCACTAATGACTACAAACCCTAAGGTACTGACAAAAGGAATCTAGACCTTATTCATAGAGCAATGCGTTAGAATCGATCAGAAAATATCTGCTAGAAGGAAGGAATTAAGGCATCCCACATCAATCCAACATGAGTGTAACCCACAGGCCAAAAATTGGAAGGAATCGGACGAGGAAAATTGAAGTAACTAACCCAAAGCATGTTTCTGGCATGCACAAAATGTAACTAGCGCATGGCAGAAACCCTCTGAAACAACCAATAATGAAAGTTGAAAAAGAGACAAGGAATCCACTAATAGGGTCAAATGGAAACCAAGGTACTGCATGAATCCCGGGTATGATAATAAAAGCTAAAGTTGAACACAAGGGAAACCACTCAGTTAAAGACCCATGGTGTTGATCAAATTCTGAGCACAAGGTCACCTATCAATAATGTAAATAGGGCCAGGGTGATGCTCTAGGTTTAATCTCATAGAAATTTGTCGAAGTCGATAAGAGACAAACCCACCAGCAATAATTCAATGGAGATATTCTCAAACCAACATGAGAAAAGGAACAAATAGCTGATGTGATAGAACAAGACTTTGACAGACTGGGGGTGGCCGAATGAGAAATGAATCAAGATACATCGCAGAAAGGCTGACTCAAGTTTTCTTCCCTTGAACAAAAGCATGACTCATTTTGAATATGGTAGCATATCATAACTTTGTATAAGTTTGTCATGTAAGAGGCACAGACAAACCCTCCATATGATTGGAAGAGATAACCAACTAGGGGAGTAGTGACTCAATAACAAGGTTATGGCTTCTCCTAAGTGAAACTATATCCCATCCCAAAATGGAGAAAAGAATTAGCTTTTTTTACTTTGTTCAAGGGAAACACAGCTGACTCTTAGCTGCCATAAAATATCGAAGTAATGTCCCGATCCTTCTCTTTTTGGAATATTTGATTTTTTTGTCTTTTTCATATTGAAAGCCTAGAAAAGAATAAAAGAATGCCTATAATAAAGTGGATAGAATGAGGGTTGATGAACATATTCTCTATTTCCTTGGATAGGAACAATCCTATGCTCAATTCAAGGTGGTGAAACTGGTAAATGACACTCAGAGGAATGTTATGTCCATGGGAAAAAGGTGTCAAGTTGCCGAGGCTAAGTGATTGCAAGGCTGACTTTGCAGAAAGACATGGAAAAAGGATGGCTTATACACGAGTCCAAGTGAAGTAGGCTTATGGCCAAGATATAAAAATGGTCAATAGGTAATGTAGCAAAACGACTCAATAATAAAATGGGAGCCTTTAGGGTATAAATCCAGAAATAAAGTGAATAAGAAGAAGAATGAAGCTTCCTCGCATAAGTCATGGCGGGACTAAAGAGGAATCCCGAGCCTACACAATTTGCAGCATGGGTGGCATATGCTAGTGAGGATCTAACTAAGAATCCCATGTAAAGGATGGCTCTACCATAATATCATGATTTATAAGTTGGTGAGTAAAAATGGTCTAATAATCATAACATGATGGGGTTGACCCTATGGAAAGGTTTCAGTATGGAGGCTAGTATGCATAAGTGCAACGGAAATTGAATTCCCTAACCTATATGCCAGTTCTGAACATAATACCTTCCATGACAGGTCAGCGGTCATGGAATTGAAGCAATCATGGAATCATCTTGAAATCTTGAAATGGACCTAAAAACAACCTACCCCAGCACTTACAAGCCAAAAGGTCATAAAGTCTTAGAAAAATTCAAAAAGTAAACACAAAACTTTAGAGATTGGTGCATTACCTTGCTAACCAATTTGAAGAAACAGTTAACCTCCATCCAGAAGAATAAAACTAAACATTTTAGTTATGGGACCATTTTATGCACATCCTTCTTTGAGAGGATTCTAGGGCTTCGACCCAAAGTGATCTCTACTATCAGCAACCCACGAGATCCACGTATAGCACAATGGACAAACCTAATGAAGAGGCTAGGGGGTGGCTAAGTCCCTAGAACTACCTGGGATGATGAGTTCTTCTTATGGTGGGGAGAATAAGTGATCACCATGGAGGATTCCCCTATGCTGGCATGGACTTCAGGGGAGATGTTGATCTTCCCTTGCCACCCGATGCAGAATGGGGAGTGATTGGTAAGATCGCATTTAAATGATTTTTTGATTATTTCATTTTTTAGATTTTCAAAAAATATGAAAATGAAGAAATGTTTTTTATTAGACAATTGACTTACAAATTTATTGATCATGTTACAGATATTGGACCAGTCAGACCTGAGGGCTTCCCGAGGCATAGGCATCGCAGAAGAGAGGCTGAGGATGCCGCAGAGGACCTTGGGAGAGTTCTCCATGCTATTCAGAGGAACTTGGAGGGTTTGATCTGCCATGTCCCTATGGCTGCAGTAGAGGACCTGCCTGAGGCATTTAAGAGACGTGTGGTAAGTGTACCAAGAGATTGGGTGTGACTATTCCTTCATGTGGCTATGACCATGGTATTCTTACGTGACACCTATCCAGGGCAGGGCCCACAGGCATAGACTTTTAGGACTAGATTACTTTGATATTTTTTGATGATGGAGATGATCGGGAATAAGCCCTAATTTTGTAGGACATAATTGTCTAGTTTTTGTATATTTTTTAACACAACTCTGATATATATATATATATATATATATATATATATACAATTATTTTATGATGTGATTGCCTCATATATACAATTATTATTGATGTATTTTTATATTTAATGTAAAGAATGATTAATATGGAAATCAATTGCTTAATTAGCTAATGAATCTGCAAACGGATTTTATAAACATGGAATGTGAATGTATGTAACATAATTAAATGATATTTGCAACAAACATACTTTCAGAAATAAACGATATAAAAATGGATCTCTGACATGATAAATGTTATTCAACTATGAAACCATGAGTTTTGAATCCAAGTACACTACTAATGAACCAATATCAAGAGACATTGCCTCCGAAATTATATTGATCACAACAATATATTCTGCAACATTGTTCGAATGAGGACAAATACATATGCCCCTTGAGACTAGAAACTAACCGAATGGATAGTAGATTACCCAAGCCGCGGAAGCAAGATTCTAGGTGTGACGATTAGCATCATCGGCAAAGCCAAAATGACTCATATCATCCATAAAAACCTGCAAAAGTAGATCAAAAACATCAAGGTCACACCAGAATCGATAGACATATATGCACAAAAAATACGATATATACAACCAAAGAAAATGCTAGGCAACTACCTAGTCATAATACTTCTTAAGATAGTGCCCATTTATGGGCTCCACCAGTTCGTTTCCATCGAGGTCAACCAAATCATAAGCTCCCTTCTTAAGGACTCTTTTGACAACGAAAGGGACATACCACATGGATTTGAATTTCCCTATCCCCAAGGCATCCTTGTCCTGATCATAAACCAAAACAAGGTCACCTTTAGAGAAAGCCCTAGGTTTGACCGCCTTATCATATAAAGCCTTCACTCTTTTCTTATGGGCCTCATTAATCATAGCTGCATCTCGGCGCTGCTCATCAAGACATTCTAGATAGACAAGGTGTTCTTTGAGACTTGAAGTCTCGGGAAGAAGATCAAAAACCATATTAAGGGAAGGAATCTCACACTCAACAGGAAAGATCAATTCCAAACAATAAAATAGTTGGAAAGGAGTGAACCTGGTTGTAGTCTTAACTAGCATCTGACATGCCCAAAGTGCAACATACAACATGACATGTCAATTGGAACTAGCTTTATTGATTGTCCTTTGAAGGATAACCTTTAAGGATTTATTCACGGCTTTAACCTACCCATTGCCCGAGGATAATACAGAGGCGAATGCTCTTATTGGAAACCTAATTTAAGAGCCAATTCAGCCATCATGGAGTTCTGAAAATGACTTCCATGGTCAGTGACGATCTCTTTGGGAATTTTGAAGCGAAAAATGACTTGTTTGAAAAGAAACGAGGTTGTTGTTTCACCATATTTTGAGAAAGTAGGCATAGCCTTGACCCAGTTGGTGAAGTAGTCCACTGCTATGATAATGTACTTGTGACCTTTTTCCGAAGGTGGCTTACAAGTAGTAAAATCAATTCCCCACATAGTGAATGGACCGAGTATGATAAAATGAAAGAGCGGAGCTGGATGAGCATGCATCTTTCGAGCATAAACTTGACAAGGAAAAAAAAATTGAACACCTCAACACAATATTTGAAAATCAAGGGCCAAAAATATTCAGCACGCAAAATATTTTGAGTTGTAGCAAGCCCATATAAATGACCACCACAAGCTCCCTATGGAAATCATTTAGCACAACCTCAACCTCTTCGAGAGTTAAGAAATATCTAAGGATCAAGTCAACCCTGTGACGATACAGATTGTCACCGATAATAAGATAACTTTTTTCCAAGTGACGCAACTTTCGATGTTCATCTTTTGAAAAATCAAGGGGAAAATTCAAAGTCTGGAGATAAATAATGATATCCACATACCAAGGATATTGTGAAGAAATTAGGAAAATAAGTTCATCAGGGAACGACTCCTCATACATAATCTCATCTCTACAAGGAAACTCAGATATCAACTCCGCAAATACCAACGATTTCTTGGATTTTGCAGATAGGAATTTTGCATTTCCTCATAAGACCAAGCGAACACATCACGAAACTCCTTAAAGATATCGGTATAAGTCTGAACCTCTTCAGGGGAATATTCAGCTCCGATGAAAACATTCTCTATAACGTTGGGATTGCTGTAAATGTTCACCGGGATCGTCTCAGAAATGACAGCCATCTTCCCTTCAGCAAAAATCTATACTTGTGCTAAAGGGTTCAAAATCGGATAAACAAAACTAGAAGACATAGGGCTAGACATTCTTGACTCAAATTCTCGCAAATCTGGTAGAAAATAGGATCGATGATGCAAATCATCTCACGGTATTTCCACACCAGTCACTACCTCTAGGATAGCCTCTTCGATGGTAGAACAATATCAAGGAAGTCCTCAGCAGAAGATGAATTAAGTGTCCAAGCCGAAGCCACATCTTCATCCAAATCCTCTGATGAAAGAGAAACTGGAACAGAATCTGCAAAGTCAACAATAGACTGATAAGCAATCTTCGTTGTAGATATAGGAAATTCCATTCCACCCACTTGAACTTCTTCTAATGTGTTAGTAGGAGAAGGTAAGGTCCAAGGGTCCGAAAAATAATGAGTTCGGAAGAACTCTCTTTGAGGAGGAGCCCTAGAGGATGAGATAGCACTAATATGAATGGAAGGAGGCCGAAGATCAAAGGTACCCATCAATGAGGTATAAAATTCGACCCCCAAGTTGTCCATAGGTTTCTTGGCATCATTTACCAAGGGAACGGTAGAGTCAGAAGATGCATTTTGATCTATCGGAGAATAGTCCACCTAATCAACAGTGACAATCCTCCCTTCATGGGGAAAAAATATGATGCGAAATAATGATGAATTAATAGCATCTATCTCATAAATCCAATCCCACCCCAATAGAAGGTTTTAGTCCAGATTGGCATCAACTATCTCAACTTCAATATTGACAACTTTACCCCCAACACAGATGGGCAAAGCCAGAACAATGTCACGTGGCATGTGAGAATGGCCATAAAATGCAGTGAGAAGAGTAGGTTAAGGAACGACTTTAGGAGATCAAATGGCTTTCCAACATGATAAATACATGAAACATGTGGAAGCACCCTCATCGACTACCATTTGAAAAATATTGATTTTCTAATACGTATATTTGATCTGAAAATCCGTGTGATGAGGAAGTCTCTTCTTAAGACTTGACATATCAAATGTGATCATAAGAGAGTTATTTGGATCGATTTCCTCGATCGTAGTGAGCAACGCACTCCTTTGTGTTGGGCACGACTAGAGTACCTCCAACGCAGACATAGCACAAGGACTTTGAGCCAGATCTTCTACAATGGAGTAGTTCTAGGATGCCTTAGCGTTAGGGTTGATTGTAAAATGTTTAGCATAACCTTTCAGCATGCGAGGTATAGGCTTGACTGTGGGCCTCTCAATATGGAGCATATCTGCAGTATGAAGAGCACCCTTAGCCTTCAAAGACTCAGAGTCACCATAATCACGTGATCTCATAGTGACATCAACATGATCTCTCATCATATATACATTTGAGGAATTTTCCCCTTCGCGGTTGCCCCCTACGAGAGCTCCAATATTTTCATTCACGCCAGCAAGCATTTGCTGCCCTCGGGGAAAAGGGTTAGTCAAGACAACCTGGGAACTATAGGAACCTTGCTGAGCTAACAAGCGCTGAGCATCCTGAATCTTAGGGTAGAGATGGGTGAGATGGTCTCCAGTGCATAACTTGCATTGAAACTTAACTTTCTTCTTTGCCTCTCTCTTACCCTCTCCAACATTATCATTGTATTTGTTCACAATACCCTTCCCATACTTATATTTTTTTTTTTATTCCATCCCTTCTTCTTCCCATTGGATTGTTGATTTCCTTTAGGGTTAGAAGATTGAACAACATTAATGGTTAAGGGTTGGGAAGGAGTATACATCGATGATGTAGCATGAATAGAAGCAGCAGATTGTAGAGAAAAATGTTGCAGTTGATTCAAAAGGTTAGTCGTGCCACTATTGATCAAACTGACAAGCCTGTCAGCATGAGGACCTAGCTTTTGTTTGGCTAAATCCACTTTGGAATGAAGAGCATCAAACAAAATCTTATTAAGAATCCCAGACTAAGAATAGATCAGTTCCAATTGCTGGGCTCTAAATATAGCTTTATCCTCAGAAAATACCTCAGAAAGAGATACATCCTTCGATATTTCTGGATGTAAGGATTTAAGAAACCATTCGAGAAGGAATTCATTAGTAATATGGGCTTTAATGAGCCTCTTCCTTCTCCTCCATTCCTGAATATGGTCTGAAATGTGTGTCGCCTTATCCTCCTAAAAACTGGCCAGAAGGTTATTTCCAACATCATATCGAAGATGCAACTAAAAATGGCTCAAAAACATGGTAGAAAACTCACCAAACAAATAAAAGTGCCCCCAGTAAGCTCAATGTACCATTTAGCAGCATTTCCAGTTAGGGTGTGTTGAAATAGTCTCAACCTAATCGAATCATCGATGAGGGAATTCAATGAACACCATAAATGGAAAGTGGTAACATGTTCAGTTGGATCCTCACCAGTCTTCCCTTCAAATTTAGGAATATCTGATGGAAGTTTAATAGGGACTGGAGGCCAACCCTGGTTGTATCGAATAAGATCATTAGTTAATTTTGAAAAATCTGGCAAATTTAGGTTTTTCAGGAACAGTAAGCGCGGAGGAGCTTAATAATTCCATCTGCCAATGGAAGGATTCCCAAAATTCTAAAAAGGATAACCTAGATTTGTTGAGGCACCAGGTTTCCATGGATTTTTTGTAGAAAATTTTGAACCATAAGAGAAGCCTTGTGGCCCAGAAGCATTCGGAGTAGGACCCCCTCCCATCAAAGGATTACCATAAACAGGAATATTTTCCCTAATCAAGGAGTTAAATGAAGATGAAACCCCTTGGTAAGGGTTCCAAGCATTAGCGAATGGAGAGAAACCTTGAGAAGCACCTAACGAGGAGAAAGTAACATTCCCCTACTGACCATACAAAAATTGATTCCCAGTTCCCAACCCAGTGAAAGCAGGGTTCCAGCCTTGAATAGCATTTAAGGATTTGGCCTTCGAGAAAAAATTTAAAACCTTGACCTTGAGTGGAGAAAGGCAAAGAACCTAAGGAAGGGTTTGAATGAGGGATATGACAACTTCTGAAAGGGAAACCATGAAAATAATTTGACCCACTAGCCATATAGGAAATGGGTGTGGAGACAGATGCAGAGACAACAAGAGGAACTGAAGGAATTGCACTAGAAGGAATTCCAAAAGAGAAGGGACCAAAATGGGAAGAAAAATATTGGGTGCCCCCACTCGTAGATGGAATAGAGGTACAAAAAAAAATTGCAGCACTGGGAGTGATGGTAGAAATAGCAACAGTACCTCATCCCTCAACCAAAAGAGGAGTATGCACACTCGAAGTGCTCATAGTTGAATCTATGTTCCCAGCTGTGGCCATCGAAATAAAAGAAGGAGAAATATGAGGGCTAGTCGGTCTTTGAGATGGATGCCCAATGTACAATAGCGTGTCCATAAAACTAGCAGGAAGAGGAGAGGAAGGAGTAACTGGAGGTTAATTAATTTCTTCCACCTCAACTTCTTCTGCCAGAAAAAGGACTCAAGAAAGGAGTGGAGTAATCCTCTTTAAATCACTACTAGTACTAGGACCACCCACAGAAACAATAGACCCAAGTGGAGGATCACTCTCTAATGTATTTGTAACTACTGGTTGAAAATCACCAGCAGAATTTCTCCTACGCCTTCTTGAAGAATGCTCCAGACTCGCAGGAGAAATCCCACGAAGCATCCTTGATCAATGAATAGATCGGTCAACCACTTTTAATAATTATGAGATTTTATGTCACCTCAAAAAATTACAAATTTATGGCAATCTAGGAGCAAAGAGCACGGTCTACAAAAATGTCCCTAAGATTCATCAATCAAGTTGCAGCCTTCAGGTATTTATGATCTGGGTTATTAGGACCGGACACCAAAATACAATAAAGTGAATATAAGGACCTTTCGAGAATATTCTGGGTTAATTACGCCCCAGGCATACTAGCGAAGGTAACAAAAACAGTTACAATGACCTCTTAAAAAAAGCCTTTTCTGGTGCAAGTACCCAAGCTTCGCAAGGGCACCCTTCATAAGTACTAATGAGAGTGATACAACATCTGCCTCAAGTACCATGGGTATTCCCCTCCGCAATCACCTACGTGATGCCTAGGAATAGAAACTATGGACACCAGTTCATATTGGCAGTCGGGCGGAACTGTCTTTTGTCAGGATCCAGCGAATAGGAGAGGGGGTACCTCTCTTCTCTGCCTTCACTAGCCCTCGCACTTGACTCTCTGGAGTAGAGCTTTCCTGGTCCACTTAACGAGGTTGGATTTCATTCATTAATCAACTTCTGTGTTTGAAAATTTGAGTAGCCTTGGATATTTAACTCTTCACTCACCTATTCCAAGGCCCTATGACCTAGACTAGTTGGTGTATATTAATGAAAACTCAAAAATTTTAGTTCATTTTTAAATTAAGCGCTTGATTTAAATTGTTGTTTTTAAGTTAGGGAAAAACAAAGAATGCAACTTGTGATGTTTTGATGCAAAATAGAAATCAATAGAAACCTACTACATGCATATGCAACTTTTTCTTCGATGAAAGAAATTTCTACTCAGGTTCTACGAAACAACTAAAAAGCAAGAATTTTTTCTTTTCTTTTCAATATCATGCTCACACACTCAAAAACTATCAAAAGACTAAACATGATTAATGGTGCAACTACACTAATGCAAAACTACCAGTGACAAATGTAGATTTTACGACTACTTACAAAGGGAAGAAAATGAGTTTCTCAACAAGACATGTCTAATCACTTTGACACAAAAGCATAGACAAGCCCAAACAAGAATTTCTTTGCACAAAAATGCCAAAAAAAAATTTATACAACAGAGACAAGCCCACTACAGAACTTCTCTCAAAAACAAGCAACCAGACCAAAATGAAAAACTACAAACTTGCTTCAAAAAAGATGAAAACCATGAAACGAAAACCAAAAGAAAAAGCAATGGAAAACACCAATGTGTTTTGAGCCTTTTACTTTTTAAGGAAGCATCAAAAACTCTTTTGAGAAAAGCTCAAAATACCAAAGGCTTCAAATCAACAAATTGAGCCAACAAGCAAATCCAAATTCCTTAAACCAACCTTGTCATTCTCATGACGGACCCAATAAGTGGAATGAATTAACTAACCCAAGAAAATGATTTAAAATGCAACATAAAACTCCAGCAATCACAGAAACTTCAAGAAACCTAGAAGACAACTTCAATATTTTCCAGAAAAGTTGATCTCAAGAACCAAGAAAACCAAACAAACCAACTAGCTAAAAAACAAAAAGTGAAGCAATAACAAGGTCAAGCATGAGTAAACCGACACAAACTCACTATTCTGAAATTTCAGAACAACCAAGAACCTAAAAAATAAGTCTCGGTGTAACAACCACAGCTAAAACTTCACCAAGAAAGGCAAACCCTAGGTTGTCTAGGTTTTCATGCAAGAAAGAGAGGACATATTAGAGGTTCTACAACAGTGACCAAAAGTAGGCAAAATGATCTTACAGGACTCCAAAAATCAATATTTCATTTTAGACTGTCCATATGTGGGTTGGTTGCATGCAACTTGCGTGTATATGCGTCTATGTCTAAGGAAAATTGCATATACGTGTGTTTCTTTGGAAAAAAGTAGATGTATATGCGACTATGTGCACTAGAAGCTTCGTATATAAAAGACAAAAAATAAAAATAAAAAATCCAAACCCGATCCAGAATATCAGTGTTTTTGCTTGGATGGATAAAGAGCCAAGAATACTGGGAAAGTGATCAAATCAGTCAGGCAACCCAAAATCGAGAGAAAACAACCCGAAAAAGGAATTACACGGATGTAATCCCCAGTGGAGTCGCCAATTTTGTTGCGGGAAAAACTATCCTAAGGTCTAGGTTGAGGGACCTAATAGAGCGGAAGGCATACAACAACAAGAAGCAATCAAACTAAAGGTCCTAATGCTTAAACAAGTAAACTAGGGAGAGATGACCTTAACCGTTTCTCCTATGTTTGAGGTCATTCCCACATGGTGAAAACCCTCTGCTTCTCCATGTGCTTCAAGACCTGCAACTCACTCAATAAAAATCACATAGACTAGTTGTACAACATATATATCCTAAATTCCAGTGTGTTAGATCATATAATCTTATAAAAGATAACATGAAATTAACAATTACAATATCATTAACATGTATAAGAAACATATAAGATCATGACATCGGGAATAGGGCAAAGCTTCTTTATTAATGTATGTAAAATATGTGGAGATATCACCTGAAATTAGTTACGACTCCAAGTGAAACCGTCCTCCGGATCCATCCAGCCCAAGCCTCAACAATCTTCTTCCATAAAAGGTGCACAAGAATGTCGCATAAAGGAGGTGAAAATCTCAAAGAAGGAAACAAGGTTTTCCTGAACCTGGGAAGTGCAGGAGGCACACAGATAATCAGACTTGATCTGGACTATAACATGCTATAGTATCAATGCCTTTCTCTCTCCTCCCTTAGGCCTTCCCAATGAGGTGTATTTATACTTCCTCAAAACAGTTTTTGCAGTTGGGAAACAGTTTGGCTACAAGCTCCTATAGGTGGGATTTCGGTGTAACCCATAAACCCTGCCCAAAATATAGGGAGTTATATTTTTTTTAATATTTCAAATTGTATACACGAGTCAAATATGAGTGGACCTGCGTATGCACGCGTGTAAGACAGGGTAGATTCACATATGGAATTCAAAATAATGCTTTTTAAGAAGATGACCAAGTCTGAATGGAAAGGGTTTCCCAAGGTCAATACATAGATAATAAACTATATAAAGGTGATAAATGATGCTATAAAAATGGCATACACGACCCCTCCCTTGTGACATTAGCAAGGAGGCTATTCCCTGCACAAACCATTAATCTACCCGATTGATTATGACTATCATATTAGTGTATGGTGTTGGGTCTTTCGTGTATGGGCAACTGGCATATATTATGCCAACGTATGGTTATTATATCCACCAATAAAGTGTAGTTCTGGCATATATATATATATATATATATATATATATATGCTATTTTTCTAAAATACAAGATAAATTGGATTAGTAAGTGGACATTCCACTTAGGTAAGTGGGGGCTTATACATTTTTTCATGCATTGTCCTTTCTTCTTCTCTATCTAGAAGTAAGTTACTCATATTGAGTGACAAAATATAAATTGGGAAGGTCCCTCTATAAGTGCTTGTTTGAAAATATGGTTATCAGACCCTCAAAAATTTCAACAAGTTATTTCTCTAATAGTATTATGGAGAACATGGCTAGAGAGGAACAGAGCATTTTTTTTGGCAAGCCCCATTCACTATAAAAGTAGTCCTACAAAATCTTGCAATCGTTGGCTCTATAAGAAAATTTCCTCCTTAGAGGCCCCCACTTGTTCCTTCAGAGGTTGTCAGGAAAACATATATCCCATGGGATTTCTTTGATGGAGAGGACATGGCATACCCTTGGACAACAGGGAAGGTGCTATACTACATATCTCTCATCATAATTTTCTTTGTTTCTTTTCCAACGTTGGGTTTGAAACAAATAAGTATGTTGAGTTGTTTCCTCAAAATAATTTTATATATAACTTAATCAAGTAATCACAAATCTACATGTATATGTGGATTCACAAGTGGTTATAAACTAGGGAACAACACACTTCTTCCTCTTTTCCAAAAAATCATTTGGATGATTCTAATTTACATAAAAAAATCACTTTTGATCATGTATACAAGAATAGGAATTCTAAAGTAGACACCCTCTCCAAAGCTAGAATGGATCTAGTCCGAGGCACATGTAAGGTCTCTTAGGCTAAAGAGAGCCAACTCCATGAATTTTTTCTCCACCCTTGAGTCTAACTAGCTTTACCCTTGCAAGATAATAGTTTTTTGGGTTCTTTTTTACACAAGTTTTCTTATCATTGCAATGGGGAAGAAGATAATATGATATTATCTAATTAGACATCGCACGGCTTCAAAATGGTTGAAAAGTATATGTAATTTAAAACAAGGTAGATTATGAAGCAAAAAGTCCCTCCCAAGGGTAGGGATGTTGCACTAAGGAATTCTGCCTCTTTCATGCAAAAACATGAGTGTTTCAGTAAGGGAATTTTGCAAGTTATGTCAAATAATTCTGTCTCTTCTGTGAAAATTTTGAATCGTGCCAAGTAAAAAAAAACTTTCAAGTTAAACTTGAGTTTCAACAATTTATTTTCAATTCAGTCGTAATGTTTTCGAGGAAACATTTTGTGGATTTTTCAGAAATAGTGGCAAGGGAATATAATTGATATTATGGTTGTTATAATGTTTTAGACACGATGTCACATGTTCCAAATTTGTATTGTATTCTTGTTGAAAACCTTTCAAGTGGGGTGTAAAGGTAAATTCCAAGTTTTATGTGATTTTCTCAGCATACAGACAACTTTCATAGTCCAATGGTGGAACTTAATAACATTCATAGACATATTTTTCTTTAAAACAATGTCACCGAAGATCGGGATGTCGAGGAATCTCAAAACAAACATAAACATAAACAGAAATAAAATGTTAAAGGATAAAAGTTAATAATTTAGATATATATTGGAATTTTTTCAGGCAGGGTCCCGAATAAATGGAGGGAAGTGATTCAGATAGAGATTGGAAGTTTTCAGGCATGGGTCTCAAAACAAATGGAGGGCAGTGATTCATAGTTTGTATGAGAAAGTGAGAAAATGAAGGTAATATTGCCAAGTAGTGTTATTCTCTCTCTAGAGAATAAAAACATATGGTAGAAATCTATGGGTATCGTAACCTGCCATGTAATTCAGAGTGGAGTCTAGAATAGGATATCCCTCTAGGTGATAAAAAAGGTTGCACATTAAATGTGCAATAGATATTGCAGATACCCGTGATAATGTAGATAAGTTGATTGCAAAGTTGAGACAATCTATTTCTATATTTCGGCATCCAATGCAAAGGTTAGGTGCATATATGGAAGAAGGTCTTGTAGCAAGGTTCCGATTCTCAAAAGGACATATTTACAAAACCTTGAAATTCAAGGAGCCTACTAGTTTCGAACTCCTGTCATGCATGCAAATTTTATACATAATTTTCCCTTATTTCAAATTTGGGTATTGGCTACAAATGTTTTCATTGTAGAAACTCTAAAGGACAAGGACAAGGTGCACATAATTCAACATGGGGAAGCATTGGTTGTAAATTTGCATTTATTAATCTTTCATATACCTAATGAGGGTGTGAGTACAAATAACCATCAAGATCATATTTTAAGAATGGTCAAAGGCTTGGCTCGAATTGTGGTAATGTTGGTGCAGCAAGAAGCTAATACTAATACTGCATGTTTCTTTCCAAGTGTTGAGCCTTGCAATAGGTATGTATTTACTCTTGATTACTGTCCTTTTTCCTCTTCCTTATCCATCTTGTGCCATGATATAATAATATAATGAAAGGATTTTGATGAAGAATGAATGAAAAATTATCCTGATACGATTTAACCGTCCAAAATAATTCCCATTGATTTTTATGCTGAAAATAACAGAAGGAACAACAGGACTTAATCACGGGAAACAAGACACATTAAATGTGATCGAAACAGAAGATAAATTAGTCAGGATTAGCGCGAACGAACTATCCGAGGATAGCATTTTTTCATGGATCCCTCAGGATCCCCTAATCCTGAGGGATCACATTTATCTTTCCTTTTAGCTATAAAGGGACAGGGAGAGCTAGTTCTCAGGGAGGATGTATATTTCATTTCTGCACAATTCAAAATTTTAATTCACAGAACATAGTTCTTAACAACAAGATCGGATTGTGATGTCAATTGACTGTGATGATTAATATATAATTCGCGTTTTTGTTCATTCAAATATTTTGGAGTAGTTAAGTAGTATTTTCCGGTGGCTAAGGGCCCAGTCTCTGGTGGATCTCACTGTTATTCCCTATGTTATACTTTTCCATTTATTGCAAGTGTATTTTGCTTTTTTGCTTTGCAGTTGAAGTACTTTTGATAATTCGGATTTCTGGTATTTATTCCTTTGAGTACGCATTTCCAATTTATTTCCTTAAAGAATTAGTTGCTAGTTAAAAGAACTGGTTTTGATTACTTAAAGCATAGATATTTATTTCCAATCATTTCCTTCTATTCAATAGTTTAGATCCAGTTGAAAGAGCTTGGTTAATGCTTCACTGCTCTCGGTTGACTTTCGTTTGAATTAGTTGAATTAAGAATGAATCACAGTTTTGGGTTATAATGCGTAGATGAATCACTTCCTTTAAAGCTTCAAGATTTATGAATGCATCTATATTAAACGATTGGCTTTAGCATTACTCTTTGTATGAATATCTTGCACATATTGTGTACACGCTTGAGATAAAAGGACTTACCCTGGCTGATAATTAATGTCAGGCAATTAGGAGTTTTTAAAGACACCTGTTAGCACCCAACATTTTGGCACCGTTTCCAGGGAGCATGTTGCCATTTTGTAAAGAGTAATGTATGATTGATGTTTTTTCTGCTGAGGGAGAATTGGGTATTAAAAATGGAAGCTAATAACCTGCGTAACGAACGAATAACATGCTCGCTCATCCGCCCGCTTTCTAGCAGAATTGCGTAGGAGTTTAAGGTAGGAATAAATCTTTGTATTTCTACATGAATGACTAAGAAGGAAAGACATGAAAAAGACAAAATTCCTCCTTCTAAACCTGAAAAATATAAGGGACTGGTGACCCTTGTACGACCAACTTTTGTCGACGAAATATTAAGAAAAGCTGAGTCTCAGTCATCAGTAGGACCCTGAATCATTGCTGCCAGACGTTCTACTGACTTCCTTCAAGCCACAGGATCACCATCTGTAGCTAACGCTGAGATTCATAGTAAGACTAAAGGGATTGAGCAGAGTTTTCAAGATACTGAAAATTCACAAATTTTCCTTTCACAAGAAGGAAATTCTTGCAACCTCCGTGAAGGAGGAGAGATGGGCAATCTTGAAATTAAATTGCCAGAACCTAGATCTCCTGAAGTAGTGACTGAGCAGAGGACACCCTGTGTTCCAGATCAAGGTAGTGTTGTTACAACCATTCTAGCCTCTTGCAGACATCCTAGGAATAACTCTCCAGCTCCAAAAATCCCTGAAGAATATTGGCATATTTTTGACCAAATGGCTAATAACTAGCAACCTCAAAATTCTATGTTGCAATACCCTATTTTTGACATAGCTGTCAATGCCCCCATGAAGGCTATCCAAATACAGAACATTTCTACCTTTCATGGGCTAACTTCAAAAGATCTCGATGCATTCCTTTTCGAATTTGATGTCTTATGCAAGGGTTATGACTACACTATTGACCCCCAGAAGCTGAAACTATTCCCCTCTACTCTGAAGGGAGCAGCTCTGAATTGGTTCATGGGACTTGGTGGAGGCACCATCAATGACTGGGACCAAATGAAAACATATTCCTTAAAAAATACCAAGATTATTGCCGAACTAGAGAATTAAAAGATGAAATTTTTCAAATGGTAGCTAAGCCTAGCAAGACTCTGGAAGAATATGTAGAGTGTTTTCAATATAATCTGCAAAGATATCCTTACACAAATCTACCTGATAATTTTTTTAAAACCACGATGATCATAGGTATGAAATACCAATGGGTAGAGACACTAAATATAATGGGTAAGGGTGACATTTATTAAGAAAACTATAACAATATTATAGATTTTTGCATCAAGTGTTCCATGGGTAGTACAAGGCTGAAACCAGTCAGACGCGATGCAAGCCCCAGAGACAGAAAAGCCTCAGGAGGAAGCATTACACGAAGCAAAATCGACAATCTGTTGGAGGATTTCAAGACTGATATCCTGGGGACCCTGACGACACAATTGGATGTCATGCAAGCTAAGAAAAAGCAGGCTATAGTAGAACAGAACTTGGCTATTTTATGCCCTCATTGCAGAAAAAAGCACAGTCATAAATAATGCCCCCTAAATACGATACAAATGTGTGCCATATGCACTAAAGAGCATGCCACAGAAAGTTTCCCATCACTCCCAAGATTAAAAGCAGTATTCAAGGAAGCGGAAGAAGAAGTGGAACCATTATATCTGTTGAACCAGCATCGTCAATGGCAAGCGTGTCAGAGAGGTATGCCTACCGATCCATCTTCATTCTTTCCTCCCTTACAATATAATTATCAGCAATATTCAGGGGCATCATGGCAGAATCAGCCACCTTTTTTGCCACCTCAAGAATTTGTTATGCCACCATGGCCTAATCAGTCAAATCCAAATAATAATAATTGGCCAAATTCCCCTTACTCGCCACCATTCTAGCAAAACAACCCTTATTCCTCCTAATGGTCCCCTTCCACCTTACAAAACTAGAACTGGCAATCAAATTGGCAAATATCTACGAACCAGCCTATGGGGATAGTTCCTTTGCCTCAACCAACTTTACCAGCACCTTACACATTGTAGCAGAATCCTCAATCTAATATACGACCGCAACTTCCAGCTCAACCCAACCCAAATCCTAACAAAAGACTAGTTCAATCAATACAAATCATTGAGGGTCTAGACCCTGAAGATAAGTTGCAAGAATGTAACGAATTTAAATTGAGATCTGGACGCATAATCATTATAGATAAGGATAAATATTTGTAGCTTGAAGAACCGCACACAAATAAGCCTCTGATAGTAGATGATAAACAAATAAAACAAGGAGAAGATATAATCAGACAAAAAAATACTGAACAAATCATAACCACTTCCCCCCCATTCCCAGAAAGATTTTTGATACCATGCCTGATTGAATATCCCGACTTTGATCTTCTGGGTGAACTTAAGAGCATTTGTATAAAAATTCCCCTCCTCCAGGCTATCCAATATATTCCAATATATAACAAAATTATTAAAGAATTGTGTATAAAGAAGGTTGTGAGGAAAACAAAAAAAACCCCTACTGTCCATGTTGTCGGGACTTTGTCTGATTTATTACTAGGCAAAGAGACTCCTATAAAATACGAGGATCCTGGAAACCCCATTGTCACAGTCCAGATAAATGGTCGTTCTTTTCCCAATGCTTTATTTGACTTAGGGGCAGCCATTAATATTCTCACAACTACAACTTGCAACATTCTTGGCATCACAGCCTTGGAACCAACAACTACCTTATTCGAACTAGCTGATCGCTCAGTCATTAGACCAGAAGGAACATTACAAGATGCGATGGTCTCTGTAGACACTTGGGAATACCCGGCAGATTTTTTGATTATTAACCCTAGGAACCAGCTAGATGGACATCCCTTAATATTAGGAAGGCCTTGGCTAGTGACTGTTGATGCTTATATCAGCTACTGGAAAGGCAGTATGACTATAACCAAGGGGGATGATGTAAAAAATTTAGCTTTATACCCTCCTGCTCAGCCAAGCTTGACTATTATGAAAACTAGAAAGCAACCTGCAACATACTTAATAGAAAATATTCGGTCACCAATGACTATGGTAGATGCCCTTGAATTCAAAAACCAAACTGAAGATGATGTCATTAATACTTTTATCAATCATCCTACCACAGTATCAAGTTCAAAATGCCATATGATTAAAGCAGTCCTTGATAATGAAATCGAAGAAGATCCCTTGAGAGATATCAATGACCAAACAATACCAACAACCATTGTTTATAATAGCAAACCTATCGAAATTGAGCCAGGGAAGATCCTGAACATTAACAGTAATCTGAGTAATGACTAGGAACAAAAAATTATTCAAATCCTTAGGAAAAATAAAGGGGCTTTCGCTTGGGATTACTCAGATATGAAAGGGATTGACCCTCATCTATGCATGCATCACATCTACATTGAAAAATATGCAAAAACCATTCGACAACCTCAGCGTAGATTAAATCCTCAACAAAAGATATTGTTAAAGAAGAACTTCAAAAACAGTTAGATGTGAATTTTATCTATCCTATATCTAACAGTAAATGGGTTTCTCCATTAGTTTTGGTTCCCAAAAAGAATGGGAAATGGCGAATATGCATCGACTATAGAGAACTCAACAAGGCAACACAAAAAGACCATTTTATCCTTTCATTTATTGATCAAGTCCTAGATACACTGGCAGGGAAGAAATTTTTTTCTTTCCTGGATGGCTTCAGTGGCTATAACCAAATTCATATCGCCCCTGAAGACCAGGATAAGACTACCTTTACCTACCCGTGGGGAACATTCACTTACAGGGTATTACCTTTTGAATTGTGCAACGTACCTGCCACATTCCAAAGAACCATACTTAGCATTTTTGCAGACTTGATAAATGAAGGATTGGAAGTATACATGGATGATTTCACACCCTATGGAGATAACTTCGAGCAAGCATTACAAACATTGGAAAAAATTCTGGAATGGTGTATTGCTACCAACCTATGTTTAAGTCACAAAAAGTGCCATATGATGATGACAGAAGGCCTGATCTTGGGTCATTACATTTCAATAGTTGGAATTCAGGTAGATCTGCCAAAAATATAGGTAATTATCTTACTAGCTACTCCCTGCACTCAAACAGTGGTACGTATTTTTCTGGGATTTTCTAGATATTATCGTAGATTTATCAAGAATTTTTCACAGATTGCTGCACCATTATATGCCTTAACAGGAAACAATGATTTCATATGGACTGACAAATGTGACACTACCTTTACAGATTTAAAATGGCTAGTATCAACAACACCAGTATTATGAGGCCCAAACTGGGATATACCATTCCAGATTTCATCAGATGCATCAAACACAGCCATTGAAGCAGTTCTTGGCCAAGAAGAAGACAAGAAACCCTACGCTATATATTACATTAGCAAAAACTTAACCCCTGCTAAATTGAATTACACAATAACAGAGAACATTACGGAAAATTTTGAGGTTTAAAATGGTCCTCCTAAGGAAATAATAAAATAATAGTTAAACCAATAAAATAATATTTATGAATTTGAAATTCACTTTTTGCACCATAATCCATGTAACCATAGTTAAATTCAATTCAAAAGTTGTACCAAAATAACATTAATAAAAAAATTGTATTGATGTGACTATAAATAAGAATGATATTTTCAAGAAAAAATCATTAACATTGAACAACTAATGCATTTGTCCTTTGTACTTAAATAAATTAAATTAAATATAAATATAAATTTATAAATTCTTAATTATATTATATGCTATTAATTAAAATTTATATTATTTAAATTGTATAATAACATGTAATTAATATACTATATAAAAATAATATAATATAGTATAATATAATAAATGTATAGGGATATGCATTGTTTCTTTCAAGAAATATGAAATGAAATTTATTATGAGTACTTTACTTTGACTTTAAAAGTACTTAGAGAATTACCATGGTTAACCATGATTTTTTGTCCACCATTGAGAATGTGACAAGTAAGTACCTTTAACTCAAGCAATGCCACATCAACCATTAGGGATGATGTCATCCCCTAAAATGTGATTGGTTCTCATAAAGTGAATTTTGATTGTACATTTTCCTTAGGAGGCCCATTTAGACCTCAAAATTGCCCTAATGGGAGTTTTTAGTTGTTATTTATGCTATTAACAAATTCAGACACTATATAACTGGATACTCTATAATTATGTATACGGATCACTCTGCTATCAAATACTTAGCTAATAAACCCATTACGAATGGAAGAGTGACACGTTGGTTGCTACTTTTGCAGGAATTTGATATAACTATAAGTGATCGACCAGGGAAGGAAAACCTTGTGGCAGATTTCCTCTCCCGAGTGCCAAGAACAGATGACGCAATAACACTAGAGGATCAATTTCTGGATGAACACATGTTTTCTGTAACCGCGAAAACGCCATGGTACGTAGATGTGGTGAATTATTTAGTAGTGGGAAAACTACCTAAACATCTAACACCCAAAGAAAGGAAATCGATAATATAGCGCAGCACTCGGTTCTCCTGGATTGGAGGATACCTTTTTCACACAGGGGCCGATATGCACATCCGCAGGTGTATCAGGGAAGACGAAATTTATGATATCTTAAAATTCTACCACAATGTACCTTGCGGTTGAAAATTTTCAAACCGCAGAACTGGACATAAAATTTTACAAATGGGCTACTACTAGCCCACGTTTTTAAGGATGCTAAGAAATTTTTTCAGGCCTGCGATAGTTGTCAAAGGATGGGTTTCCCTGGCCAATCTAATGAGATGCCCTTGCATCCACAGCTAGTCATAGAACATTTTGAGCATTGGGCATTAGATTTTTTTGGGCCATTCAACCCATCATCCAACCAGAAATCATATATATTGGTTGCAACGGAATACGTAACTAAGTGGGTAGAAGTAGTAGCATTACCAAGAGCCATAGAAAAAACTGTGATAAAATTTCTTTTTGAAATTTTTGTACGATATGGGTTACCCAGAGAAGTAATCACTGATGGAGGGCCGCAATTTGTAGGCCACAAGATCACTGCTACACTAAAAAATCATCATGTTATTCACAGAATTACCTCACCATACCACCCGCAAGCGAAGGGGCAGGTAGAAATCACCAACAAAGTAATTGAAGCTATTCTAACAAAGACAGTCTCATCGCACAGAAGAGACTGGGCTACTCGACTGCCAGAAGCCTTATGGGCATATCACACAACTTTGAGGAACACTACTGGATACTCCCCATATCAACTGGTATTTGGTAAGGAACCTATTTTTCCCATAGAGTTTGAGATACAAACACTAAGGACAGCCCAGTAAGTGGGACTGGATTTAACTGAAGCCCAGATTAATAGATTACAACAAATAAATGAATTAGACGAAATCCGGCTTTTGGCTCTGTAGCATACTGCACTTATTCAACAACAAAGAGCCAAATGGCACAATTCTCTGGTCAAGAAAAAGACATTTCATGAGGGCGACTGGGCACTTATCTACGATTCCAGGTTTCAAGACTTCCCTGGTAAATTGCAGACTAGGTGGTTAGGTCCCTATGAATAAAGGAAGTACATGACAATGGCACTCTTACGTTGGCCACCATTGATGGGTCTAATTGTTCCTTTAAAGCAAATGGGCATCGGGTGTGCCTCTACCAAATACCACTCACAAGAGAATATTTTTGTCAAAATATACACAAGGATTCCACCATGCAAGTTTTAGCTACAGAAGATAATCCTTTGGCAGCTTCATCTTTGTAAAAATTCATTTCTTTTTTTTGTTCAAAAAAAAAAAAAAAAAAAACTGTAAATAGGATTGTTGATTCAATCTGTTTTTTTCTATTCCTATTTATCTATTCCATCTTTGGAACAACACTTTTTGATTTTTCAGTTCCATCTTTGGAACAACACTTTTTGATTTTGTTGTTCCATCTTCGGAACATCACTTTTTGATTTTGTTGTTCCATCTTCAGAACGACACTTTTTGGTTTTGTTGTTCCATCTTCGGAACAACACTTTTTGATTTTTCTGTTCCATCTTCGGAACAACACTTTTTGGTTTTGTTGTTCCATCTTCGGAACATCACCTTTTCATTTTGTTGTTCCATCTTCAAAACAACACTTTTTGATTTTGTTGTTCCACCTTTGGAAACAACACTCGCTTTTGTTTTTTTTTCTTTTCCAATTTTGGAATAACACTTTTCTTTATTGTACAATTTTTGTGTGTTCTGAACGACACTTTTTCTTATATATATATATATTTCACAAAGACCTCTTTCCCCTTATGGACTTATTCCTAGCTCATTTCAGCCTCATTTCTTTGACTCCTTTTATGGCCTGAAGTACAGTACCTTCATGCGGATAAGAATTATGGATTTTATTAGAGCAGGTGAATATTTTTAACGTTATGATCTTTGACAAAGACAACTTCTTGATTATAGACTTAAAACAATTGAAAGGGACACAATTATTTATATTTCACTTTACTGTACTAATTTCTATTGTATATGATACTGATTGATCATCTTTACCATGTTGGTTCTACTATTCCTGGTTATAATTCTCTCTGCCTATTATCAATGGGATTATGGGTATAATTTTTCTTATTATTGACATGCTTCAACTTCTTACACCATCCCTACTCTTAAGGTGTACTGAGCCTCTCTCTATTTATCATAAAAATATGTAATGACAACTAATCTATAGATAGAGGATAGGGGGTCTCATTAAGAGCCAGCCTACCATGTTCATAAGGATGTAGCAATGTGACATTCCCACTATGGCCGCCACACCAGGGTTATGATCCATTATATGGCTAAAACATCCTTGGAATAGGAGGTCTCATCACGAGCCGGCCTACTCACCTTTGCTACTTCCCAATGAATGGCAGTGTGGTTATCTAGTTACCATGCCAGCACACTATTCTCTTCTGTAGAAACAAAAATGAAAATTTTCAATTATAAATTGAGGATCTTGGCTTACATGGGTTAAAAAGCAACTCTGTCGAGGCTATGGATGCCTGCTGGCAACAAAAAATCTTCTTATGGTATTGAAGTTCTATTTCCACAATCAATAATTCTTATAAAACCCTCTTCCCATTTATCTTTTTATCCGAGATATTATTTCCTCTAAACACTTCCCTACTTTGAACCTTTATGCATGTGTTCATGTTTTTTTACTCAATCATATCATGTACAGTCGGAATATCGTCAGCAAAGCTTCCTTTTGTACATATTTTTGTCCTCTTTCCTTATCACATAACTTATCATCAACCAAAGCGTCTTGTCTCTTATCATTTACTATGATTATACACCACGCTTTTACTCTATCCATCTCTCTTATTGTCCCGTCATTTATTTACGTACTCTGTTCCATTTACTACTGTACCCTTCATCCTTATATCTTGTCGTCGGAACAACCATTCCCTGTCTATTCGGTCGTAGGCGACCTCTCATTTCAAAGGAGGAGAGAATTTCCATTACCCTCGTGCATGCATTGTCATTATTTCATTAACTGATAAGATATTCCATGATCACGCAGCATGCGTCAATTTAATAACACAATTAATATCAACTACACTTAGCTGTTACAGCAACTTGTTGTTATATTTCTCTAAGTGTTGTTGTGTTTTTTAGTATTGCTGTGTTTTTTCAGTATTGTTGAATTTTTCCATTACACTCATCCTTTGCAATAGTAGGAAGAATTCAAGCATTATGGGTGGTAAGGCAGTGCGCCGCGAACCTTTAGTGTTAGAGGTCTTCGACAGAGCCAGGGAAATTTTGATCCGTGCAAGGTGGATATCATATCTCACAAGATTTCAGCCCTTGAATGAGGAAATTGCCATTGAATTTCTACAACATCTACAGAATGGGGAATCCATGGTGAAAGGCAGAAGAATTATAGTCACAGACGCTGTAATAGCTGAAGTATCTGGGCTGCCAGCAGAAGGAACTATATGGTCACAAAAACATGTATTGCTGCAAGACGCGGTGGAAACTTTCAAAGACGAAGGTGAAAAATTATTCAGGAAAGGCAAAGGCATCCAACCATCTTCTCTGGCAGAACCATGGAAAGAATTAGCAAGCATTATCCAAAGATACATTACCTGAGATGGACGCCGAGATGTGAATAAGACGGGTCAGACACCCTAAAGCTGTAATAAGTCACCATGGATTGATTAGATTAATCATCAGTCATAGCTTGGTTCAATACAACTTAACTTGGGATGGTTTCATGACAACCCTAACATGCAAAACCCTATAATCCAACATCCCGCAATTGCGGAGACAAGCCAGCAGAACCCTGTTTCGAAAATAAAAATGACTGCCCATTCAAAGTTTGAACCCCATAAACGCAGGAGGTCTGTAAGAATTGAACTAGCCCAGAGGATGTCTGCAAATCTTCGGGATGAAAGCAATCAACCTACGGAGACAGCTAGTCCAGTTAGGATAAGAGATTTTGAATCTGAAGATGAGGAACCTAATTCCGCATCAGAACCCGAAGAATAAGAACCTAATTCCGCATCAGAACACGAAGAAGAGGCATCCAATTCCGCATCAGAGCCTGAAGAAGAGGCCAATTCAGAACAAGAATAAGAACAGAATTATAATAATGAAATGGAAATTGAAGCAGAACTGGATTTCGTGACAGGGATGGCCGAGGTCCTGGCAAATCTTAATGTATATATGCAACCTAGAGGGCCACTTTGTCTCAGCACAATGGAAACACAAGTCCCAAAGAATTCCATGCATATAGAAAAGCCACCATCTCTAGAGGCTGCGGACATAGAAATTGTTCAGGAATCCGACAACCAGTCCGGTGACACGATTATGTTGGAATACAGCCATGAGGACCAGCAGAAGTCTGCGGACATAGAAGTTATTCATGAGTCTTACAAACAGTCAGGCGATACGGTTCCTTTGGAACATAGACCTGATGACCAACAAGCAGCTCTAGAAACCATTGATAAACATGTTAGTGGAGCGGACGCTCCTCAAAAGAGGCAAGTAGCTAGAGCAAAACTTAAGAAGTTGCGACAAAAATACCGGAAGCTCCAGAAGACAGTCAGAAGGCTATGATGAGAAGTTAAAGACTGTAAAACTCAGAACACCACTCCTGAGGTGACCTCTGTAGCTACACAAATGAGAATATGTGAGAATAAATCAATAGAAATTCAAACCGAACTCCTTTCCACTCGAACAATAGCCACCCAGGCAGGGAAAATTTTAACAACCCCCCTAAATTTATATATATAATAAATGGGTGAATCCCCATGATACATAGGAAAAATGGAAGGTGATTTTATTAATAATATAATATGTATATATAATTTTTTGGCGAATCTCTCACGAGATTATATTATCTTGTAAAATCATGGTGAATCACCAGTACAAATGGTGAATCACTACTAAAAAATGGTGAATCATTGTCTAGTGGAGTTTGGGGTGTTGGTTCCAATGAAGATATGGTAGTTGAACCAGGAGTAGAAGGAAGAGAACCACCGAGACCAAGCATGGCACATACTTGTAAGGGAAGTAGTTCTCGTGCAGTTTGGAAAATGTGTTCTTCTAGTTCTGTTAAGTGTAGTGTTATTGCTCATGCTACTACTAGCATTGATATTGAGGTTGGAGAGGAGTTTCAACAAATTGGGATCTTTGCAGATCATTTTGTTTCAACAATCCTCCAACAAAAGGCCCATGCCTCTGCTGATTTCTTCAATGAGAAGAACAAGTCAAACAAAAATTAAAATGCCAATAACTAATGAGCAAAGTCAATATGACAATCCCAACACACCTCCAAACCGATAGTTGTGCCTCACTGTCTACTACGCACATCCAAATCGACTCAGCTCATGGCAGAATTTGCTCGTGGGAATGGATCGCGGAATTCGAGGGGGCGGTATCATAAATTCACGAAGCTCAACTCATCCCTCCACAGTCCAATGCAACAATGGAGATCGGCTCTCCTCCACGCATATAATCACCAACAGGAACCAGCATTTACACAACTATTACACAATCCATGCCTCTCACAACAGTGGCCTCTCATAAGTTTGACCGGTGACGATGCTTGGCTAAAAACTTTTAAAATAAAAGTTTGACCAGGCAAAGTAGTATTCAATTTTTTATCTTGTAATTAAATAATTCAACATCCCAATATATAAAATTACTATAAAACGAACATTATGCACTCCACTCATAAAACAGTTCAGGATAAGAGCAAGTGTAACTTCTCATTCCATTCATAACACAACTCATGATAAGAGAAAGTGCAACTTCCCATAATGGTAAAACAAAAGGAGGAAATTTAATAATGATAAAAAAATTCCAAAGTGTGGGGTATCCCACTTTTTATTCACACACCAAACAGCCCATCAACAACTTACTTGTAGTCTTGCACTTGTCCTTGCCAGAAATCAGGAAATTTATTTTACATCAGAAATTAACGAAAAAAACTGCATATGGTAGAGAGCCTTTGTCACCGGCTAAAATTTTAATGTTGGTCGTTATGGAAATTGACTTATTGCCAACTATACAAACCTTGAAGTGAAAATTACATTACAGTATGTAAAAAAATGGATATAGTTTGAACATGTAAACTCCCCAAGTTTTCTTGTACCCCTCATTCATGGCTTTTGTTAAGCTGTAACATGGGAAACCCCCCCTTCCCTTACAGTTCGTTGCTTAGGGTTGCATGGTTTCCATATCCAACCATCAATCCAGTCAGCTTCTTATTATTCAGACACTGTTGCTAGACCATTGGTTTTTCAAATCTATTACCAAATTATGAAAAAAATCAAATAAATAATGAATTCATGATTACCTTTAGAGAGTATCTATGTATGATTAATTTCATTGTGACATAATAGCTAAAGAAAAATATCATTAGGTAAGCAACCCAATTTAAATCTTGAAGATACATAATCTTCAGTGATTTCAATAACTGAATAATAATTAATTTCTCTGTACCTGTTAAGGAATGGTATCAGGTGTGGCAAACGAGTATCTATGTATGATTAATTTCATTGTGACATAATAGCTAAAGATAAAATATCAATAGGTAAGCAACCTAATTTAAATCTTGAAGATACAGAATCTTCAGTGATTTTAATAACTGAACAATAACTAATTGCTCTGTACCTATCAGGGAACGGTATCAAGTGTCAAGGAACGGTATCAGGTGTCGCAAACTCTGTGCTAAATTGACAGCATCTTTTGCATTATTGACTATTTGATTGAAACAAATATATCTACCATAGGCAGATGGATCTTGATAAGCACATATATGAGCATCCGATAGAAAATTTATGTCCACACTAGCTAAAGTGCCCTTCTCATACATTTGTGCAACCCTTGCCATCACAAAGACTAGCAAATATAAATAAACTAGCTAATATTTTGCACTTCCATAGATTAGATCCTCTCCAAGGGATTACTATACCATATTTGTACGTTCTAGAATAGAGTCTATTTGGTATGCATATCTCTCACCCTCACCTTTAAGATATGCAATGGTAGATCCTGATATTTTGTATGTGATACCAGGTCCCACAATCATAGATGTGTTGATTGTCACAATATTCAACCCTTTGTCCATGGCCAGCACCCATGCAGCCCTCTCTAACAGTGTCTTGGCTAATGCGTACCATAACTGTGAATAGGAAATATTGCATAATTAGAATAGGAATACCACAGATACCCTAACATTGGCTATCTGTTTCTGCACTTGTTTCCCTTTCTTCTATCAACTATGTTGCAGATTTTGAAGCATACTACAGCCATAAAACAACACCTTATGAACGGATTGATGAGTAGCAATTTAGCCCTTAAAGACTACTTTTATACAACAAATTTCCAGTGAACACATAAGGATCAAATGCATACATTAGGCCATTTTCATCTCAAGTACACACCTTAAAGATGAATGTATCAAATTGTTTCTTCATCTACTAATTGGCAGAAAATGGTAAACAAAAATCTTCTACCGTATGACCTGCTTCAAAGTAGTTGTTTGTGACACACAAGTTCTCTCATTTATCCAAATGCCTTATGGCTCCATTAGCCCATAACTGATAGGCACCAATTTCCTTCCTTCTCATTCATTCCTTGCTTTTGTCCATTTTTGTTTCTTCATCCTATTTCATACACTACAACCACCACTCATCTTATTAAATCACCTTGTGCCCCCATTCTATAGCCTAGAAATCCTACCTTTTAGGGATGCCCCCTTGAGTTGAAGAAGAGCCAACCAATAGAGAAACGAAAAGCTACTCAAAGTGAGTAGGTAAAATTCTTGCATTGTAAAAAACTAACACCATTGTGATTGAGACTTTATACTTTTTGTGGGTGCTAGGTTTTGTTGTAACAACAGGGAATCACAGTGTAGATGAAAGATCAGATCTTAAGCCAATTTTATAGTTCAAAATGTAAATAATTACGAAAACAAGATATAATCACGAAATGTAAAAATCATTACCAATAACAAGGCGTATATAAGTAGTAGTAAATGTGTTCAATGCAAGTTTACATACCAATTCAACTCTAGGCAATAAATACATCCCAAAATATTAAAAATATAAGGTGATAATCACTAGTGTAAGTAGGGTAGCAACAAATTACATATAAAAATTCAAAGCTCCCTCAAAACAACTAAGGAATCACACTAAAGAAGGAAATGTGCGATAATGTAAACTTACCATAATTTTCCAAAAACTGGAACACAAATTTATTAACCAATGACTTTTTCATCAATGACTCTGATATGATGCTAAGTAACAACATTAGTATCTCATAACAGTAGGCAGTTGCAGATCCACTCCATCCACTAGCTTCCACAATATAATTTAGAAAATAGAATGTATTGCGGAATAAAGGTATAAAAAAGCTGAATCTCTGCAGTCATGGAAAAATAAACTTAATTTTCTTCAAAATTTGGAAAATTAGACTAACAATAGTGGAATAAATAAATGGTGAAATTGCAACGCCTTGTATGAGGTCATTGACTTAATGTTGCTGCATGATCAACTTCATCTAGAAGTTATTCAATTTATGCATGAAGAAGCTCACTCAGCATGTTATCAACTGTCAAGTGATTCAAAACCACCAATAACCAGGAAAAAACTAAAAAGGTTCACCCTAAAAGTAATTTCTTCAGTGTCAAGATTCAGTATGCAAGCGCACATAAGCAACGGACGGATGTGTGTCACAACAAAGAAAAAAAGAATGTAATTATTGTGGATTAAGAGGATAGCTTACTAGTCATGTTGAAAGAATTATCAGACCCCAACTAAAAAATAGTTTTAAGCCATAACCAGCAGCACAAATGCTCAAGAAAAATCGTTAATAGTTGAATTTCATGGTTCCATGATCTGTTCATCACATTCTAAATACCATCTATAGATTTTAGCGGGTATCAAACTCTCAATACTTCAAGAAAAACTATCATACGGGCATTTTTCGAAGGAACCTCATATGAATACTCAAAATCGGTTAAATGAATTGTAGGTTAGTGACTACAAGAAGGCCATACTAGGAAACATGGTAATGAAGATACATAAGTGTTTTAAGAAAACTTACAGAGATTAAACTTTTAGCTCCTGTATTAACTCGTAACATTATTAAAGTTGAGAAACTTGACCACAGCTAGCACAAGATGATGTTATTTAACATAGGACGACTAGAAATTCTAATACAAGTGTTTTCTTGATCACTAAATCTAAAGCATTGCCGATACTACATAAAGGTTACTTAATAATAGAGAAAGTATACTTACCTCAAAGAATAGATACTGCAAGTGGATTGAATTTCTCAGTCCAAACAAAACCATGCAAAAAAACAGAAAACAAGATATGTACAACGAAAAGCACTTTATGAAAGAGACATATTTCCATAATTTGGCCACATATACAAGGATAGAGTATTTATGTAGTGTGGATTCTACTCATTGGCCATGTCACATGGTTGAAACTTGAACCATATCTACCAGAACACAATGAGTAAAATTTGTATAATTGCAAAACCAACTTTTCTTTTTGGTGACATTCAAATATTCTTTAAATTTAGAGTACGAAATTTGGTTTAATGTGATAAAAACAATCAGAAGCAGTTTTTAAAATCTAAAATGTGGGATCTTGAAAACATTATTACCACAGTCTAATAGAATCCTTTCTGCATAATAGCTTCAATGTAATTTAGTAATCTCAAATATTTGCATGTCCAGTACTTGCTTTCAAATATATCAGTCTATTGCTACATTGTTGGAAAGAGTGAAATGTTTTCTGAGAACTGTTTCATATAGTGTGTGCCATTGTGATGGATCTATATAATGAATACTAATTACAAGTTGAGGGGTTTATAAAATACAAGTGGAACTAACCAAGATCATTAATGTTAGAATTGAATCATCAAGTTTCTAATTGAACTCTATATGATTGATGGATCACTATGTGGATGTGATTGCAAATTTTGTGTCATTCATTGTACTTGTTAATTAACAACTTATTATTTTGAACATTTGAAGAATGTCCGCACCTTATCTGGGATGTACCTAAAGAAAAGTTTCACTTTTTAAATTGTATATCTGTGCATTATCTTCAGATTTATTGAGAAGTATGACACACACGTTATTGTTGGTGTCAAAATGGGAGGGAAGGATGTCATATACATTAAACAACCTCATGCTTCAAATCTTCCGATAACAGAAGTGCAAAAAATGTTAAAGAAAGAAGCAGATGAAAGATTTTCTGATGTCGATTGGCGATTCATTATGGACTCTGAAGTGACATCCCAGAGAGATAAGGTAAGATTTGTTTTACATTTCAATTCCATATTTACTCTGTTGATCGGCCATATACATCTGACAGTTTTCATTGCATAGTTTCACAGAACTGAGAAATAATAATGAAAAAAAATGAAAATTGACAATCCCAAAAATATCTTAAGATTATGTCAAGACAAATTAGGGGTTTTTGAAAATTAGGCAAGTAAAATTTAATAGATTTACCAGAAGTCTGGAAATTGTAGAGTTTGCTTCCCTTTATCTTGGAATCTTTGGGTTATCACCTCTACCTATTGCTTTCTGGACTAGTTGATCAGTGAAAAAGATATCGCTGCTATTTTTTTCTCAGTACAAATTTATGTTTCAAGGGTTGGTGTCATTAAAAAACATACATTTAGGCACTTACTCAAACCAAATTCTGCTAATCATTATCTTGAAAAAATTGTTATCAGTGGGCACTGAACTTGAAAAATAAGGAGAGAGGAACTTGAATTTCTTCCATAAGGCTATGGTGAAGCACATTCATAACAATAGAATTTTTCTCTCACCTCTTGTGATGGGCATGCAACATGAAAAACTGGAACAAGAACTTGTCTCCTACTACCACTCCTTATTAACTAAGTCGATACCCTGTAGAGAAGAAGCCATTCAAATAATTACATCTCACATTCTAACATTAATACATTTAGCCCAAAATCAAGCCTTAATGTGGACAATCACTTTCACAAATTAGACAATTAATTAATGCCTAACACGACCATAGCAACAAAAGCATCAAGAAGAGGATATAACAAGATTATGTGAAAGTGAGAAAGAACACCCATCATGAAAAAGAAAAATTGATATCTCAAAGATCGAATTAAAAAGGAAAATCAAACAATCATCATGATACAAGAAACAAAAATATCAAGTGAAAGAGTTAAGGAAATAGCATCTTCGTGTTGGAGGAGATGTGAATATGTAGCCTTAGATGCTAGATGAAGTGTTTGGGGTTTGGTATGCCGTCATTCATGTTTTTTCACTTCCACTCTTGTCACCAATGTTGTTTCACTTCACTGCTCCCTTTGTCCACTCTTGTTGTCACTGCTGCTGCACTTCACTGCTAACATTTCCATGCCTACTGCCACTGCTATTGCACTTCATTGTATCATCTATCCACTCCTGCTACCGCTAATAATGCACTTTATTGCTACCTCTATCTACTACCACGCCTGATACTACTGCTGGTGCACTTTATTATTCATCTTTGCTCAATTTAAGTAGCTGAAAACCAATCTGACTTTTGCACATCTGTCTACAAAATTTTCTCTGCGATAAAACTCTGTTAAACCCTAGTTTTCAGTTCTGTAACGACATGACGTCAATATGAACTTACTACAACATTGATATTCAATCTCAAACCTTGACATTGTCATCTCACCTTTCACTATCAACCATATCAATTCTTCATTGTTTCTGCAATACTAGCAAAAGCTTAAATTGTCAACACTAGCATCATAATTATCATCACTTGTACAGGATTATATCAACCTGCTCTTTCTCACAACCGTAACCTTATATAAACTAAACCTGTCTCAACAAGACTAGTTCTTCTCAACACATCAACATTGCTTAATATTCAATTGACAAATATCAATCATACTAGGCTCTGTCTACAACATGTAAACTATGGAAACTATGCTCTATTTGTGCCCACGGTTCAAATTATCTCAAGTCCAGAATTAACATTAGTTCTCGTGATAATTTCAAACACTCTGAACTCCTTTTCTAACTAGCCGATCCAAATTTTGAGTTAATAACTGTGATCAAGCCTAGCAACATCTTAGGCATTCAATGATAACTCTTTTTGCTTCACATCAAGTATACATGGCATTCTGTCACAACCTGCAATTGCCACTATTGTTCTTTAAATATGTTGATTGTCAAGGATATGCAATATTTATCTTCATTTTATTGATGAATTTTCCTCAAGTGTCTGAAAAGTCAGAGTTGAATATGGAAATAGGTCATTGATTATCAAGGTCTTCACTAAGATTCCTTTGCTACTGATGCACAATGTGTCACAAATATCCCTAGTGAAACTTTCAAATTCACTGATGTACTCCAAAACTTTGATCAGAGATGCACAATTGGAGAGGACACTTACTCTAATGCAGGCTTGGTATTGGTCAATGCTTACATGATTGTGTATGTAAAAATGACCCATTAAAATATGCTATGATTTTTTTCCCAAGAGATGCCACAGGTAGATCCTATGATATATCACTTAAGTGTCATGCCAAAACTATTTTTCTAAGTTCAATAAGAACATTCCTAAGAGGGACGAAAAGGATACAAGTTCTGAGGAATCTTTGAATAAATTTAAGCTTCTTCTCTAGTTTGCCTAGGTCTTATTTGAAGTCTGTATACCAACTTGCTAAGAGATCTGGACTTCTTCAACAAGGTTGAGGCTTATCAAGCACATCTATCTTGTCAATTTTCTCTGCTCCAATATTTAAACTTTAGAATCCAATGCTCATAAAAATAATGATACTTATATGAGGAATACGAAACAAACTTCCTAGATATAGGCCTTGAAAAACTTCATGGACGATTCAATTCTCAGTTTGGTGTGCTAAAGTAGGATATATAAATATAAATTCCAAACAAGTTTAGATAAACCCTCACTGCTATAAACTCTAGGACTGCCTTCAAAACATACAAAACCATACCCAAGTAGATGTAAATTACTGATTAGGGAACATTGAGTCTCACGCAGGATCAATCATTAAAATTCATAGATACATGTCAGAAAGGAGGTCACACTCATATATATGCATAGATTTGTTTGAAGAATCAATTCTAGGGCATCAAAAAAGATATTAAGATAAATCATTAAGGTAGAAATTTGCCTCAGATCTTTCAAACTTGTGTTAAATGCACCTTCGCTCCAACCTTCAAAATTGTCTTCTATTATAGGGATAAACCTTCTCCATAATTTTCCTTACATTTGTAAAAAAAAAGTGTGCGCTAATGATGCCAATATGCTTTGCCAACTATGAGTGTATTCCTCAAGAGGTTTGCAATAAAATAACATGTGGATACTGCTTCAGGATTAGTGGACACAAGTTCAAATCAGATCTCCTTAACAAAACATCACCATAGCTCAACACTTTTTCATCATCTCCCATGGAATCCATATTTCACTCTTTCAGCATCTAATAGTCTTGCCCACCGAAATTCCTCAAGTTTTTTATAAAATGGAAAATGATTTTCCCCGAGCTACTACATGCAGTCACCAGTGCAAACTTGATTTTGAACAAAGCAACAAATAAAGGCAGTTTGAACTTTGAATGACAATGTGCTAACCTGCTAATAGAAAATGAAGACAGATATCACTAAATAAAGAAAACCATAACATGAAGGAAGCTATCAGAGAACTGCATTAACCCTAAAAGATTATATCTCTTCATTAATTTCTTGTATGAGAGTTAATATAAACAAACTTACAAAAATTTTGTGCATGTCATATTAAAAACAAAGTTATCAGAATTGACTTGAAGAATTACTTGGGAGGCTGGAAAGTTTGGAAAAATTTGGTAATCCAATCGAGAAATTTAAAAAAAATATATGATCCGACCATGCTGGAGGACCTGGCAAACTTTTGGATTATGAGTCAAGAAATTATAAATAAAAATTGCACCAAATTTGGAGGCAAAAATAAAAGTTACTTTTCACTAATATCATGGTATGAAATGATCATCTGATGTAAAATTTCAATAAGAATCATCAGATTACATACATGATGTTTATGTCACTAGCCTGGGATGTTGGTCAAATTGATGTTGTGATAAACAATCTACCAGGATTCCATTCTTTCCAGTGAATGCCCATTTTTTTAACATATGTTAAACTAAAGGGAATAGGAATTTAACCCAGTGCCAATATCAAGAAAATTTTGGTGGAATAGATCTACCTTACACCTATCACCTAAGCTAAAGGAAGCCAATATCAAACACAGCTGCCCCAAATAGCATGTTTAAAAAAGCAACTTCGAACCCAAAAAAATTACATAAACGATATACTACATGCTATAAAATACCATGGGAAAGTTGACGCGCCTATTGACTGGCTGCCAGGAAATTGGGTTAGCAAAAAAATCAAAATGAGTGTTCCTTTTTCTCAGACAATCCAGTCTCCCTATTCAATCTCATTCAGTCAACTAACTAGGTGTTTGGCTTGGTAGTCTGAGTCATATAGTCAAGCGAAAACATGAGTATAACTAGGGGTTTCGAAGAGCTGAGTCAAACAACAGTGTTAAACTCAGAGTCGACTGCGACTCCTCTGAGTCTACTCACAGTAATTGAAAAACAAGGCCAATCCCATCCAAAACTTAGATGTGCAAAAAAAGGTGCAATAAATGAGCTGATCCCAAGTTGGAAAGAATCACTTCCATGCCCTCTTAGCTAGTGATAAATATTCCCAAGAATCAGGCCAAAAAAAAAGGGAAGTTACCAATAAATAAATGAATCAAAACCCATTAAAAACATCTTTAAAACCCTTTCAAATAAACCAGAAAATATTTTAAAACCCCTTCAAATAAACCAAAATTTTTTTTTAAACCCTTTAAAAGAAACCTGCAAAACCCATCTGTATGAGGTAATCCTTCTGTAACAGATCAACTGTACCGATTGGCCTTGGCTTGTCCAATCATTCAGTTAAATTTAATGTAGATGAGAATTGCACGAAGGAATTCGAGAAATACCAGTCAATCTAATTCTCCTCCGGACCACCACAATGTCGAATTCGCAGGCAAACAGGGATATGTGCTTAATTTGAATATGACATTTTAGTAACAGTGAGTGAGTTCCTCAAACAAGGCATGGCCTCAAATATAGATCGAAAACACCATAACTTAGCAAAGCGAGTGCCTAGAATAGTAGCCCAACAAATCCCTTTTGCTCATAATTTCAACTTGGGATTCAAAAACTCATGAAATCACCTGCAAACACAAGAAGGAACAATGAAACCACTTACAAAACCACAAGCCCAAAACCCTTTCAATGCAATTGTCAACGGTCAATGCGTCCAGATCTGTAAGTTTCCACCTCCATGGATCTCCACCTCCATGGATCTCCACCTCCATCGATCTAACCTCCATCAATCTGTTAGGTTTGCACCAATCCAGCATTAAACTTCCACGTCCCTTCCAAGCCCCAACCACCTCTCCCACCTAGTAAATTCCGGTGAACCAGTGAAAAATTGGGGTGAATCACTCCAACCCCTCCCTCTGACCTTGTAAATCCAGGCGAAATCTACTCCAAACAAAGAAAATCGAGGGAAAATTCCATTTTTCTAGTTTTATCGGCATTTATTTTGGTTGGCTATTATTTAATAATTAATTATTTTTAAAATAATTATTGGGCTAACTTTGTAAAATTATAGAAAATGGGTTTTATATAAAAAATTCGCCTTATTAAAATTTAAAATCCCTTAAAATTCGCCTTTGGGCTAAAATTCGCACCTAAAATTTTCCCTGCACCCAGGTTAATTTGCATGAAAACGTGGTAAATGTGACTGTTCAAACGGAGGGTTGGTCCTCCCACAATAAGGAAATAAAAACTGAAGAGGTATTCTCTCGCAACATCGGCACTCAAACAGAAGGGCAATCCAAGGACCTCTTGTCAAGGAATGACCCTATTATTTTAAAACATCGGGAAGAACTGACGCAAGCCCAGCTTACTTTAGAGCAACATTAACAGCAGACAGTCTCCCTGCAACAAAACCAGGAGTTACAAAAACAATTGAGGGAATTAGCCCTAGAAGAGAACGAGGCTTTTGATAAGGCTAGACAGGAAGAAGAAAAACTGAAGAAGATAAAAACTAAGCTGAACAACGTTAGGGATCAGTTGGACACCATTTGTTCATTACATTCAGATATCTTGACTTGTCGATCTCCTGCTACGAACTATGCCTTGTTTTTATTAGAACGATGTTTATTGTTAAAAATCAAAGCTGTTAGAGCCGGCAAGCCAATTGAGCTGAAGATGATGGAGGATTTTATAAATTGTTGTAAGACACATGGAGTAAAGGTCCAAAGGCTTCTTTGTGAATTTTATTTGCATAATTTCATATTAGATAAAGAAGTGGATGTGAATCCTAACCCTTTTATTAGAGATATTCAATTTCAGGCTTTTATCTCTTTTGCAGTCAACCAACTCAAGTGGTTGAAGGCTTATAATTCGTTCCAAAGACAGGAACACAGCTTAGATCTTTTGGTAAGAAGTGAACCTACTCACTCTATGCAATTGTTTACTAAGAATAAAAGACTGATGACATAGGAGGGCATGCTTAAAATTCTAGGGCCCATACATAAGGAAATTGTGCAGGAAGGAACAACATATTTCCTCTCCATTCAGGGAAGATCCTTGGTGGCATCCAAAATGAGATGGATGGTTTCAAGCAACAATGTTAAGGAAAGAGAACCATTTAATTATGGAAATTTCAAAGTTGCTGCAAGACGGTTAGTCCCATACAACATTTTTTTCTTAAAAGAAGGACCCTATTGGGTGGGATGTTGCTTTAGAAGCCCCATTATTTGGTATCCTCCTGAAGGGTATCACCTCGACTATGAGTTACTTGAAGGAAAAGAAGCGGCAGCCTTTGCAAACCTGGCATGACATCATGGTCTCAGGCCTATTACAGATAAATCTTCTCCAGCCTACTCCTTAACTTCTTTGCATAAGAATTATTTATTTTTCATGGGGACATGAAAAAAAGGTAAGCGGGGGAGTATGTTGAGCCTTGCAATAGGTATGTATTTACTCTTGATTAATTTTTTTTTTCCATCTTGTGCCATGATATAATAATATAATGAAAGGATTTTGATGAAGGATGAATGAAAAATGATCCTGATATGATTTAACCGTCCAAACTAATTCCCGTTGCTTTTTATGCTGAAAATAGTAGAAGGAACAACAGGACTTAATCACGGGAAAGAAGACTTGTTAAATGAGGTCGAATCAGAAGACAAATCAGTCAGGATTAGCGCAAGAATGAACAAACTATCCGAGGATAGCATTTTGTCATGGATCCCTCAGGATCCCCTGATCCTAACGGATCACATTTATCTTTCCTTTAAGCTATAAAGGGACAGGGATAGCTAGTTCTTGAGGAGGATGTATCTTTCATTTCTACATAATTTGTAATTGTAATTCACATAACATAGTTCTAAACAACAAGATCGGATTGTGATGTCAATTGACTGTGATGATTAATATATAATTCGCGTTGTTGTTCATTCAAATATTCTGGAGTAGTTAAGCAGTATTCGTCGGTGGCTAAGGGCCCGGTCTCTAGTGGATCTCACTGTTGTTCCCTGTGTTATACTTTTCCATTTATTGCAAGTGTATTTTGCTTTTCCACATTGCAGTTGAATTACTTTTGATAATTCGGATTTCTGGTATTTATTCATTTGAGTACACATTTCCAATTTATTTCTTTAAAGAAATAGTTGCTATTTAAAAGAACTGGTTTTGATTACTTAAATCATAGACAGTTATTTCTAATACTTTCCTTCTGTTCAATAGTTTAGATCCAGCTGAAAGAGCTCGGTTAATGCTTCAGTGCTCTCGGTTGATTGTCATTTGAATTAGTTGAATTAAGAATGAATCACAGTTTTGGGTTATAATGCGTAGATGAATTACTTCCTTTAAAGATTCAAGATTTATGATTGCATCTATATTAAACGATTGGCTTTAGCATTACTCTTTGTATGAATAGCTTGCACATATTGTGTACACGCTTGAGATAAAAGGACTTACCCTAGTTGATAATTAATGTGAGGCAATTAGGAGTTTTTAAAGACACCTGTTAGCACCCAACACCAATATTCATGGAGAGTTTGTGTTATTATAAAGCTATGTTTGAATCTTTGGATTTAACTATGTCAGGGGAAATAAAAGAGGGTGTCAGTGTAGAGCATCACTATCTATTGTGAATATGGTTGGCAAGTGGATGTCTCATTTGACTATGGTTGGCTTTAAATCTCAGGCTCTGATATCATGTGTTAATGCCACTATTAAGTAGTGCAATTTTAAGCTCTAGAACAAATGGGAGTTTCTTAAAGAATGGTGGAACCCCTGCACTCACAAGGGGAACAATGAAAGTTGGGCTATGTTCATGAGAGAAAGGCACGAATAGAGTTGGAAAATGGACTTCTCACTTCATAAATTAGAGAGAAACTTATGGAAATTCCAATCTTCATTAATAAAAGAGAATGTTGAGTACCCCCTAATGAGAGGGCATAATGCCTTGGACCTATGAAAATTGAGGTTTATCTAAATGAAAATAGTGAATGAAGCACACAAATATCATAACTTAGGAAGGAGACTTATTTTTGTTAGTCTTATGCAATTACTCTTATTACATATATCATATTATTATATTATATGCTTTGTGAGAAACTTTCTTTTTATAACTATGAAAAATCTTATCGTCTCTACAATGACCCAACCAAGCAAGGAAAGGATAAGTACTTTTACTTTTACTTGCTTATCATAGAAAGTTCCTGAGCACTCCTCAGTAAGACCTGTGATGGATGAGATAGGGGAAGAGAATCTTAATGAAAATGATAATAGTGGTGAATCTCATGCTAGTAACCTATCAGGTGACAAAAGAAATTATGATTGGAAGGTCACTTATTGCATATCAGCCTTAATTACTGCAATGCCTAGGGAAAATTCCAGCAAGATTGGTACTTCCCTAATTTCAATGATCATATGACAATGGACAATTTTAAGCATGTGGACCTAGGACAACCAAGAACATGTAGACCCATACAGTGAATAGTTGCTGCTCTGAAGTGGCTTGTTAATCACTTTCTGACTCACATTTGGGGACCAGACCTAAGACACAAAAAGTTATTAATAAAAGAAAGAATACATGGTGCAATAATAATACATCTTCTTGTCAGCTTCCTCCAACTCCAATGTCACAGTAATCCCATTCAGAAATAAAACCTTGAACATAAGTTTGTAAGGCTTGTATTTAGACAAAATTTGCAAGAATTAATGCTTGCAGTTCATGAATGTATGGAAAAGGACCTGTTTGAATATTGGAACACTGGGTAGGCTACAAAGGCACTAGAGGGACCACCTCAAGAGTGGCAGAGATAGAAAAATAGCAGCAAAATTATAAGTAGATGTACTTTGTAAGACAAGATGATTGAATTCGCTAGATTACATCATTCATCTTAATTACATACCTTGCAGGTTTCTTTGGAAGTGAAAAGAGAATCTCACCTCGTCAACCTCTCAGAGAAGCTTAGGAAATGACATTGCTCATAAACTATTGATCAAGCAACCTACAAATATTTGAAACAAAACCTATCAAAAAAACTATTGTTGATCACTTTTTCAAGAAGTTGAAGCTTTAGTGGGAACATGTGAATGAAATATCATGAAATTATGTGTAGTTCACAAGAAGTTATCATGTTACCGATAATAAAATCATCAAGAGTCCAAACATTTTCCTGTGTGTTGAAGTTTTCTTTGGAATCTCACTGACGTCAGAAGAATAAAGGCTATCCAATGACTTAATTGTTCATATCTAAAATATTGTTGAAAAAATGCTCTGGAAATAATTGTACAATAAATCAAACCCACATGACTCAATGTATATTATCTCCTGACATAAAGACAATAATTTAGATCTAAGTGTTGCTTGTCTAATTACATCACTGCAAAAATTAGAAGTACAATTGTAAAAGGATTGGTAATGGAAACGCAATAGGAACAAGAAATTTACAAATTCCACATGTGGGTTCAGGCATAAGCAACAAAAAAATCTATTTATCAGGGCCAACAGTTAAATATTATTGCCTCAAGGAAAAAAAGGTCCACACTTATACCTCTTTAATAAGGGAGGAGAAGCAGATATAGATGCACCTGTGATAGAGTCAATTTAGCATTAGCGCCATAAGTAGAAATAGAGGCACCAACGGAAATAAAGGCATAGGCAAGAGAAATTTTAGTGAGATATTATTTAGAGATAGGTTGGAGCATACATGCCATTTTAAATGTAGACATATCTTTTTACTCGAGGCTCTCCAACAACTAGATTTGCATCATCCAAAACTCGATATGAAAAGAAAATTGTTACTACTAGCCATGTTTCTTATGAAATTCCTTGTGCCGAAACGACTGCTGGTGCTGGATAAACTGCTACATCAAGGGTTAAGGTTGTTGCTAGCTTTGTATAACTTGTATGACTTTATTTCTCTGGGTAGGTCAGATTAGATGGCTTGAATTTTTAGATCCGCTACTAGTGATTCTCGAAATGAAATAGGCCCTACAACACCTGAAGGCAAGTTTGAACTTTCCCAAGCTCGTAGTAAGGTTGGCATTCGGTAACTTTGTGAATGTACTGCATACAAGGTGGTTTTCCATGATTTGAGTATTGTGCTATGGGATGATTTATACCTTGGGGGAACGTCAAGTGCAAGGATAAGACCATTTCTTGAACAAATTGAATCAAACCTAGAAATTATAGTTGATGTTGTCCACACCAGAGTTCATTAATTAAGTCTTGTTTTGATGGTTTTTTTGTTGGTATTGTTGGGAGATCCTTCACGTGCTTTTTCAAAGTTTGATTCAGAAATAATAGAGGAATATAAGGTGGCTCTCAAAAACATGTTCAAAGCCGATGGCAACATGCTTGCTCAATTCTTAAAATTAAATAATGGATAAAATTAATTATAAACAAAAATAAATATTATAAACAAAATTAATACTTAAAACATATGAGATAGGCATGTCGGCTTGCATGCCGCTACGTGCACCCTATAAGTTGTTGCTTGTTAGCTCCCTGGTCGATAGTCTATGTGTGGAGGCCAAGTACATAAATCCAACAATGAGCCCACTACAGAGCTTGCTACGAGACTGCTGGAATTTTATGGGTAACAATGAGATCATGGAGTAACCACCGACCTTACCAACCAACCTTTGTGTTCTTAATTTCCATCTCCATCAAAATAATATAAATAGATCATTGGGCTTGATAAAATCTAACGACTTCCCTAGTACAACCATTGTTGGTTTTTTTAACAAATAGATCTCATGGAGGATATTGATTTCCCATCTGACTCTATCGGAACCCTGGAATCTGTTGCAAACTTTTTAAAATGGTTAAGGGAACCAATTGCCACGACCTTTTAGGAGTCATCCCGATGGCCATTGAAGTAGAGATCAAGAAAGCTTATTACATGAAAGCTATGCAAGTTCATCCTGACAAAAAATCCAAATGATCCTTAAGCGGCATAAATTTTCTTACCAAGTTCTCATTGATCCAACACAGCGGGCATCATATGATGCACATGGAAAAGAAGGTGTATACCGCCCCACTCTAACTGCTCCAAAATCTCGCTCGAACACTCCATTCGGTCGGTAAGGCGGGTCATATTTATTAAATCTAGATTATCAATATGCAAAGAGACCCATGATGGCCCAGAGGTCTGCCTCCAAGAGATCTGAGGCCCCAACAAACCAACCTTAGGCACAACGAGAGGGGCAATGGACTTCGATGACTGATTGGCTAAGTACGGTTGTAATAGTCCCATACCTTCGTCGAGTCGGCAAAACTCCAAATGCAATGGAGAATAAAAACAAGGTTGAACACGACCTCCATCTACAAGGGTCGGGCACTTAACTCTACAAGGATGATGGGTTGAGGTATTGTCTTGAAAAGAGGCCCAAATAAGATATCGGAATGGCTAATTGGTGGAAAATAAAGTCAGAAATATTTGATAGATTGAAACAAAGGAATAAAAAGAATATTAATGAAAATCTTGATTAAAAATATTGGTTCATGAGCCAAAATAATGCCAAGTCTGTACATTCAATTACTATAATGCCATGTCGTCTCATAGTAAGGACCAATAATATAAGACAAGTTGTTCTTTTTGCTAATATATGACAAAATAAGTGGTTTATCTTCATATGATATTGTCTAAAATTTTGGACATGCTTAAGACTAGGCCATAAGATGTACATATGTGATTTTGTTTATCCCATATAAATAGAATTGCAAATTTTTTTTTGAGAAAAACATAAAATCAATTAACTAAAAGTTCCATAAAAGTTCCCAAAAGAGCAAGTTTTATTAACATGGATTAAGTACCTTTTTCTTTTTAAAAGTTTCACGTAGCACATTTGTAAATCATTATAGGTTTGAAAGTTCCATGCATCGACATGGCAAGTTCTATTAACTACAATTAACCTTTTTTTGACCTTTTAGAAGCACGTGCACTTACATAGCAGGCTCTATTATGTAGTTTTTCTTATTTCTTTTTATCAGTTTGGTAGGGTTAATTTTATATAACAGTTTTAAATTTTGCATGAATTATTTAAAAATTAAATAAAATGAAATTAATATAATAAAAAATATTATTTTAATTATTACATAATATATAAAAAATTAATAATAAAATATAATAATACATTTTATTTATTTATATATTTTTTAAAATAAATGCTTTGTATTACTTAAAACCAAAGGAGACATTCTAATATTCTGAAGTTTTGTCTAGTTGACTACTAGAGAAACCTAAATAGACAGTTTAGTCTAGTCGACTATTAGAGAAACCTAAATAGATATGGAACTTTAGTTTTTTCAAAAATGCATAAGATAGAATACTATTTATAGTAGTTATTATTAGATTGTCTATATGGAATATTAGGCTTCTGATCATATTTAAATTGAAGATTACAAAGTTAAAGCATTAAAAAGAGTTGCCAAACATAGAGACTGGATGACAATTAAGTAGATTTATCTTAGTCGATGGCTTCAACAGGGTTGGACTCCTTGTTGTTGCCGGGGGAGTAACTTGGTTAAGGAGGGATTTCCATATGTCTCTGGATGTGGCCCAACCTATGATCCATGGCTTTTATTTTCCTTTCCATGTGATTCAGGGAGAGTAGAAGGTCCTCCGTACTTTCATTTCTATCCACTCGTACTCTTTCAAGAAGGAATTTGTGATGTCAGTATATATCCACTGTGTACATGTATTAATTATAATGCCCTCTGGTGTGCCCCACATTTGGAACCCAATTAACCACTTCTACAAACACTTCCATATTTGTGAGGATGTGATATTGGTTTGCTAGTTCTCTCTCTACTTGAGTAATTTCCTCTAGGATTAGTTGTGGAGTTAGCTCTTTAAATCAAGCAGTTGGACTTTCTACACTCAATTGGGCTCAAATGCACCCCCTTTCTTGATAATAGGCTTCTCCTCGATGCACCTAGGCCCTTTATCATGGCATGATTTTATCCCCGATAGTTAAGGGGCCCAATATCAAACAGAATTCCCCCCTAGCTTGAAATGGAGCGCAGAGGGAGTATTGTGCACATGAACGTGGTTTTTAATAAGGGGAGTCACTTCTACCAATGGAATCCTAGATCATTTGCTCTGAAACAATGTGTTGGTTCCCTCAAGAGAGTGAGGAATTCTTTTTGTAGAGGTGAGCCAATATTATTCACATCTCCTTGAAGAAATGAACATCACTAAAATTGCAGAGTGAGATGATCCAGGTGGATATTGGTGGCTACTCGCCTATTCCACTTGGACCCCCAACAACGTTTCCTATTGGTTTCCTATTTTTTAGCACAATCCCTATTTTGGCAGTTTTTAGGACTTGAACTTTCAGAGCCGTTTTGAGGCCCTAAACAACGTTTTTTGGGAAAAGGGAAAATGCGAGACTATGACTCACAATTACAACTTAAATTTGTTGTCATCAGACAGACCATTCTAATGAGTTATCATGCATGTCAAACATAGATCGTATGCCAAATTTACAACCCCATGAAGTTGATGTTCCAACTAACCCCATCGAGGCTCGTAAGCTTTTGGCGCTTCATCTCCTAGGGTTAGGTTTTTGGATGTTTAGATTTTCTCATTGTTTCTTCATGATAAAATTGCCTTGGAGCCTCATTGTTACACAATTGAGAAGACATGTACCCGTCACATCTCTTCTCAGAGATAAGCTACCACTGCCTAAGCTAGTTTGCTTTCGTTTTGTGTGTAAACAATTTTCAACAGTTTCTATGTATTACTTGAAGTTCAGTTTCATTGTATCTTTGTGTTTTTGTTTAAATCTATATTTCATTTTTTTCCTTCATAAATCTAGATCATGTGAATTTGAAAAAAAAAAATGGAGAGGGGGTCGAGTCAAACCTGAGCAATCAATCGCTTAAGCCTCCAGTGGCTTTATAATATGATGAGATATCAAATTCCTATGAGCGCATCAGCTAAGTGGGATATTTCCAACCCAAGCCCAACCATAGCAACAAAGAGAATCAAGAAAATTTGAAGAGTAGGTATACTCAAGGGAGCGAAGGAAACATCACTTTGACACTGGCCTTCCCTAGACTTACCCCTTAGGTGGATGCCAATAAAGTTAGAATACCAAATTAGAAACTCGATGGAGAATTGGATAGGCATTTTCATTTCCCACCTCTAAAGGATAAATAAAACACCCTTTCCATGGGTGAGTTGAAAAAAACACTTCCCCGTACAAATGCCCTGCAACTTTGCACTAGCCAAAGGTTTGTTATGGAAGTGATGCAAACCCATTCTAGTAAGTTGAGGGTTAAGACATCCCCACACCATATGATAACCATTGAATGTTGGCATGATAAACTGGGATCAGGTGACAATTTCACTGAGTGAGTGAAATCCTCGTAAGATTTGTATGATGTTTGCAATGTATGAAGGGTCATTGATTGACAGTTGTAGGGCCTATAAGAATGTGTTGTTCAAATATTTGCAAGTGGATTGAAAGGCTCCTTCGTGCCATTACATGTATATCATAAAATTTCATTGGGTGTGATGCCACATTCCATGGGCATGTGGTTTAGTGGGACAGTGACAACTCACCCCCCGCCATTTTGCATTTGGAGCACCCCATCCAACTCTATTTATTTGTAAATTTGATGTGTCATATATATATGTGTGTGTGTGTGTGTGTGTTAAATTTTTTATCGATCAAACATTTATATCAAATATATTTATTTATTTTCAAATATATATTGACATAGCCATATAAATTAAATAGTCTAAAAACACCAATATGAATGAATCCATAATAATCATCAAAATACTTACTTCAATATACATTTCATGTTGCCAAAATTAAAATATTCATAAAATGTAACTAAATTATAACTTTATTTAAAATTATTATTACTATCATTATCAATTATAAAAATAATTAATATATATTTTAAAAATATACATTTAGAAAAATATAGAACAAGATTTTTTATCATGAATATCTACCACAACTTTACCATAAAGATTCTTAAAACTTTGTTACAATACAATAGTTTATCATAATTGTAAAGACACCTTAATATAACACAAAATCTTAATTACACCTTTATTGTGTAACACTTTCCATAATAATATTTTTTTTAAACATTTATTTAATTAAGAATATATATTCTAACTTTTTTTTATTTAATTATTTTTTAATAGTGAAGCTTTTTTTTATAATATATATGCTAACTACATATATAATATTATAATAAATTAAATTAATATATTATTAAATTAATTTATAGGTATATATAATAAGTTTAAAAAAACCTTAAGGATTAGGTTATTTGGTTGAGTTCCTTGTTAAATCATCATGTTAAAGATATTTATCTATAGAAGTATTCTTATTGTAGATATGTGGCTCTAATGATTAAGAGCATGTTTTTCCTCTTAAAAGGTCATAGGTTCAAAACCCAAGGGGATAGAGTATGTATGCCTTCATAGACTTAGCAGTGAAATCGTTGCGAGATGGGTCCCTTTTCCCACAAACAAGAAAGTCTCGTACACCAATTTGGTGTCTGCTTGGCTGTGACCTTAAAATTAAATAATAAATCCTAATAAGATATCGAAATGGTTAATTGGTGGAAAATAAAGTCAGAAATATTTGATAGATTGAAACAAAGGAATAAAAAGAATATTAATGAAAATCTTGATTAAAAATATTGATTCATGAGCCAAAATAATGCCAAATCTGTACATTCAATTACTATAATCCCATGTCGTCTCACAGTAAAGACCAATAATATAAGACATCGTCTCAGAGTAAGGACCAATAATATAAGACAAGTTGTTCTTTTTGCTAATATATGACTAAATAAGTGGTTTATCTTCATATGATATTGTCTAAAATTTTGGACATGCTTAAGACTAGGCCATAAGATGTACCTATGTGATTTTATTTATCCCATATAAATAGAATTGCAATTTTTTTTTGAGAAAAAAATAAAATCAATTAACTAGAAGTTCCATAAAAGTTCCCAAAAGAGCAAGTTTTATTACCATGGATTAAGTACCTTTTTCTTTTTAAAAGTTTCACGTAGCACATTTGTAAATCATGATAGGTTTGAAAGTTCCATGCATGGACATGGCAAGTTCTATTAACTACAATTAACCTTTTTTGACCGTTTAGAAGCCCGTGCACTTACATAGTAGGTTCTATTATGTAGTTTTTCTTTTTCTTTTAATCAGTTTGGTAGGGTTAATTTTATATAACAGTTTTAAATTTTGCATGAATTATTTAAAAATTAAGTAAAATGAAATTAATATAATAATAAAAAATATTATTTTAATTATTAAATAATATATAAAAAATTAATAATAAAATATAATAATACATTTTATTTATTTATATATTTTTTTAAATAAATGTTTTGTATTACTTAAAACCAAAAGAGACATTCTAATATTCTGAAGTTTAGTCTAGTTGACTACTAGAGAAACCTAAATAGACAGTTTAGTCTAGTCGACTATTAGAGAAACCTAAATAGATATGGAACTTTAGTTTTTTCAAAAATGCATAAGATAGAATACTATTTATAGTAGTTATTATTAGATTGTCTATATGAAATATTAGGCCTTTGATCATATTTAAATTGAAGATTACAAAGTTAAAGCATTAAAAAGAGTTTCCAAACATAGAGACTGGATGACAATTAAGTAGATTTATCTTAATCGATGGCTTCAACAGGGTTGGACTCCTTGTTGTTGCCGGGGGAGTAACTTGGTTAAAGAGGGATTTCCATATGTCTCTGGATGTGGCCCAACCTATGATCCATGGCTTTTATTTTCCTTTGCATGTGATTCAGGGAGAGTAGAAGGTCCTCCGTACTTTCATTTCTATCCACTCGTACTCTTTCAAGAAGGAATTTGAGATGTCAGTATATATCCACTGTGTACATATATTAATTATAATGCCCTCTGGTGTGCCCCACATTTGGAACCCAATTAACCACTTCTACAAACACTTCCATATTTGTGAGGGTGTGATATTGGTTTTCTAGTTCTCTCTCTACTTGAGTAATTTCCTCTAGGATTAGTTGTGGAGTTAGCTCTTTAAATCAAGCAGTTGGACTTTCTACACTCAATTGGGCTCAAATGAACCCCCTTTCTTGATAATAGTCTTCTCCTCGATGCACCTAGGCCCTTTATCATGGCATGATTTTATCCCCGATAGTTAAGGGGCCCAATATTAAACAAAATTCCCCCCTAGCTTGAAATGGAGCGCAAAGGGAGTATTGTGCACATGAATGTGGCTTTTAATAAGGGGAATCGCTTCTGCCAATGGAATCCTAGATCATTTGCTCTGAAATAATGTGTTGGTTCCCTCAAGAGAGTGAGGAATTCTTTTTGTAGAGGTGAGCCAATATTATTCACATCTCCTTGAAGAAATGAACATCACTAAAATTGCAATAGTGAGATGATCCAAGTGGATATTGGTGGCTACTCGCCTATTCCACTTGGACCCCCAACAACGTTTCCTATTGGTTTCCTATTTTTCAGCACAATTCCCTATTTTGGCAGTTTTTAGGACTTGAACTTTCAGAGCCGTTTTGAGGCCCTAAACAACGTTTTTTGGGAAAAGGTAAAATGCAGGACTATGACTCACAATTAAAACTTAAATTTGTTGTCATCAAACAGACCATTCTAACGAGTTATCATGCATGTCAAACATAGAGCGTATGCCAAAGTTACAACCCCATGAAGTTGATGTTCCAACTAACCCCATCGAGGCTCGTAAGCTTTTGGCGCTTCATCTCCTAGGGTTAGGTTTTTGGATGTTTAGAGTTTCTCATTGTTTCTTCATGATAAAAAGGCCTTGGAGCCTCATTGTAACACAATTGAGAAGACATGTACCCGTCACATCTCTTCTCAGAGATAAGCTACCACCGCCTAAGCTAGTTTGCTTTCGTTTTGCATGTAAACAATTTTCAACATTTTCTATGTATTAATTGAAGTTCAGTTTCATTGTATCTTTTTGTTTTTGTTTAAATCTATATTTTATTTTGTTCCTTCATAAATCCAGATCATCTGAATTTGAAAAAAAAAATGTGGAGGGGGTCGAGTCAAACCTGAGCAATCAATCGCTTAAGCCTCCAGTGGCTTTATAATATGATGAGATATGGAATTCCTATGAGCGCATCAGCTAAGTGGGATATTTCCAACCCAAGCCCAACCATAGCAACAAAGAGACTCGCGAAAATTTGAAGAGTAGGTATACTCAAGGGAGCGAGGGAAACATCACTTTGACACTGGCCTTCCCTAGACTCACCCCTTAGGTGGATGCCAATAAAGTTAGAAGACCAAATTAGAAACTCGATGGAGAATTGGATAGGCATTGTCATTTCCCACCTCTAAAGGATAAATAAAACACTCTTTCCATGGGTGAGTTGAAAAAAACACTTCCCCGTACAAATGCCCTGCAACTTTGCACTAGCCAGATTTTTGTTATGGAAGTGATGCAAACCCATTCTAGCAAGTTGAGCGTTAAGACATCCCCACACCATATGATAACCATTGAATGTTGGCATGATAAACTAGGATCAGGTGACAATTTCACTGAGTGAGGTGAAATCCTCGTAAGATTTGTCTGATGTTTGCAATGTATGAAGGGTCATTGATTGACAGTTGCAGGGCCTATAAGAATGTGTTGTTCAAATATTTGTGGGTGGATTGAAAGGCTCCTTCGCGCCATTACATGTATATCATAAACTTTCATGAGGTGTGATGCCACATTCCATGGGCATGTGGCTTAGTGGGACAGTGACAACTCATCCCCCGCCATTTTGCATTTGGAGCACCCCATCCAACTATATTTATTTGTAAATTTGATGTGTCATATATATATATATGTTAAATTTTTTACCGATCAAACATTTATATCAAATATATTTATTTATTTTCAAATATATATTTACATAGCCATATAAATTAAATAGTTTAAAAACACCAATATGAATGAATCCATAATAATCATCAAAATACTTACTTCAATATACATTTCATGTTGCCAAAATTAAAATATTCATAAAATGTAACTAAATTATAACTTTATTTAAAATTATTATTACTATCATTATCAATTATAAAAATAATTAATATATATTTTAAATATATACATTTAGAAAAATATAGAACAAGATTTTTTATCATGAATATCTACCACAACTTTACCATAAAGATTCTTAAAACTTTGTTACAATACAATAGTTTATCATAATTGTAAAGACACCTTAATATAACACAAAATCTTAATTACACCTTTATTGTGTAACTCTTTCCATAATAATATTTTTTTAAAACATTTATTTAATTAAAAATATATATTCTAACTTTTTTTTATTTAATTATTTTTTAATAGTGAAGCTTTTTTTTATAATATATATGCTAACTACATATATAATATTATAATAAATTAAATTAATTTATAGGTATATATAATAAGTTTAAAAAAACCTTAAGGATTAGGTTATTTGGTTGAGTTCCTTGTTAAATCATCATGTTGAAGATATTTATCTATAGAAGTATTTTTATTGTAGACATTTGGTTCTAATGATTAAGAGCATGTCTTTCCTCTTAAGAGGTCATAGGTTCAAAACCCAAGGGGATAGAGTATGTATGCCTTCATAGACTTAGCAGTGAAATCATTGCGAGGTGGGTCCCTTTTCCCACTTTCTTTTGGACCTACATAAAGATAATATATATATATGGTATATATTATATTATTACAAAATGTATATATTAAAACATTTTATTAGTTATAGTTCACTCTTACCTATTATTATAATTATTGTAAGACAATATTGTTATATTTGAGGTGTAGATTTTGTTATTATTGAGTGTCTCTTAATTATCGTTTATTTAAATAATTTTTTCATATTATATTATAATTTTTATAATATATTATATATTTAATATAATATATTTGAATATTAATATTATTAATATTTTACTTAATATAATATATTTTTTCTATTAATTTGATAAATATATTTATTATTATTAAGTGTCTCTTAATTATCATTTATTTAAATAATTTTCTCGTATTATATTATAACTTTTACAATATATTATATCTCTAATATAATATATTTGAATATTAACATTATTAATATTTTACTTAATATAATATTTTTTTTTATTAATTAGATAGATATATTTATTATCAAATAAATATTAAATTTTTATTATTAATATATTTGTCTTGATTTTAAAAATTATTATCAATAATATATAATATATTTTTATTTTTATTTAATAATGTTTTTTTTATCAATTTTTCTAATAAATTAGATATAGTTATTATCAAATAAATATTAAATTTGTATTATTAATATATTTGTTTTGATTTTAAAAGTCACTTATTAATAATATATAATATATTGTTATTTTTGGATAATAATGTTTTTGCTTTATCATTTTCCTAATGTTAGTTTTTGTATTGGACTCATTTTGGTTTGTAGTTTGAATTCTTCAGGGTTTGTCTTTTTTCTTTTGCATCTTTGCCCTATTTACTTAGACTTGATCAGATTTTTCACTTTGGTTATGATGATGAACCAAACTAAATGGTTTGAAATGTCCATTCAAAATTACTGGATGTAATTGATCAAGAAAAACTATGTCAAAGCATTATGAATCCAGATATGGAAAGCTTGACATGATCAAAATACTTTCAGGAATCTATAGAATGTAATTTTATTCCTTATTTCCCAGATTAAATAAAATTACAATTTTCTAAAAAATATTAAAAAAAGCTAATTTCAAAAAAAAATACTAATCAATTCACATTAAATTTATTATTAATATATATTTTTTTGTGTAACCATTTATTTTATTATTAATATATATTTATGTATCACAATTTTGTTTATATTAGATATACATACATTAATTTCAGCCTTATAAACATATATATGAGTTGGATTTTATTATTGATTTCAATCTTATAAAAATAAGTTAGAATTTACAAATTTTTAATACTAAATTATAAAATGCATTTCAATTTGGTAAATAAATATTATTAAAAATATATATATATATATTAATTTATATAATGTCAATCAAGATATAAATATAAAAGAATTGCCCCATTTAGATACTTCTCCCCTGAGTTAAAAAGACTTCATATAAAATACTTGGTAAAAACCTTTGTATGAATTTCCATATACAATAAAAATACATAATAATATATATGTATATATAAAAAGCTTGCCCATCAACCTCATAGATCCTTTTTCCTCTGAAGAAAACTACACGTAATTCTCCACATGCAAGAGAAAATGCATATACATACAAATGGTGATTCAATTTCCAATTTTTCTAAAAATTATGGAAATTTAAGCAAGAATTTAATAAAATTTTGTATAGATTTTTGAAAATCTAAGTTGCTTGTTTTGTTGAACTTCAAGATTTTGGGTATCCCAGAGATTTCTGATGGTGCTGAATCTATTTCCACCATTAAAAAATATGATTCAGGCACTACTACTGCAAAATTTCTTGAATTTTTTTGCCCAAATTCCGACCACTTTTGATCGTCCAACAATTCTTCCACCTCCATAAACTTCTCCACCTATAACCATCCCAAATCGAACCATCCATAATCGATAAAATCTATGTGGATTTTATACACACTATCCAATGAGTTTCCTTTTATATGAGTTAGATCTTTAAGGTATGTTAGCACAGTTCTATGTTTAGTCATGAGTGTGTAGCGTCTATTTTAGCCCTGTCGAACAGTATGTTTTAATTTTGTTTTATGTATGTTTTTCCTTTGCCCGATGCAACCGGAAATTCTAGTAGCCTCCCCTGTTTTTTTAAATAAAAAAATGCATCTGCTTTTGTGTTAGCCACGTGTTCCCGATATTAACCAAGGTTTAAACCTTTTTATCATGTGCTATTTCATGCGATAGGAAAGGTCTACGTTGAGTGATATCGAGTTAAGTCGTGGTTATATGTGGAAGAAGCTAGGTGTCGATGTGCAGTTGTAAAAGCAAACGGTTGTTTGTCTTGCCTGTCAGCTTGAGTAGTTATATCCACATGTCAAGGTACGTATCTAGTGTTAAGGAAGATCGTAGATCTGCAATTTATGTGGTGACCGTTTGGTTTGATCACGCATGAACGCTGCTGGAATTTTAGGCATGTCATAAGAATACGATGGAGGTGACTGCCAGCTCCAATACCGCTCAGCTTCAACCACCTGTAGCGGCTAATCTGAAACAAAGCAGCCAACTAAATTTAATCATGACTATCACAAAGTGTGTTATACGGTCTAGGATATTTCCCATTATTAAAAAATCTCATGCATGGAAAGGTGAACCAACATATTATTTTAAATCACCAAAAGAAAGGGAAAACCAATAGTTTTCGAATTCATTTGTTGGTGAATGAGCAGTTCCAGTGAGCAACTTGAAGAGGGAGACTCAGTTTTCAGACAATTTGCATTGAAGACACAACAACACTTGTTAAGTAAGCTTTCCTAACCTTGACGCCTATCAGATTATAGCATACAACCTTCTTTATTGCTGAATATGACTAAGAAAGGAGGAAAACTAAAATGTGCGGAACCTCAAGGAGCTTATTTAGTTGACGCCAATGCAAATATGAGAAGGTTCTTTGTGCAGGAAAGGTGGTATCCATTTTGTTCAAGATTAGGAAGCTCTCATCTAGGAGTAGCTAAGGAATTTTCCCTCTCATTTGATGGGAAAGAAACAAATGTTTATGGCCTTAGATTGCAAGTATCAAATGAGTCCATTGTTGAAGCTTTCCACCTTCCACAAGAAGGAGAAAAATGGTTCAAAAGCTGAGTTATCACTAGAGGAGACCTCAACGGCTTCATCAAGGATGAATACAGAGACCCTAAATGGGCTAAGGGGATTCCTAGCAGTTATCTCAAGAGTGAATGGGCTGAAAAATGTCAAACTCATTAAAATATATCTTACTTGTGAGAGGAGGTATACTATTGTTTTTCTTTATCACATGATGTTTTTGTTTCACATTGCAGGTATGAAGACCCTCAACATACCTTTCTTTCTGCTGAAAAGCTTGACTAAGATGTCAGCTAAGATACAAACCCATGCAACAGCTTCAAAATATAGCATTTATCATCAGGCTCTTATCAAAGTGTTGGTTGTTGAAGAACTCAGGAAAAGAAACCAATCATGGGAGCACTTTCTATTTTACAGAGCAGGCCAACCTACACCTACACAGAATATTCTTGGTCAGCTATCTCCAACCTCACAACGACATTCTCAACCTGCCAAGCAGAAGGGAAAAATTCGGAAGCCAACTACTTCATCAGTTGGTAAAAGGACTAAAAGGAAAGCTAAGAAGGAGAAAATTTACAAGAAGGCTAAAGGCAGAAAGGAAAAGGCTCCCTCAACAAAGGTTGCAGAGAAGTTGGAAAAAGGAGAAGGTTCATCCACCAGCAAGCCCAAATCAATGAATATTGTGCCTCCTATTTCTCCTTTTCCAAATGTTTATGCCATATCACGGAGATGAAAGTCTATAGCTGCAGAAAAATGAAAAGAACATGTGCTACCGGAAGTTTCAGAAGAAAACATTTAGAAAAAGTCTCAGAAGGACTATCAACCCACCAAGTCAGATGAGGAGCTCCTGAAGGATGTAGGGTATGATATTAGCAGCAAGAGAAGACAAAAGGATGCAAAACAAGTTGCTGGCAGCAGAAAAAGACATACAAGAAACAACAACAAATTTAGGTTTAAATCTAAAGCCATGCATAATCCAAGTTTGCTGACAGAAGTCATAGATGTGGAGAAGCAATATGAAGGGTTACAAACTCTAACTCCTTCAATTGTAGAGTCTATTGGGTCCAAGAAGAAAGATAAGGGTAAATCATCTTCAAACCAACAAACAAGATCCTCTAAAAGAAGAAAAGTCCAGAAGAACTAAAAAGAGAAAAATGCCGTTGAAAAAGAGACAGCCACCAGGACCACAAGGTCAAAATCAGCAGTTGAAAAACAAACAGATTTGGACAAGCTTGCAGAAGTTGCAGCTCATATGGAGGAAAGGTAAAAGGGTGTCCCAGTGAAATACCTTTTTGCCTACTAGTTACATTTTTGAACAGCTCAATATTCAAAATGTTTAAGTCTGCATAGCGTTTTTTAAGTATCTTGTTGCGCATTTTTTAAAAGGAAACAGAGCGTTACTGGAATTTCCGGTAGCATTACAGTTTTTGCGCAGTTATAGGCTTTTACCAAAAGTTACGGTAGCGTCTGTTTTAAATTATTTTTGACAGCTGTCAGCATAATTCCTGAGCTAGTCCAAGGATGATAAGGACTCATAAATATATGGACATGTCAAGTGATAGCTGATAAGTGCTTTTGAGGTTGTTAAAAGTCATATTTAATGAAGACACATGGTTTTTTAAGAAGCAAGGTCATGGAGAGAGAAACCAGCAGAAAAGGAAGCAGCATGCTAGCACACTCAGCAACACAGTTCGAACTGTCTTATTTATTCTCATCTACATCTATTCTATTAGTTATATTTCGATAGGATATGTCTTTCATGTCATATAACTCCTATGTAATGTGAGGAAGAGTGGATCCTTCTTTTTAGGAGAGATGGAGTTGGTGCCTCTCTCTATAAATATCATTTGTAAATTCCATTTCGGGGTTGGATTTTGGTCGACCTGAAGACTTATCATAACAAAGAAAAATCCTTTTGGCACTTCATGTTGGAGGACTTTGTGTTTCAAGAACTATCTAATGTATGGTGTGTTTCTCTCATTGTTTTATTCTTCTGATTTATGAGTTGCAGCAGCTAGTAAAGTATGAGCAAGAGAAATGTTAGAGGATCTAATAGTTAATTATTTGTTGTTTAGTCTTCTACAAATCATCTTTATGTTGTGTAGAGCATGTTTGTGAATGTTTCATGAAGGATTTATGAAATTCTTTATGCATGTATTTTGTTTTCTAAATGTTGTTTCCTTTACATAAAACAGATTTTATGTAAAAGTCCACTCTTATAGCTATGTGACTGATTTAGGATATGCATATTTCTTAGATTGAGTACCAGCTATTTGTCACCTTTCACCTGTCGCAATCTGCTCCCTATACTACAAATTTATCCATACAATTTATACTTGCCACAACTTGTCAAATGCATGAAAGTTGAAAAGAGAAAAAATCATTTCAAACTCTTTAAGAATCCATCCCACCGCTCAAAACCTTTTACTTTGAAATGAAATATTATGTGTAAGTCTTACTCCTTTACAGTCAAGGAGTGACTCCTTGCACTAACAAGGTACAAAATCGAAAATGATAACTTTGCCTCCAGAGTGGACGTCAATTTTTTTACAAATCACAAACATGCAACTTTGTGAAGGGTCTTCCATTTTGCAGGCACCAAGTTTTAGTATCCTAAGCTCTAGTGGATAGGGTCAAGGAGTTGGAGGGCCTTTCTCCCTCGTGGATCCATAGCTAGAAGAGACATGTAGATATGGTTCATGCATTAAGGATTACAAGAGGGATAACCTAAAAGTTGGTCATCAAATTTGATTGGATGGGTCGTGAAATAATAAATAATGGTCATAGTTGTAATAGTGGGTGTTTGGTATCCAATATGACAAGAGAATGGGATTTTATCCACTTATATGTGCATGGGGAGTGCAATGTTACCCTCACATATTTGACCATTATCTTTGGGTGACCCCATGGGAGCTTGAGGGGTCGAATGTCCTCGTGGGAATTGAACGTTGGGCACTAGGTAAAAGTTCATCATTCCTCACCATGGATCCAAACCTGTTGGGTGGGATATATTATTAATTTAAAATGTAAATTTGTGCATAATAAACTACAATATATGTCATTTTTGTAGCAACATTGAGACCTTTCACATTCTATTAAAGATTAATATTTTTTTTGGATGGTTAGAAGGTTTATCCATTCCATCCTTTTCCCTTCTTCCGCAAATCTCGATGATATGATGTTGCTTGCCCAAATTTAAAAGGTGATGAATTTACAATGTTTATATTCATTGTGATTTCCACTTCCTAAATTTTAGTTATCATTTTAAATTTTAAGCATTTAATTGGGTTTCTCCATATTTATCAAACATGAAGTCATCTAATTATTTCAAAGCTCTGATTGTATATTCTTCCTTTTTTATCATACCCTCCTTCTCCTCTTTGTTAAGATTTTATTGGATTTTCTAAAACTATTTCTTTATGCAATTTTTTATATGTGAGGTCATTGAAGCAACTTTAATTTTTGAAAAAATTGTAGGGATGCCAAGTAGGTTTTCTCATTTTTTTTTGGGTCACTCAATGTATGCTTCTCTCAGCTTTTAGGTAAGTGAAGTTTTGGAGGAGAAGAATCATCCGTTGAGCTTTTTAAATATTTCTCAAGTTCTTTGTTGAGATCCGAATTTGAACATATACCTTCAAATTAAAATATCCTTGACCCACTTATTTCACTCTCTAAGCTCAATCTTCTCCCTTTTTCCAATATTTTATAAGTTGGCTTACCTTATTAGATATTTTAATTTATTTTATGAATGCATATTCTTCAACTATAAACTTTTAATTTTGGAACCTCTAGGCCATCCATAGATGGATACTCTTGTTAAAAATAAAAGTTGTATCTAAAAGGAATGTACTTGTAATCTAATTGTAAGGTTTAAATAAGGCCACACTCACAGTTTGCTAACTTTATTTCTAACATTGTTTAATACATCCCATATAGACCTACTTATTTCCTCCATGGTGAAGTGATTCTAAAAGTGTTGTACTCACCCATACATCATTAATTGAGACATGAGTTTTGTTTGGGTGTTAATTAGATGGATCAATGCCTTCTTCACAATGATTCATTGGAAATATGAGCTTCATCGAAGATCCAAGATAAAATGACCTCCTTAAAAGATAAATATTTTTGTTCCAAAGAGTCAATACTACTAGAAGACAAGGGTGAATTCTAACTTTCCTCTAGCACTATAGAATCCCCTCGAAGAATAATAAAAACTTTAATATAATAGTGAAAATCGAGCCAAGGTTAGAGCTCAATTTTTGCTAGAAGAATGTAAAACAAATTTGAAAACAACTTATTGTCCTTGAACATTCTCTGCACATCTCATGTTCACACCTCATGAATTAGATCCCAACATAATATAAATGATCATAAAATTCATTTTCTCTTATTCATTCCACATGTTTTTTTGGAATCACACGAAATGAATTTTGTTTCATTCAACATATTTTAAGAAAGGTAGAAGATGGAGGAGTGAGATTTTAAAGTCGTAGAAACTATGCCAAGACCTAAAACACAACATGATTATTTATTCATATCATTTTGGTTTAATTGCTGCACCATTGTCATCTTACAAATAATCCAAGTTTAAACCCTCCTATATATGAAACTCTTATGTGTGTGAAGAATTGTTCAACTTCCATTGATTCTCTATGTGATCAAAGGTTCCATAACACAACAAATTCCATAAATGAGAGAGGAAGAATGATAAGACTGAATATATACATGGATTTCTCTACCTTTAAAAGAAGAGAAAGTTATATAGTAGTTAGGCCTTTCCTTGGCCTAGGTTTAGTGTTTTTCTTTAATGTGTGAAACCATGGTTTTATACAAGAAAGAGTTTCAATTCTCCACCCATTACGAAATTTTAGAAATTACAAACATGAACGATAAACATTGGAATGAATAGAAGAACAATTTTAATTATAAAAATGTATGTTTTATTGTGGTAATGCTATGCTTCATCTATATGTGAATGTCATTGCCCCAAATTAATCATTAATTATAAGATGCTTTCTTGTTTCTTTTCAGTACGGTGTTATAGAAATCTAAGCATTTGAATGATATGAGTGGAATATTTTCATGGTTCAGCCTTATGATCTATTGAGTAAACCCATGCTAACTATTTGATTCAACTGCTAACTATCACCAAGACTTGCATCCTCTCCTTTGTATATGAACGTGCTTTCTCCCTTGTAAAAGTTTAATGAATTCCAAGACATATGCGACGACATCAAGTAACCTAGGGAATGGTATTTCAAAGTAAGTGATATTTCACAATAATTTGGTTTTGGGCAAGACATCTCATTCATGACATATATACTACTATAGTGCATCATGAATGATGTTTGATAATCCTGACACTTGCTAATGTAGTGTGCCAATTCATTGCTTGCTTGATCTATATTTGCTTGAACATGATCCAAGTTTGACACTATTACAGATATAATATAGTTATCATAGGTAAGTGAGACAACTATTAGTGGCAAGTTGCTAGCTCCTTCTACTAGGTCTTAATGTTGGGTTATGTTCAACTACTTCGATAAGCTACCACAAACCTTTTAGTTTTCAATCATGACTGACTTCCTCTGCATACAACCATGGAATTGGATAAATAAAAATACAATAATTTATGCACTTACATGCCAACTAGATAAACCTCATGAGTGGCCAAAATGGTCAAGCTTCCATATTTTGGTGTATAAATTATGGTCTATGTGGATAACCAATGTTGTACCTCAATTTATTTCACAAACAAAACCAAAGAGCACAATTTTGGATAATTTAAAATACAAAGCAATAGTACAATCGAGGATTACTAGTGTGATCATAATCAATAAAAATTTCATATAATATGTCAAATGGTTCTCCCCTTGAGGTTTCTTTTATCACTTTGCCATAGACTACGCAAGTGTAATTACTAATGGGATGACAATTATAAAATATGTAACACTAAACTATTTCAAAATTTGATCAACTAAGAATTTGTGTCACATTGAAATAATAAGTGGTTTTCAGGGAAAATTTTAGGGGACAAATTTCGTAAATGGGCTAATTTTCCATGCTTTTTCCAAAAAACAAAAGATTCGACAATTCCCATTCTTTTTGTAAAAATGGTTCACCAAAATTTTATAAGATAAAATTATTATACCTTAAAAATTGCCAAAATTTTATAGATATTATATAAAATCATTAAAATTTGAATATTTTCACAAAATATAGCCAAATATGTTATAGTTTGCATGTTAGGAACAACCAATATTCACCAAGGTCTCTACATTTTATGATAAATTTACATCCTTAAAATTTTCGCTAGTGGTTTTAGCATGTGTTTGTTACTGATATTGACCTATGTGAGCCTTGGATCATCATTTATTAGAGTTGTGGCTATGAGAACATGCACCATATGGTAGGGGAACAATACTTTACACTTGATTGTGATTTGATATGGCCAACCTCCTTTATTAAGGTAGAAAACCTTTGTTGAGGGGATGAATTTATGTCCATCATTATAATTTTGAGTACGTACTCTTTTTTGAAGATGCGAGTGTAATGTATCATAATTAAAATGTATAATTTTTCTTCAAAATTTAAACTCCCTCAGAAAACTTTTGACAAACAATTGCCATGCAAATTTTGTCACACACTTGAAAGAACACTTCCATCAAACACTTCAAGAATTTCATTAAACATATAGTGAATAGGTTAAGCACCTGAAACAATAGATAAATACACACACAAAATTTACTCCAAGGGAAACATCATTTTATTAGCTAGAAAAAATTCTCTTACAAATACTTGGAGTGATGAACCTAGAGAATACTTTCGGCAAATGGAAATACCAACTCAGCCTTTCTGAGAATTATCATGACCTCCACAACTACAAGAAACTTGGCCCTTGATTTGGATACAGCTCGGCCTCTAATAAATAGCAGCTCGACCATCAGTAAAAATATGAACTCAGTCCCCCCTAGAAATGTACTTGGCCCCCTTCAACAAAATTATGGAAGATGCACTTGGAACTTGTAGGAATTCGGCCCTCAACAAAATTGAACCTTTGGAATTCAACCCCCTCTTCAAAAATCAACCCCCAAGTGATGATAAATTCGGCCCACATAAACAAGATTTCAGCCTCCTTGAGATTATATTAACTCAGCCCCAACAGTAAGGGAAATAGACTTCCACACAAGCAACTCAACCCAATTAATTTGGTTTCGGAAAAAGAACTCGGCCCTATGTAAAATATGAACTCAACCCTCTGGAAACAATGGACTCAAACTCTTCCAAATTATAGCATTTAACCCCTACTTGGATGTTATGCGGAATTGTGATCTACGGATGAACCAAATTCCCTAAGTGTGGTGCTACTCACTTAGAACAACATAGGAAAGAATTACTCACTTTCTCTAAAACAAGCACATATATATAATGGTGAAAGAACCTACTTGTGATTCATTCGCTTCTCCTTCTCCTTTAGTCATTGTTGTTTTCACTCTCAATCCAACTCAAATCGCCGGATCAATTCCTGCAAACACAAACAAAGAACAACAAACAACACGCAATATACAGATATCCAATTATCTTACTCAATCAAATCGATTAGATATGAAATACATATATCATTCAATAATCCATTGCATAAGAAATAGAGACATATATGTGGGAAAATGAATAGCAATCTTTATTAAAGAGTAGAAGGGGGAGGTTACAACCAATGATCGATTTCTTGCCAACCAGCTCTAGCTTCATTCTAGCCTCATCACATCCAACATCATACCAGCATCATATCAGTAATTTCACTCTCTTAAATGAGAATCCAACAAAATAAATTTACCAAATTTCTTCCTTCCCTAACACTAGAATGAGTGCTCAATTTATAGGGAAACTGATGGTAGTTTCTCAATTAATGACTTTCTAATAATAGGCAAGACATGTTCCCAAGTTCAAAGGTGTTAGATGGACACTTGGATTTGAATTTTGACACATATGGACTCTTCTAGAAGGCACTGGACATGTGGATATTCCCGAAACAATGAGAATTCTGCTCCCAGGTGTCCAACACACTCTTGAATGTCGGGAAGTGCATTGAAGTGCACCCTTGAATGGAGGATCTTGCATTGCCACGCAGTTAGTCCCTTTAGAGGCTACATTGGTGATTCAATAAGTGATATAACATATACCTCAAACCTTGGAAATATCGCAATAGAAGCCATGAATGAATTTTTCTTCTCTTAGGGCATATAGCAACTGAAATATAAGGGGATGATAGACCCTATTTCATTGGTCCTGCGGATGATGTCCAGTTTGACTAGGTCATGGGGGATGATGCCCAAATTGACCTATATCAGCTGCCCCCTAAAGCATGAAGTCAAAATAATAATAATATCATTTGGATGAGATTCTTTACGATGTGATGAGCTGGAGCTGAAGTGGAGCAGTGACCTGCATCAATCTTACAATACATTACATCATGATATTTCATCTTAATCACAAATTGCTGAGGGAGGCATTTCCATGCTCAACACATAAACTATCTAATAACATGTACATAGTTCAAGAAGTCGTCTACATTGGAATGTTTCCCAATACGTACATGCTACAGATATAGGCCTATGTTCGGATGACGATATGTATGTAAATTCATCGTACAGATGATGTGTACAACAATCCTGAAATCGCAGCCCGGATGGATGAAACTAGATCCGGGGTCTTCTTATCTCGTTCATTTGATCGTTCGGGTACAAGTATAGCCATGCGAATATATGATTTGTAGTCGAACATGGAAAGACATCGCTTGATTACCAGCTAATGATGTGATTTGTTAACAAACGCGAGAGAACCACCATTGATGTTAATGGATCTCAAGGTACTGCAGTACAGTTTGTAAGGCGCGAATAGATGATTTTATGTCGAACACCAAGCAAAATATTTCGGTCAAAGGTCCGGAAACGAGAAACCTGTCGATGATGTAACAAGCCTTAGGGTACTGGAAGATGATGTTTCTAAGTAAACTTCCTGGATGATGAGCTGATGTCGACAAAAATCCACTTTATCGCGAAATGGGAGTTACTGATTTCGTAGAAAAAATGGGACTTGACATAGCAATGTTCAGGGATTACTGTCATGAAAATGAAGGTTTATGAGTATTGCAGAAGGATGAATATTCACTCGATGACTTCTCTTGAACATATCGGTGACACTGAGATGAGTTGGCAGCATTGACCCAAAACCGAAGTGAAGGTATGATGAACCATAGGTATGAATGAACCATCAAGAAGATTACCCAACCCAAAATTCACGATGATGGAGTGAAAGTATCATGTTTAAGAGTGACCTGCTACCATGAAGTGTTTTGTTTAATTTCCCAAATTTTCCCCGGTCATTTGTCAACCAGTACCTCTTTATTTTTTAACAAGCTTGAGGAGGATAACATATGCTTGATCTATAATTCAACCCTTCGGGTGTATGCATCGCGATCTAATAATGTAATGAGTCTAGCGATAAATGAAACTCGATTATTTCCATGATCAACAAGCTTGTCGCTATTTTATGTTTCAACGAGCCTAACGACAATGACAACCTGGTCCTTTTTCATATTTAGAGAGTTTGAAAAAGAGGACAAAAGAAAAATCCATGAGTCCTTTTTCGTAAATTTGTCGCTCATGTCCGAAAAAGTGTAAAATGATACCTGAGAGAACCTCCTATTCATGTTTGACTAAGGTTTTCATTTTTTGTAAATAATCTATTTCAGTCCAAAAAAGGGTTAAACTTATACTGATTAGATGTCATTTCGTTTACTTTTAGGAGCTCGAAAAGACAAGTGCTCGGAAATCTTTTCACATTATTAGAGTCTGAAAAGAGCTAAAAGAAGACTCCAGGGGTTCCTTTTTCATCATTAACGAAGCTTGAAAAAGAGATAAAAGTGCGCTTCAACTCCTTTTTCATTTTTATCAAAGCTCTAAAAATAAGGATAAAAGTATGCTTTGTGGTCAAATCACTCTTGAATAAGTGTGCACAACTAATCAGCTATATCAGTTGTAAAACCTGTTCAGAATAACATCAAACAGATTAAAAATACCTCTTTAATAGAAAAAATGAATAAAAACCATAGTCGCAACATTAAATATGATTTTGAAATACTCAAATGACTAATTAAAAGAGTTTTTACCATTCATTTTTACCATTTGAAAGTTACCATTTGAATTTTTGGCTCTGAACTAGTTTTTGCCCCCAAACTTCCGCAGTTGATTGCGACAGATTATGTGGATGATTTTCCTCATCGTTCGATCCAGGTTGGAGCTATGAACCTTCTCTTTCCTTCAATAGCATTTATGTTTCATTTCATTACAAATTTTTAGGGTTTTGAGCCCCCTAGGGTAAATTTATTTTCTCAGAGGGCAACACACCCTTGAATGTCGAAAGGTGTGTTACAGTGCACTGGAATTGAAGGCCAAGTGCACTTGCAACGCACTGTCTCTTGACCTGAGGTGTGTTGGAAGCAATTCGCATTTTTGTTTCTTGTAGTGTGCCCAAAGTTTGCCTAGTTTTTTGCATGAAATGGATCCTTATCAGTCTTATGATTTTGTTTCAGGTATTCATCGGACCAAAATGATGATTACATGGAGGGAAAGAGAACATGAAGAACAGAACATGATTACCCTAAATGATCTAGGCATTGTAAGATCCCTCAAATACAATGGGTTGCTAAAGTACTTCAGACTATCAGGTATGAGGCAAAGAAGGGAACTATTGGAGTTCCTTGTTCGCTCATGGGATCCAATGATAGAGACATTTCACATTAGGGACAAAGTGGTCCCAATATTAGTAGAGGATATTTATTTTCTGACAAGATTATCAAGGATAGGTCTACCCATTTCTCTTTCAGGATCCGCTCTTCAAGGATAGACAGTGAGAGATTATATACAGCAATATTCCAATCTAGAGACTGAACCTAGTAAGGATGGGAAAATAAAAATCTGTGATGTTCATGACTTTCCATTGAGGACCATCCTATTCACTATCACAAAGCTTGCTGGTACCACTACACTTCACATAGCAAACAGATCTTACATGTAGTATGCATTAGAGTGCTTGGAACCAACAGTTTTTAACTGTGTTGAAGTTGTCCTATTTCAGAGGAAAGAACAACTAACCAAAGCAAAGGGAGGAAGGAATAATAATTTCAACTATGGTTCGATCCTGATTTAATTTGCCTTAGAGCAGATTCCATTGATGCAGCCCCAGCATGTGACACTAGGTATATCTGGCCCTAGAGATCCAAGGATGCAGAGATGGGTAGAAATGATGGCTAGACATGTTGGTCAATCGACCATTGTGTTCTAGACTGCATTCTTTGCCTGGTTTAGGTAACAGATGGTTGCCATTGATGATTATGCATATGCAGGCATTGACTTCCAAGGAGATACATATTTGGCTTGACCAGACGACGCTCAATGGGGTGAAATTGGTAAGAATGTTTTGACCATGTTTTTTTATTTTTCTAAGGTTTATACAGGTTTTTTATTTTGATGTTTCCCAAGAATAAACTAAAGTTTTGATGTAATGAAAATGTAGGTCGAGTTCGACCAGTGGGACAGTGTTATGAAGGTAAATCCTCTCTGCGGACAGAGACGATCCCTCTAGCCCTAGGGTGGGTCTATTAACAAAAGGACATGCTAAAGTGGTGCTTCCTAGTTAATGAATGAAAAAAAGACATGGTAGATTGACCTACCTTGAATCCAACGCTGTCGATGTTGCAGAAAGAGTAGTGGTCTCTCGCTCCTGCCTTGACAAGTAACGATCCATTTGTTGTCGCGCCCAGATACCTATACATAAGACGAAGAACAAGAACAACATATAGCAGCGTAGTTTCACTCACAACTATTAGCCAGTCAAAGAGGGCTAAACATATCATATCAAATAAACATCATAACACAATAGTGGAACCAAACAATATTCATGTATATTAATGAGTAGAAGGAAGAGTACAACCGATGCTTTGACGTCGTGCTCTCCTCCAGCGGGGTTCAAACAAAACGCGTCTCAACTATCGGTCAGGGAATTCGGATTCAAGCTCTCTTAGAAGTCATCAACTCAAGCTCTCTCAACTCTAACTTTCTTAATCTATCTCCTCTAGCAGCTTAGCTATAGTATAATTCTCTATTTCAGCTATTCAGCATTTTCTATAATGTGTTCAGCTAGGTTCTACTAAAGGAGATAGTTTCCTATATAGAGGAAAAAGAGGATCTTGGGATCCCTACAAAGGTGGGAGGGAGTCCTATCCTTTAGGAGAGTTCTAAGGGAGGTGGAAACTACTAAATAAAGGAAGGAGTATGTGGTTGTTTGAGTTCAACCACTCCCAATGACTCATCCCCGAGGTGGTTGGAATGGAACCTCTGCCTCTATTTTTTTTTTAAATCTTGGCACGGGTGTCTAACTGGCACAGAGCACCAAGTGGTGCGGGCTTAGTGTTAAATTTCCAGGTCGGCGTGAGGATGTAACGGGCTACTTGCGCCAAGGCAAAAATAGGGATTTTCACAACTCTGCTTAGGGAAATGTCAACAAGAAAAATGTTGTTTTCATCAAAAGGGATGCAAGGATGGTATTTTGAAAGCATGACACTGTTTATTGGTCACATAAATGACCCTCCAATGTGCGAGTTGGGGATTGCAGGGACAATGACAAAATGTTGTGTAACAGATGCCCCCTAAAGTATGAAGTTCGAGAGAGAGGGAGGGATGAAATGCTTTATGAGAACGTGTTCGAACCAAACACTTTTGTCGAAAGACCTGTGATTACAAATACAACTAATATCTGTGATACATGAATCATGTGGCATGGGCACAGCCATCCATAATAGAGTATATATAAAAGCTAAGATCCGAGGTATGGACACAGCCATCCAGCAAGAAGGATCAATAAATAGACTCAGGTATGGTCACATCCATCCAATCAATAGATTCATACAATAAGTCATAATAATCCACAAAAATATGTAGCCTAGATTTTATCAGACAAAATCCAGGGTCTTGCGCTCCATCTCGACCCGAACAAGTACAATTTCGAGCATGCGAATGTATGAATTGAAGTCGAACATGCAAGAAAATTGCCTGATTACCAACCAATGATGAAAGCTATTAACATACGCGAGAGAAACCACCAATAATGACGATGGCCCTCAAGGTAAAAAAGGTACAATCTATGGAATTTGAAAAATGATCTGACGTCGAACATCCAAAAAATAACTTGATCGAAGGCCAATGATGTGAACCTTGCGTCGAATGCGAAAAAACTGCCATTGAGGCATGCAGGCTCCAAGGTACCAAAAGGGAGTCTCTAGATCAAATTCCTGGATAATGAGCTGAAGTCGACAGGAAGTGACCTGGTCAAAGGAGGGTCATAGTGTTTCCCACATCATCGACACGAGACAGAGGAACATGATGAAAGTGGACCAGGACCAACAGGAGATCAGAGGAAGGTTGACAACTGTAAATGCGAACTTCTCTTGAACATATCAGCAGCACGACACTGGATTTGGCAGTATTTGACATCAAAGAATCGGAGGTCATGATGACGTAGCAAAGAGCAGATGAGAGGTCAAAAGAGATTACCCAAACCCATGGAGGAAAAAATGACGAAATGCGATGTCCCCAACCCGACACAAATGCAAACAAGTGCCATGTTCAAGAGCGACATACTGCCAACATAACCAAAACTTGGTTTCATTTTCCCCCACCATTTCTGGCAAGTACCCCAATTATTTTTTTAAACAATCTTGAAGGGGATATCATATGCTTGTGCTGTAAGTTTGTCCTTCGGACAAATCCAACCTAGTACATTTTATGAGCCCTAGGAAGGAGGAACTCGACATAACGTCATGGTGACAAAGTCCAATGTCATCATGGTTTAACGAGTCTGACAAAGGGAGAACTTGGCATATTGTCATGTTTAGAGAGTTTGAAAATAAGGAAGAAAAGAAAACTCCAACAGTCCCTTTTCGTAGGTAGTCTCATAGATCCGAAAAGGTAGAAAATTGTGTCTGAGAGAACCACTTAGTCGCAATAGGCTAAGTGTAGGTTTTAACCCTAAACAAAAATTATCTACACACAAATCTTATAACAGAAAATAAACAATAGCGAGAGCATAAAACATAAAACAGATAAACACAGAGATTTTCCCCTGGATCTCAAATCGGGACGACCAGCTTGATTTTTCATTATATTCCTTTTAGTGTTCAACACATATATATACATGTCGAAGCATACATAAACCCCAATCCATTAACCCTAGATTATAACATAACCGTAGTTCCCTTGACCGGATCTACAAAATACCAGGGGCCGAAAACCATCGTACCCCAAAACTATGTGCAAACTCATGCACAAAACATGGGTGGGTCCGCATATGAGTGGGACCGCATACCAAAAAAAAAAATTCTTCGGGGCGCTGCCGCCCCCCCTATGACCCCCCTGCTGCACCCGACACAACGTACAGCGCGTGGGGCTAGTCGTGGAAAGAATATAACACATACCCAACATTCTCCCACATGTTGTTTTCTTTCCACAGGGGGCCACAGGAGAGCTTAGTCATTGGGCCAATTCTTCAACACCCATTGTTTCTCTACACCAAGAAAACTTCTGAGTGCTCACAGACTTCGTCAATGCATCTGCAACATTCTTCAAAGTGTCCACCTTTACCAACAACACCCTTTTAGCTTCAACCATATCTCTAACAAAGTGATATTGAACATCAATGCGCTTTGTCTTTGAATGATAAGCAGGGTTCTTAGCCAAGAAAATTGCACTTTGGCTATCACAGTCTATCCTTATAGCTTGTTGTACCAACCCCATACTTGAACACAATCTCTAAAACCAAACTGCTTTTTTGCTTGCATGAGTGGCTGCTATGTATTCTGCCTCTGTAGTTGAAAGCGCCACTACAGACTGTCTTTTACTCATCCAACTGACTGCACCTCCAAATAGGCTAAACACATACCCACTTGTAGATCTTCTTTGGTCCAGATCTCCAGCCCAGTCTGCATCAACAAAACCACAAATGTCCAACATTCTTTCCAATCCTGGTCTTCCCTGGTAGCACAAGCCATAATCACTAGTGCCACGTAAATATCTGAAAACCCGCTTCACTGTTGTCCAATGCTCCTTCCCCGGGTTTGACATAAACCTGCTCAATACTCCCACTGCATGTGCAATGTCTGGTCTAGTACAGACCATTGCATACATCAGGCTACCCACTGCACTTGCATATGAAACATGGGACATATACTCCTCTTCTTCTTGTGTCTTGGGACACTGTTCAGCAGACAGCTTTACACCTACAGGAATAGGAACATTCACCGGTTTACTATCCTGCATATTGAACCTCTGCAATATAGTCTCGACATACTTCCTCTGGTTTAACCAGAGCTTCCTCTTTGCCCGATCTCTCTTAATTTCCATGCCCAAAATATAGTTTGCAGCACCAAGATCCTTCATGTCGAATTTGGAGAACAGTTGGGTCTTCAAATATTGGATAATTTCTTTGTCATTTCCAATCAACAACATATCATCCACATATAAGACCAAATAAATAACACGGTCACAAATTAATTTAAAATAAACACAGTGATCCTCCTTGCTTCTGGTGAAGCCAAGTCCCCGTATATAGGTATCAAATTTCTGATACCACATCCTTGGTGACTGTTTTAACCCATATAGAGACTTCTTCAACCTACATACCAGTTCTTTCTTACCCTTCACCATAAAGCCTTCAGGTTGCTTCATCTAGATCTCCTCTTCTAGATCGCCGTGAAGAAATGTTGTCTTCACATCCATCGATTCTATCTCAAAATCAAATGCAGCAGCAACAGATAAAAGTAATCTAATAGAAGTAACTTTGGCAACAGGAGAAAAAATATCACCAAAATCAATTCCCGGCACCTGGGAATAACCTTTTGCTACCAATCGAGCTTTGTATTTCTGCACCTTGCCTTCTACATTCATCTTCTTCTTAAACACCCATTTGCTCCCAATGGGCTTCCTTCCATCCGGCAACTCCACCAGATCCCATGCATCGTTTTTGTGCAAGGATGCCATTTCATCAACCATGGCCTCCTTCCAGAGTTTTCCATCCTCTGAATCTACTGCCTCCCTGACAGTTCTGGGATCATCATCAGTTATAGTTAAGGCAAAACCTGAACAGAAAGTAGATGGACTATACCTTTCTAGTTGCCTTCTTTCCCGAACTGATCTTCTCAAAGCTGGGGTTTGTGGCTCTTCCTCTTCTGAATCTTCTTCTGTTGTAGAGTCTGATTCATACTCCTTTACCTCAAACTCTATCTTCTCAGGTTCCTTTGGTAGGACTTCATGTGTAACAACATATTTTACCTCTCTAAACACCACATCTCAGCTGTACACAACCTTCCTTGTTTCTGGGTTCCAAAGCTTATAACCCTTTAAACCATCCTTATACCCAATAAAGATGCACCTTTCAGATTTATTATCCAACTTGGTCCTTTTCTCCTTTGGAACATGTACATATGCATCACATCCAAATACCCTTAGATGTGAAAGAGAGGGTTTCTTACCAGTCCATACCTCATGTGGGGTCTTATCCTCCAACGCCGATGAAGGTGATCTGTTAACTAAGTAACATGCAGTTTCCACTGCCTCTGCCCAGAATTCTTGTCCTAACCCGGTACCACTGAGCATGCTTCTTGCCTTTTCCATCAGTGTTCTATTCATTCTTTCTGCAACTCCATTTTGCTGAGGTGTGTATGGAGTAGTCTTCTGCCGTGCTATACCACACTTTTTACAGAACTCTTCAAATTCCTTCTTGCAGAACTCCCCACCATTATCTGTCCTCAACGCCTTTATCTTCTTCTCTGTCTGGTTTTCCACCAGAGCCTTAAATTATTTAAATTTGTCAAGGACTTCAGATTTCTTCCTCAAGAAATATATCCATGTATTCCTTGAGAAGTCATCTATGAATGAAACATAGTACACAGACTTTCCCAGTGATGGAACTGACACAGGTCCAAACACATCACTGTTCACCCTCTTAGCACCAGAAGGAAAACTCACCTGATTCTGCTTCCCATATACACAATGTTCACATAAATCAAAATCCAAAGAGCAATTAGACATACCTTCTACCATACCATTTCCATGTAGTATCCGAAGGCCCTTCTCTCCAATATGTCCAATCCTTTGATGCCATAGCATGGTCTTTTCTCCAGAGACAACTAGGCTTTCCGCTCCACTTTCAGGAACCACAGAACTGTTACACCCATCAATAACAGTGCTACCTTGTAGCTTGTACAGAGTTCCAATCCGAACTCCCTGCATTAATACCAGTGCTCCCTGAACCATCTTGCAGGCATCTTTCTCGAACACTGTTTTTACACCTGCATCATCCATCTTGCTTACATAAATCAGATTTTTGGCCAATGCAGGAATATCTAGAACACTAGGAAGTGTTCTGATCCTTCCACCTTGCATATTCAACTTGACCTTTCCACGTCCAATGATTATGGCCTTCCTATCATCCCCTAAGAAGACATCACCACCATCATATTTCTCATACTCGCAGAACCACTCCCTATGGGGAGTGAAGTGAAAGGATGCACCTGATTCAATCATCCATGACTCATTATCTACATGTGTACTTGAAGAAGAAGCCAAATACACATCTCCACCTTTATCCGAGGTGGTTTTTTCCTCTGCAGAAGGAGCATCATCAGATCCCTTTCCTTTCTCAAGAGCTTTAGATCTGCACTCCTTTTTGTAGTGTCCTTCCTTTCCGCATTTCCAACACACCTTTACAAACTTTCCAGGAGATTTAGATCTCCCTCTAGATTTAGATCTCCCGCTCGAAACCTTATTCTTGTTTATGTTTTGGGACCTTCCTCGTACAGATAAGGCATCTCCATTTTGACCCTCCATATTTCTCCGTCTCATTTCCTCCGACAGCAAGGCTGAGACAATGTCATCAAAATTCAAGGTAGTTGTATTGATACCTATTGCAATAACCAGACTATCCCACGAGTCTGGTAGAGAACAGAACAAAATAATGCACTTATCGTCATCTGAGATTTTAATATCAACAGATGAAAACTGACTTACCACAGTATTGAAGGCGTTCAGATGCTCTGTCACCGAGTATCCATCCTTCATCCTCAGGTTATACAGCTTTTTCCGCAAGAAAAATTTATTCACCAGAGGCTTAGATTGGTACAAAGTCCCTAGCTTTTCCCACAAAGTCCTCACCGTAGCTTCCCCGTATACATTCAACAATACTGAATTTGAGACACACAACCATATTGTGCTCTTTGCGTTCCGATCCAGCTTCTTCCAGTCTTCATTTGACATTATCGTTGGTTTAGTATCTGGATCTACTGCGATCCACTGATCTTTATCCACTAGCATCCTCCATCTGAGCTTCCACAACTCAAAACTCTAACCATTGGGTCTTTGATCTCTATCTTTCCGCCACTCGCCATCTTCTTTCACAGCAAGAATCGATCCTGCAGATCTCCCACTGAACAGGGTCTACCTCAGGCCCAAGCAAAAAACCCTCAGCAGCAAAGGCGTCCCCTTGAAGCTGAAACAACTCTGATACCAAATGTAGGTTTTAACCCTGAACATAAATTATCTACACACGAATCTTATAACAGAAAATAAACAATAGCGAGAGCATAAACATAAAATAGATAAACACAGAGATTTTCCCCTGGATCCCAACGGACGACCAACTTGATTTTTCTTTATTATATCTTTTAGTGTTACAACACATATATATACATGCCGAAGCATACATAAAAATCCACTAACCCCCGATTAGAACATAACCGTAGTTCCTCAATTCCATCTACAAAATACCAGGGGCTGAAAACCATCGTACCCCAAAACTATGTGCAAACTCATGCACAAAACATGGTTGGGTCCGCATATGAGTGGGACCGCATACCAAAAAAAAAATTCGTCGAGGCGTTGCCGCCCCCCCTGTGACCCCACTGCTGCACCCGGCGCAACGTACAGCGTGTGGGGCTAGTCGTGGAAAGAATATAACACATACCCAACACTAAGGTATTCATTTTTCGTAAATAATCTATCCCAACCCGAAAAATGGTTAAACGTATACTGGTTAGATATCGTTTTGCAGCCATTTAACGAGTTCAAAATGACAAGAACCTCGCTTTTCAATTTTAGAGAGTCAAAAAAGAGCTGAAAGGTGACTCCAGTAGTGAATTTTTCGTGTTTTTACCGAGTCCGAAAAAGTATTAAATATAACTCGTTACTTCATCATTGTCGCATGAAAAACCTATTACTACACAAGAGACATGTGTAAAACCTATTTTTTGAAAATAATACAATAAAATAATCAAAAAACATGCCTTAAAACCTAATTAGGGTTGTGAAAAAGTTATAAAATGCCAAAAATGGTAAAAATAATTACTTTTCACTTTTTACCTCTTGTGGAGCAATAGTTACCCATTTTACTGTGCAATCTTGTGGCGACGATAGCGGCCAATCCAGTAGATCAATCGCAAATCCGTTAATTCCAGGTAAGAGCTGAGATCCCTCTTGTCATTTTAATCTATTTCTTGCTTCCTGCATTTGTCAATTTCAAATTTTGGGTAATTCAAACGTTGCAAGAAATGGTAACTGAGTATTGAAAGTCATTGGAGGTCTTTGATAGGGACCTATATGTACATTCCACCCAGTCTGAACAGGATTTTGTCCCCATACATTCTGTCCTAAAGAATTCGGATTAGAAACAGGATAATTCGATTGATATGGGGGTTGAGGACCAGGATATTGAGTCGAAGGAAACCACTGAAGTCCCTGCTGAGTAGCATAAGGATTTTGCTACGGAATGTAAGCATGACTTTGAGGTTGTTGATACATAGGTTGATATTGAGGTTGTTGGTACACAGGTTTATTTTTAGGGTAAGGAATATGAGGTGCGCTATATACTGGCTGATTTTGAGGGTATGGAATCTGGGGTGCGTTGTATACCAGTTGATGTGAATCTTGAGGGTAATAAGCGCCCTGCGGTTGCGCAGTTTGACCTTGCAGAGCAAGTTGAGCAGGTTACTGGGCAGGGTAAACAAGTAAAACTGGCTGCGTAAACGAAGGAATATGCTGGTGGGGATATTACAACGGTTGTTGAGCTAGTTGAACTGGTTGTTGATGGCCAGCAGGTTGACCTTGTGGTAGAGGTTGGCCTGATGGTTGAGACAATCCAGGATGTTTCTAATGACCAGGTTGACCCAGAGAAGGACCATAGGATTGCCCTTGTGGTTGATAAACTTTCCCCCCAGGACCAAAAGATGATCCTGGTTGAACTAGAGGTTGACCCGACAGACCAAATGGTTGTCCATGTTGGACCAAAGGTTGTCCTTGTAAAGATTTTCCTTATGGACTGTATGGTTGTCCCTGTGGACCAAAAGTAGGGCCCTGCTAAGCTGAAGGTTGTCCCTGAAAGGGTTGTCCTTGTAAGCCAGAGGGTTGCACAGGAAAAGTAGGTCCCAAATGAGTCACATACTGATAAGGATCATAACAGGCCAGATAAGGATCATAAATGGCCTGATAAGAATCTATAGGAGGCATATAAACTGGATTCCCATGGTCATCATAATGATGCGGATATTCATATATGGCAGTACCAACAGCATCATAGTGATGAAAATGAGGATTTCTAGGAGGTGGGGGCTCTTGAGAACCCTAAGAATTCTATTGTTGAACAGCCAACAGATATTCTTCAAAAGTGAGACCACCAGGAATCACAAAGGTAGTGGAAACTAAACTAGAAGCCACACAGAGTGTAGGTTGGACTGGAACAGATGTAACAGTAACCGACGGATCTGACACCGAAGGTAACGGCATTGACGAAGACTAGGCCGAACTCTGAGGAGGAGTTACTGTGTTGGATTGTGCAATGGATGCAACACCAGACATAATCTGACTAAGATACCTATAACCAACCGGAAGTGACACCGAAGGCGAAGAATATTGGACAGAGGCATGAGAAAGATCTTCAGGAAAGATTTGATATTCTCCTATAGATACAGGCATTCCTTCACTGCCAATAGGATTGGAAGAATCCATATCTGAGTCTTCTGTAAGATCTTCAAAAAGACTACGGGGACTAGGAGGTACCGCAGCAGCAACAAAAGGTGATCCAGACATGAGAGGAGGAAATTCTCCTTCATCCCCAAAACCATACCAAGCACTTGAAGGAGGCCAATTGAACTCAATTGGCTCGTCAAGTGGAGATCGAGTAGCAAGGGGCTGGATAGACGGTAGAATAGGCTGCGAAAACTCAGCAGACCTATTGGATTGAGGGGTTTTGAAAGAAACTTCTGGAAATGAACCACCACTAGGAGGCAGTGAAGACGACGAAACTGGAGGTTTCGCCACTTTGACTGTAGATCAGAACAGGAAGGAAAAGAGATAACCAATCGAAAGTGCCACAATCAAGAACCAAGGAAATCAATCAGACCAAGTAACAAACTTTAATGGGCGTGTAATCGTAGGTGATTAATTTTATAACACTGAAACCAAAATCTGTTGTTTCATGTTTTAAGAGTCAATAAACAGACAAAATATGACTCTAGTCATTTTCAATTTGAAACGAGCATGAAAGGACAAGTGCTCGATGATATTTTACTTATTTAAAGAGTCATGAAAAGATCGAAATGACTATTCAGGTATTCTAAGCAAGAGGGTATACCAGGTTTCCGTGAACTACCATATACACCTTGGTGATCAAAAGAAAGAGAAATGACCAAGGACATGACGTACGTGCAGGTAGTCTCCCCGAATGTTGTGTTCGGTGTATCATGGTTACAAGGCAGCGGACTCAGCTTCCTATGGATAAAGGATTGCAACCTAGAGGGGTCTCCCTTTATATACGCAACGGTACGGGGAGCACAAGTCCATACTAGCGATGTCTAAAGCCGAAAGGCGAGCAATAGCTACTAGGTTTTAAGACATCGGAACATGTCTATAGCCTAGACCACTAGAAATGTTTCATTAGGTTCCAATGTTGCCTTAGTTTCATTCAGTAAATTTTAAAGTTAATCTTGAATTATGTTTCAATTTCAGGCCCTATTGAATGTGGAGCTCAACTACCTAAATGCATTCATTTCAATTCGATGAATGCTAGCTAGAAGGAGGATAGAAATCTTTCAAGCAAGCAAGCAAGAAAAATATGTGAAGAAACTTCTAATGCCTTTAATGCAATCAAGTGAAAATGAAATTCCTTCCTAGATTGAGAAATGCTATTTTATGTAAAGGAACGATTCATTTTCAATGTAACAAAAGAATCCAAAGATATTTTTTGATTTTTTCAATGAATGAAGCACACATTGTACTAATTCAATCGAAAACAAAATAAACACTAGTTTTATTTTTGTGAATGTAAGGTTTTGAAATTGAATGAATCAACCAAAACGAAACAAACAAAAAAACATGCAAGCTAATGGAGCAAACTTTCAAACGAAAAAGAGAGTTCTCAAAACGACCCAAACAAGAAAAGCAATCATTGCTCAAAATGTTGAAGAAGAAAGACTAATCAAAAAAATGAAAAGACCACTAAATCAACAAAACAAAAGGATCAAGAAAACTCAGTCTAAAAACCCAAAATGAGACTGACAACAATCAAAGAGACTCGTTTTCAAACTGAAGGCTCAATGTGCAAGAACACCTAGAAACCCTAAGGTCTTAAATGACACCAATAAGACAATGGACAAATGACTAAGGGAAACAAGTCTACAGTAGTCTACATAGTCTCCAAAGGCTTAAACACACTAAAAAATAACCTAGAGGCAAGAACAAATGATCAAAAAATGCATTAGGGGGGTCAATCCAAAACCTACATGGATGGGCACGACTGTAAGGTTGTATTCCGCGCCATACAGAGGTTGGTGCGAGTGCTAAAAGAGAAACATGCGCCAATCGGCGCGACTTTCCAGACAAAAAATGCGCCAAGCAAGAAACCTATGGGAAAAAGTGAAAAATCCCTAACCTAATGAGCAGAAGTCAACCTTGACTCTCTGGAGCTGAAAAGAGAATGGAAACTCAGTAAACAAACTAGAAAAAGACGGAGACGATCCTCTAGCCCTAGGGTGGGTCCAGTAACAAAAGGACACGCTAAAGTGTTGCTTCCTAGTTAATGAATGAAAAAAAGACATGGTAGATTGACCTATCTTGAATCCAACGTTGTCGATGTTGCAGAAAGAGTAGTGGTATCTCGCTCCTGCCTTGACAAGTCACGATCTGTTCGCTGTCACGCCCAGATACTTGTACATAAGACCAAGAACAAGAACAACATATAGCAGCATAGTTTCACTCACAACTATTAGCCAGTTAAAGAGGGCTAAACATATCATATCAAATAAACATCATAACACAATAGTGGAACCAAACAGTAGTCATGTATATTAAGGAGTAGAAGGAAGAGTACAACCGATGCTTTGACGTCGTGATCTTCTCCAGCGGGGTTCAGACAAAATGTGTCTCAATTGTTGGTCAGGGAATTCAAATTCAAGCTCTCTTAGAAGTCATCGACTCGAGCTCTCTCAACACTAACTTTCTTACTCTATTTCCTCTAGCAGCTTAGCTATAGTATAATTCTCTAGTTCAGCTATTTAGCCATTTTCTACAATGTGTTCAGCTAGCTTCTACTAAATGAGATAGTTTCTTATATAGAGGGAAAAGAGGAGGTTGGGATCCCTACAAAGCTGGGAGGGAGTCCTATCCTTTAGGAGATTTCCAAGGGAGGTGGAAAATACTAACTAAAGGAAGGAGTCTGTGGTTGTTTCAGTTCAACCACTCCCAATGACTCATCCCCGAGGTGGTTGGAATGGAACCTCCGCCTCTATTTTTTTTTAAATTCCATAAACAGCTTGGCGTGGGTTTCTAACTGGCACAGAGCGCCAAGTGGCATGGGCTTAGTGTTAAATTTCTAGTTTAGCACGAGGATGTAACGGGCTACTTGCACCAAGGCAAAAATAGGGATTTTCACAGCTCTGCTTAGGGAAATGTCAAAAAGAAAAATTTTGTTTTCATCAAAATGGATGCAAGGATGGTATTTGCAAAGCATGACACTGCGTATTGGTCACATAAACGACCCTCCAATGTGCAAGTTGGGGATTGCAAGGATAGTGAAAAAAATTTGTGTAACATATTCCCCCTAAAGTATGAAGTCCGAGAGAGAGGGAGGGGTGAAATTCTTTATGAGAACGCGTTCTAACCAAACACCTTTGTCAGAAGACCTGTGATTACAAATACAACTGATATCTATGATACATGAATCATGTGGCATGGGCGCAGCCATCCATAATAGAGTATATATAAAACTGAGATCTGAGGTATGGACACAGCCATCCAGCAAGAAGGATCAATAAATAGACTCAGGTATGGTCACAACCATCCAATCAACAAAGTCATGCAATAAGTCATAATAATCCACAAAAATTCACATCCTGGAGTTTATCAGACAAAATCCAGGTTCTTGTTCTCCATCTCGACCCGAACAAGTACAATTTCGAGCATGCGAATGTATGAGTTGAAGTCGAACATGCAGGAAAATCGCCTAATTACCAGCCAATGATGAAAGTTGTTAACAAACGTGAGAGAAACCAACAATAATGGCGATGGCCCTCAAGGTACAAAAGGTACAATATACGAAATGTGAAAATTTATCTGACGTCGAACATCCGCAGAATCACTCGATCGAAGGCCAATGATGTGAACCTTGCGTCGAATGTGAAAACCCTGCCATTGAGGCATGCAGGCTCCAAGGTACCAGAAGGGAGTCTCTAGATCAAATTCTTGGATAATGAGCTGAAGTCGACAGGAAGTGACCTGGTTGAAGGAGGGTCATAGTGTTTCCCACATCATCGACACGAGACAAAGGAACATGATGAAAGTGGACCAGGACCAACAGGAGATCAAAGGAAGCTTGAAAATTGTAAAGGCGAACTTCTCTTGAACATATCAGCAGCACGACACTGGATTTGGCAGTATTTGACATCAAAGGATAGGAGGTCATGATGACGTAGCAAAGAGCAGATGAGAGGTCAAAAGAGATTACCCAAACCCATGAAGGCAAATATGACGAAATGAGATGTCCCCAACCCGACACGAATGCAAACAAGTGTCATGTTCAAGAGTGACATACTGCCAACATAACCAAAACTTGGTTCCATTTTCCCCCACCATTTATGGCGAGTACCCCAATTATTTTTTAAAACAAGCTTGAAGGGGATAGCATATGCTTGTACTGTAAGTTTGTACTTCAGACAAATCCAACCTAGTACATTTTACGAGCCCTAGGAAGGAGGAACTCGACATAACGTCATGGTGACGAAGCCCAATATCATCAGGGTTTAACGAGTCTGACAAAGGGAGAACTCGAAATATTTTCATGTTTAGAGAGTTTGAAAAGAAGGTAGAAAAGAAAACTCCAGCAGTCCCTTTTCGTAGGTAGTCTCACAAATCCAAAAAGGTATAAAACTATGTCTGAGAGAACCTCTTAGTCGTAATGGGCTAAGGTATTCCTTTTTCGTAAATAATCTATCCCAGCCCAAAAAAGGGTTAAACATATACTGGGTAGATATCGTTTCGCAACCATTTAACGAGTTCAAAACGACAAGAACATCAGCAATATGTTCAATTTTAGAGAGTCAGAAAAGAGATGAAAGGTGACTCCAGTAGTGACTTTTTCATGTTTTTACCGAGTCTGAAAAAGTATAAAATATAACTCGTTACTTCATCATTGTTGCATGAAAAACCTGTTGCTGCACAAGAGACATGTGTAAAACCTATTTTTCGAAAATAATACAATAAAATAATAATAAAAACATGCCTTAAAACCTAATTAGGGTTGTGAAAAAGTTATAAAATGCCAAAAATGGTAAAAATAATTACTTTTCACTTTTTATCTCTTGTGGAGCAATAGTTACCCATTTCACTATGCAATCTTGTGGTGAAGATAGCGGCCAATCCAGTAGATCAATCGCAAATCCGTCAACTCCAGGTTATAACTGAGATCCCTCTTGTCATTTTAAGCTATTTCTTGCTTCCTACATTTGTCAATTTCAAATTTTTGGGGAGGAAATGTAAAAATTAGGACTGCACGGTTGGCGCGAGTTTCAGGCACGGAGTCGCGCCAACCGCCCAATTTTTAACACTAGGGCGCGCCCATTGATGTGACTATTTTGGAAACAGTCGCGCCAACGGCGCAAACCATTTTCTAGCAAAAATATGCATCAAAACCCCAATTGTTTACAAATTTAAGGGTTAAAATTGACTAATGCCACTCATGTATGTGTGTTTGCAGGTAGAAAGAGGAAAAAACGGTCATTGAATGGAAAGAACGAGAACATAGTGAAGAAGATGAGCTAGCCATGGAAAATGAGGGAGTTATGTAAGCCCTCATAAACTGTGGTTTAAAAAAATTCTTTCTGACACCATGTCTTCAAGCCCAACCAGAATTGCTACAGTATCTGATCAGTATATGGGACGAAAATCAAGAGAATTTCATCCTATGGGATCAAGAACTTGAGATTGATGTCTCTGACCTGTACTTTATCACAAGATTATCACGGAGAGGTGTAGCACCACTCCTAACTGGCACCCGACCCTACATGGAAAACATGACCATGGTGATAGACAGGGTATGTCGAGGAGTGCAGAAAGGATCAGGTAGTGAGAAATTTGATATACAAACTATCCCAGATTTGACACTACGCGTGGTATTGCATACCATCACACGGGTTGCGGGATCACAAGCACCACACGAAGCAACAAAGACATAGTTGCTTCTTGTTGTAGACTGCATGGCACCGACCATCTACAACTGGGCAGAGGTCGTGACCATAAACATGAAGCGCCAACTAACCAAATGCAAGAAGACCAAACTGAAACAATTTGGTTATGGATCTATTCTGGTAACGTTCTTCTTGGAACGACTACCTATTTTTTAGCGAGAGAACCACGGATGGTTCGATGGGCAGCTTTGATGCCAAGGGTAGGGGGCAGCCAATAGATGTCCTGGAGGCCAAAATTCTTTGATTGGCTCCGTCAACAATTGATTTTCATGGAGGACTGGCCCTACTCTAGCACATATTTCACTGATGATCTGGAGCTCCCACTCCCAGAGGGAGAAGATTGGGATGAAGATTTGGGTAAGGCTCAATTTTTAAGTTTTATGAGTATTATGATTTTTTGTTTATTTATGCATGTTCTGACATTAAATCCATGTAAATGCAGATGTCAGTCCAGAGAGAACTGTCGGTATGTCACCGATAGCGAGGCGAATCCCCCTTGATTTCGACCCTCAAGGCGAGGGCGGCGAGGCAGATGAGATAGTGAGCAACCTGGAGGGGATCACACGAGGAGTCCTGGATTATGCACGTTTTGATGATCTTCCTCGCGCCTACCAGAGGCATACCGTAGGGGTGCCCAGCCGAATTCACCATTTGCTGAGACGGCTAGTACGGGCCGTGACATGTTATCACGAGCACCATGTTGATTAAGCACCTAGGTTTATTTTATCTGCATATTTTTTGAGACGTGATGTCTCAGGATGTGACAGAAACATACATATATTTTTTGACGTAATGATGCACACGGTTGCAAAACATGCGATATATATATACATCTATTTCCCTACATGGATCTCTTACATATGATGATGCTTTTACAAATGATGCAAATGTCTATCCAATACAATGTTAGCCACTGTATCAGTTAATGTGTTCATTTGTCTAGGAATATGTTGATAAGTAATAAAATCAAAATTTATTTCCAACAAATGAATACGTAAATACAATCTCAGAATGTGCGGATTTCTAACCGTATAATGATTATTGAGTTGCAGAACAACAAGCTGTGAATCTAGATTTGCAAGTAATGCGCATATGCCAAGGTTGATTGCCTCATTTAATAGCTCAATGATAGCACTATATTCAACAACATTGTTTGTAGTTCGACCCAGACAAATACCTTACAGATCTATCAACATACCAGTAGGATCATAAATTACCCAGGTTGCCGAAGACAAATTCCTGGTATTGCGGGAAGCACCATCTGCGAAACCGACATAAGGGGTAATAGACATCTGCACAATAAGCAAGACCCAATAAGCAGGAAAACGCTCACAAAGCACACCAAACCAGAAAACATGTACAAAAATTAAAACAACGCCTATGTACACCTATTACACATGAATGGCTCATGCATAATATTTTTTGAGATACAACCCATTTCTGGGTTGTTCAAGAGGATGACCTTCGTAGTCAATTAGCTCATAGGCCCCATTTTGCAACACACGTTTGACAATGTAGGGCCCATGCCACATAGGTTGAAATTTTCTTGCCCCCAGCTTATCACGAGCTTGGTCATACAGGAGGACGAGATCTCCTTCAATGAAAGAACGAGGGGAAACTAATTGATCAAAATAAACTTTGACCTGCTTTTTCTGTGCTTTGATAACGAGAGCAGCAAAGCGGCGGGTTTCATCCAACCTTTCTAAATAAAGGAGATGCTCTTCTTCTAGTGAATTATTTGGCAGTAATTCAACAGCCAACTTGAGCGAAGGTATTTCACATTCAATCGGGAGAGTAGCTTCCAGGCCATAAACCAACTGGAAGGGAGCGAGCCCAGTTACGTTTTTTACTGAGGTTCGGTACGCCCAAAGAGCCGAAAATAACATGAGATGCCAATTTGATTTGTGGATCCCAATCGTACGTTGAAGCATTGTGACAAGAACTTTGTTCACAGCTTCAACCTGGCCATTGGCTTGAGGGTAGTACGGCGTTGAGCTGTCGTGACGCAGACCCAACTTAGAAGTCAACTCCGCCACCATATAATGCCGAAAATGGTAACCATGATTGGTAACGATGGCTTGAGGGACACCAAACCTAGCAATAATATGATTGAATATGAACTGAGCAGTTGTCTTACCATCAGCGGCAAGTGTAGGCATTACTTCAGCCCATTTGGTGAAGTAGTCCACGACTACGATAATATAAGCATGTTGCCCAGCTGAGTGAGGGTTACACGTCATAAAATCGATGCCCCACTTCGCAAAGGGACCAACGGTAATGACAGGGTGAAGAGGAACAGGTGGCGCACGCAACTTGTGTTGACAAATCTGGCAATCATGGCATTTACGAACTGTGACAATACAGTCTTTGAAAATGGAAGGCTAAAAATAACCAGCACGAAGAATTTTCTATGCAGTAACATAACCAGACATGTGACCACCACAGGCGCCACTATGACAAATATTCAGAGCTTTCTCGGCTTCCTCGAGGGTCAAACATCGTCGAAGTATGGAATCGACTCCAATACGATAGAGAGTATCGCCAACTATGCGATAAGGTTGCGACTGATGGCGGATGCGGCGACGGGCATCCTTCATCAACTAAGATCTAAAAGATGAAGTTTGGAGATAGATGATGAGATCACCGTACCAAGGATCGAGGGTGCTAATCAAGAAAAGCGAATCGTCTGGAATAAATTCCTCAGAACGAGAAGGAGCGAAGTCAGAAGGGAGAGAACAAAGTAAATTAGCAAAGACTAATGACTTCTTAGATTTGGCAGCAGTAAATTCCTAATCAAACTCTTGGAGGATAACAGTCCAATTTGAGTATTTTCCCCCCAGCAATTGTCGAGACAAAATGTAGGTCATGGGGTTGCATTCATAAATCACCGTCACTATACGCAAAATAATATGATGACGAAAACATTGAACATCTTGAACAGCGGCCAACGCTAACTTCTCTACGTGAGCATAACGCATTTCATGGTCGAGAAGGTTACAAGACAAATAATAAATAACATGTTCATGACAGTCATCATCGTCCTGTACCAAAACCATGGCAATTGTGCTGAAAGCGACAGCCAAATAAAGGGAAAAATCATGATGATAATTTGGAGGGCGGAAGAGAGGAGCACTGACCAACAATTTTTTCAATGCATCAAAATATTTCTGAGCAATCTCATCCCAGTAAAAAGGAACGCCCTGCTTTAACAAATGTGTGAATTCTTTAGCTACTTCGGCATAGTTAGGTATAAAACGGCGAAGAAAATTAGCTTTCCCTTGTAAACTCTGTAATTGATGCAATGAGGATGGAGAGGGGAGATTGATAATAGCCTCAACCTTGAGAGGATCCAGGCGAATTCCGTCTTTAGAAACGATAAACCCCAAGAGTCTACCGGAATCAACGCAAAAGACACACTTATGCGGATTAAGCCGAATGTTATAGTGTTTACAACGAAGAAAAATCTGACGAAGATGGTCAGGATGATCCCTACGCTTAGCTGAATGAGCCGGAAGGTCATCCAGATAAGGCTGAACGATGTGACGAATATCATGAAAGGCATAAGACATCGTGCACTGAAATGTGGCCCCGGCATTCTTCAAACCAAAGGGAAGCTTCTTATATGAAAAGGTACCCCAAGGATAGATGAAAGCAGTCTTGTATTGATCGGTCGGGAGAATATTGATCTGATTATAACCCGGAAAACCATCCATAAGGGAAAAAATCTCACTCCCGGCACAGTTGTCAATGATTTGATCGATGAAAGGAGTAGGATAATTATCCTTAGGACAAGCTCGATTGATATCACGATAGTCAACACAGACATGAATAGTGTCATGTTTCTTGTCTACAGGAACAATATTAGAGACCCATTCTGTCAATAGAATCGAATAAATGAAACCAGCTTTGAGAATCTTTTCCACTTCAGCGTTAATGGTGGCAGCTTTCCTAGGATGCACCGAACGAAGACGCTGACAAACAGGTTTCGAACCGGGATAAGTAGGAATCTCATGTACCGAAATGCTAGGATAAATACCGAGCATTTCTTTGTAGGACCAAGCAAAGACATCACAGAATTCATGGAAAAGGCTAGTATAGACTTGCACTTCATCCAAAGAGCAAGTAACCCCAATATGGATGTTCTCGACGATTCCCGGTTTAATGGAAATGTCGATAGGCATCGTCTGAGTGATGGTACTCAAGTTACCTTCCGAAAAAACCTCATGGACCTGAACAGGTGTTTGAATCGGAGGAGAAGGCACCTGAGAGGAAAAACGCTCAAGACAGGTAGACATGGCCCCAAGACTTGGCAGAAACGAGGAACGATGATGACCATCATCCCACGGCAGAGCATCGAGAGACAGGGTTTCCACGATAGCCTCGTCAGAAGGAAACACTTCTTTCAAAGGATCTGGTGAATCAAAATCACCAAGCCAAGGGGATTAATAATAGACGTAAAGAGTTATGCTCAAAAGAGAAGAATCAAGATCAGAATCCAATGTAGCAATGAGTTCACAATAATCAATTTCAATCGGACTCAAAGGCATCGAATCACCGAACGAATTGATTTTTTTATGGGAAAGGATAACCCAGGGGTCATCGGTTCAAGAAATCATGTTAACCTGAACAGTATCTGGTGGCAGAAGAGGGAAAAAATCCATGAGGGCAGGATCCTTGAAAAGGCCCGGCCCTACACTCTTGTAAGGAGTAGGAATCTTTTCCACGTATGGAACGTTGTTCTCAGAAGAAGAAGTGAAAAAAGACAATTGATCAACAGTAATGATCTTTCTTTCATGTGGAAACTTCAAAACACGAAAGAGAGTGGACAGAACACAAAACATTTCGTGAGTCCAACTGCGTCAGAGGAGAAGATTATAATTGAGTTTTTCATCAACGACTTCAACCTCGACATTGACTGTCTTCCCTTCTAACGTGATCGGAAAACTAGCGAGAACACCCAGAGGTTTAGATTCTCTTCCATCAAATGCTTCAAGGGTATTGGGTGATGAAGTAAGAGCTGGAGAACCAATGGCTTTCCAACAAGTAGATGACATAACACAGGTAGATGCACCCTCGTCCACAACAGCTCGGTGAATATTCAAACCATTAATACCAACTTGAATAATGAGCACAATTTGGTGTGGGAGTCGCGGGACAAAATTCTCTAAATCGAAAGTGAGAAAACTAGTATCGGCAGGATCGATTCCCCCTATTGCAGATAATAAAGCTTTCCGTTGCGAAGGACAACTCTAAAGTACTTCTAACATAGACATTGCGGATGGCGCCTGAGCTAAATCCTCAAAAGTACTGTAATGCTTAGTGACACGGGCGTTAGGATTGTATAAAGACTTACGGACCACACCTTTGGAAGGTGGTCACACAATGGATTCGGTGCTAGGTCGTTCAATATCAAGAGGAATAGAAATAGGAGGGGGAGGAGGACCATCAATGATCTCTTTCCCCGCTACCTGACGTGAACCAGAATAATCTTTTGATCGAGTAGCAATATAAATGGACACAGAACCGTTCATCATGAATACCTACAAACCAGATGGAGCAGAGGACTGAGGGTTCTCTACCATCTAAGTCTACTGAGGGAAAAATTCTTTAAGAATGGCTGAAGCTCCTTGGGTGCCTTTGAGCAGTCGACTCACTTCAAACCGTTGAGGACAGTCCTCGGTCAAAATTCTCATCATCACAAATCAAACAAGGATACTTCGGTTTGCGTTGTGAACTATCAACAGAACGAGGTTTTAGAGAATCCTGTTTTGGGGTATCGGTTTTGACGTTACCTTTACCCTTCTTCTTACCTTTGGAAGTGTTATATGTAGGATTGGCCTGAACAGCATTCACTTCTGCAGGTGTACCAGAATTCGAATTTGACTGAGGAGCTACATTATTGGAAGAAGTAGACTTCTGCTTCCCAGAATTGGATGAAGGAGACTTCTGAGAATTCTGATATAGAACCAATAATACCATCAACAGATTGAGTCGCTAGCAGTTTAGAGGTTCCAGGTCGAGGAGCATCAGATAATATATCATATAAAGCGCCCGACTGAGAGTACACGAGATCAAGGTACTGGGCGTAAGCAATGGCTTGTTCCTCGGTTACACATGCCCCCATAGCTGTGTCTTTGGAAATATGATTGACAAAGGAGGTAGTGAACCAATGAGTCAGAATCTTATCAGGTATCTCAGCGGATAGAGATGATCCCTCTAGCCCTAGGGTGCGTCTAGTAACAAAAGGACACACTAAAGTGTTGCTTTCTAGTTAATGAATGAACAAAAGACATGGTAGATTGACCTACCTTGAATCCAATGCTGTCGATGTTGCAGAAAGAGTAGTGGTCTCTCGCTCCTGCCTTGACAAGTCACGATCCGTTTGCTGTCGCGCCCAGATACCTGTACATAAGATGAAGAACAAGAACAACATATAGCAGCGTAGTTTCACCCACAACTATTAGCCAGTCAAAGAGGGCTAAACATATCACATCAAATAAACATCATAACACAATAGTGGAACCAAACAGTAGTCATGTATATTAATGAGTAGAAGGAAGAGTACAACCAATGCTTTGACGTCGTGATCTCCTCCAGCGGGGTTCAGACGAAACACATCTCAACTGTTGGTCAGGGAATTCGGATTCAAGCTCTCTTAGAAGTCATCGAATCGAGCTCTCTCAACACTAACTTTCTTACTCTATCTCCTCTAGCAGCTTAGCTATAGTATAATTCTCTAGTTCAACTATTCAGCCATTTTCTACAATGTGTTTAGCTAGCTTCTACTGAAGGAGATAGTTTTTTATATAGAGGGAAAAGAAAAGGTTGGGATCCCTACAAAGGTGGGAGGGAGTCCTATCCTTTAGGAGAGTTCCAAGGGAGGTGGAAACTACTAACTAAAGGAAGGAGTCTGTGGTTGTTTCAGTTCAACCACTCCCAATGACTCATACCCAAGGTGGTTGGAATGGAACCTCCGCCTCTATTTTTTAAAAACATTCCATAAAAATATTGGCACGTGTGTCTAACTGGCACAAAGTTCCAAGTGGCGTGGGCTTAGTGTTAAATTTCCAGGTCGACGCGAAGATGTAACGGGCTACTCTCGCCAAGGCAAAAATATGGATTTTCACAGCTCTGCTTAGGGAAATGTCAACAAGAAAAATGTTGTTTTCATCAAAAGGGATGCAAGGATGGTATTTGCAAAGCATGACACTGTCTATTGGTCACAGAAACAACTTTCCAATGTGCAAGTTGGGGATTGCAGGGACAATGAAAAAATGTTGTGTAACAGACAGCGAAAGCAGATAGCGGACGAGCCAGCAGAGAGGGTTGTCAAGAGAGCAGTCCTTCAGGATTTGGATATGGATGAGACTCTTACTAAGCTACAATAGTGCATACAGGGGTTGAATTTTGGGATTCTGGATTGTCGGATCGAAGAGTTACCCATGAGACTGCAGCGCCATACTATTGGCATTCCTAATTGTTGGATGCGATTATTGCGTAGGATAGCTAGATCAGTAGCATGTTATCACGAGCATCACTAGTTTAATTTTGACATTTTGCATACCTTTTGAGGTCAGATGACCAATGTGTCTTGGGCACAAATTTTGTAAAAACCTATAACTATCTATCTATTTTTTTTCAGTGTTTTCCTATGTTTATTTCACAATCCTATCAATTATGTGATGTGAATTGAAAATATTTCTTTACATGTGTTTCAAATGTATGTTTATAACATAATTCGCTAAGGAATCAGTTAATATGTTCAAGTGTCTGGAAATGTGTTGATATTGAATGAAATCAAAATGTCTTTCCAAAAGTCGCACTCTTACGAACATACGATGCAATGTAGGATTTCTCACAGTATAAACATACCATAAGTTGTGTGTCTAACCTAATGATGATGTGGTTAATATCAAATGAAATGGCATTAGAGAGAAGTTCAATCAATGTGTTATACTTAGCGATATTGTTTGTATATTGACCAATACAAATCCCTTGAAAGCTTACTAACTCGCCATTCGGAGCAAAAATGGCCCACGCTACAGAGGATAGATTCTGCATACTACAACTAGCACCATCAGCATACCCAACGACTGGTTCCAAATATTCAGACATCTACGATGAAATGTAAAGAATATTACTAACTTCAAGAAAACTCTAGATAAAAAACTAAGACAGTAAATGAAAATCAATAGCATATATACAATATAATACAACAGTTTACTACGCTCATGTTTAAGCATAGTAACGTTTCAAATACAACCCATTTCAGGGCTGCACCAATGGAATTACATCATAATCGACGGACTCGTAGGCACCCTTAGCAATAACTCTTTTGAAAATATAGGGGTCGTGCCATAACAGCTCAAATTTTCTTGTACCTATTACATCAGCTTCCTAATCATAAAGAAGGACCAAGTCACCCTCTAAGAAGATGCGAGGCTAGACATGCTTTTCGTATTGCACGTTTATACGTCTCTCATGCACTTCATTGGCCAATGTGGCTTCACGACGCGTTTCATCAAGATGGATGAGGTTAAAAAGATGCGCTTCTTCAGAAGAGGTGCCAGGTAACAAGTCAATTGTGAGTTTTAACGACGTTATTTCACATTGGATAGGCAAGATAGCTTCCAGACCATACACCAATTGAAAGGGGGTAAATATGGTTGCATTTCTCACCAAGGTTCGGTATGCCTACAAAGCTGAGTACAGGAACAAATGCCAATTTCGTTTATGAACTCCTATCATTCCTTGAAGTATTTATTTAAGAATATTGTTAATAACCTCAACTTGTCCATTTGAAAGTCCTAATTTGGTAGTCAAATCATTCATCTTGTGATTGTGGAAGTTCTTACCATGATCTATGACTATAGCCTGTGGAACACAAAACCGAGAGATGACATGATTGAAAAATAATAATGTAGTTGTTTCGCCTGTGTTGTTGAATGTAGGCATCACTTCGGCCCACTTGGTAAAGTAGTCTATTGCAACAATAATATAACCATGCCCCCCAGATGAATGAGGGTTGCAGGACATGAAGTCAATGCCCCATTTTGAAAATGGTCCCACAGCGATAACAAGACACTTCGATGTTGGCGGTTTGCGGAATTTACGATCAAATATCTGGCACGCATGAAAAATTTTGACTGTGAGGATGCAGTCGCGAAATATGGTAGGCCAAAAGTAACCGACGTGGAGTATCTTCTGCATGGTAGCGTATCCATACAAGTTTCCACCACAAGCCCCAGCATGACAATCATTTAAAACCTTTTCGGCCTCCTCATGAGTGAGACACCTTCTTAAAATTGTATTGACACCATGATGATAAATTTTATCACCGACGATCAAATAATATTTGGCTTGGTATCAAATATGTCGATGTTCAGAGCGAGAGGTATCAGGCCGAAAATTATGGATCTGGAGATAAATGATAAAATCCCCACACCAAGAATCAAATTATCCGATCAGAAACAGAGGCTCATCAGGAATTGATGGTTCCGATGTAGTAGCAGTATTATCATAGGGAAGGTCATAGAGAAGCTCATCCAAAACTAAAGACTTCTTTGACTTGGATTTGATGAATTCCAAATCAAACTCCTGTAAAATGACAATCCATTTTGAATACTTTCCCCCCAGCAATTGACGTGACATAATGTAAGTCTTGGGGTTGCAATCCGAAATGACAATGGTCTTCCAGAACAGGATATAGTGGCGAAATATTTGGACAACTTGAATGGCCACCAAGGTGAGATTTTCGACGTATGAATACTTCACTTTCGAATCATTGAGATTACAACTCAAATAATATATCAGATGTTCTATCCCATATTCTTCTTGGACCACTACAATAGCAATGGTCGTATCAGCCACGACGATATATAAGAAATAATCACTCTGATAATTTGGGGGATACATTAATGACACCCGAACAAGTGTATCCTTGACAACACCAAAAGAAGCTTGCGCAACCTTATCCCAATGGAAGGGAATCCCCTTTTTCAAGAGATGAGTAAATCCTTTAGCCATTTCAGCCTAGTTGGGTATGAACCTCCTTAGGAAGTTATCCTTTCCCTGAATTTTTTGTAACTGAAGCAAATTTAATGGCGCAGACAAATCAAGAATGGCCTGGACCTTGAGTGGGTCTATTTGAATTCCTTCTTTTGAGGCGATGAATCCTAGCAAACAACCATAACTAACACAAAACACACATTTATGTGTATTGAGGCATATTTTGTAGTGTTGACAACTTAGAAAGATAGCTCTCAAATGCATCGGGTGATCAGTATGGTTTTTTGAATGCGCAGGTAAATTTTCTATATAAGGTTTAACAATGTGCTTGATGTCATTTAAATTATAATCCATTGCTCTCTGAAAAGTTGCCCCAACGTTCTTTAAACCAAAAGGAAGTTTCTGATAAGCAAATGTGCCCCAGAGACAAATGAATGTTGTCTTATATTGATCATCTGGGCGGATTTTGATTTGATTGTAGCCAGGAAATTCATCCATGAATGAAAATATTTCACATCCAGCATAATCGTCAATAATCTGGTCAATAAAAGGAGTAGGATAGTTGTCTTTTGGACAAGAAAGATTGGAATCTCTATAATCGACGCATACTTTGATTGTCCCTTGTTTCTTCATGACATGAACAATGTTGGAAACCCAATAAGTTAGCGGAATAGGGTAAATGAAAACATCACGCAAAAGTTTTTCAACTTCTGCTTTAATGGTAGCGGCCTTCTTCGGATGAACAAGACAAAGGCATTAACGTACCAGTTTGACATCAGGGTACATTTTAATGGGGTGTTTAACGATACTAGTATCTATGCCTGTAAATTCCTATTAATACCAAGAAAATACATCATGAAATTCATGAAAGAGAGAGCGATAAGTTTCGAGTTCAAATGGAGAACAAGAAACACTGACATGAATGTTTTCTACAACGTCGGGTTTGGTCAAAATATCGATAGAAATGGTTTCTTCAATATTTGATAAGTTTTGCTCGGATTCGATTACATTAATGGGAAAAGAATTTGAAAATAAAGTTTTGATCGATGGGTGATATAGTTCAATAAGGTTATCTTCTTCGTAAACCTGAAGATGGGAAAAATAATGATGATCCTCCCATGGTTCTCCTTCTGGCATCATGGATTCCACAATATTCTCATCTGTCAAGAAAGTGGATGAAAAGGGATCAGATGGAGTACCAAAATCTAATGAATGATCAACCCAAACTACCAGCGACGATGATTTCAGATTCGTCACCCAAGCCATGTAGATTGATTGCTATGTTAGCTCAATTGGGCTGGGCGATAGAAATTCATCCAACGTAACAACTTTTGAATCGCCCGTAATATTCCTTAAGCCAGACACAGGGGCATCACTCAATTAACCTATGGCATAGCATGTGCGTTCATGGCATACTAAACAATACCATTAATTTGACTACATATTGGAAAATACCTCTAAAAATCACTTTATTTAACCCCCTACCAATACTAACCCATTTCATTTTCCCAATTTAAAAAACCCCTACTTTCACTAGATATTGTAGGTATTTGTTTTTTCATTAACATTTTTTACACCCCTTTATATTTATATCCTTAACATAATGATATGATGCCTCTCTTATGACCCCACATGCATTCTACAATTCACCTTTCTTCTTGTGATATACATAAGAGATGCATATTAGTATTCCCACAATGTGATTACTCAATCCACACTCAGGCACATCTCACTATGATTTGTGGCATTTAATGGTCTAAGGCATACAAAGATCAACCATGTTTTAGGAAGATTGATTATGTGCATGTCTATAAAATGACATATAAATTGATCTATATGATGATGAAAAATCAATTGATCAATCTCTATGAATATGTTTGCACCAAATAAAGTGTTCAATCACACGTCTAGACCCTCTTCCCTTTGAAATCCTCTTGTTCAAAAATCCAACAACAACCTCATGTACTCAAACTAGTGTCTTATTAAGGTGGAACAACAAAAGTTACAGTTTCGAAGAGCTATATAGAGAAGAAAAGGTAAGGTGAGGATGGGATTTATGAGACCCTCTCTTTGCTTTAATGAAAAAAAAAACATTTTTCTCTGTTGTTTTTAATTTAAGTGTTTTAATGAGAGCCCCATGGTATATTTTATTAAGACATCATTTGGAAACGACCCATGTGGATGGAATTATTGGTTTTTTAACCTTGGTAATGTGATTTAAAGAGCTCTTGCCACTATATTTCTTGTTTTCATGATTATCAAAAAGATTTTGTAAGCATTGTAGACAGTTTCCCCCAAGTTCAAATGGATGGTATTATGTGGCTATGTTTTATGAACCTTCCCAACATCAACATGCTAGGTAGGTCTACCCCCAAGTTTTTCAGTAAGCATCTTCCAAAGATGGGATTTCACATTTGGAGGGATCTATGGGGTCACAACACTATCTTGGTTGGATTGGAGAAGAATTAATAAGCCCAATATTCACTAGCTTAAGAAGGGAAATTGTTTTCAAAATGATACCAGAAATTTCAAGGCCCATTTGGAAGCACTGGAGATGTAGTCATAATTACCATAACAACTATACTCAACAACCTCAAGATGAATCTTCAGTCATAATTACTGTAACAACTATACTCAACAACCTCAAGATGAATCTTCAAAAGTGTTCACAAAAGGGGATCATTGTCACCATGACACAGAGAAGATTGCTGATATACAGATGCCAAGTTTATTGTGACAAAAGCAAGATCCGTCATGTTGTCATTAAACATTAGTATAAAAATATGAGACAGGGTCACTCACTGACACATAGGTCACAGTCTATAGATTACTTCCCTTGACAGCCTCATTATTATCTATCCACAAGATTACTATAAATGTCATTTTCAAATCAAGGTTCTCTTATGTCACCAAAGGTGTCGAGACATTGTGATGATATTAAATGATCAATCACCATGCTCAACCATACTACCTCAAAAATCAAATCTTGCATAAACCAACTGAAATTAAATTTGTTAATAAGCTTCAGAACAAGCTATCTATGATACACAAATAGACTCAAGACTTATTTGCATCTAGATAGACAACTCAGTACATCAAAATCCTAGAAAATTGTATACTTTAAGGCTTGGTCATTAACGTGGAGTAAGTCCTTCAAGTGAGATCGAAGTCTTTCTTATATATTGGTCTTTCTCTAGGTCGAATTGTTAGCTTTAGGCCGACTTATCCTCTCATAGAGGTCGACTTGTTCTTTGCACAATGACGAGGCCTCGGAGGGTCTTTGACTCTAGATTTGACTCAAATAAATTTTCTTTACAATATGTAACATGCCCAAAAGAGTCTTCCATACATGACAATGACTCAACTGACTTGTATACCAAATGACAAGTCCTAGAAGTTCTCAACGGGTGCTTGACCTAAAAATAAATTTCCCTTGAGCATGAAACCATGCCTCAAGAATTTAACAATAATAAATTTATGTTTCTCTTTACATCAAATACATAAAACCATGATTACATATGTCATTATGAAGATCGAACCTAGTTACATATTTCAACATGGATTACCCCCCTCCCCTGGGTCATCATTCATCGCATATATATGTGAGAATTTAAACATCATTATCACTTTTTCCTTTCATAATGTGATCTGCCTCTCTAGGGTTTATTTAAATTTCTTTTCTCTGTAATAAACTCAACTAAGGGTTGCTACCCGCAATAGCTGTCATTTGGCCAATAACTTGGCTTGTTTCTTCAATTTCATGAAATGGATTCTCTTGAATTGAGTTTACTTCCATTTGTATTGCCTCGGTCATAGCTTCCTTGGATGATTTTCAATATTTTGAATCCAAGTGTCCGTATTAGCCAGTCTTTCCATTTCAGGATTTGACACGTGTATAGGTTGACAAACCTACTTGTTTCCTTAAATAATATATTATATGTAATGGATTTACAATTAATCTAATAGTCAAATTCGTTGCTCTGAATTAAAAGAACTATTTTCTTGCCTAATAGAATGCACTAGTTAAATTTGGTAGGCAGTGTCATATTTATAGCTACCACTACTACTAAAATCAATGTCTACAACCACTAATTTTGTAACTACCACTATCACATCCTCTCCAACCTACCTACTGTAGTGAACTATCATTGTTTAACCATAAGAGACACTATCATATATCATTAAGATCTATGTTGTCATCATTCACTGTCAATCATATGATATCAAGCAAATCTTCCATGTAAAAACTCTCAAGACAACCATGCTCAAAGGAACAATCTTGCAATTCTACTCAGTACCTTTAGATTATATTAGTCTCTTTATGAACACGTTGATGAACCCAATTCATGTTAAATAACTCCATTGTTGCTTCTCTTCAAGCATTCTATCTTTTGGCATCACTATTCAGACAAACTTAAATTCTCTAGTCATCTAGTATCAAATATTGATCAAATGCATCTGAGGAAACTTACCTACTATTCTTTGTTTTCCATGTGTCAATGAAAACTACTCTTTCAGTGTGAGGATTCCTCAAGTCTAATTTATTAGCTTCATATTTTCCTTGAGCAGATGCCACCTTGGTCAAGCTTCAAATATGTATTAAATAAAGGTCTCACTATAATCATAAATCGAAACTCCTTTAAAGATTCAATCTTCTAGTCATGATAGAGAAGACACCCATGATATCAGTAACATGAAAGGGGTTGAATCATGTGCATGCAATCTAAAGTATTAATTCCAATCAACTCCACATATATATAAATCCCTAGTAGGCTTATGAGTCCAAATCTTTGTCAGATTACTACAGGTTGATGCTAAACCAAGGTTGCAAAACCATTACTTAAACATAATTATATCCTTAGGAAAACTATGACTACAATGTTGTGAATTCTGAACAATGCTACATTGTATTTTAAGATCTCCGTCTTCGATTATATGTTCTAAAAATTCAAATCATCTTAATCAGTTGCCATCCACTCCACTTGTCACTTTTTTTAAGTGTGATCTGACTTGGACAGAGAGAGTTCAGATACCATGTCATGACATAGGACAAAAGAACCCAGATATTCCAAACTCTGTATCTTTAATGTTTAAGTCCATTTGGGGTTTTCATATTCAATGTTACTTGCCTGAATTCATGTCAAAACACAACTTACAACTGCATACATTCCATAGTGACTAATGGAAATCATTTCATCCCATACATGTGAAACTGAAGTATTCATGACTACAAATTGAAGCCAAAGAGTAATTCTCTTTTATTTTTTATAACACGCAAAGAGAAATATCTTAAGCCTTTTTGGAAACTGCATGCCACCTCTCATATCGGTTATTTGAAGTGCTCCTAATTTGGATTTTGGGTCGGCAAAGCTTAGGGCTTAAATGTAACTTGATTCTTGTTAGCATGCCATTTCTCACTGTTTAAAGGACTTATGTTCAATATTTGGAGTTGGAAATAAAACTATGTTTGTCATAGAAAAATACTATTAAAATTTAGAATATTCCAAACAACCTACAAATGAAAAGGCATAGAGGTGCTGCCCTTATTTCTATTGGTGGTAAAACAATAATAAGTCATATTGTTGCATTATAACAATCACCATATTTCCATGACAATAAAATGACCTGCTAAGGTCATTCAATTCCATCCTACCTATCATTTCTATAGAGCCCTTCTTTGAATCTCTTTCCAAATTTTATTGAAATTGACCTATATCTCTGTCTCTAGTTTTGGGAGAATAAATTCTCAATTACAAAAGACAAAAGTCATCCTTCTATGGAGAATTCGCCATCATAAATAGGCAATAGTGCATTTGTCCAATTTATAATCAATTTACTAGTAGAAATGTCTATTTTAATTCCTTATCAATAATATTCTTTCCAGAAACGGGTAATTTCGACATTTTAGCTATACTTCTTCAAATATCTCTAAGAAAACTTTCCCATTTGTAAGATAGATAATATTTCTAGTAGATTGGTCGAAATGTTTAGCCAAAAGCAGGATTTTATTGGGGTCAAATTGTACATTACATCCACTTCTGCCACTCCTGCCACTATTTTTCATTGATGCCCATTGTTGTTCACTCTCACTACCACCTATCCCACTAACGTTTTCCACTCTAGCTGAAACTGCTACTACTACTGCTCCCATTGTTTATAGCTACCACTGCTACTAAAATCAATGTCTACAACCACTGATTTTGTTACTACCACTATCACATCCATTCCAACCTGCCTACTGTAGTGAACTATCATTGTTTAACCATAAGAGACACAATCATATATCATTAAGATCTATGTTGTCTTCATTCACTGTCAATCATATGATATCAAGCAAATCTTCTAAGACCCTCACACTTCCTTTATTGACCGCAATATATATATGAGATGTGTTGTTCCATTCTATCATAGATGAGGTTGAAGTCCTCTAATATATAGCCTTCGCTGGGGCTACAAATGCCTCTCTAGGCCGACATGATCTTAAGCTACCCAACCTGATCTTTGAGACAATCTAGACCATTCTAAATAATATTTCATTTTCTTACTGGTCTAGAGGAAAGTTCAAGGGATAAGAGTCTGTGAACCAATTTGACAAGGAGATCCAAACTATGAACAAGGAAACTGAACCAGCAAGCACAAGTGCTGCTAATCATTATGCTCTTTGTTAGTTTTTCATGCATTTCAAAACTGTTAGAAAATATGGGGTCGTTGCTGGAATTGAAGAAGAAATTAGTAGATGTAGAAGCCAACTGTGTTCTCCTTTGGAATTTGACTCTGAATCTGTTAGCTCTCTGTAATCAGCAAGATTGGAAAAGTCTGATAGCAGGGAGAAACACTGTTTCAACCACTTTGGGATTCTAGGATCTAGCCCTCCTGAATCCGGAGAAGGATCTCTCCATTAAGTGAAAAGATGGGTTTATCTTTAAGGTTTTGGGTAATGATATTAGGCTAGTTATGAAGGCCGAGGGTTTTTGTTTGTTTTGGATGGTTGAGCATGATTATTATTTGAGTGGAAAGTTATAAATGGAAAGAGTTTCAAAGGTGAGAAGTTGCAAGCAAATAGAACAAGCTTCGGCTAAAAAGATGGATGTTTTGCTGGTTTTAGTCCATTGGGCTATGGAGTCATAATAGGGTTTTAATTGAAACAACTAGGTTCAAGAGTGGTCTATGGGACAAGTCATCTATGTCTAAGGATCTCTTTAAAGTTGATTTATGGAATGAAATGATACAACAAGAAGGAGAATTAAACAATTGAAGAACAAAGAGCAGCCCAAGATCTGGAAAGTACTTTCAAACTAGCCAGCTTTTGACATACACTTTAAGAAAAACATAAAATTAAACTAGGATCTGGTAAGTACTTCGAAACTATCCAGCCTTTGATACACTTTCAATATAAAAACATTTAAACACAAGGGAAAACACAAATGATAACAAAGAATGGTCTAAGATCTGGTAAGTACTTCGAAACTAGCCAGCTTTCAACACATTCCTAGGGAAATTTTCAGTCAGTATTTGGGGATAAAACTAGGACCAGGGCTCACCATATCTTCCTTAGTTCCTCTCTACTTAACATAAACTGAAAATAACATTCAAGAATAATATTTAGCTAAACAGGAGGACGAGGGAATGCCAGCATTCCTAACTGCTTGAACTGAATTTAAATCATTCTCAAATAACACAATTCGGAAGAAAACATTTAGATAAAGCTTATCATTCAAAGAAGGGTACTGATATAAAGTAAATCCTAACTCTATGCTTGTTGTTCTTTATAAGAGAAAATGAACAAAGTGAAAACAGAAATAAAATAACGATTTACAATAAGAAAAACATCACCGTCGACATAGACCAAGATTCCATAAATCAACTTGTATTGATGCTTCAAACCAGTTACAGCTTTAAGTCCAGTGTTTCAGGTTAGCAGTCATCATCACTTCTCAGCCTAACTATTCTATCATAAGCAGAGCTTCAAGAGCCTTTGAACACTATTTACAATCAGAAGTTTCGAGCACAAGTATATTTCAAAGTTCTGCAACCAAGATTTTCTCATCTTCTACAGAAGTATTTATAGAAGGAATGAGGAGGTGGGATCTGATAAAAGATCTCCTGGGTTCAATTAATACAGATTAATGCTTCTCGGCCTTTGAGGGGCTCAATGGAGAAGAGTAGAGATATTTCACTGTATTAATCGATTTACATTTAATATTTAAGCTCAGTGGGAGCTTTTGTTTACTTTTAAGGCTCTTTGTCATCTCTGTAGTAACTCAACAGATATTTTGCATTTAGTTCTCTGGCTGAATTAACTCTTTGGTGCTTGTGAGGTAGATATTTTCTTTCTGATTAATAACTCGGCCTCTGTTTGAATGTTTTGAGGCAAAAGGTGGCTTTTTGGTAGCTGAGAGGAATCAATTGGCCTCTGTTGTGGCAGTGGAGGCCTTTCTATCTGATGATCCTTTTAACTTTCTTTATTTACTGTTTTAATTTGGAGGATTAGGCTTTTGATAATCAATCTTAGCCATAATCCCTCAAAACTGTCTTCAATCCTCTATTCTGTTGTATTTGTCTTCGACACTGATACTTTTTTAATTTGATTAAATAACATTGTGTCTTGTTGATGTGCAGGGCCGCACAGGGCTCATATGGCATCAATGCCCATGAAGCATTGATGAAATGTGGTGTATAACCCTTTGTATGGCTTCTCTTTAAATAAACAAAGCCCTGAGGATCGTCACCCTCGGCTTTATCATCTCTCTTTAAAATATTTTGAAATTCATTTGAACCTGCAAAAAACACACAACTGTTATGAAATCCTGCGTTTATTGGGTAAACTGCTTCATAGGGTGTGGGGAAGGAGCGTGGTCATTGGATGGCAGCAACCAATGGCGGAGATCTGTGTAGAAGCCAAAAAGGAGAGCAGAGGGAGCTTTTAAGTCAGATCCATAGATCTGCAAAGATCGACGGCCGAGAGCGATCCGGGAGAAAATAAGCGAGGGAGTCACTTATATAAAGAAATGGTGAAAATTTGATGAGATAAGGTTAAAAAACCTTTGTTAGGAGGAAAATATGGTTAAAAGTGAAGTTGGGGGTTTGGGATGATCGTGGTCCGTTGGATGAGATCGGCCCATGCGATCAATGGTGGAGATCACGCATTAAAATCCTTTGGAGAGGGTGGAGGGCGATAATGTAAGGCCAGATTAAATCTGGGTCGTTGATCTGCAGAGATCAACGGTGGGAGGTGCGTGCGATGAAACATAATGGGAAAGAGGAAAAGTGGTTTCGGGGATGAAAACCACTGTTTTCGCGCAGAAAAAAGGCGGGTAGGAAGTTTTGCCTTTTGCAACGCGATATGCATCCCCACCCGACACGTGGCACCAGAAAATTGCCCATTTTGCGTGGCCTTTGGGAAATTAACCATCGTGCTGAAAACTACGCGATATAGAATGTGGGCCGTCAAATCTGGGGCCTCAGATCTGACGGTAGAGAACGAGCGCGATATGGGATAGATGCGTGGGCGATAAGAAGATGGGTGGTTTCAATCTGGGCCGTCGGATCTAAGATTTGAACGGCGGAGATTGCATCTGAGGATCGAATGAAATAATACAAGGGCAGAAGAAGGGTTGATGAGGACCGCTGATCTGCAGAGATCAATGGTTGTAATTGGCAGAAAAACATTATGAGCGGGGCTGCATAAATTTAACCAAAGTCGGGAGATGCGATCTGGACCGTCCGATCTGGACACGTGGACGGTCCAGATGCAATCGGAAGCAAAGGCATCGGCGGGGCAAATAACTTGGAGTGTGATGGAGCGATTGAGCGTTGGTCATTGATCTGAGGATTAGATTAACAGTGGGGAATGAATCAGATGATTTTGAAGGCGGAGGAAGGCTAGTAATCAGAGAAAATGTGGGCCGTTGGATCTGGGAAGGCGGGGAGGAGATCAATGGTCCAAGATAGATCGAGGAATGGCCAATCGGAGGGGACACAAAAGTTAGCCCGATAGAACATGTGATGCAATCATGCGCACGCCGTTTGATCGGCTCAAGATCAACGGCGGAGATTGCTTTTTAAAGCGAACCGGCGGAAACCCTTTGAAACATATGAAAAAACCCAAAAATTAATATAAAACAAAGCTTTGGCTTTGGGGGCAAGATATATATAAGAAGTGAATAGGCACCCGTCTGCGGGGCCTTTGATTATATGGGATGCGAAGGCCCGAGGCTTTATGTATAAGGGCCAATCGCATCGGAAATTTTGGTGCGGTCTTTCAATCTAACCATTTCGGATTTTGCGATGCGATTGGCGCTTGGGACTTTAACTCATGGTCCCGGGTGAAGTTATATGGAGTAAAGCGAGGGGGGCAGAGTTTAATACAATGGGGCTTCAATCGCATCGGAACTTTTGATGCGGGCTTTTCAATCTACCCATTTACATTAAAAAAAATTGTATGGGCGCGTTTAGACCAAACTTAGGAAAAAGTGGGTTTTCGACTTTTACAAAGGAAAATAATGCATCGGAGATGATTTATACAAATTTTTAGCACCCGATTGTGGGCACAGGGGTTATATGAAATAATAATATGATCGGGGGTTTATGGATGAAGGGCTTAATCGCATCAGAGGCTTTCACATAAGAATTTGACTTGTGCGCTCTAATTTTTTCGATGCGATAAGCGCCTAAATGGCTTAGCGCTTGGTTCCAGCACCAAGGCGTATGGAGGGGAAGTGGTTTAGGACTTAGCCTAAAGGGGCTTAAACCCTTAATACAAAAAGGTGTATTTTTATGAAATTTTTTCAAGTTTTCAATGGATTCAGGGGTTTCGGCAGAGTTAAAAAAGGAGTTTTAAACTCTGTAAAGAGGATTTTATGAAGGGGAAATGGGGAAGAATGAAAAATAGAGGAATTTCATGAGAATAAAAGGGGTAAAAATGAAGGTTAGATTTGAAGTGGAAGGAGGGGAAAATGGTGTTTGCAGCAGTATTTTCTCTTGGGAAACAAAAGAATTTCTAAGTTTTGAAAAGGAAGCAGCAGTGAAGATTTGAACAAAGGGCCAGATGCCTTCATGGGTCTTCAAGAGATAACACTTTTTTGCAATAAAACTTGTTCCTTGAAGGCTCCAAAAAATGTTTTAGCCACCATTTGATATGACAAATTTTATTGGTGGCTAACAGAATCTGCATAAAGGTGACCAGTCCATTAATGAAAGGATGGCATCCTACTCATTCAGGGGATAATTAAAGGGAGAAGAGACTATCAACCAATTTGACAAGGAGGTGGAAACTATGAACCAAGAAAGTGAACCAGCAACCAAATGTTGGAATTGAAGAAGCAATTAGCAGATGTAGATGCCGACTGTGTTCTCCCTTGGAATTTGACTCTGAATTCGCATAAAGGTGACCAGTCGATTAATGAAAGGATGGAAACCTACTCATCTAGGGGAAATTCAAGGGAGAAGAGACTATCAACCAATTTTACAAGGAGGTGGCAACTATGAACCAAGAAAGTGAACCAGCAACCAAATGTCTGGAGGATATTGTGATTCATTATGCTCTTTGTTAGTTTTTATATTTCGGAATAGTTAGAAAGTTAGGGATATATTTTAGGGTTTACAGTATTAAGGAACACTAGGAAAATTTGTATAAAGATCAAGCCAATTCATGTTTTGGGCTTGTAGTCAAACTGCATATGGCCTGTAGAGCAGTTAGCTTGAGATTTGTTTTTAATAATATAGTGATGTAACATCTACTGCAGCTGTAGCTGTAGTTTTCTTATCAATATAAGTTACCCAATTATTGTTAAAAAAATAGAAGTCTCAGCAAACCACTCAAAAATTTTAAACACGATGCTCAATACAGTAGTCACATTCAAGAAACTAAAACACTCACATAAATTTCATCAAGTTTATATCTAGTTGACAAATTCTGCATAACTTTCTTATCAATATAAATTAGCCAATTATTGTGAAAAAAATCAAACCAGTCAAAAATTTCAAACACAATGCTCAATAGAGTAGTCACTTTCAAGAAACTAAAACACTCACATAAATTTCATCAAGTTCATATCTAGTTGACTTTGCAGAACTCTCGATTCATGCAAATAATCTAGTTTTGTCATACCATCCACACCCCCAGGCAGTGCTTTAGTATCTTTAGGGTGTGCATTTGAAACGTCTAGAACCACCTGTAAAGAAGCTAAAAAATATCATTTGCAACCCAAAAAAGTGAAATTAATGAAACAATTCCTTTCTATTTACAACAATTTAATTCTCATAGTAATCAATTGCTAAAAAACTAGTTATAACTTATAAACTATGTTGCACAGGTTTGCGAAACTGGGGGTGGGGTTCTCGAACCCTCCCCGGGTTCTCGTCCCCAAGTACTGGATTTACAACAATATAATTCTCGTAGTAATCAACTGCTAAAAAACTAGTTATAATTTATAAACTATTATGCAAGTATTATGTCAATTAGGTTTAGCTTGCATAGTTAAGAGGAAAAGTTACTATCCTCCCCACCCAAAGTCAAATCCTGCTTGTGACATTTTTTTCTGTTCATGGGCCAATTAGGGCTGGCAAGGTATCATAAATCTCTCTCACATAAAGGCTTGAGAGTGAGATGAGATGTCTTCAAAACCAAGGAAAGTAGAGGTGAGAATAAACAAAAATACCTTCAAAGATACTCAGATAATTTCAATGAGACAAATCATATATTCATAAATTCATTTCATCATGAATTTCTACAGCAGAGATTGACGAGCTATAACATTGTGCACTGCAAAATACATGACTCATCCCAGTATTTTGGCCAGGTAGTTCATCTAATGAGGACCAGTTACAGAATAATTCAGTGACATTCTTTGGAACATTGCCTTCAGTAACAGTTTTTCAAAATGTTGTCATTTTTAATTATAAAATCCAGTTATCATTTTTCCAAATGTTTTGTTTACATATTGTTTTGTTCAGCCTTGCAATTTCATCTTTATGCTTCTTTCCTCTACCAGCAGGGACTACAGCTACGACATTTGCGCCCTTGTTACATGAAAGTGGCCTTTTACAATTATTGAAATAAGACATCATGAGACCTAATACTAGAACATTAATACAGACTATGAGCTTATGAAAGTGGCTTGCTATAATTATTGAAATTAGAAACCATGAGACCTAATACTAAAATATTAATAAATGTACAAGTCTACATACAAGATAGCTCATATTCATACATTTTAATACATAATAAAGATGGAATGGTTAGATGCACAACCTTTTACCCATACATACATATATGGTGAATTGGAGTTATGTATAAACTATCTTAGATTAGATAGGAGATGGTGATGACGAGATGGCATGGCAGCTATGAACTACACAAAACATCCCAGACTTAATAATGGAATTTTTATAGTAGATGGAGCATGCAATTCAGGCTAACTACCATAAATAACCAGCCTCTCCTTCATGCTCGTGTTTCATGGGTAAGAATAACAATAGAAAGGCCTACTCTGGCAAGAAGAAATCATCACTACTTATTTCTAGGCCATTTTGTATGAAGAGTGGAACAATGTGATTAGATATTACAATTAGCATTTTCTACTTTACCGATTTGTGCCCTTGGCCATTGCTATCCCTTTCCCTCTTTTAACCATTCATATTGAATTTTTTACCCACCCACTCACTGAAATATTCATTAATTAATGAATTCTCACTTTTCATGTCTCAAAATCTAGACCAAATACATTTAATGATTTTTCTATATTCAAATACATTATTGCTGGCCCTTCCTCAATGCCTGCCCACTTGAAGTTGCACCCTGAAAACAAACACATGGAATTGCATTACATATTAGTCTTGTAAAAAGTTCACGTAGAAGTAGACCTATTATGGCAAATGTTAGAAAACTATGGAGTAGATTCAAATTAACAATTCAATCAACTAGTTAATAAGACCAATAAAAACTACACTGTACAAATATGAATAATTTTGTTCTAACTTCTAAATTTATGAAATTTATTGCAGTGTATAATTGGATCTACTTACAATGTTAGACATTTGGTCTCTTATGTAGTACATAGATCTCAACATGGCCTCTGAAGTGTCTTTCGTTATCTGAAATTTGACATCAATTTCTCTAGATGAAGATTGTGTAGTTACCTGAAGCTGCATGTGTCGAGCAAATATTAATGAATTTTAGAAAGCATGCTAGTGTAGAACATTTCTCTTAAACATAACCAATAATCAATCACATTTATAGCATCTTTTTCATATGAACCTCTCCTCTATCATGAATGTTAAGACGTTCTTTGATGAGCATCAAAGATCTAAGTGTCTTTGACATCCACACAGTTGACCTAAAACAAAAGGCATTTTATCTTATGTTCCAAAGACATTGAAAAAAAAACAGATGATGTTCTGCTTTACTTTCATACAATGGCATACAATACATATATTAGTATGGAAAAAGAAGGAATTATACAAAGTTGTAAAAACAAAATTGCATGAATCAAAAATACATATAAAACGTAATTTTTCACTCATTTTTTCAAATGCCAATTTTGTACATATATATGTGAGTTATTTCACAGCCACTGCTTGACCAAGTTACAAAATCTGAAATTTCCAATTCTCTCACAAATAGACAGATAGCATGTAACTGTCAGTTATACATTAAATTTTTGAAGTCTCTAATAATCAATCTCATTGTCTACAACAGAAACAACAGATCTTGCCCTAAGTGGCCTCTTATTATTCATAAATTCTAGAGAATATTAGCCATCATTCTTGTGCAAAGACACTAGTATTAAAGTGAGTCCAAAGCACTCTCTCATGTCCAAAACCTTTAGGTTTAATAGTTGATCAAATTATACGGGAAGGTCCTTCAAAGAGCTGTACAGTGAAATATCAAGAAATTATAGTTGTTGAAGTCTGCAAATGGAAGGAGGAAGCATTGACAAGCTTGGACTTGCAGACAACCTCAGCAACCTAAGTGACCTTAAATTTCCCCAAGTCATCAGGTAAATTTTGGATAAGATGAAAATCTGTGACAAACAACCTTTCCACAGAAATTAAACTGCATATGTTTGCTAGCAATTTCTCCAAATCGCTACAATGATCAAATATCATTTCTACAAACTTTGGAAACACTAGGACTTGCCCCTTGTCAAATAGAGTCATATTTCCCAAGTTCTCACAAAGGCATACAAAGATTTTTTCCAAGTTCTCCCAGGTTCTACAATACTCGTAAAGAGGAGGTAGTATCAACTTCTTAAGGAATACAGACTTAATCTGGGTAACTAACAGAAGTACTGACAGGCCTTTAAGTACTGCACGCTTTGAATTGTAATTGTACATGATAAGAACCTGAAGTTTTGGCATGGTATGTAAAAATGTTGGAAGACAATATTGGCTTGCATCAAAGAACAAAGCCAGAGCTTTCACATCAACAAAATCTATTTGATACCAATCTTGGTCTTCCATTGAACCTATAGTAATGTCCCAGAAATGAAAAAATCAGAAAGCTGAGATGTTATGCTGATAAAAATTCTTCCTTATTAAAATTGAAAAATTAGTAAATTGAAAAAATAATTATTCAATGCTTATGCAGGGAAAAGAAAATAAGTTTCAGGGATGACCTATATGAATTGAAACAAATTGAACCTGAGATGTATGCTCTAGTGCCAACCATTTTGTGGGAATACCATCCTCTTTAGCAGGCAAGAAAAGCCTCTTATGAACAGCACTATCCTGGCTAGCCAAACGCAAGGCTAAATCATGCATTACACCATGTTGAGTAAATAAGAGCTCACTAGCACAATCAAATGAGATGCCTAGACTCCTGATACATCAAAACTTGTATTAACCAAAGGTAGTGATCTGAAAAACACCTTTATCTTTACCAGCTAACACACTGATTTATCTTACCTTCTTGATTTCTGATTTTTTTTTTTTGCCTCAACTTTTTTGCAAAGATGGTGCTCATAAAAAAATTTAAAATTAAGTTGAGATACAAATATGAAGAATGATAAGAACAAAACAATTATAAAATTTATTGAAGGCAGCAAATCTAAGCAAGTTCCTCACCTTGAATCACTTGTGAGATTTAGGAGATTTCAACTTGCAAGTTCTAACAAGACCACAAAAGCATATTTCATATCCATTCCATGGAAATATACCCAAATATCCAGCAATGAATCTACACAGATCTTTCTACCCTTGGGAAATTCCCCCAAGTCCATAAAGTAGTCCTTTGTTTCATCATCAAGGACATCAATACTTGTTTCCAAGCAATGGAGCAGATCCTCTATGTGATTTTTCGATATAGATTCTGCTCTTGAAAATTTCTTCTTAACCTTTTCCCAAACTGGCTGTGGCTCATTACACAAAGAGCTTCCAATCACCTTGAGGCCAAGTGGTAAACCCATATAGACCGCTTCAACCGACAAATATTTTAGCAGTTAAACATGTTAATCTTCTGCAGAAATATAAAGCATTAAAAAAAATTCGGGAGTTGTTAACTCTCTGATTTTAGACCTATAAAACCATTTATCTATCAAAGGGACATAAAATCAATCTGATTTTGAACACTGTATAATAGGATGCAAAGCATTCGAGCAGGATAGAGAAACAAGCAGTTATGGTATGAGATTTTGAATAGTATGTCATATTCATACCCGTTTAACAACAACTTCGTCATTTCTTGTTGGAATCGAAGGTTGTCCAAAGGCCCAGAAACATAAATGAGTCAGGGCATCAGCCTTCTGCAACATGGGCATGTTATACACGTGACTGTTGTCTGTATGTGTAATAGCGAGATCCTGCCTGGTTGTGATAACAGTCTTTCAACCCTCTGCTTCAAACAAAAACTGTTCCACATATGATTTTGACCAAACATCATCCAAAGTCACCAAATTTTGTGGATTTCCTTTTAAACTGAGTTTCTTCTGCAGTTGGTTGTGTGCATCCTCGATGCTCTAAAAAACAAGCCTTCGAGCTCCGATTATTTTATCCCACATAATCTCCAAAAGGCCCATTACATTTGGAGACTGTGCAACAGTTATGAAAACTATATTGTTTTGGAAGAAATATGATAATCACAATGAGAATAAGCACTAAAAAAACCAAAAGGGAAGCAATAAAATGGAAGCTTGGTGTGACGATTAAAACGGGATAGTTGTTCTTACCTTTGACTTTGGGATCTTTGCAAGGGGCTAATGAAATGGTAGTTTTGCTACTTTCACCCATCCCTTCAACCCTAACGATATTAAATCCCTTCTTGAATAGGATATTTTTGACATCACTGACAATATTATTCAAACCCACTACAAAGTTTGGCATACTCGGGACTTGGGAGCTGTCACTGCCGGTGAACTGCTCAGAATGTTCAGACATTGTGGTATCATGCGACCCATCAATGGCGCTCTGAAATAGTTCAGTTGTGCTCACTTGATGAAGCATGAATGAATTGGAGCTGGCATCATTAGTCATCTTAACATTAACCCTTTCCATTATAAGCTGACCCATTTCTTCAATAATTTTAGATTGTTCGCTAAAACCCTTGAAATCCACATCTAGGTTGTGTACATCAAGGGTACGCAAGAAATTGTTGACATTTTTTTCTTTCTTTTGGATCTTCTTTCCATAGCGATACCTTCTGTATAAATTAAAGCTGCTCATATGCTCTAACTTTTTTACTATGTGAAGGTAATCTTGCAACTGTGCTTGAAAGTCTTTGAATAGGTGGCCTCTCTCAGGCGTGGAGCCTGACTGAGAAGATAGCTTGGCCATTTCATCAATGCTAGGCTTGAGGAAGAAAAGGTTTTGTCTGAGTTCCTTGCAGGAAGATTTGTTAGAAAGCATACTATTCAGGATGGTTATGGTTACTACGAAAAACTTGTTGATGATCGACTGAGAAACAGAATCCATAACTATACTGCAAAAATCGATACCAATCACTTAAATTAAAGTGTCAAAGAATTCTTATATTTCAAGTAGATAGACAAAAGAAATAGCACAATTCAAGCAAATATTGTGATCAAAATAGTTATCTACGACAATCAATACCGTTGAAAATCTATGCCTATCAAATTTTCAATAGCAATCCCAACAACTTGTAGCGGTTCAATGCTTCTAGTTCTCCTCACCCCTTCCTCACAAAATACTAATTCAGTTTCATCCGGATCCTGCCCGAGAAATGCCATCCATAAAGAAAGGTCGTTCACCCGCCCCCAGTCTATCAATGGAGGGGTCTGTCTCTCCTTTCTCTTGGTGATCCCTCCTCCCGCATCTCGCATCTGACTGCTCAGTACTAGGCAGGTTCAAATGCTCAGATCCACACAAGAAATGTTCAGTCGAACAAACCTAAAGCTTGGTCCAATGGTGCTCGAACGCCAATGATGCCTCACACAATATCGGTCGGCGCTCTTTTTCTTTTGCCCGAAAAACAAGCTCATTTAGCCTAAAAAATAAATAAAAAATACCTTAAAATATTTATATTCCATATGTAATAAAAAAAAACCCCCACTAACCCTTAGTTATATATCCAACATAATGTTTTGGATTTTTTTTTAAAATTTACCCCAATATGAACAGACGTGATATAATATTTCTTTGTCAGTGATACCCCCGTGAAGCCATATGGAGTGGAAGATATCATGTAGCGGGTCTTTATGTTTGCAATTTCTGCCGACGTCATAGTCAGTAGTAATGCAAAGGTTCTCATGAGGGAAGAATCCTTTAAGAGTCCTACACCAATGTTCTGAAGTGCTAGTTGGGGTACGTGAACTAACGGAACGCTTCCAGTTACCTGGGAATTGGAGGCAAAGAAGGAGAGTTGATTGATGACTATGATAACACCTTTATGTGGAAAGGTGATCATTCTAAAAGATGATCACAGCTAAAACATATACCCATGGCCTTCCAAGTAAAATGTTGTAATCAAGCGGCCTGTCAACGACCTCAAATTCAACATTTACTGTTTTTCCTCCTAGTTCGACATGTAGGTTGTTGATGATACTGCAAGGCTTATATGTATGTTCATCGAAATATTTCAATGTCGTAGGCAATTGATATAGGCACAACGAGCCAAGTGATTTCCAACAGTTTAGAGACATAATGCACGTAGATGCTCCCTCATCAATAATAGTACGATGAACGAGGTGATTGAGAACATTTACTTGGATGGAGAAGGCCAATTCTGCTGGTAATTGCGGCACATACCCTGTATGATTAGAGACTAAAATATTGGAATCTGTTGGATCGATTCCACCAATGGCCGACAACAAAGCCTGTTTTTGGGAGGGACAATTTTGAAGTACCTCAAGCATTGACATAGTGAAAGGGGATTGAGCCAAATCTTCAACTATATTATAATTTTGAGCAGTTCAGGCTTGAGGATTGAATGTCGATTTATGGATTACTCCCTTCAGTGGCTTTACTATTCACTTAGGAATAGCAGTTGGTGGAATAGATTTCGTAGACGGATTCGTGGTTGAGGTAGTAGTTTGATCAGTATCCTAACAACCGTAATATTTATTACGGATTGACACCAAAACATCAGTTAATGGCTTCGTGATAGAAACCATTATCACTTGGGAACTACAAACTGGATCCGTAGCAACCAAATTTGTGTCTAGATTCGGAAATGGATCTGTCAACACAACAGATGCACGCAAGGTCTTAATCAATTTTGAAACTTCGGCGCGGTGAGGATAGTCTCGAAAAAAGTGCTCCTCATTACAGATTATGCAATGGTAACGAGGTTTCCGATTTCCAGTTTGTTGATCATATGATCTTTCCTGCGGGGTAGAAGTTTGCTTTTTCTTTTATTTCCCTTTTTTCTTACATCCAGGTTGCTTGTCACTTTTGCCTTTGTCAGATGACAGGACATGAATTTCGGAAGAAGTTGCGGGATCAGATTCAGTAGAGTGATGTGTTCTTGTAGTATTGAGCATACCATCGCCAACATGAGAGTCCTTAGATGGAGGAGGAACGATAAAATTAGATAGCAGCGCGTTGGGAATTTTCTCGTAGAGCATGCCAAACTGAGTATATATCAAATATAAGTACTAGGCACGAGAAATGACCTGCTCTTCAGTGACGACACCGCCCTTAGCCACATCCTTAGTTATAGATGGTAACAGGGACTTGATGAACCACTCAGCAAGGCTATGATCAGGAAAAAATGTCTTGACCATTCTATGACGATGACGCCACTTGTGAATATGATCATAAATGTGAGTAGCATTATTTTGTTTAAAATTGTTCAAGAGTTCTGTTCCAGTTTCATATCATATGGGTAACTGGAAGTGGGTCAAAAAGGCAGTAGCTAGGGTAGTGAAATTATCAAATGAAGCTCTTGGTAACTCAATGTACCATTTCGCGGCCGGACCAGTGGGCGTACGCTGGAAAAGACGTAGTCGAACGGAGTCATCATTCAGGGAGTTAGATGAACACCACTAATGATAAGTCATAACATGCATCGACGGGTCTTCCCCAGGGTTTTCATTGAACTTAGGAATATTTGAGGGTAATTTATGAGGTATCACCGGCCACCAAGGAGCATAGTTGATTGGATCATTGGTAAGTTGGTTTAAATCTGGTAACTCTAAAGTTGCAACAAAGGGAAACTGTCGATTTAAGTCGGGTTGAGCATAGTCAGGGTATGATGGAATTGCTTGGGAAACAGGCCTTTGAGACCAGCATAAGTAATCTGTTTTTGGTAACCAAGATAGGGGTTGTTTTGATAAGAAAACACTTGATGATTTTGTTGACCAAAACCTGGGTACGCTACTTGTTGAAATGAAGGTTGTTGCATTTGCGCTTGTGGCTACCAAGGGGTCTGTCCACCAAGATTATAACCCAAACTAGAATAGCCTGGATTCGGTTGTGAATAGGTATAACCTGGTTGTGGCTGTGACATCCCATAATATTGTAATCCAGCTTGTGAATAAATAATTTCGGAAACATGATGTTGTTGTAAACCATCCGAAGGAGTTGGAGTCTGGGGGCCCAATACTTGAGGGTATTGGGTTGAAGGACCCGCTTGAGACAGTTGAGGTACAATAGTTTGAGCCTATCACAAGGGTAATGATGTATTAACAAGTGGAGTAGATGTGGGTGCAACAGGTTGAACCAGTTGATATGGTTGTAAAACCATTTGTGGTTGGATGGGTAGAGTGGGTTGCCACTGAAAAACAGCCATTCCGACAATAGGATGACCAAATAACGACGAAGTAATGTAAGAATTGGTGACCATAGGTTGCCCCCCCAGTATGAGGAATATAATAAGATGGAAAATATTGTTCTCCAAATGTCGAGAGTCCAGTTGAAATTTTACTAGATGAAATATACCCAGATGGACTAGCTTGATATTTCCCTGTTGATGTATATAAAGGATCAAGTCGTTCAATACTCATTAGAGATGTACCAGATAGAATACCAGACGATGAAATTAGTGAAGTCCATGGGTTTGAGGATGCATCAGAGAAGGTTCCAGATAAAGATTGGTAACCAAGTGGGACGGAAGGGCCACCATATAAATGTGACTCTGGTGATGTTGTGAACATCGACAGGGTAGCAAGAGCAGGCGGTGTCGCAACTGGAATAGATGGTCCAGCCAAATATGTTGGCTCAGGAATGGTTATATGACCCAATGTATACCCTACTGGATCTATGGGAAATTGAATAGACACAAGATCAAAGAAAGCAGTGTGAGGTGATTGAGGAAAAGTCTCGTAAAGATAAAGCTCTGATCCAAAATGAGTTGGAGTCGAAGGTGTTTCATCTTGTGGAATTTCTTCAATCGAAATCAAACTAGGTGGAAGGATTTCTTCGTCGGGCCCGAAGTATATTCCAGGTGGTTTACTGCGCGATATGGGAGACTCAATGGCTACAACAAATTGTGAGGTAACCAATACAGGAAAAAATTTCGGTTGTTCGAATTTGGGATTCAGATGTTCTAGTAAAATAACGACAGGATCCGGATCAACTTCCAGTTGAACAACGTCGGGTTCGGGAGGTATGGTCTCACTAATTGGATGGATCGTGACCACAGGTAGCTGAGAGGACTCCGTCTCAACAATAGTAGATGAACCAGGATTTGTATAAACAACTCAAGACGACTCTGGTATATGTGAGGATGATGTCACACCAGAGGTACTGATAGTACTAGTTTTGGTAGAACGTTGTCGCCTTCACTGACCAGAAATGGCTTCTGATGGTAAAGGTGGCTTAAGTGCTATTCTACGCGAACGACAGGGAAAGGGATGTTATTCTTCCACGATGAATGATTTATTTTATGACAAAAAACAAACAAACAAAATATAAGGGTAATTCTAGGAAAAAGGTCTACCAAGTAATTGTGAACTGCAGAATACCTCTTGGCGAACCAAGAAATACAGGCAAGCAATCTCCCCGAATGTTGTGTTCGGTGTATCACAATTTACAAGGTGGTAGAATCAGTTACCCATGGATGGATAACAACCTAAATTTGTCCTCCCAAATATACCTGAAGTTACTTGGAGGCCCAAGTCCATATTAGTGATGTCTAATGCGAAACCGCACAGTGAGACCACCCCCTTATAATTTTCGTACTAGAACACCGCCCTATATACTTGAAGGTACGTGGACAAGCTCCGATATACTTACGTACGTGGAGTGAGGTATCACACTCGGAATGTATTGCAGACAAGTTAGCGATAGCTTCTATGTTTAACGACGTCAAAACACACCTCTAGCCTAGACATTCTAAATGTTATCGTTAATGTTCCAATGCTTTTTTAGGTAAATTGATGTAAATTTTATGTTGATCTTGTTTAAAGTTTGTCTTTGAGGTTCACCGCGTGATGTTATGGGAGTTACTAAAAACGCAAACAAAATGAGAAGAAAACTTTTCAATTTAGCTTTTTCAATGAAAATTCTAGCTACTGAGGGAAAGAGAAATCAGTTTTAGAGCAAACAACAAAGAGCATAAACTAAAATGCAACTTTCCTAACTTGTTCCTATGGAACACACACAATTCACTATATGCACATGCATGTTTTTATTTTCAACTCCCTTAATGTAAATGCAAGAAAGGAAACTATATGCATCAATCAATAAAACAAGTGTTTTCTTCTTTGAGAAACGAGGAATAAAACAACAATTTCTCTTTTAGGAAAAATGAAGAATGGAACTACAATTTTTCCTACAGGAAACGAGGAATGAAACAAAAATTTACTTTACGAAAACAAATTGATCTAATGCAGAAATAAAATACTTTGAATTTGATTTTCCATTGATAAAGAAAAACACTAAAGAGACATTGAACAAATTTACTTTTCAAAGGAGGAAGAATCAAGAAAGTTTGTTGGTCTCTAAGAGTTATCATACATCTGAGAATACAACAAAAAAATGGCTGAGAATGATAGCAATGACAAATTTAGATGGAATTTGTTTGGTTGATGGGCCAACACAGTCTCTAAGGGGAGACAGTGCAGAGCACCCCAGAGTGGGAGACAGTGCACTACAGTGCATTGTGTCTTGACCAATAGTGCATTGGGCGTAGCAGGGATTGAAAAACCAAGCAACAAAACACACTTCTAATGAAATTATTTCATTCAAATGTCTAAAAACTTAAAGTAGATGCTACTAATGAGGATAAGCAAAGGTGAAAACACTAGGAATGATAGGATACTCCCTAGTGGAGTCACCAATTTGTTATGCAGAATTGTTATGTATGGATAAACCAAATTCCCTAATTGTGGTGCTAGTCACTTAGAAAAATAGAGGAAAGAATTACTATCACTTTCTCTAAAACAAGCATATATACAAAATGGTGAAAAAGCCTACTTGTGATTCAATCACTTCTCCTTCACCTTATGTCGCTATTGTCGTCGCTCTCAATCCAACTCAAATCGCCAGATCGATTCCTGCAAACACAAATAGAGAACAACAAACAACATGAAACATACAGATATCTACTTATCTTACTCAATCAAATCGATTAGATATGTAATACATATATCATTCAAGAATCCATTGCACAAGAAATAGAGACATATATATGGGAAAATGAACAACAATCTTTATTAAAGAGTAGAAGGGGGAGGTTACAACCAATGATCGATTTGTTTCCAACCAGCTCCAGCTTCATTCCAGCCTCATCACATCTAACATCATACCAGCAACATATCAGTACTTTAACTCTCTCAAATGAGAATCAAACAACATAATTTTACCAAATTTCTTCCTTCCCTAACATTAGAATGAGTGCTCAATTTATAGGGAAACTGATGGTAGTTTCTCAATGAATGACTTTATAATAATAGGCAAGACATGTTCCCAAGTTCATAGGTGTTAGATGGACACTTGGATTCGACGTTTGACACATATGGACCCTTCTAGAAGGCATTGGCCATGTGGAGATTCCCGGAACAATGATAATTCCGCTCCCAGGTGTCCAACGCACTCTTGAATGCCGGGAAGTGCATTGTTGTGCACCCTTGAATGGAGGATCTTGCATTGTAATGCAGTTAGCCCCTTTAGAGGTTGTGTTGGTGAGTCAATAAGTGATATAACATATACTTCAAACCTTGGAAATATCACAATAGAAGCCATGAAATAATTTTTCTTCTTTTAGGGCATATAACAACTAAAATGTAAGGGGATGATAGACCCTATTTCATTGGTCCTGGGGATGATGTCCAGTTTGACCAGGTCATGGGGGATGATGCCCAAATTGACCTATAACATTGGATAAATAGAAACTTGGCCCCTTGGTGGAAATTAATTTGGCCTGATGGTTCTCAATCAATTTGGCCCTCTTAGTCAAATAACTCGGCCTTCACAAGAAATCATCCCCCTTGGAAATTAAACTCTTCCTGCAACAAATGAATTAGCTTCAAATCCCTAGCAAGAAGGTTATTAATAAATTTGGAAAATAGAAGACCAACTAGGGTGGCAAAGGAATCCACTGAAATTTGATAAACTAGCTAGGGTGGCAATTAAAACCACCAAAAATACGGTGAGGATCTCGCTTGAAACCCATGGTCTGAAACTCGTTTAAGCTCCACTTCAATAGCAATGAGAAATGATAAGTTAGGATGATCAAAAAGTGAGCTCCTTTCTCCTTTTATAACTCTTCATTTATTTTTCTCCCAACTTTTAGAATTTCTTTTTATTTTATTATTGAGTGACATGTTTTCCACCCTTCTACCTTTTTTCCACCTTTTTACAAGAACTATAAAAATACAAAAATCTACAAAACTTCTCAACTCCCCTTAGGAAATTTTCCCTTCTTGCTAGCACAGGGAGACTATTAGGCGAATGGAAAATGTGTCTTGGTGCTCACAATGATGGGGACATTACAATCCTTCCTGCTAAAATTTTTTTGTCCTTAAGCAATTTAAATCCCAGATGCTGCAAAATATGATTTCCCTCCTAGGTTGCATCCTTTTGGGGTAAATATTTCCACCGCACAAGGTATTATTTGATGATCCTGCTCCTCAACCTCCTCTCCCTTATCTCCAATATCTCTTCATGAATTAGCACTAAATTCCCCTCTTCATCCAATGGAGGCAACTCAGATGAAGTAGTGATATATTTTCCCACTGCTTTCTTAAGGAAAGATACATGGAAGACATTGTGTATCCTGCTCCCTTCTAGAAGCTCCAACTCATAGGCTACTTCTTCTATCCTTCTAATAATTTGGTAACGCCCATAAAATTGTGGCTTAAGTTTCTTTGTGCCCTTCTAATTGAGGGAAGACTACATGTATGGCTGCAAGCACAAGTAAAATTTGTCCCCCGCCTCGAAGCTCCTCTTTACCGGGTGTCGATGTGCATATAACTTTTGTCAGTTCTGAATTGTGCAAAGGTTTCCCTTGAGTACTTTGAGGATGTCCTGGCAATCTTGGACCCTGATTTGAAAATGGAACTATTTGTAAATGCTGTGAAAAGTATCCATTTCCATTTAATTAAGTGCGCAAAGTATTCTCCATGTCTTGCAGGTTAAACAAAATGTTTTTGGTAATTGAATCTGAGTTTTTGTGTGAGGAAATGTTAATTAAGTTTACTGTTTAACATATTATATCAGAAATACACAATAAGAGAAATTCACCATATCATAACACAACAAAATGATGAGGCGGTTCACCCCTCCTAGGCTACATCTACCGGGTCCAAGGCTCCCAATGGGCATGTCCTTGCTCTATTAAGTTGCTCAAAATGGTTATACAGTGAAATATATGCCTAAAAAGGAAAAACAAGATGTGAATTTGACTTCAGAAGATAGAAATAAGCTAAAAATGGCTTTTTTTTCACCTCAAACAGTGAAGTACAACCCAATACAGCTCCATCTCCCTGATGGCCCTGGTGGCTCTTTCCTCTTCTCTGAAGAAAAAATGGCTAAAGAACACCTCTGTTCACTCTGAAACCTGTCCCAAACACTCCATAATGTTGAAGAAAGCCAAAATTGACTAAAATTTCGTCCAATTTGGCTCAATATTGAGGAATTTATGACCTCCCAAACAAAACTGCCCAATGTCACTTAAAAACCCCACCAAATGTGGCTGAACTCCAGTTAAACGCGCTAAATTTGGCACAGAGACCGGATTAGGTGGAACGCGCCCCAAAACAGGCGGAACCACTAGCAATTATCATAAATTTTGGAGGGGCGCATTGATGTGGTCACATGTGACCAATTGAACCACCGGCGAAAAAATTTGTAACAACAAACATGGCATTAACTGTTTTAGGGCAGCGTGTGACTGGCCCGTCGAAACCGCTGGCGAAAATCGCAACCTTAAAGTTTAACCATAACCTTTACATTTAACATTTCAAGCAGTGCTGGCCACATGGCTTGTGGACCGTTGACTAACCGCGGATTTCTTTTGCCCCCTGTGTATTGGAGTGTGGTCGCAACAAACGGTTTTATGAAGCGGGGGCTAGCCCCCTTACCACCGGTAGTAGTAAACGTAACCTTTTAATTACATATTTCTATGATAACTTTTCAACATTAAACCTGTAGCCCGAATGGTCGGGCGTCTTGCACCTATCTGCCATGTCTCGGGTTCAAAACCTGTCGACTTATAAAATTTTAAAATGTTGTTTATCCTCTGGCTTGGGGCCACATTGCGGCCTCCGGGCTTGCCATGTGGCATCCATAAATTGGCCAGAAAGCCAGAAAACCACAAAGTCAACCCAACATCCAATAATCAGTTGCCACTTGTCATAATGCTACTCACCCCTGTGGAATATTTCAAGGAATATTCCTTGGAATATTTTTTTTTTTTTTCAAATTCAAAAAGTCAACTTTGGTCAACTGAAAAATGGAGTTTACTTGAGACTTCAAACCTTCATAACTTTCACATACGACATCGGATTTGAGTCCCGTTTACGGCACTAGAATTGCAGCGACGAGACCTTTCTGGTCGTTCAGATTGCAACCATTTCTGAGCAGATCCATTTTTTAGCATTTTTTTCACTTGGACATGATCACCTGATCAGACCCAATCTCTGGCTATTGGTGCTCGAATGTCATCGAACACCATATTAGCAAATAATAATGAATCATAGCCTTACAACTCTCTAAATGGTGACATCCCAATCGATACATGGTATTAAGTGTTGTAACGATACTCACCTAGATGCAACCAATTCACCCATGCTCTATGTTGCCCCTATACATAGTTCCTCAAGTAACCCTCAAGCCATTTATTTACTATCTCTATCTTTCCATGCATTTGTGGATGTTAGCTCATACTAGAGGAAAGTTTTGTGCCCACCAATCAAAATAGTTCCTGCCAAAATCCACCCATAAATTTGTTGTCCTTGTCACTGATTATGGTATTGGGAAGACCATGCATCCTGAAAATCTTCTGAACGAATAATTTCGCTACCTAGGATGTTGAACTCTTGGAAGGAATAAAAAATGAGTGGGTGTGCTTAGTCAACCGGTCCACCACCACATATGTACAATCTCTATCCTACACTAAAGGCAACCCCATGATGAAGTCCATAGATATACTCTCCCACTTCCGCTCTGGAATAGGGAGTGGTTGTAATAGTCCTGCAGGATGCATATGCTCCTCCTTGTTCCGCTGGAAGATGCTACACTCACGAACATGCCTCAAAACATCCCCCTTGATGCCCTTTCGAGAGAACCTCTCTATGAATGCCTTGTAGGTTTTAAGGTAGCCTGAATTGTCTTCTAGTGGGGAATCATGGACTGCCTGTATAGCCTCGTCCTTCAACTATTAATATGGCACCAGGTAAATCCTATCCTTATAGTAGATAATATCCAGCACCACCCTGTACTTATTTTCTCATATCTCTCCATCCAAGATTTCACACACCATCTTACTCTTGGAATACTCCACCAATAACTGAGACTTCCAATCCAAAGTGGCACCCATGAAAGAGATTATTGTGGGGCTCTTAAAAAGTGCATCAAAAACCACATTATTTCCCCCCTTGACATACTCGATCTCAAAATCATAAGCCTGCACCATGATCACCCATTTTTTTTGCCGACCATTTAAATCCTTTTGATCTAAGAAAAATTGGAGGTTGTTGTGTTCAGTCTTGACTCTGAACCGATAAGCCAAAAAAAATGGCCTAAACGTAACCAGTGTGTGCATGATAGAAAACATCTCTTTGTCATAGATAGAGTATTGATACTCGTAACCCCTAAGTTTCTTACTCTCGAAAGTGATAGGGTGGCCATTCTGCATTAATACCACTCCAATCACTTCACCTGAGGCATCACACTCCAACACAAATGGCTGAGAAAAATCAGGTAAATCCAAAACAGGACAAGTTCTCATTACCTCCTTAAGTCGTATGAAAGTATTCTCTGTTGCATCTGACCATACAAAGGATTCCTTCTTGGTCAAATTTGTAATTAGTGCCACCAACTAAGAAAATACCTTGATGAACCGCCTGTAGTAGGTGTAAATACCCAAGAATCCTCTCAGCATCGTCACATTCTTGGGAGTAGGCCAGTCAATGATTGCCTGGATCTTCTCCTAGTGCACCTACACCCCTTATCCACCAATCACATGCCCCATATAGAGCATCTCGGTTAGGCCAAACTCGCACTTAGATAAGTTGGCATAAAACTGTTGTTCATCTAATATCCTTAACACCTCCTCCAAGTATTGTAAGTGTTCCTCCCATCTCTTGTTGTATACTATAATTTCATCAAAGAAAACGAGCAAATACTACGTAATTACTTGTTGAACACATAGTTCATATAACACTAGAAGGTAGTTGGTGCATTGGCCAAACCAAAAGGCATAAACAGGAACTCATAATGGTCATAGTGACATCTGAAAACAATTTTTGGAATATCCTTCTCTCTAACTCTAATATGGTGATAGCCTGAATGAAGGTCAATATTGGAAAAGTATCTAGACCATTTAAAATCATCCATCAATTTATTACTTCTAGGAATGGGGTAGCAATTTTTTATAGTCTTCTTATTCAACGTCCTATAATTGATACACATCCTATGGGGCCCATATTTATTTTTTACTAGAACCATTGATGAGGCAAGTGGGCTAGAGCTGGGGTGTATGTGGCCTAGTGCAAGTAGCTCTCAAATGGTTTTCTCAATCTCAACTTTATATTCTCTAGGGTGTTTTTATGTAGTGGTAATGACTGCTTGGACCCGCTCCTCAAATTCAATGATATGCTTAAAGCCCCTGTCAAGTGGCCTCCTTGGTGGGATGCCCCCAAACACCTTTTGGTACTTCTGTAATAATGTTTCTATGTATGTTGGATACTACTAACACTAATCTATTGACCTCCTCTCCAATGCTTTGCACTCTGCCACACAAGATGGCCTCCATTTTATTTGATGTTATTGTCTTGGGAGGATAGGTATGCATATCCCTCAACACCGCATTCTTTACATCCTTCATAAACTCCATATCCATCTCTTGGTAATCTACGGTGTATCGCCCAATATAGATGAGCCACTAAACCCCCAACACTACATTATTGTCATGAAAATTAGTCATAAAGAAGTCATCTATGATGGTATAGTTCCCCATCGTCAAGCACATATTGGGTTTCATTTTGTTGCACTGCATGATTTTGTTTCCAGGTATGTCTATGGAGAACCCATCGAAATATGTGGTGGCTAACCCTCTCATGTAAACATAGCTCACATCAATGAAATTGTGGGTGGCTCCACCGTCAACCAAAACTGTAGCTCTTTTCCCCTATATAGACCCTTGAATCCTGAGTGTGAGAAACCGAGGAACCCCTATGAGTGTAGCAATAACGATGCTCTTCTCTGCTTTATGGGGTTTCTCACCCTCCATCTCTCTGAGCTCCTCTTGTTCATACTCCTCGCTCTCACTGTCAGATAACACCTCGATATAATGCGATTTCCCATTTGTTGTACATCGGTGTCCTGGTTCCCAAGGCTCCTGACAAGTGAAGAATAACTTCCTCCTACAGAGGTCTCTTCTGGTCTCCTCATCAATCTAGTTTCTTCAGATCCACTCCATTTGAGGAGTTATGGTATCTTTCACCTTAGGTGGGATGGTAGGTTTAGTAGGAGCACCAGTCTTTGGAATTGCATCCTGCAAATCCCATGTTTTTTTAACTACATCATGTAAATAAGTGGGCCTATAAGACCACACTAGCCCACACAGGGGCTCAACTCAACCCTCAAAAAACAACATGATTCTCCTAGCTTCTGAAAAATCTGAAACCATCACTGATAATATCAGGAATTATAATATGTAATGCTCTGGATTGCCAGCCTGCTTGAGTTGTGTGAGCTCCTTGAAATACAACTCCAGATCCTTCCAATCAAATCTTTATATCACCTTTTGAGCAAAGTCCTCATAAGTGGTTATGTTGGAATTTCCCAAGGTGGTTAAACTATGGTACCACCAATCATGCTCTGTTACACAGGATTTTGTCACCGTCCCTGCAATCCCTTGTCCCACATATTGGAGGATCATTCCTGTGACTTGTGAACAATGTCATACTCTGCAAACACCTTCTTTGCATCCTTCTGCATAAGGGCACCATTTATCCTGTTGGACATTTCCTTAAAAAAAGCACACAAAACTTATGTTTTGGCCTTGGCGCGGGTATCCAGTTCACCCCTCGCGCCAATGTGGTAAATTTTCACTAGAGCTCGCACCACCTGGCACTCTGTCTCAGTGTTGTGCCCGCGCCAGCTGTTTTAGGAATGTTTTTTAACAAGTAGAGGCAGAAGTTTCCTTCTAAATACCTCAGGGATGAGTCACTAAAAGTGGTTAAGTTGATGAGCCACGGATCTCTCTCTTTAGGTAGTGGTTTTTACCTCCCATGGAACACTCCTTGAAGATAGGACTCCCTTCCATGATTATAGGGATCCTAACCTCTCCCTCTCCCTCTATATAAACAAGCCTTCTCCCTTTATGAAAGCTAGCTGAACAGATAGCCAAGGAGCTGAACTTGGAGAAGAATACTATAGTTGAGTAATTGCTATTGAGAAGGTACAACCAAGGAGGATTTCGTAGAGAGAGTCCCGTCCGAATTCCCGACAAGTCTTTGTGAGACGTGCTCCACTTGAACCCTGTTGGAGGAGATCGCAACGTCGAAGCTTGGTTGTAATCTTCCTTCCATTTATTAATATACTCGACTATGGTGTTGGTTCCATCGATGTGTTATGTTATTTTATGTATTGCAATTGATTTAGTCCTCTTCGACTGACTGATAGTTACGAATGTGAATTATTATGTTGTATATCATCGTTGTTCCTTGTGTGTGTGTAGGTGTCCGAGCGTGAAAGCAAGAGGATCGTGATCTGTCAAACCAAGAGCGAGGAGCAAGCCACTCTTTTCGATGACAACAACAACATAGGATCTCCGATAAGTCATCTATCGAATATTTGTCCATTCGTTAACTAGGAATCAATGTTATAGCTTGTCTTGTTTGTGGCTAGTGTTGAGCCCCAAGATTGTTCTTTCTTCCATCATACTTCACTCCATTTTCTTTTGTCCATTGTTATCCCAGGCTCAAATGATCAATGAAATTAGTTAAAATTGCTTTAAGAATGAATATCATGGCTAACTTGCTAAGTTTTGTGATTTTGTCATTGTAATACATTTTGAACTAAAACTAGCTACAGAATGCAGACATTCCGTAGCTAGTTGCCAATTCTGCAGCTGTCTTCACATTCAAGCATGTTCCAGGTGTCCTCTCAGGAAAAGCCACACATGGGTGTATTCCACATCATGTCCTCAGCGTTTTTTGCTCACCATGAAGATTGAACGGAATTCTGGACATGGTTTTATACGTGTGAACTCACACAAGGAGACAGACTCCTAATAGGACAAGGACAGTCCAGATGTCCTTTGTCATTTTACGCTGCCACCTTTAGAGTTCTAGTCCGATTTTGATATGAAAAGACAATGATCCCCGTATTATCTCAAGTTCTGTTATGAAGATTTGCTATAAATGTAACTCGGGAAACCGAGAGACAAGTTCTAGATTTTGATTAGATTTCGTGGATTGACTGCTATATTTCTGAAGTCCGAGAATACTCTGTTTTAAGTTATTTTCCTTTAATGAAGAAGACATCATTTCTTTGAACGCGTTGAGTTGATCTTGAGCTAGATTTCGTGCTACTTTGGTGGTAGAGGGCCCCTGCCTCTTGAGTAGCTTTACTTTTGCAATTTAGATAAGTATCTTAGTTTGTTTTCAATTTTTTGAAGTTTACGTTCATAGTTAATTTCATTAATCATTATAGCTATACTTGTTCTAATAAACTCTTCCAAAATATCATTACGATGAATAAGAAATGGCTATAGTGTTATAGATTTTATTTGCAATTCCTTTCGTTCATTATCACAGTTAAACTTACTCTAGTAAACTCTTCCAAGATATCATTATGATGACTAAGGCATAACTGTGATACTGTAGGTTTTAGTTGCTTGTTTACACTAAGTAGCATAGCTAATCTTACTCTTAAAAAAACTCTTCCAAAACATCATGACAATGAGTAGGAAATAGCTATGATGTATTAGTTTTTAATTGTACTTGCTTTCAGTTTTTATGTGTGTATTCAATTGCATTGAATTGTACAGCCAGGATTGTTCTACAAGCTCTTCCAAAATACCATTCATGATGAACGAAATAGGTTGTAGAATCCCATAGTTAGTTGCATGACAAATTAGTTAGAGTACTCTGGAGGCAAATTGCATTCAGTTCATGCTCTGTCCTTTCATTTCAAGTTTGATAATGGCTTTTAGTTTAGCATTGTTCACTGTAGACTAGTAGCACCCTAGTTCAGTTCTAGCTTAGCTTATTGTATTTACATTCCAAGTTTAGTTTCCATCCATTGCATTTTAAATTGCATTAGTTGTTAAACTTAAATACCACGGTCTTCATTATTTACAAAACTTCTTTTGTTCCAAACCTATATTAACTCATAATCATCTGGACATAAGATAGTATCATTCTAAGGCCTGGAGTACTTTTGCAACCTTTTTACCATTTCACAAACAAGCCTTTCCTCAAAGACTATTCTAAAAGGAAATCTATAACTTTTGAGTGAGGTTTAGTGGTGTTAAACTAAGTTGCAAAATAGAATTAGGAGCTAGTTTTAGAGTAGAGATCTTATGATGTTACAAATGTTCTTTTCCAAATATGTTTCAATAAACCTTTAATCATGGATGAGATGTTGTAACATTGTAAGTTGATTGTTTGATTGTTTAATTAAGAGAACTTCATTTACACTTAACTGCCCATTTCTCAAGCTCTTCCAAAACATCTTTAATGAATGAATTGGACAAGTTAAGGTCATGTCCTGATTTATTTTCTTGAAGTCATTATCAAGCTTTGTATTTTGCTAAGTCATAGTTTAGGTTTGGTTCTATTTCACTATTTGCATTTGTCATTTGTCATCCATAATTTAGGCTTCACTCTGTTTTTAACCAGTAGTTTCTTTCCACCAGCATTTAGTTCTTTCCCTTGCAAACATAAAACCATAAAAACCCAAAAACATCATAAAATGCTAGACACAATGAAGTAAGAGACAATTACCTAGGCACATATAGTGCACCACACTTCAACAGTTTACCAACCCTGGTTGACAATTAAATGAACTCAATTTAGGAGACTAGGTTGAGCACAAACATTTTGGCGTCGTTGCCGGGGAAGTGAAAACTAGGTAACCTTTGTTTCTTAACTCCCAAAAACAATGATATGTGTAGAGAGAGAGACTCAAGGGGTAGATTCATAAGAAGCAGAAGCAGAAGTTTGATTCCTAGAACACCACTTGTTTCACCTAGACCAAGAGCTAGTACACCTTCAACTCAGACCCACATTCCATCCTTTACTGATCCTAGACTTCTAGAAGACCTAAGATCAGATATTCCATTAGAGAGACCTTCCACTTCATCCACTGAACCTATCTTAGAAGAAGATCCAAGGACTCCTGTTAGGGACACAAACTTTTCCACTTCCACAGAAGAATCAACCATGGCAGAAGAAGGAGGAGGAGGAGTCTTTAATGGATAACACACATTATTTGGAGGGGGTAGAGGTAGAGGTAGAGGAGAAGGAGGTAGAGGTGCAGAAGGAGAAGGAGGTAGAGGAAGAGGTAGAAGAGAAATGGAAGCTCTTTTGGGTTTCCTATAGTAGATGAAGAAACCAATACAACCATGAAAAACATTTCAACCTCTGTCCTTCCAAACTTCTATGGACTTAAAAATGAAGATCCTGAAACCTTCCTATTTGAATTTGAAATCCTGTGTAGAACTTATGACTACTTACAAGATGCTCAAAAACTTAAACTATTTCCTTCAACATTGAAAGGAGCGGCATTGAAGTGGTTTATGAGTTTGATCAACAGTTCTATTAGGACATGGGAAGACATGAAACAAGCATTTCTAGAGAGGTATTTGGATTATTGTATGTCGTTCAATCATAAGGAAGAAGTGTTTAAGATGTTACAAAAAGAAGATGAAAACTTGGAAGATTTGTTGGAGAGATTTCATTACAACATCAAAAGAGCAAAAATGGAAAACCTAGATCAAGACACCTTAAAAGCTCTTTTGTTGAAAACAATTAGGGATGAATGGTTGGATATCCTTAACATGATGGGAAAAGGGGATATATCATAGCTCACATTACCCGAAATATCTGAGTTATGTATCAACCTTTCAAGAGGGAAATCTAAAATTGTAAAAGGTCCAAGAGATCTTGCTCTTGCAAGGGCAAGTAAGTCTGCTTCTAGGACAGTAAGTAGATCAGAAATAGGACACATGCTTGATGATTTTAAATCTGACATCTTAGGGAGTCTTAGTGAACAAATAGACACCCTTAAGATACAAAACAAGCAAAAATTTGAATCTGATGCCTTGGCAATCTTTTGTCCCAAATGTAGAAAGAAACATGCCTTGAGAGAGTGCCCTTTGGATGTAAAAGTTGTAGAGACCTGTGTCATTTGTTCTGAAAAACATGAGACCAAGAATTGTCCTTCCCTTCCTGGTCTCAAAGCTGTCTTTCAAGAGGAAACTCCTACAAATTCCACAGAATCTCTCAATTTTGTCTCTAGAAGGCCTTGGAAAGGACCTCAAACACAAGGATTCCATGATCAAATGTATAACCAACCTCCACCAAATTGGAATTATTGGCAGCAACCTTGGCCTCAATTTCAAAATCAATCTCAAGCTTGGACACAAGGAGCACAAAGTCCCTATGGAAGATACTCTTAGTACTATCAGTATCCACCATCCTATCCACCATACCCACATTTTTCTCCTCAAAATCCTCAACAAATTTTTCAACAAAATCCTCAACAACATCATCAGAACCTACCACATCAAAATCAACCACTTCCATTACCATTTCCTCAAAAATCCAATCAGTTGCCCGCTCAACCCATACCAAACCCCAACAATAAAAATCCTCAGAACACATACATGATAGAAGGCCAACAGTTTCCAACTTATTTAATTACTCCTTTAGACCTTAGTGATGTTCAACTTAGGTCTGGAAGAATACTTGAAAAGAGGAAACCTTCTATGATCATACAAGAACAAGATAACTCTGAGGAAGATTCTCTACGGGTGAATAAAAGTCTTGAGGAAGACACATCTTTTCAAGACCCAAACATTGAAAAATTAAAGCAAAAAGAACCAATAATTTCAACTCATGTATTAGAGCAGCCATCAACATCTAATTCTACACCTCCCTTTCCAGAGAGATTACAAATTGATAGAGGTGTAGAAAAACAAATTATGGTGCCTAATTATGATTTCCTAGATGAGCTGAGAGATGTTTGCATTAAGATTCCATTATTGCAAGCCATCAAGGAAATTCCAATTTTAGCCAAAACAATAAAGGAGTTGAGTATAAAGAAAACAAGAAAAAGAATAAGAGAGACAAAGAAAATTCAACTGGCAGGAAAAATAGCAGACATTATGATGGGTAAGATTTCTATTCCAAAGTATCTAGACCCAGGAAATCCAGTTGTTAAAATTCACATCAATGGAATTGAAATCCAAAACACACTCATTTATTTAGGAGCAGCAATCAATATCATGAGTAGACAAATCATGGATAAACTGAAACTTCCTAATCTTCTCTTTACACCCACATTATTACAATTAGCAGACAGATATGTGATCAAACCTGATGGGGTAATAGAAGACATTCTAGTGTCCCTAGATTCTTGGGAGTACCTTGTGGATTTCATTATCCTAAATCCTAAGAATAATCTAGGAGGGCATCCTGTTATATTAGGAAGACCATGGTTGGCTACAGCTGATGCTTTCATTAGTTGTAGATCCGGTGATATGTACATCTCTGATGGTAGTTCAACTAAGAAATTCACTTTGTATCCTCCAGCAAGGACAATTACAGATTTAGATGATACTCAATGGATAGAGGATGAAGAAGACTTACAACCTCTCTTCACAATTTCAGAAATTAGTGAAGATAATCAAATTCTAAATACTCTAGAAAAATTTTAATCCTCTTCAGAATACAAACATGAACCATTTCAAGAAGGATCCAACATTGAGTTTTTGTCATCAAGGCAGATGTCTCTTCATTCTATGGATAAATTTGGCAGCTCTACAAGTGAGATATTTCCAGGCAAAACTCTGAACATAAACAAGAACCTAGAAAAATCTCAACAAGAAGAGTTAGTCAAGATATTACAAAGACATTCTTCTGCATATGCATGGGAGTACACTGACATGAAATGGATAAGCCCCAAGACTTGCACTCATCACATCTATATAGAGGAAAATTGTAAACCAATCAGAGGGTATGTATTGAATACCGAGAATTAAACAAAGCTACTCTTAAAGACCATTTTCCCTTACCTTTCATAGATCAAGTGTTAGATACATTAGCTGGCAAAAAGTACTTCTCATTCCTAGATGGGTTTAGTGGTTACAATCAAATCCAAGTAGCACTTGAAGATCAAGACAAAACCACATTTACCTGTCCTTGGGGTACCTATGCTTATCGAGTATTGCCATTTGGATTATGCAATGCACCTGCAACATTTCAAAGGGCAGTATTAGGAATATTTTCGGATCTAATACATGATTGTGTAGAGGTATATATGGATGATTTCACAGTTTATGGAAACACATTTGAAGAAGCCTTAGCAAACTTGGAAAAAGTTTTAAAGAGATTTCAAGAAGCAAATCTTTCACTTAGTCATGAGAAATGTTTCATGATGTTTACTGAAGGTATTGTTTTGGGGCATCACATTTTAGGGGATGGGATTAGAGTTGATGAGTCAAAAGTTGAAGTCATCTCTAACTTATCTATTCCAAGTTGTCAAAAAGATGTTAGGATTTTTCTAGGATTTACAGGATATTATCGGAGGTTTATAGAAAAATTCACCAAGATAGCATCTCCACTCTTCAAATTACTTACCAAAGATTGTGAATTCAAATGGAATTCTGATTGCCAGTTAGCCTTTGAAACCCTGAAAACAAAAATTTCTGAAGCACCTATTTTAAGGGGACCTAACTGGAAGTTACCTTTTCATATCTCAATAGATGCCTCTGATACAACTCTAGGAGCAGTATTGGGACAAAAAGACCTGATTCCTTATGCCATCTACTATACGAGTAAAAATTTGACTCCTGCAGAGTTAAACTATACTGTAACTGAAAAAGAGTTTTTAGCTGTTGTTCATGCCATAAACAAATTCGGACACTATATAACAGGCTATGAAACTTTTGTTCACACTGATCATTCTGCAATTAGATACTTAATGAACAAATCAATTACTAATGGCAGAGTCATAAGATGGTTATTTCTTTTACAAGAATTGAATATTACCATTCTAGATAGGCCTGGAAAACAAAACACAGTAGCTGACTTCCTATCTAGACTCCAAAACATCAAAGATGACACTCCAGTTGAAGACCAATTTCCTGATGAATATCTTTTTGCAATTTCTACTCAAACTCCTTGGTTTGCTGACATTGCTAATTATTTAGTTTCAGGAAAATTTCCTTCAATAATGAATACAAGAGATAAAAGAAAAATCATTTATGACAGTGCAAAATATTCATGGGTTGCTAATGAGTTGTACAAGACAGGTCCAGATTTTATCATTAGGAGGTGTGTTCGTGAAGATGAGATGCCTGAGATTCTCAAAGCATGTCATGATGAACCTTGTGGCGGACACTTTGCTGATAAGAGGACAGCCTATAAGATCCTTAATTTAGGATATTATTGGCCATCCTTGTTTAAGGATGCTAAAGAGTATGTCAAAAGGTGTGACAGTTGCCAAAGGGTAGGGAAACCTTCTCCTTCAGGTGAGATGCCATTACAACCTCAGGTACATATTGAACCTTTTGAAAAAATGGGCTTTGGATTTTGTAGGACCTATTAGTCCTCCATCAAGACAAAAGAGATATATATTAGTTTGCACTGATTATGTTACCAAATGGGTAGAGGCCAAGCCATTACTTTTTGCTACTGAAACATCTGTAGTTAATTTTCTTTTTGAGGATATTTTTACTCGTTTTGGTGTCCCAAGGGAAATTGTTACAGATCAAGGAGCTCAATTTACATCGAGGCTAGTGGAACAAATGATGGAGAGGTACAAAATCAGGCATAGAAAATCTACTCCTTATCATCCACGAGCAAATGGTCAAGTGGAATCTACTAATAAGGTCATTGAAGGAATCCTAACAAAGACTGTTCATTTACATAGAAGAGATTGGGTAGATAGGCTTCCTGAAGCCTTGTAGGCCTATAGAACTACATGGAGAAACACAACAGGCCATACTCCTTATGAACTTGTTTATGGAAAGCAAGTTTTGTTTCCCATAGAGTTCCAGATTCAAACTTTCAAAATGGCAGTTCAACTAGGACTTGATTTAACGGAGGCACAAAAGCATAGACTGGAGCAGATTAATGAATTGGATGAGATCAGACAAGATGCAGTTCAGAAAAAAAGTCTAGTCCAACAGCAAAGGACTAGATGGCATGACAAGTACATCAAAGAGAAGAAGTTCAAAGAAGGTGACTGGGCTCTCTTGTTTGATTCAAAATTCAAGGATTTTCAAGGTAAATTTCAAACACATTGGCTGGGGCCATATGAAATTGTTAATTTTTTTTACAATGGAGCAGTAAAAATCAGGACAATAGATGAAGAAGAGGTCACTTTTCTTGTGAATGGTCATAGATTGAAGTTGTATCACAAACCACTCTTAAGAGAAGAATTTGTCAAGAAGTTCCAGGAAAACAATGATGTGAAGTTAATGAAGAAGAATCTTTCTTCTTCATCAACTTGATTAAATTTTCTGAAGTCATTTCCTTAAAAAATAAAATAATAATAATAAAATAAAAATTAAAAAAATAAAATAAAGTATAAGCATGAAAACCAATCACTGATTGGCATGTTTATACAGAAAAGATAGGGTGAAAATTAGAGTCTTTCTGACACTCTAACTTTCCCATTTTGTTTCTGTAAGCAGCTGTTACAAAATCATAAGTTCAGATCCATTGCACTTATGATCCATCTCATTTCATTCCATTTACTTATCCATCCATACTCCATTCCATTCATTTCATTCATACTTCACTTCATTCCATACTTCATCCACCTCATTTCCATATCAAAATTTAAAGTTTGATGTCTTTCTGCAAATGAATAACACATGTCATGAATTGCAGGCCATTTCTTATACTTTTCCACTCCATTTCATAAATTGTAATCCATCCCACTCCATCATTCACTTCATACATATCCCATTATACCATATTTCATCATCTATCTTCACTCATTCCATGTAATATTCCACTTATATTCCAAACCACTCCATTCCATGATTAAAGTTCTCTACAGGTACATTCTGCAGCTAAACAGATATTCTGCAGCTAATCAGACTTTCCGCAGCCAGACAGTCATTCCGCAGCTACAGATCCTGAAGGCATTGATCAGCAGACATTTGAATTGCAACAAGATGATCTAGTATATCCATGAACAAGCAAAATGAAGAAGGATTATGAAGACTTACAAAGTAATGATTTCCAGAGGAGAACAAAGCATATAAAGACCACAAAAAGTAGATGAAAAGCAAAGGTAAAAAAGTTCTGATTATAATGGCATATCATGAAAAACTTTAGTATAGTCTATTTATGAATCATTTGAAAAGTTGTTTTGATTATTTTTATTTTTATTCTAAAGTCCGAGAATACTCTGTTTTAAGTTATTTTCCTTTAATGAAGAAGACAACATTTCTTTGAACGCGTTGAGTTGATCTTGAGCTAGATTTCGTGCTACTCTGGTGGTAGAGGGCCCCTGCCTCCTGAGCAGCTTTACTTTTGCAATTTAGATAAGTATCTTAGTTTGTTTTCAAGTTTTTGAAGTTTACGTTCATAGTTAATTTCATTAATCATTATAGCTATACTTGTTCTAATAAACTCTTCCAAAATATCATTACGATGAATAAGAAATGGTTGTAGTGTTATAGATTTTATTTGCAATTCCTTTCGTTCATTATCACAGTTAAACTTACTCTAGTAAACTCTTCCAAGATATCATTATGATGACTAAGGCATAACTGTGATACTGTAGGTTTTAGTTGCTTGTTTACACTAAGTAGCATAGCTAATATTACTCTTAAAAAAACTCTTCCAAAACATCATGACAATGAGTAGGAACTAGTTGTGATGTCTTAGTTTTTAATTGTACTTGCTTTCAGTTTTTATGTTTGTATTCAATTGCATTGAATTGTACAGCCAAGATTGTTCTACAAGCTCTTCCAAAATTCCATTCATGATGAACGAAATAGGCTGTAGAATCCCATAGTTAGTTGCATGACAAATTAGTTAGAGTACTCCGGAGGCAAATTGCATTTAGTTCATGCTCTGTCCTTTCATTTCAAGTTTGATAATGGCTTTTAGTTTAGCACTGTTCACTGTAGACTAGTAGCACCCTAGTTCATTTCTAGCTTAGCTTACTGTATTTACATTCCAAGTTTAGTTGCCATCCATTGCATTTTAAATTGCATTAGTTGTTAAACTTAAATACCACGGTCTTCATTATTTACAAAACTTCTTTTTTTCCAAACCTATATTAACTCATAATCATCTGGACATAAGATAGTATCAGTCTAAGGCCTGGAGTACTTTTGCAACCTTTTTACCATTTCACAAACAAGCCTTTCCTCAAAGACTATTCTAAAATGAAATCTATAACTTTTGAGTGAGGTTTAGTGGTGTTAAACTAAGTTGCAAAATAGAATTAGGAGCTAGTTTTAGAGTAGAGATCTTATGATGTTACAAATGTTCTTTTCCAAATATGTTTCAATAAACCTTTAATCATGGATGAGATGTTGTAACATTGTAAGTTGATTGTTTGATTGTTTAATTAAGAGAACTTCATTTACACTTAACTGCCCATTTCTCAAGCTCTTCCAAAACATGTTTAATGAATGAATTGGACAAGTTAAGGTCATGTCCTGATTTATTTTCTTGAAGTCATTATCAGGCTTTGTATTTATCTAAGTCATAGTTTAGGTTTGGTTCTATTTCAGTATTTGCATTTGTCATTTGTCATCCATAATTTAGGCTTCACTCTGTTTTTAACTAGTAGCTTCTTTCCACCAGCATTTAGTTCTTTCCCTTTAAACATAAAATATAAAAACCCAAAAACATCATAAAATGCTAGACACAACGAAGTAAGAGACAATTACCTAGGCACATATAGTGCACCACACTTCAACAGTTTACCAACCCTGGTTGACAATTAAATGAACTCAATTTAGGAGACTAGGTTGAGCACAAACACCTAGACCCACTCTAGGGCTAGTGGGATCGCCTTTGTCCGCAAAGGAGATTTACCTCATCGAAAAATTGGCGACTTCGCTGGGGACTAGTGTGAGTTTTTTATTTCACCCATTAGGTCTTCTTTTGGTCTTTTCTTGTTTGTTTTTCCTTTTCTGATTATTCTGCTAAGTCCAAGAGCCTTATTTATCCCTAGAGGATCAGATCTAACCTCTATTTTTCAAAATTTTCCTTTTACCTAAGGTAACTGGCTTGGCGCGTTTTCTGGTCAGACAGTCGCCCCAGTTGGCGCATGTTCCTAGTTGTGCACCCATGCCATCCCCTATTTGGCGCTAATTACAGTCAAACAGTCGCGCCAATCCCTGTAGGTGTTAGGGTTTGGTCTGTTTTGGAGATTTTTGGTCAGTGTTTTTGCTTCTAGGTTATTTTAGGTATGCATGTAGTGCTTTGGGATGGTTTTTTATTGTGATTGGCTTCATTCCTTCAGCTGTTTGTCCGTTTCCTATCAGCATCATAGCTTTAGGGTTTTTAAGTGCTTTGGTATGCTGAGTCTCCTGTAGGAGTTGGAGCCCTTTTGTTTCGTAGTCAACTTCATTCCTTGTTTGATTGCATTAAGTTCCCTTAATCCATTTGAGTGATTGCATTGGCTGAATGGTTTTTGCCTCTTCATTCAATTTTGCTTCTTGTCACTCCAAGCATAGATTGCACTGCTTGTATGGGTCTATTTGGAAATCTTTCTTCAATTTGAGAGATTGCAACATTGGTTTGACTTTTTTTGTGTTTTTCCTAGGTTGATTGAAATTGTTTCGCTTCAACTCTCGCATTAACGTTCTCAAGCTAGTGTTTTGATATTTTTTTTCATGTCATTTAGTGCACTGTTTGCTCTACTACATAGAAAAAAAAAAAAAAAAAAAAAAAAATTGTTTACATTCTTGCTTGCATTGTGAAATTAGAAGTCTTTCGTATATCTAGCATTGGACCATTCTAGGAAATATTTCTCATTTTCATTATCTTGCATCGGATACTGTAGTGGATGTTTCCGCATGTTCTCATTATTTTCTATTGCTTGAAAACTCCTAACTTTCTCATAGATAGTTTTTCATAGGATGGAATGGTATCTTTTGGCATGTAGCTTGCATTTAGGGATTTTTCAGATCCAACATTCGGTAGGACCTTGGAATTGAAACGTAAATACAAGATCAACCTAAAATTTACTCAATTAACCTAAGGCAACATTGAAACCTAAAGAAACATCTAGTGGTCTAAGTTAGAGACGTGTTCCGGTGTCTTTAAACTTAGCAGCTGTCGCTTGCCATCTGGCTTCAGACAGCACTAGTACGGACTTGTGCCCCCTGTACTGTCGAGTATATAAAGGGAGACCCCTCTAGGTTGTAATCCTTTTATCCATAGGAAGCCGAGTCTACCGCCTTGTAACCGTGATACACCAAACACAACATTTAGGGAGACTAGTTGCACGTATGTCAAGTCCTTGGTCATTCTTCTTTCATTTTATCACCAAGGTGTATATGGAAGTTCACGGAAACCTGGTACACCCTTCTACCTAGACTACCTGAGCAGTCATTTTTTATCTTTACTGACTCTATAAATTTGAAAAGATCATCGAGCACTTGTCCTTTCACGCTCGCTTAAAACTGAAAGTGATTAGAGTCATCTTTTGCCTGTTTCTTGACTCTTAAAACATGAAACAACAAAATTTTGGTTTCAATGTGGTAAAATAAACCACCTACGATTACATGCCCATTAAATTTTGATCGCTTGGCCTAGCTCTGTTTGCCTTGGTTTTTATCCAAGAGTCTTCGTTCTCGGTCTCTTTTCCTTTTCTAGTGTGCTACGGTCACAGTGGCGGAACCATCGGTTTCGTCTAGTGGTAGTCCTTTCTCGGACGATTCATCTGAAACTTCTCAAACCTCTAGGTCTGTCAAGCTTCAGCAGCCTTCTCTCTCGTCGGAGTACCCCTTCAGAGAACCAGTTGAGTTCAATTGGCCTCTTTCAAACTCTTGGTTTGGGTTTGGGTTCGGGGAACACTTTCCCCCTCTCACATCGAGATTGCAATTTTTGGCTGCTAACATACCTCCTAGTCCCCGTAGTCTTTTACAAGATCTCACAGCGGATTCAGACATGGACTCATCTGGTTCTATTGGCAGTGAGGGGGTTCCTGTTTTTTATGAAGAATACCAACTTTTTCCAGAAAACATCCCTCAAGAGTCTGCTCAATCTTCACCATCAGTGTCACTTCCAGCCGGATATAGGTCTTTGGGTTAGATTATGGCCGGTATTGCCTCCATGGCAGCATCAACTTCATCAAGGGGTCTGTTCCTTCCATCATTAGGGATGTCGCCAACGACACCTGTCTCGCCAACACATTTTGTTACGTCTGTCCCAACTAGACCTACTATCTGTGTGGCTGCTTCGGCGCCGGTTGTCACCACTCAGTCGTTAGGGGCTTCGCCTTCAGCAGAAACTTCAATTGCCATGGCAACCCCCGACGGCTTGTATTTTGAGGAGCATCGGCTAGCTACTCAGCAGCAGAGCTCCCAAACTTACTAGTCCCCTCAGGATTTTGGTGAGCCTTATCTTTCTCATTATGACACGGTCGGTAACCCCATTTATACACTTCCATTCCATTATGATGAGTACGGAAACCGTATCTATTTTCCTGCTTCGGAAGCTTACCAGTTCCTTTCCGGTTTTAGACCTACCTTGCCTATGCAACCTTCTAACCAACAAGGGAAACCCTTTCAGGGAAAACCTTCAGTTCAGCAAGGGTATGCTTACGACCCACAAGGACAACCCTTTCAGGGACAACCTTCGGTTCAGCAAGGGTATGCTTATGACCCACAAGGACAACCCTTCCAGGACAACCTTCAGTCCAGCAAGGATTATTTTATGGTCTGCAAGGACAGTCTTACAATCCACAAGGCCAACCTTTACAAGGTCAGCCTATGATCAACCCTGGGCAACCTCAAGGACCTACTGGGCAACTGATATATCAACCAAGGCCTTCATACGGCCCTAGGGGGAAAATTTATCCATCTCAGGGGCAACCTTTTGTGCAACCACAATAGCCATATCTTCAAATTGGTCCAAATTTTGCGCAGCCATGGCCATCTTATGGTTCTGCTCCAGTCAACCTAGTCATCAGGTACAACCTGGCCCATCACAGCTAAGGCCATCTTATGGCCCTGCTCCAGGTCAACCTAGTCATCAGGCACAGCCTGGCCCATCGCAGCCGTCAAGCCAACCTGCTCCGCAGGGGCAACGTAGTGGCCCCCATCAGTCAGGTCAACCTACTCAGCAGGGACAACCTACACAGAAATTCCACCCTGCTCAGCCACCACTCTACTCTACACCATAGTCGGGTCAACCTACGCACCCGATTTATCTAGCTCAGCAGGGCCCTACTTATCAACAGCCCGTTCGGCCCCAAGGCGCCTATTACTCGCGAGGTCAATATCGACCGGTTCACAATGCGCCTCAAGGTTCTGCTTATTACCCTCAACCGCTAGGCTATACTTACAATCCACAGAAAAATATTTATGTTGCTCAATCAGGACCCTCATATACTCAGAATCATTATCCTAGTCCTCAACCTCCGTAGCTTGGTCCTCAGCCGTCGTATCAGCCGAACTATCCGGCTTATACCCCTTATGGTCTGAATCCTTCGAGACAGAACCAATGGGGGAAAAGTTACACGCAACCAGGATGGAATGTGGGTACTGGTCCTTATCGAGGACCTGCTATGCCTTCAACCCTCAATTGCCCTTTCTCACCCTGTTGGAATTACCGAATGTGTCCAAATTAACGAATGATACAATCCTTCATAATCCATATTGGCCTCTGGTTCCATCCAAGGTTCCTGGTGATTACCCCAAGTTTGAGGGAAAGGCTGGAGAAGACCCCCAAGCACATGTCATGACATACCATTTATGGTGTTCTTCAAATTCTTGGGTGGATGACTCTATTCGACTTCGTCTTTTCCAGCGGACTCTCACTGGAGCTGCTGCTAAGTGGTACATCAAGCTGTCTCGCGGTATCTTTCAAGATTTCAACTCTCTTTCTATGGCGTTCCTTACTCATTTCCAGTTACCGGTTCGTTATGAAGCCGAGACGCATCTCTTAACATCCTTGAAACAGGACCGGGCTACCCATATCTCAGACCACATTCATGAATGGAGACGTCGACATCGTCTGATCAAATTCAAAATTCCTGATCAGCTTCTTACGCATTGGTTCACCACCTCTTTTGTCAATCAGATTACAAAAGATATCACCATGGGGGCATGTGTTACCAAACAACAGGCCATTGTTCGTGCCCAGTACCTTGATTTAGTGTACTCTCAATCGGGCATTTTGTATGATATCTTGATTGATGCCCCACGACATGGGACTTCTAAAGCACTGACCACCCCATCCATTGACGGCGTTATTGGTTCCGTGTCTCAGACTTCACGCGAGTCTTCCAACACTGGGAAGCAAAAATCAAATTCTTCTAATGATTCTACTTCTCATCCTACCCCGGATTTTGGCAAAACCTTAGAGGTCAACCCCGTTCAGGCCAATCCTGCGGACAAGACATCCAAAGGGAAAAAGAAGGGCAAAGGCAAGGCCAAAGCCGATGCCCCAAAACCAGAGTCATCTAAACCTCGTGCTGATGATGGTTCGCAGTGAAAGCCGAAGTATCCCTGTCTGATTTGTGATGAGGAACACTACACTAAGGATTTTCCTAGACAAGCCGAAGTTAGTAAATTTCTCAAAGGCACTAAGGGAACTCTGGCTGTCCTCAAAGAACCTTTTATGTCTTAGCAAACATAGATGGTTGATCAACCCACGCCATCTACACCATTTGGCTCTCAAGTTTTCATGGTAAACGGTTTTGCACTTGTTTCCATTGCTACTCGGTCAAAAGATTACACTGGATCACGCCAGGCAACCGGGAAAGAGATTGCTGATGGTCCTCCTCCCCCACCTACCTTTGGTCCTCTTGAGATTGAAAGGCCCAGTGCTGAACCCATTGTACGACCGCCTTCTAAAGGTGTTCTCCGAAAATCTTCTTATAATACTAACGCCCATGCTGCTCAGCATTACAGTATTGTTGAGGATATAGCACCGGCGCCATCCGTGATTTCCGCGTTGGAAGTGCTTTAGAGTTGTCCATCTCAACGGAAAGTGTTATTATCTGCGATCGACAGAAATGATCCTGCTGATTCTAGCCTTCTCTCTTTCGATTTAGAGAATTTCGTCCCCCGACTTTCGCACCAGATTGCGCTTGTCATACAAGTCAGCATTAACGGTCTCAACATCCATAAAGCCATTGTGGACGAAGGTGCATCCACTTGTGTCATTTCATCTGCTTGCTGGAGGGCTATTGGCTCTCCAGCCCTAACTTCGTCACCCAATGCCCTTTAGGCATTTGATGGAAGGGAATCAAAACCCTTGGGTGTTCTCACCATCTTTTCAATCACGTTACAAGGAAAGACGGTCAATGTCGAAGTAGAAGTAGTTGACGCTAAACTCAATTACAATATTCTACTCATTCACAGTTGGACTCATGCTATGCTGTGCATTCTATCCACCCTCTTTCTTCTTCTAAAATTTCCACATGAGGGCAAAATCATTACTATCGACCAGTTGTCGTTCTTTACCTCGTCTTTTGAGAACAATGTTCCATACGTGGATCAGATTCCTTCTCCCCTCGACAGCATAGGGCCAGATCTTTTAAAAGACCCCACCCTCATGGGTATCTTTCCCCTTCTGCCACCAAATACCGTTCAAGTTAATATGATGTCTCAGTCGGATGACCCATGGATTGTCCCTTTACTTGAACAGGTTGATTCATTTGGGGATTCGATGTCGCTTACTCCAATAAGTCAATTATTGCGAGCTTGTAGCTGCATCAGATCCACCCCCTTCTGAATATGTTCCTTTGAGCATGTATCTCGACATTTATTCTCAATCCCCCTGGCTCGGTGATGCAGATTCGCCTGATCCTTTGAAAGAATTTTTTACATCCGATGAGGCCATCATGGAAACCATGTCTCTCGAGGACCTGTCGTGGAGTGATGGGCATCATCATTCCTCGTTTATGCCTAGCCTCGGGGAAATGTCTAACTATCTTGAGCGCTTTGCGTCTCAAGTTCCTTCTCCACGACTTCAAACGCCTATCTTGACTCACAAAGTCTTCACTGAAGCTAACTTAAGCAACATCACCTAGACGACGCCTATCGACATTTCCATGAAACCAGGAATTGTCGAGAACATCCATGTCGGAGTCACTTGTTATTCCGATGAGTCCAATTGTACACTGGCCTCTTTCGTGAATTCCCTGATGTTTTCACCTGGTCTTACGAAGATATGCCTGGAATCGATCCCAGTATTGTGGTGCACGAGATTCCCACCTACCCCGGTGCGAAGCCTATTCGCCAACATATTCGTCCAGTGCATCCTCGGAAAGCTGCCGCCATAAAATTTGAAGTTGAAGAACTTCTAAAAGCGGGTTTCATTTATCTGATTCCTCTGACAGAGTGGGTTTCTAACATTGTTCCTGTGGATAAGAAGCAGGGAATGATTCAGGGAATGATTCGTGTCTGTGTTGATTATCGTGATATTAATCGGGCCTGCCCTAAGGATAACTATCCCACCCCTTTCATCGATCAGATCATTGACGATTGTGTGGGGAGGGATATTTTTTCCCTTATGGACGGATTCTCTGGCTATAATCAGATCAATATTCTCCCGTCTGATCAACACAAGACCACTTTTATCTGTCATTGGGGAACATTCGCGTATAAGAAACTCCCTTTCGGCTTGAAGAACGTTGGGGCTACGTTCTAGCGCGCGATGTCTTATGCCTTTCACGATATTCGTCATATTGTTCAACCATACCTGGATGACCTTCCGGTTCATTCATCTTTGCGAAAAGACCATCCGGACCATCTCCGCTAGATCTTTCTTCATTGTAGACGCTACAACATTTGGCTCAATCCACATAAATGCGTCTTTTGCGTCAATTCCAGTAGACTTTTAGGGTTTATCGTCTCCAAAGATGGAATTCGCTTTGATCCGCTTAAGGTTGAGGCTATTGTTAATCTCCCCTCTCCATCCTCGTTACGCCAACTCCAGAGTCTCCAAGGGAAAGTAAATTTCTTACGACGTTTTATCCCGAACTATGCCGAAGTAGCCAAGGGGTTCACACGACTTCTAAAATATGATGTCCCTTTTCATTGAGATGAGATTTCTCAGCAATATTTTGATACACTTAAGACGTTGCTTGTCAACGCTCCTCTATTACGTCCTCCGGATTATCATTGTGATTTCACCCTATATCTAGCTGCCGCCTTCAGTACGATCGCCATGGTTTTGGTACAAGATGATGATGGTGGTAACGAGCATGTTATTTACTACTTGTCTCGAAACCTTCTCGACCCTGAAACGCGTTATGCACATGTTGAGAAGTTAGCGCTGGTTGCGGTCCAGGCCATTCAGTGTTTTCGTCATTATATCCTTTTACGGACAGTAACCGTGATTTCTGATTATAACCCCATGACCTATATTTTGTCTCGACAGTTGCTGGGGGGAAAGTACTCGAAGTGGATCATTATCCTCCAATAGTTTGATTTGGAATTCACTACTGCCAAATCAAAGAAATCACTCATTTTCGTTGATCTAATTTGTTCTCTCCCCGCCGAATCTGCCCCTTCTTATTCTGAGGATCATATTCCAAACAAAACTCTTTTCTTGATTAGCACCCTCGATCCATGGTATGGTGATATCATCGTGTACCTCCAGACTTCTACTTTTAGGTTTGAGTTGATTAAAGATGTCCGACACCGCATTTGGCATCAATCGCAACCTTATCGTATTATCAGAGGTACCCTTTATTGTGTTGGAGTAAATTCCGTGCTCCGTCGATGTCTGGCCCTCGAGGAAGCTGAGAAAGTTTTAAATGACTACCATAGTGGCACCTGCGGTGGTCACATGTCCGGTTATGCCACCGCACAGAAGATCCTTCGTGCTGGCTATTTCTGGCCGTCCATTTTTAAAGACTGCATTGTCACAGTACGTAAATGCCATGCGTGCCAGATATATCAATGCAAGATGCATGCGCCACCTGTTCCTTTACACCCTGTCATTACCGTTGGTCCTTTTGCCAAATGGGTCATCAATTTTATGACGTGTAACCCTCGCTCAGTTGGGGGCATGTCTATATCATCGTCGCCGTCAATTATTTTACAAAATGGGCCGAAGCAATGCCTACACTGGCTGCGAACCGTAAGACAGCAGCGTAATTCATATTCAATCATGTTATTGCTCGATTTGGTGTCCCTCAAGCCATCGTTACTGATCATGGTTCACATTTTCGGGACTATATGATGGTGGAGCTGACGTCTAAGTTGGGTCTGCGTCACGACAGCTCAACGCTGTATTACCCTCAAGAAAACGGCCAAGTTGAAGCCGTGAACAAATTTCTCGTTAGGATGCTTCAACGAACAATTGGTATCCATAAATTAAATTGGAATATCATGTTGTTTTTAGCTCTATGGGCTTACCGAACGTCGATTAAGAGTGCAACCGGATTCACCCCATTTCAGTTGGTGTATGGTCTGGAAGCTACTCTTCTGATTGAGTGTGAAATTCCTTCACTCAAATTAGATGTGAGATTACTGCCTAATACTTCACCTGAGGAAGAGCGTCTCCTCTATTTAGAGAGATTGGATGAAACTCGTCGCTTAGCTGCTTTGGTCATCAAAGCACAAAAGAAGCGAGTTAAATCTCACTTTGACCAAACAATTTCCCCTTGTTCTTTTATCAAAGGCAACTTCGTTCTCTTGTACGACCAAGCTCATGACAAGCTGTGGGCAGGAAAATTCCAACCCATGTGGCATGGGCCCTACATCGTCAAATGTGTGTTACAGAATGGGGCTTATGAGCTTATTGATTATGAAGGTTATCCCTTAGCACAACCCAGAAATGGGTTGTATCTGAAAAAATATTATGCTTGAGTCATTCATGCATGATCTGTGTACATAGGTGATTTTTTCATTTTTGTGCATATTTAGGTTTGATGTGCTTTATGAGCCATTTTCTGCTTATTGGGTCTTACTGGTTCTGCAGATGTCTATTACCTCTTATGTCGGTTTCGCGGATGGTGCTTCCCGCAGTACCAGGAGCTTGTCTTCGGTAGCCTGGGTAATTTATAATCCTGCTAGTGAGTTGATTAACCTACAAGGTATTTGTCTAGGAAAAAAAACAAACAACGTCGCTGAATATAGTGCTATTGTGGAACTATTAACCGAGGCAGTTAACCTCAGCATACGCGCATTGCTTGTAAATCTAGATCCATAGCTTATTGTTCTTCAACTTAACGGTCATTATTCGGTCTAAAACCCATGCATTTTGAGATTGTATTTACGTATTCGTTTGCTTGAAGACATTTTTATTTCATCACATATCAACATATACCAAGACGAATGAATACATTAACTGATGCAGTGGCTAACATTGTATTAGATAGACATTTGGGCAACTTATAAAACATCATCATATGTAAATAGACCCATGTAGAAAACAAATGTATATGTATATGTATATATATATATATATATATATCGATTGTTTGTAGTGTGTACATCATAAAAACCCAAAAAAATATATATGTATGTTTCAGTTACATCCCGAGACAACATGTCTCTCAAAAATATGCGGAAATAAAAAGCCTAGGTGTCTAATCAGTGTGGTGCTCATGATAGCACGTCACTGCCCGTACCAACTGCCTTACCAAGTGGTGGATACGACTCGGCACCCCTACAGTATGCCTCTGGTAGGCCCGAGGCACATCATCCAAGCGAGCATAGTCTGGGATCCCACAGGCGACCCCCTCCAGATTTTGTACTATCTCCTCCTCGCCGCCCTCGCCATGAGGATCGAAATCGCGAGTTCACCTCGCTATCGGCGACATAACTATAGGCCTCTCTGGGCCAACATCTGCATACATATAAGATTAACTGTCAGAACATGCATATATACCAAAAAATCATAAACTCATGAAAATAAAAAATGAGTCTCACCTAGATCTTCGTCTCAATCCTCTCCCTCCGGGAGTGGGAGGTCTGGATCACCGGTGAAGTCTATGCCAAAGTAAGGCCAATCCTCCATGACAATCAGTTGTCGTCGGAGTCAATCAAAAAAATCTGGCCTCCAAGACATATGTTGGCCACCCCCTGCTCTAGGCATCAACGCAGCCCATCGGACCATCTGTGGTTCTCTGGGTGGTGGCATCGGGACAATGACCTCCTGACGCTGGAATATCAGTAGTCATTCCAAGAAGAACGATGCCAAAATGGATCCATACCCAAACTTCTTTAGTTTGGTCTTCTTGCACTTGGTGAGCTGCTACTTGATGTTAATAGTCATGGCCTCTGCCCAGTTGTAGAGAGTCGGGGTCAGGCAGTCTACGGCAAGAAGCAGTTGTGTCTTTGTGGCCTCATGTGGTGCTTGCGATCCTGCAGCCCGCGTGATAGTGTGCAACACTACTTTTAGTGCCAGATCCGAGATGGTTTGGATGTCAACCTTCCCACTCCATATTCCTTTGCATGCCCCTCAGCACACTCTGTCGATCACCATCCCCATACTCTCCCTAGAGGGATGGGTACCAGTCAGCATAGGGACTACACCCCTCCGCGACAATCCTGTGATAAAATAGACATCAGAAACTTCAAGTTCAAGTTCCTGATCTCAAAGCACAAACTTTTCTTGATCCTTGTCCCAAATGCTTATCAAATATTGAAGCAATTCCGGCTGAGCCCGGAGGCACGGTGTGAGGAAGAATTTCTTTAGCCTGCAATCTCTAAGGGAATTCATGCATCGCTCATTCTCCATGGCAAGTTCATATTCCTCATTGTCTTCTCTCTTTTTCCACTCAATCACCATTTTTTTTGTTTAGTACATGCACATTGTTCATATGAGCATTGTTAGTCTACTTAGGCTTCAAAATTTGCAAGCAATTGACTTCATTCTTCTCAAATTTATGTGGATTTTTGGGTTGCGCAGTTGGCGCAACTGTTTTGCGAACAGTTGCACCAATGGGTGCGCCCTTTGTGTAAAAAAGGGGCGATTGGCGCGGGTCCGTGCCCGAAACCTGTGCCAACCACGATGCCCTAGTTTTGACAAATCCTCTCCTAAAGGGATCAAAATAACAAATACAAGTAATGAAAATTTAGCTTAAAAGATGGAAAATGGTGTCGGCTCTTACCTGAGATTGACGGAATCAAGATTGGTTCACTAGGTCACTCGCAATCGTCGCCATAAGATTGCAAGGCAAATGGGTCGCTGTTGCTCCACAAAGAGGTAAAAGTGAAAGAAAATAATTTTTACCACTTATGGCATTTTATAACTTTTCAAAATCTTAAATTAGGTTTTAAAACATATTTTTTGATTATTTCATCATATTATTTTCGGGGAATACGTTTTACACACATCTTTTTGTGCAGCGACAGGTTTTCACATGGTTATGACGAAGAAACGAGTTGTATTTTATACTTTTTCAGAATCGGTAAAAACACGAAAAATTCGCCACTGGAGTCACCTTTCCGCTCTATTCTGACTCTCTAAGACTGAAAATATTGCCGAGATGCTTGTCATTTTGAACTCGTTAAATGGCTGCGAAACGATATCTACCCAGTATACGTTTACCCCTTTTTCGGGCTGGGATAGATTATTTACGAAAAAGGAATACCTTAGCCTATCGCGACTAAGAGATTCTCTCGGGTGTTGTTTTCTACCTTTTCGGATCTGAGAGACTATTTATGAAAAGGGCCTCATTGGAGTTTTCTTTTTCGCTTTCTTTTCAAACTCTCTAAACATGAAAATATGTCGAGTTCTCCCTTTGTCAAACCCGTTAAAAACTGATGACATCGGACTCCGTCGTTATGACGTTACTCGAGTTCCTCCTTCCTAGGGCTCGTAAAATGTACTAGGTTGGATTTGTCCGAAAGACAAACTTACATCGCAAGCATATGCTACCCCTTCAAGCTTGTTTACAAAAATAATTGGGGTACTTGCCAGAAATGGTGGGGGAAAATGGAACCAGACTTTAGTCAGTAGTATGTCACTCTTGAACATGGCACTTGTCTGCATTCGCGTCGGGTTGGGGACATCTCACTTAGTCATTTGTTTGCCTCCACGGGTTTGGGTAATCTCTTTTGACCGCTCATTTACTCTTTGCTGTTGAAAATGGAAACAAGAAACAATGAAGGAGGCCTCCTGAAACATCTTTCCTGATCCTAGTTGGAGATTGATCACCTAAACTAGGTGGGGACCACACATGTGATTTTTGTCGAAAAGTCTATTTTTAGACTATGTCTATTTTTAGACATATGGAGCATGGTCTAGGAGTCGCGGGATGATATTCTTGGATGATTGGTCAAGTTGGTAAAAATAGATGGACATCTATTTTTAGACATACAGGTCGAAGTCTATTTTTAGACTGCCTGTCTAAAAATAGAACAGTGAAATATTATTAGCCCTTAATAATATTTAGACTATAAACATTATCTTATCCTCTTGGAGCACTTCAGTTTGATGCTTGGATGTGGCACATGCAGCTGACAGAAGGAAATACGCTTTTCCTAAGGGTTAGTTGAGCTATTGCATGGTTGACTTCAGTTAGAACTCATGTGGCGGAGTTTGGTGGAGTTGATGAGACAGTTGGTGGAGTTGTGTTCTGTTTAACTTAGTTGAACTAGTTGTATTTAGTCTAACTGAAAAATACACTAGTGATGAGTGGTGTGAATTAATTATTATTTAATTCACTAATTATTAACTCATTATTCAACTAAAGAACACATCAGTTAACAACAGTGCATGGACAGTTCAGTGGAGACCAGTGTTAGAGGTGGGTGAAAGGGTGGAGTCTACTATCAATTGTGACTATAGTGTGCATGAGATTTGCACAATCATTGGAGGAGATTGCCAATGAGGATTGCGCAGTTAAATCCAAGGGAATTCGAATTCATTCCAATTCATTCTCTCATCTTGGATTGCGCAGTAGAGGCAGGCAAACAGTGGAGGAGTTTTGAACCCGTGACTTGTTCAAAACTGAGCTAGTTTGTGTGTAACTTTTGGAGACAATACTGAGTACTTGTGAGGAGTATTGTACTGAGATTGTTACATGATTATTCTTCATTATAATATACAGACAGTAGGGGGTTTTTAGCTGTAAGCTTTCCCCGATATACATACTGTGTTATATGTGTTGAATTTCTATGTGCGCATGTGAATGTTTTCAATACTGCTTGTTGTTGTTATTTCCGCATGTGATGATTAATGCGTAGAAGAGATTATGTGTTATTTATGAAGCTCAAATAGTATGTGACCAGGATAATCTCGGTGGATAATTCAACAAATTATTCAAATTTCTACATGGTATCAGAGGGAAGAATTGATCATCGGGATCTATTACAGTGATTACAATTATTTCAGTAGACAGAGTCTGTAATGGGCCAGGTAGCCTCTAGATCCATCCTTTCCTTGAAAGGTGATATATCCAATAAATGCCCTTATAGTCGATCTCTGTGCTAGAATAATTTGTTCTCACAGATCCAGAAGCAATTGAGTTTTGAGCTTGGATTTCGAATTTTGCAGCAGTGTTTTCTTGGTGTTGAAGTCAAAATGTCTTATCAAGGATTGCGATTGGAGTATGCTCTTGAAGGCAGCTCAAATTATATTGCATGGAGAGATAGGATGGAGGTGGTGTTAGATGATAACGGGCTGAAGGATTTCATAGATGCTGAAGTCCCAAAGCCTACTGATGCTGCTCAAGTTGAGGCTTGGCAAAAGAAGATGGCAAGGTGTCGAAGGATTTTGTTGGAGGGCGTGAAGGATCACATAGTATCCAGCCTGCATGGAAAAGCTTCTCCATACTTGATGTGGAAGCTTTGACAGAATTGTTCCAGAGCAAGAGTGACCAAAGGAAGTTGGCGCTCAAGGATAAACTCAGGAAAATAAAGATGGAGAAGAATGACACTATTCTAGTATACTTGACCAAGTTTGTCCACTGCAGGGATGAGCTTGGGAGTGTAGGAGTTAGTGTGGATGATGAGGAGCTGGTGAGCTTGGCTCTCCTCGGGCTTCCGAAAAGTTGGCATTCATATCAGGACAGTGTCAATGGTCGGGAAAATTTTCCAGGATGGGAAAGACTGTGGTCTGATCTTGTGCAAGAGGAGATCCGACGGAGTACCAAAGATGGATCTTCATCAAAGGTATCTGATGAAGAAGATTGCGCTTTGGCTGCCAAAGCAAGGAAGGGGAAGGGCAAGGAGAAGGCTTCTCAATCCGGTGCAGATGGTAAAAAGCGTGACATGTCCAAAGTGAAGTGTTTTCACTGTCACGATCATGGACATTACGCCACGAATTGTCCACAAAAGAAGAAGAACAAGCAGGCTGCTCGAGCTGCAGCTGGTGAGGCTCTTGCCTCGCAATTTGATCTGGACTTCTCATTGACCGCATGCATGGTGTCTAGTGCATTGGGATCGGGATGGTATTTTGATAGTGGCGCTTCCTTTCACATGACGGGAGATGTGAATCTTTTCAGTGACTTGGTGGAGAAAAATCTCCAGATGCATGTTGAGTTGGGCGACAATGGACGATACAATGCGATCGGCATTGGTACCATAACCTTTCAGAGGGATTCAGGTAAACTCATTCTTTTACAAGATGTATTGCATGTACCGGGTTTAACAAAGAATTTGATCTCAGTCGCAATGTTAGAGGATAAAGGGTATGAAGTTGTCTTTAGAGAAGGGAAAGTTTTCCTTCGGCACAAGGCAACGGGACAAGTCAAGAAGGTTGGGATTCGAGCAAAGAATCTCTACAGACTTGAAGTAGATGGGATGTCTACGGAGCTTCCTACTGTTGGGAAGCGGGAGAAAGACATGCAACTGATGCTTGAGAGGGAGCAAGTTTTACGTGCAAGTGAAAGTGAACCTCGAGGTGTGGAGCAGCCACAAGAGGATCATGGAGTGGGAGAAACCACTCATACAGAGAAATTTCGTGCCAGACGGGCAGAGGGAGTGCATGCAGCTATACCACCAGGTAAGAGGTGGGGCGACATGCATGAGTAATCCCAAGAGGAGATTTCTGGGCAGGATTCATGAGATGGTGTGGATCTCATGAATTGAACTTGGCTACGAGGTGCCCACAGCGCAGCAGTAGCAGATCAGTTTGATTGATGCAAGCAGATCAAAGTGACAGTGTCGGATACTGGAGCGCGAATCAGAGTTAACAGCAAGTGCAAGAGTGCATGGGTGCAAGAGTTCAACAGCGCAGTGGTTCCTGATGACATGTGCAGTAGCTAAGCAGAGGTCAAAGACTTTGATGATAGATGCATCAGACTGATTGAGTTGTTTGGAGCGTATTCAGTTTCGAAGATTTTGCATGCAAAGGGTGCATGGCGCATGCATGAAGTTGCATGGTGCATGCATGAGTTTGCATGGCGCATGCAAAGGGTGCATGGAGAATGCATGGACTTTCATGTCGCATGCATGGAGTTGCAAGGCGCTTGTGAAGGTTGCAGGGCGAATGCATGGAGTTGCATGTCGCATGCAAAGACAGTCCTTTCTTGTTGAGAGGGAGTGTTGAAAATGGCAACAAGAAACAGTGAAGGAGGCCTCCTGAAACATCTTTCCTGATCCTAGTTGGAGATTGATCACTTAAACTAGGTGGGGACCACACATGTGATTTTTGTCGAAAAGTCTATTTTTAGACTATGTCTATTTTTAGACATATGGAGCATGGTCTAGGAGTTGCGGGCTGCTATTATTGGATGATTGGTCAAGTTGGTAAAAATATATGGACATCTATTTTTAGACATACAGGTCGAAGTCTATTTTTAGACTGCCTGTCTAAAAATAGAACAGTCAAATATTATTAGCCCTTAATAATATTTAGACTATAAACATTATCTTTTCCTCTTGGAGCACTTCAGTTCGAGCTTCGATGTGGCACATGTAGCTGACAGAAGGAAATTCGAATTTCCTATGGGTTATTTGAGCTATTGCAAGGTTGACTTCAGTTAGAACTCATGTGGCAGAGTTTGGTGGAGTTGATGAGACAGTTGGTGGAGTTGTGTTCGGTTTAACTTAGTTGAACTAGTTGTATTTAGTCTAATTGACAAATACACTAGTGATGAGTGGTGTGAATTAATTATTAATTAATTCACTAATTATTAACTCATAAATCAACTAAAGAACACATCAGTTAACTCAGTGCATGTACAGTTCAGTGAAGACCAGTGGAAGAGGTAGGAGAAAGGGTGGAGTCTACTATTAGTTGTGACTATAGTGTGCATGAGATTTGCACAATCATTGGAGGAGATTGCCAATGAGGATTGCGCAGTTAAAGCCAAGGGAATTCGAATTCATTCCATCCATTTCTCTCATCTTGGATTGCGCAGTAGAGGCAGGCAAACAGTGGAGGAGTTTTGAACCCGTGACTTGTTCAAAACTAAGCTAGTTTGTGTGTAACTTTTGGAGACAGTACTGAGTACTTGTGAGGAGTATTGTACTGAGATTGTTACATGATTATTATTCATTATAATATACAGACAGTAGAGGGTTTTCAGCTGTAAGCTTTCCCCAATATACATACTATGTTATATGTGTTGAATTTCTATGTGCGCATGTGAATGTTTTCAATACCGCTTGTTGTTTTATTTCCGCATGTGATGATTAATGCGTAGAAGAGATTATGTGTTATGTATGAAGCTCAAATAGTATGTGACCAGGATAATCTCGGTGGATAATTCAGCTATTATTCAAATTTCTACATTTGCCACGTCATCATGACCTCAGATCCCTTGATGTTAAATACTGTCAAATCCAGTGTCGTGTCACCAATATGTTCAAGAGAAGTTTTTCCTCTGTAATTTTAAACCTCCCTCTGATTCTTTGTTGGTCCTGATTCAAAAATCATCATATTCCTCTATCTCGTGTCGATGATGTGGGAAACATCATGGCCCTCCTTCGACCAGGTCGCTTCCTGTCAACTTCAACTCATTTTCCAGGAAGTTGATCCAGAGACTCCCTTCAGGTACCCTGGAGCCTGCATGCCTTAATGGCAGGTCCTTTGCATTCGTCGCAAGGTTTACATCATTGGCCTTCAATCGGATGATTCTGCGGGTGTTCAACGCCAAATCACTGTTCACATTTCGTGGATTTTACCTCTTGTACCTTGAGAACCATTTCCATTACTAGTGGCTTCTCTCGCGTCTGTTAATATCTCTCATTATTGGTTGGTAATCAGACGATGTTCCTACATGTTCGACTTCAACTCGTCTATTCGCATGCTCGAACTTGTACTTTGTTCGGGTCGAGATGGAGCGCAAGACCCTGGGTTTCGTCTGATGAAATACATGCTGCATTTTCTTTGTGGATTACTATGACTTATTACATGACTCTTCTGATTGGATGGCTGTGACCATACCTGAGTCTATTTGCTGATCCTTATTGCTGGATGGTTGCGTCCATACCTCGGATCTCATTTTTATGCACTCTATTATGGATGGCTGCGCCCATACCACATATCATGTATCACAGATATCAGTTGTATTTGTACTTGCAGGTTTTCTGACAGCAGTGTTTGGGTCGAACACATTCTCATAAAGCATTTCACCCCTCCCTCTCTCTCGGACCTGATGCTTTAGGGGGCATCTGTTACACAGGATTTGTCACCGTCCCTGCAATCCCTCGTCCCAGATATTGGAGGATCATTCCTGTGACTTGTGAACAGTTTCATACTCTGCAAACACCTTCTTTACATCCTTCTGCGTAAAGATATCATTTCTCTTGTTGGAAATTTCCTCAAAAAATCACACAAAACTTATGTTTTGGCCTTGGCGTGGTAGCCAGTTCACCCCTCGCACCAATGTGGTAAATTTGCACTAGAGCCTGTGCCACCTGGCACTCTGTCTCAGTGTTGTGCCCGTGCCAGCTATTTTAGGAATGTTTTTTAACAAATACAAGCAGAAGTTTCCTTCTAACTACCTCAGGGATGAGTCACTAAAAGTGGTTAAGTTGATGAGCCACAAATCTCTCTCTTTAGATAGTGGTTTTTACCTCCCATGGAACACTCCTTGAAGATAGGACTCCCTTCCATGATTATAGGGATCCTAATCTCTCCCTCTCCCTCTATATAAATAGGCCTTCTCCCTTTATGAAAGCTAGCTGAACAGATAGCCATGGAGCTGAACTTGGAGAAGAATACTATAGCTGAGTAATTACTATTGAGAAGGTAGAACCAATGAGGATTCCGTAGAGAGAGACTCGTCCAAATTCCCGACGAGCCTTTGTGAGATGTGCTCCGCTTGAACCCTGCTGGAGGAGATCGCAACGTCGAAGCTTGGTTGTACTCTTCCTTCCATTTATTAATATACTCGACTATGGTGTTGGTTCTATCATTGTGTTATGTTGTTTTATGTAATGAAATTGATTTAGTCCTCTTCGACTGACTGATAGTTACGAATTTGAATTAGTATGTTGTATATCGTCGTTGTTTCTTGTGTGTGTGCAGGTGTCCGAGCGTGAAAGTGAGCGGATCGTGATCTGTCAAATCAGGAGTGAGGAGCAAGCCACTCTTTTTGACGACAACAACAACATAGGATCTCCGGTAAGTCATCTATCAAATCTCTATCCATTCGTTAACTAGGAATCAATGTTATAGCTTGTCTTGTTTGTGGCTAGACCCACTATAGGGCTAGTGGGATCGCCTTTGTCCACAGAGGGGATTTACCTCAACTCAACCCTCAACAAACAACATGATTCTCCTAGCTTCTAAAAAATCTGGAACCATCACTAATAATATCAGGAATTATAATATGTAATGCTCTAGATTTCCAGCCTGCTTGAGTTGTGTGAGCTCCTTGAAATACAACTCCAGATCCTTCCAATCAAATATTTATATCACCTTTTGAGCAAAGTCCTCATAAGTGGTTATGTTGGAATGTCCCAAGGTGGTTAAGCCATGGTACCACCAATCATGCGCTTATTAATCCACCGAAACTAGGGCGAGGATCTTGCTTGAAACCCTCGATCTGAAACTCGCTTAAGCTCCACTTCAATATAATGATAAATGATAAGTTAGGATGATCAAAAAATGAGTTCCTTCCCCCTTTTATAATTATTCATTGAGTTTTCTCCCAACTTCTAGAATTTATTTTTATTTTATTATTGAGTGACCTATTTGTCACCTTTTACCTTTTTGCCACCTTTTTACCAGAACTAAAAAAAACCAAAATTTACAAAAATTCTTAGCTCCCCTTAGGAAAATTTCCCTTCTTGCTAGCCTAGTGAGACTATTAGGACGATGGAAAATGTGTCTTGGTGTTCACAATGATGGGGACATTATATCTGGATTCACAACTCTACAATTAGCTATAATTTCTTCATAGTTCCTTGCTAATATTCCAATCTTCCCCATTTTCTATGAGAGGGACACATCTCTTACAAAATAGAATTTCATGAGAGGCTAATCATATTATCATTCCCTTCATTATATAGGAAAAGGTAAGGTGCTCTTGATCAATTTGAAGAGTTCCATGCTTTCATTGCATTTGTTGGTAGTATTGTTTGCAAAAGAAAACATAGTGTTTTGGTCTAGGAAATATGGTAGAGTATTGTGTTGAAGACAAAGTTGGAGATCCACAATCATCCCGCTTCCTTGGACATTACACAATCGATCATTGAAAACATTGTAAAGCACAAAACCCATTCGAAACCAAAAGATAAAAAAACAACTTCATTGCATTGATTTTTTAAGTAAGATAAATTGTCAAATTACCTTTAAATATGTAGAGGTGAAGAAGGGAGATATTTAAATGTTTGGATGAGAGCTTCCTAAATTGGAATTCAAGGTTTTAAGTAGCCCTCCAAATCAGGTATGCATGGTTTTAATTTAGTTGAGAGTACATAGGCTCTATTGTGAATATGAGAGCGGGATCTTGTAATTGGTGCTGGTATCATCTCTTAAAGTGGTTCCTATTCATTCGGAAGACATGAAACTAGCACCACAATTGGTGAAACAATTATTAAGTAAACTTAAACAAGAGTACTTTTGAATCCCCCCCTTTTACAACTAAGTGTAAACCACTCCACTTGGAGAAGAAAAAAGGCACACTACTTTGCAACAACAACAAAATTTAGAGTGCATTGCAAAAGTGTAAAGAACTTGAGCTTGCCAATCTTTGATTGGTTTTCATTGGCTATAGAAAAACCTCCTTCCAAACACTATTATTATTTTCATGTAAAACAATTATTCAAGCTTTATCTTTTCCTTGCAAGCAAATAATTATATTTCCTTGCTTTTACTGCTACTTTGTTGTACCTTGCTAGCCTTAGCCGTTGCACCAGACACTTATGGCTTATATGCTTCCATTATTTCTCTTACCTATGTATTTACTGAAAAAAATTCTCCTATCTTCCTTATTGTTGATGGGTTTGATCTTGTTCTCTATGATACATGTACTTGTACTTATGCCTTTGCTTCTAGGTATATAAATAAAAGGTACACTAAGTAAGATGGTAATGATGGTGGACACGATAATACTAAGTGTTGTTTAGCTTAGAATTCAACTAGTAACCTCTTAATATGTACACAAATATTGCCACTCTGACACCACCGTGTCAACTTCAACTTCAAATTATCTCTCCATGTCACACACAAAATTTAAATGCCAAAGGTTCCCCAAGGAGGGTGCCCAGGAGTGGGCGTTCCCCCCTGCCTTGATATGATGCCATCTCACGCGAAAGGGGGTTGCGGTTCCCACTATACTTGGTGCATTACATGCGCTTCTGTCACTTCTTTGATCATGACACATAGTCGTCACAAGGCTAAATGCCATTTGAATATTGCACGTGGCATATGGAGGTACAAGAGGACTCAACAAGAGAATTCTATTAGATTAGCAGAATTGGAGGAAACAATTGAAAATATAGATCACAAGCTGACCATTCTAGCTAGGGGATCAACCAACATATCATTCTCCTTGGATGAGGACAGTGACAAGACAACATAGATTCTTGGAGATGTTGCCCAATAACTGTTATGACTCGTTGGTTTTTTGCTTGCAGCACTAGTAGTCTTTTTTGTCTTCTCATGTTGATGTATGTCAATGCCTAGCATAACCAACCTATTTTTATAAGTTGTTATTTACAATATGCTCTAGTTAGACGAGGTCTTAGCAACTTCAAGACTCTAAACTTATGTTACTCATATGATTTTTCTTCATGTAAACCAATATCAATTTTTTTTTTAATCTATATAATCTTCATTATGTCGATAGGAATTCTGTTGTGGATTTCTCGTTCATGACACTATTGAGATTTGTTGTCCGAGCTGCGAATCTCAATAGTGTCAAGTTGACTAAGTTTCTTAATCACGTTTTTTCAAGAACTTCGTTAAATACTACTCCCGGTATATGGAATATGGCGCATATCTAGATAACGCCAGTAGCTTGGAAGCTGGGACACGCTGAACTCTTCGACGACAAATTTACAGGCGTGGTGGTATTGTAGGAGGCGTCTTTGCAAATCCCTTCTTCATCCTATTCCCTACATGTGCAATTTCTTCACAATATTTAGCATTTATTTTCCTTCGCCCCCAGCAAAAATGAGAGAGTGCATCTTGAGCACGACATTCAGCCTGATGGCCTGATGCGCAGCAAGAAAATCGTGAAACTGGACCCAAAAGCATGTACCCAATGCGTTGTATTTGTAGATATGGAGCCAAATGTCATTAACGAGTAGCTTGGAATCTGGCCATCAGATGTTCAACTCACTGGAACTAGCTTAACATCATAATAGAATTCAGTGAAAATCGTAGACGGCTTTGGCAGTGGAATATTTGTTGCATCGTCATCAAGGGGGTTTGAATTCCAAAGAACATGTTGATGGAAATTCCAAACCAAAATTCTGTAAAATGCAAATTTTTCCGAGACCATTCGGTCAGTCTATTTATGACTCGAACAAGAGACATAAGGTCTCTAATATTGTATGCATTTTCAGACCATGAACTCACTCCTTGAAACACAAATCCCCTGATATGACCGAGAGTTGTCTCAACGGCTTCAATGGGAACCCTTCTTCGGCCAAACAACGAAAGACAACAACAACGACGGTGGATAATTCTGATAGTGGCTTGTTAAGCGAGTTGGCGGGCGCCATCTTGAAGTTTGGGGAGGTGTACGAGCGAAAAAAGGTGGTGAAGCATCAACAGATGATGGATCTGGAAAAAAACATCGCACAGAGTTCTCCAAGGAATTGGAATTGCAACGAATGCAGCTGTTTGTGTAAACCCAATTGCAACTTTACAAGATCAAGCATGCCAAACATGGAATTATCTCTAAGCATTCATCAACAACCTTCCTTGGATAGCTCCAGGTAAAAACAAATTTGTCTCAAACTTGGAGCTTGAATTGTAGCTTCAAAAGCTTTGGTGATTGAATATATTGAAGGTGTTTTGTGCTAAATATTTACATGGATGGTTGTGGCTAATTGCATGTACTATCTGACCTCTCTGTGTAATGTTGGAATGATGAAAACCTTTAGCCTTTGATAGTTTCAGGAGCTAAACAAATTACTTGGTCATTGATGATTGGCATAATTCCAAATCAACTTATTCACTACTGCCCAACAAGCTTGTGAATTACCTTCATAGAAAACTCAACTCTGCATTGTGTCCTCAAATTCGATGGCAATGGGATTTTCCTTTAGATGACTTATCTACATTGGTAAACCTTGCAACCTTGATTCTTTCCTTCTCTGAGGAATGCATTACTTCTCAAAGGGATAACATTTCAGTTCACATGTAGTTACTAAATTTATTGGGAGGATTGTCCTCATATCCATTTCATGATCTAGGAAAACTTCTATACTGGAGGTTTATTTGTGAAAACTGATGATGTAAGTAACTTGGCTTTGCTAAAAACATGTGAAATGCTCAAGATAATGCAATATCTCAAAGATGCTACAACAAAAATAATAGTGAATTGTAAAAGTTAAAGATTCAATGCAGGTAGTTAGTATCTAATTTAATGAAATAAATTATTCATCACAGAATTGGAATAACTGATGAACCGGTGGCTTTATTGGGATTAGCTTAGCCCTAAAAGCATGCCACGATTTTCAGGAATTGTTGTTGTTCTTGTTTAATTCTATTTAGGCCATGAGAAGGTTGCATTGTTTAACAGGGTTCCGGAGCCTGGTCGTGATCATTATTAGGGAAATTTATCTTTTACTTGACTCTATTTTTTTGTGGAGTGAAATCTTGTAACAACAACAATATGATTCTCAACAATGAAGCTCTAGGTCTTTTTGTTCTTGTCCATGGATAAGCAAACACAATTTTCCTCGTCAATAATATGCTATTCATTAAGTTGTTCATAGCTAATCTTCCATTGTCTCTGAATAATTTTAATTTGGACAAATTTTTAGAAAGAAATACCCATGACGCTAATCATTATTAGTTAAATAAATGCGATTTTAACTCAAATCTCCATGAGAGTTGCTCGCTATGGTATTTTTCAGTCATAACTCGTTAAATGCAACTACAATTAGGGTCAATCGAATGGAAACATTGGATCACGATCCTCCTAAAACTTCGCTGGGCTGCCTCAATAAGTAAGACATTTAGATTCACATCTACATCAACCATGTAGAAGTAGTATTTGTGAAGTCAACAGTTTGAGTCGAATGTGAGAGAAAATATTTTGAAAATTTATGAGTATCGAGACGTATAGATTACACATATTACAAAAAATAATCCTCAAAGTATCAGTAAATCCAATTTTATTTACCTATATGAGCATGATAGCTTGAATCTTTTTCAAAATTTTAGATTATGAGCTAAATTGTTATTTATCACATTTTACAGTCGCAGGCGATCAAGTAGCACCAACTCTGCAATTAGTGTCTGGTTTGGGACCTTTAGTTGTGGTGAAATTAGACTATTAGCTTTGCTTCAATTTAGATCACCAACTTTAATAAGCAAGTCAAGATTTCGAACCAGTACAATTAGCTCAAGATTTTCATCACTGTACTTTCTTAATTATTATTATGCCAACACTTTTGTTCTGTCAAAACTAAGTGAAATGATGGATATTATTATTCCAATGGTTTTGTTCTGTCAAAACTAAGTGAAGTGATGGACAACGGTGAAGGTAGTCCCATTGCATCACTTAATTTCAAGAGAGACATGCTTACTCCCAAGTTTTTTTCCTATTTTCAAATTCAATCGCAATAGAATGCACCTTCAGGATACTGCTGCCTAATTGGTCATGAAGCATTTGCTACCTAATTGGTCATGAAGCATTATCTCTGTGGTTCGATTTATGGTATACTTTGTGTTTTTAGTATGAAGTCCATTTATATTTATTTTAAATTTATTAAAACATTTATAACATACAAGTTTTACATATACATAATATAAATCATGTGTATATATGGATTTTTATTAATAATCTTATGAGAATTTTTTACTCTCTTTTGGTTTACGTTCACTTATTATTTTAAGTATAAAATAATAATAGATGTTAATTATTTATAGTTTTATTTAAGTCTAAGTAACTTTGAAGGATATAAGTATTATTGGAGTTTGGATGTATTAATAAAAAAATTAAAACCTAATTGTAAGATTAATATTATGGATATTTAAAATTTTAATTTGATGAATATTCAAAATACATATTGAAAACAATTTTGGTTGTTATCTTATAATTAGATTAAGTAATCAATTTCGGAAATAAGCAATAATTATATTCAATTTATATATTTGATGGGACGTGATATTATTTTTATTATATTTATGTAATTTTAGAAATTTAATTAAGATTAATATATTATTTTTTGATTAATGTTATAGTAGTGTAAGTTGTATATAATATATTTTAATAATATTGCCACTGTTGATTTCTATTTCTTAAAATTCATTTTGGGATATATCATTTAATATTTTTATTGATTTTAATAAAGTAATAAGTTATACAAATATTTAGTGTCTATATATAATTTAAAATTTTAATTTAATGAGTATATTAGAAGAAAGTGATAAAGTTTAATTTCGAAAATAAAAAAATGTCTTTTGGTATTGACTATATTATTGTTCATATAAAGTTTAATTCTTATGAGATTTATAGTGAGATTGGGCATTTGTGAATTCCCAAAATGTCTTGTGATGAAAGAATCTATCACCTATACAATTCTAAGTGTGTTGAAAATGAAAAACACTTCCTCTTTGACTATCCTTCTTATCCTCACATTTTATTTAGTTTTCAAAATACTTTTCACATTACATTTTTTTAAAAATGTTTTTAGTTAGCAAAACTATAGTGATAGGGTATGCCACTTCTTCTTAAGTATAGAAATAAAATATTAAAGAATTCCAATTATTCTCTTATCTTCTTAATGACCAATAAATAAATTAAAAATATATTAAAAGACATTAATCATCATCATACACAATATTATAAAATAAATCATTTTTCATTATTGAGGCGAAAGGCTCATTCTACATGGAGATGTGTAATTTTGTCAGTCCGTGCCCCTTTAAAATAAAAATAAAAAATAAAATTATGTTCTAAATAGAAAAATAATGTAGGCTATAATTAAAAAAAAATGAATATGCTCTAAAATAATTAAAAGTTAAAAAAAATGTGAATCAAATGTTTAAATAGTATACTTTTCAAAAATATTTCAACAAGAGATTTAAATAAACTATTTGAAGATTCGCGTTAACTAATTTATTCAATATCAACTTCATATATATCTATATATAGAAAAAAAAAATTAAGTCTTAACACACACACACACACACATATATTCTATTTAGCATTAAAAAATATAATTTAAACAATAAAAAATAACACATTGTATTTTGCATTTTACAGAAGTTTGCACATGAAGAAATTTGTTTGATCCCTCTCTAGTCCATACTTAAAACAGATCTATGCTCGTTCTATTTTCCTAATCCATTTCACAATGAACTTTAAAATTATATATTTATAAATTTGTTTTTATTTTAACAATATTAATATAGTGTTGTTTTGAAGTAATTATAATATAAAAATTGATACTTTAAAATAGGGTGTTTTTTTTTTTTTGAATAATACTAATTCTATTTATAAAACATATTGGTACAAAACTGCTCCAGTTTCAGCTGTGTGAACCTGAGAACTAGGCTTGATGTCCATGCTTAACATAAAAACTGAACTGCCCTGAGTGGGAAACCAGTTCTTTTGAAGAAAAATTCGCCACCCTTAGAAGGGAAACCGACATATTGTTCATGATTTTTAATATAACAGGAGAGAGCAAACTAATATAGCATACAACTTTTCCAGCTGATGAGTGATGCAAAAAACCAAAAATTCTTCCAAGGAAATTGAACATCTGTACCATAGTAAGTTGAAGGTGGCCGAATTCACTGTTCATGAGCTGGGGAGGGCGGCTATTCCACAATTCTGCACCAATACTCGTCCCTTCTATCTTCATTTTCCTCCTTTGGCGCGCTGTCCTTGTTGGTGATGTCCACCTGCATGTTATCGTTTCCCAGGTTGGAATGCACAATTCCAATGGACGCTACGGGATTCAAGACTTCATTCTTTGCCGGAGAGAGTTGAGGGCCGAGCGGGGTGGGATTAGGGCCAGGTACAGGAGCGGGAGCAAAGCTAGTAGACTCTTCTCTAAGGGTAACAGTGACAAAAGCTGTGAGGATAGGTTTATTGAGGGAGCATTCGAAGCGGAATTCCGCTCTCTAAGAGGACTGGCGGAGGGAATGACTTGCAGAAGCATGAGAAGCAGGGGAGACAGGCTTGGGAGGGTCGGTAGGAGGATGCTGCGAAGGCTAAACAAAGTGAATGTTACCGAGATGGCTGGCACAACCCCTTCGACTTCGAGTGTCCGGGTAATGGCCCCAAGCTACGTCCTCAGAGGAGGAGTCAGAGGCCGAACTGGTGGAAGGTCGAGAGCGGGTTATACGACCTCTGCTCACCCCACGACGACATTGCATCTGATGACGAAGCCAAGGCATTGTCACAGAGCTATGCCGGTGGTGCTTGGGGCAAGAAGAGTAGACGGTAGGCGAGGGAGACCACCAAGAGTCGACAGTCTGAGAATGCAGACAAGAATTCAAACAACAGAAATCACTCTGAGTGAAATGATAACCTGGCAACGTCTCCAAACAGCCGAGGAGAGTGCAGCGACGCCCATTCTGAGTGCGAGCACTCGTCTCAGTATAGGCAGTTGGGCAGACTCCACACAATGGAGGCGGAGGGCTGCATAAGACGCAAGAGCAGGTCGAACTCTCCAGAACAAACGCCATTGCAAACCAAACAGACGGAGTAGGGTGGTGAAAAGGCCAGGCGGTTAGAGTAAATGCCATGCGAGTTGGCGAAGTAAATGCGAGTATTATGACGCTGCAGAGGGCCATATGGCCATTACATGCGAGCTCCCTCGGGAGTCGCCAGGGGACTGACGTCCCATCATCCCAAACAAGCATTCGCATCTAGAGTACTTTAAAATAGGGTTAATGATAATTTTATAATACATTATTTTATTATTATATTTAATTATATTATTAATTTCTCTAAATTTAGATATGATTGGTTTATCTAATGAGGTCAATAATCTTTAATAGTTTAATCCAATATTCTTATCTTTATACTACAATTATTTAAGTGAATTTGATCTTTAATAGTTTAATTCAACATTATCATCTTTATACAACTCTTTTTTAAGTGAATTTGATTGAAATTTAATACAATGTTAAGAAGTTTTTTAATCATAAAATTAGCTTAAATGCTTTAAATTTTTATATTATTTTACAATCAATATTGTTTGAAATGCTTTGAAATAAAATGGAGTTCATCATATTATTTGTGCTTTCTCTTGAAATTTTAATAAGCATAAGTTTTCAAAATGTCTTGTTTTGTTTGAAAACAAATTGTTGTCCCTTTTAATCTATCTAATCTTCCAAGCTTCATTTTCTAAACTTTCAAACAATAATGTGAGCAAGTAATCCACTTGTTGCCCATCCAAAATCACAACATGCTAAAAATACAGGGATTCCTTAAATTGTAGTGGAGAAGGACATCAATTCAATCATTTTAAGCTTTTGAGCACCCTATGAAATGCTTGTTTCTCAATTGTTTTTTTTTCCCTCATCAAAACGACTTCTCATCATAATCTCCACCTCTTCGGCATGTCTTTGCACCCCTTTGGTGCAAATGCAAGTTTAATCTAATACAAAATGCCTAACTTAAAAAATGAAAGAGAAGGAAAAAAAAAATTGAAATGCCAAAGAAATGCTACATCACATGTGGAAATTAATTATGAAAAAGTGTAAAACAATTTTATATAAATTTAAACACAATTAAAATAGGATAGTAGATAACCTTTGGAAATTAGTCTATTTAACTCTAATAAATGGTGAAAATAAATGTCCCAATGACTCTAGTGGTCCATAAAAGGAGTTGTTTAAAGATGTAACAAAATAGTTTGCAATTTTTTTGTTGGAATCAAGTAAAAACAAATTCTAAAAATCAAGTAGTTGGGATGTTGCAATAGTTTTTTTTTGATGGTTTTAATGGATAAGCACCATCAAAAACCCATGGGACACCCAAAATAATGAAATTTAACCACTATTACCCAAATTTTCAAAAATTTCTGGCTAAATATTTCATAATCTTACCACAATTTCTAGACTATTTTATAAGACTAAGCAATCCATAAAATAGTGAGCAAATGAATTTTGTTTTCGTAACAAATATTGCGTTGCCCCCAACTTTCCTGGTCGGGTCGATCGTTGACTATGTGACGGCATCAACTGTCTCCGATGTGTCAGGCTAATAATTAAGCATTCTGAGTTCATAACTATTTTTCATCCTAGCTTAACAACTAGGCAATTGGTGTTTAGGCCCTCAACTTTACCAATTCACCGCTTATCAAAAAATTCGCCAAGCTCAGGCCCTCAACTTTACCAATTCCCGCTTATCAAAAAATTCGCCAAAGCTCTCGTACCACGCCTAGGTGTCAAACTCCGCCTCTTATCAAAAAAATTCGCCAGCTTCTCGTACCATGCCTAGGTGTCAAACTCCGTGATGATGACAGACAAGCATCTCGAGAGGGGGAAAACTGCGGTCCAGGTAACCAAACAAAGACCGCATTGAACGTACCAATGCAAGACCAGTGGGCCAAATGGTTTTCTCCAACCATATTTAACCAGAACACTAGGATTCCATAAAGTAATTTGGTCTCCCCATACAATCTATCTTCTTCAAGTTTAGTTTTGGACGATGCCTGCTGCTAATTGACTGGGAATATTTGCAGAAATACACAAACACAATGGCCTCCCTTGTACAGTCTCAGCTGATATCCAAGCAAACGGTAGCCCAGCGGTCATCACTTCCGTCATTTGATGACCGATCGAGAATACATTTGAACCAGTCGAAAATGCTCTTGACATCGAAATTTCTGTCGGGTGACAGATACTTTTCGCTACTGCACAGTGGGAGGAAGAAGACGGACTTCAGAAGTTTTCAGGAAAAACAACCTGGTTTTGCGGAATCGCAGCTCAAAGTTCAGCTCGGAGATGCTGGATTCGTTCTGGAAGATGTTCCACACCTTACGAACTTCTTACCAGACTTACCTGTGAGTCTGTCTGTCCTTTCAAAATTGTACTTCAATATATAATCTTTGAGCAATGAAAATTGGATGCTATTAAGACTTGAAATTCATGCTTATCTTATTATTAACCCAATAATCAAAAGGAGAATAGTCTTCGTCTCCTCCAAATTATAAATTTATTTATGTTTATGGATATTCCCACATGCATAGCAAGAGAGCAATTCTGAGACCGATGTGGTTTACAGGGCATTATCGATATCAAATGTTTTGGCAATTTCAAAGCTTGCTTTGGGCTGCAAGTCTTATTGTCACATCATCCTCCGGCTCCCTTATTAGGGTATTAACATCACTGGTGGTTTCAGTGTCATGTCTCTTGGGCTCTCTTTGCCTTGCCGTTGTTATCTATATGATGTCTACAATGCTATCTTACTGTAGTAGTGGCATAATGTTGAGATTCAATTTCACATTAACACCCTGCTTCTCCTCTCCTGCCATCAGATCTCAGAATATCACAACATAAATGGCAACAATCTTAATGGATCAACACAGCCTGAAGTCTGTATGCCCATTCAGATCAGTCCTTGGAAATTACAGCCAAACATGGTCCCACTACGGACTACAATCATCAAACACACACCTTTTTAAAATATGGATAGCAAATGCACTTTTTCCAATATTTATAAAAGAAATAATTCCCATTATGTACATTCTCTCAGGTTGTTGAATTTTATCAACTGTCATGGCCATAATATATGGGGTTATGTATAAAATATTTTGCAGACTGGTATGCGAGAGTGAACACCAGTGCCATGGTTGATTTCTAGTTCAGTCAGCAAAATCATTCAGAAGGAAAGGTGATGAAATTTGCTGGATCTGGAGGTTTCAACCCGCAATTATGTTGTCCACGGGAAGCTGTGATAAATTTAATAAAAAGTCCTGATTTTCTGTTTTTCTTGAGAGTTTGAGCTGGTGAAACTAAGGTCTCAAACATAACTCCATACTCGTTAGGTGCCCAAGTTCTCTCCTTGGACTAGCGTCTGGTCTGCACCAACTATATGTATGACAAGGCCACTGTCCTAGTGACCTGGGTCCTGTGCCAAATTGTCCTCTTTTCCGCGAGGGAAAACAGTAAAAGTTCATTACTTCACCTCTTTGTGCCTTGAAGAGAGGGCAGGCCCTACATGCATGGGTCGCAAAGTATAGGGCTGCATTGGCTAATTGGATAGATTACCTCATATATGATTTTTTCCCATGGAAATATTTTCGAACGATGTCTACGGGTTGGCACTTCTAAATCTAGTCTTGGCCTATTCTGAAACATCTTAGTCTTAATATGCATAACAAACGATTTATGGTCTCAAAAAAAAAAAAAACATTTGGGTGAATTAGATGTACTTGAAAATTCTAATATTCCTCCAAGTTTTCATGACGGGGGATGCGGTAATGAGGAGATGGAGAGGGGATGTGTGGGAGCACCCCCAAAATTTAGGGAAATTCAGGGAGATGGGAGGTTGGATGTTGGGGGGTGTGTAATTTAAATTGAATACTGAAATACATTGATTCATACACATAGATGATTCAATGATTCAATGAAATATAAGTAATACAATATTGTATACAATGATTTAAAATTATCATTAGTTATTTTAGAATCTCATTAGTAGTAGTACTAAGCAAAATAATAGATGCTAAATTCTGAAGACTGGATTAGTAAATTGAAATTATTCAAACTCAAAAATAGTAAAAGTGACTAGTCAAGTTTCTCACATATATAGCAAGGGTGGATATAACCAAAATAGCACCGAGTGCAATCCATATTTGAACTAAAAAATTAAAAATACATCAACACGCTCTATATGGCCTTTATGGTCCAAATAAATTCATGCTACAAACCTACATATCATCAAAATCATTGTGTATATTGGGATTCCCATCATCAATATCACCCTCTAAGCATTATAATAAGATAGAAAAAGCTTAACATGTGAAGTCAAGATTTTGTTCGAGCGATAGGTGCAATTTTACTAGGGTCATGTCAGGGGAGTTCAACAATCAATGCCACCAACATCGAGGTACATAGAGGGCTTGGTGCTCTTGATTAAATGCTAGTTCCATAACCTCATACATGATAGAATCCAATGGAAATGTTGCAATCCACGCAATCCTGAAATATTGAAAACTGTTAAGTTTGTTGGATTTTGAGTGGGATTTAAAAAACTTTGTCCATATGAAATCCAATGAGGCCAAAACCACTCTCAAACATCCCACGCCAATTAAGGTAATGTTAAAAATTTAAGTAAAAGGATGAAAATTACCATTAATTACATAGCATTAGTAGTGCCGTTGTGTTGGATATTAGGCTTCCCCACTCATAAATTATTGTGTTCAAGCAAAATTTATGGGGGATGCCTAGCCCCTCTTGAGGGCGGATGCCCACAAGCACTCCTTTTGGGGAAGCGTGCCCCCCACATTGGGGAAATGTTTCCCCCTGCGTTTCCCTAAAAGTGGGATGCAAAGAAACATTTCCCCAGGTGTCCCCGTACAGGGAGCAGCGTGGGAAATGTGGGAAGCACCCCCCCACCCTGGGGGACCCATCCCCATGGAACACTGAAAAATTCTGTGAGGAATACTGATCATTGAACTTTTTTTATTTTTATTTTTTTTATACCTTTAGATCTTTTCTTTTGGTTGAAGTCACCAAACTGCTCATATTTTATGTTGCATTCCAGCAAATCCAGAAGTAACATAAATAGATTTGTCTGCAAGGCTGCAATCACCCGATTTGCTAATTATTGTTCATTATCTTGTAAATCTGTTGGAATTAAGTACGGCCAAATTGCAAAGAATATTCCTCTAGCCAACTGAGTTTTGGTTCATTGGTGAAATTGAAAATAGTAAGGCTGTCCCCTGTGGTTCCACTCTAGCTGTGTTCTGCCCAGTCCAAATGGCATGACTTATAAAGAGATAAGTCTATGTACAAGTTTCAAGTGATTTTGGTGGAGTACCTACACTGGTTCATTGGTGAGGTTGGTAGAGAATTAAGTTGTCCACTGTGGTTCCATTGTAACTGTGGTCTGTTCCTCTTGCATGGAGTAGGTTTTAAAGGGACAAGGCTAGGTGCATGTTCTGGGCAATTTTGGTGAAATGGCTACCAGTCAGAGTTGGCACCTAAGTCTGCACTTTCTGGTGCAGCCGCTTGGGTCATGTCTCTTGAAGCACTTACAAAAATAAGATAATCCTTTTATGTGAATGATTTATATGTGTTGACAAATATTTCCTTAAAGTGGATGGAATGAAGTATTTTTATGTCAACAGATCTACACAAGAGATAATGTGTATGATAAGATATGGAAAAACATTAAAAAAGAAGTCATTCTGTCCAGTATACAACTTGGCATAAAAAAATGAGGAGTGCCATAACCTCACTAGTACACTATTGGTCTAAGAGGGAACAGAGTATAGTCTTTTGTGTTGCAACGTTAATCATTATTGGCAGGGACAATATCCTCAATCATTTATTATTGGATGATGAGCAAAACCACTGGGATTTGCTTACTTTGTCGGCCTATGTCAATCAACAATGTGACCCAATTGAATTAAGGCTTTTCAAGACTAGAAATAGGGTTGTCCATGTCTGTACACCTTTTGTATCTTTCGTCACAAAATAGGAGCATCTATTTAGGTTCTTATAACTTACATTTTTGCATTCATCTCTTTCCATTCTACTCTCTTTTATATTTTTTATTCATTTGACATACACGATTCATCCCTAACTAGATTTCCAATGTTTAACAGACCAAATTGATTTTAAGTTTGAACAGCTCACCATGATCGGGTTAGATTGTTGTAGGATTGAAAGTTAATATCTATAGGTTGGATGAACGAACCTCATGAGAAGAAGTGGAAAAATTGTCTTAAAAAATAATTATAGGATTTGAGGTGGCATTGAACACCTCAGGTGTAAATATTTGTGGAATCGAGGAGATCCACATTTTTTTTGCAGAAGTGTTAAGTGCGCACTAGTTCCAAAGCTAGCACGAAAAACAAGAAAAGAACATATGTGCAAAATGATGCCATATTAGTGTATTATAGAGTATGCACAGTTATGATAGAGAACTAACACAATACATTGCATAGTTTGTAGACAAATGGAATTATGAATATAACAGTACCAAAATAGACAATTGTGCCATAATAGAACTGAGCAAGAACTAGAGATGAAGGTTGTGGAGATTATAATTATTTGATTAAGTGTGAACAATATTTGTATAGGATAAAAAACTAGAACATTTCATAAAAATATGCAAAGAGAAGATAAGATGCTTGCTTAAGCCTGTATACTTGTTATTGCAGTCATGAAGTGAGTCAGAAAATAGTGTTATGATTGTGAAGTGGCTCCATGTGTTCATGGCCTTGTGGGAGAAGGCTAAGGGAGCTAGCCACACAAATACATGAAGAAGAGAAGAGAAAAGATTTTAAGGTGCTATGTGTTTTGCAAATGAGTTATGATTTAACATTTATACACAGGTAAGATGATTATTGCTTCATGCAAGGTGTTCTCAGACTTTCGGTCTCGGGCATTGTGTCTAAGGTTGTTTCCTGTTTAGCTAAACAAAATTGGGTCATCCAGGGAGCATGCTGACTTGGTTGGAGTTGATCTTTAGTTTGTGTGCAGGTTCACTATTGACCTGATTTACTTTGATCACCTAACGTGTCTTCTATGCAGCCCCTCTTGATTGTAAGTTTGTGCTGAGAAGGCAAGTTAAGCTGTCATTGAGGTGGTGTATGTCATTGATTTTTGTTGCAGATATTAGTGTTCTTGTGCATAGATGGTCTAATGTAAAGTAAGTGTTGGTGTGGAGATGGTTCTGCGTGAGTACATTTGGTCCTTGGCACAGTTCTTGTTATGCTGCTTATGTAGAATGGGCAAATTTGTGTTGATGTAAGTTGTAGGAGCTGTGTGCAGATCAGTTGTTTGCACTTGATGAGCAATGGTCCCCATTTCATTAAAAACTGAGTGAGAAGATTTTGGTGGTAGTCATCCAAATGAGCGGTAATTGGGATAAAATGTTTACTGGAGTTGATTATTAGTTTACGTGCAGGCTACTATTGACCTGATTTACTTTGATCACCTAACATGTCTTCTATGCATCCCCTCTTTATTGTAAGTTTGTACTGAGAAGGCATGTTAAGCTGTCATTGAGGTGGTGTATGTCATTGATTTTTGTTGCAGATATTATTGTTCTTCTGCATAGATGGTCTAGTGTAGAGTAAGTGTTGGTGTGGAGATGGTTCTGCGCAACTACATTTGGTCCTTGGCACAGTTCTTGTTATGCTGCTTATGTAGAATGGGCAAATTTACATTGATGTAACTTATAGGAGCTGTGCATGGATCATTTGTCTGCACCTGATGAGCAATGGTCCCCATTTCATTAAAAACTGAGTGAGAAGATTTTGGTGTTAGTCATCCAAATGTGCGGTAATTGGGATAAAATGTTTTTTGGAGTTGATCATTAGTTTGTGTGCAGGCTCACTATTGACCTGATTTACTTTGATCACCAACGTGTCTTCTATGCAGCCCCTCTTGATTGTAAGTTTGTCCTGAAAAGGCATGTTAAGCTGTTATTGAGGTGGTGTATGTCATTGATTTTTGTTGCAGATATTAGTGTTCTTGTGCATAGATGGTCTAATGTAGAGTAAGTGTTGGTATGGAGATGGTTCTGTGCAACTACATTTGGTCCTTGGCACAATTCTTGTTATGCTGCCTATGTAGAATGGGAAAATTTGCGTTGATGTAACTTGTAGGAGCTGTGCGTGGATCAGTTGTCTGGACCTGATGAGCAATTGTCCCCATTTCATTAAAAGCTGAGTGAGAAGATTTTGGTGGTAGTCATCCAAATGTGCGGTAATTGGGATAAAATGTTTTTGCTTCTGTGTTTGGCTATGCTAATGCTTGAATTGTCACTGAATTCGAACTTATATGTGGTTGATGATCTTAGAGCCTTTGATAGAAGTTGTGACTATGGGGTTGGGAGGAACATTCCGAACTCTATAACTACATCTTCATTGAACACCAAATGTTGAGGACACTTAGCGCCAAATTTTGAAAACAAAAGGGAACATTGTACACAATCTTAAATTTTAACTACAAAAAAGGCTATAGTCCTTTTTTCATTGATCATCTTGCTAACAAAATCCTAATCACTATCTTATCCATAGTCAAGCATTTGTCTAGTGCATATATATAAATTAACCTTAACTCATCAAAAGCATGAGCAGGAAAGTGGATACCATCACATCAGAGATGTAGATTTATGGTGGGATGATTTGGGTTAGATTGAGAATGAAATGGAAGAATACAATATTTGCAAATGAACACGAGATATAGTATTGAAAGGAAAATAATAGTAAAAACCAAATTCTATTAAAGAATCAAATGGTGAAAAGCACTACAAATTGTAGTGCAGGAAACGCTGGGCCAGAGCCCGTTTCTGGCAAAAAATGGTACAGAAACGCTGAAACGCGTTTGGTATGGCCCTGAAATGCATTTCAGCCTTTCAGGCCGTACTGCCACGTTTCACTTGGCTGAAACGTGGCCCAGTACGGCTTGAAATGCGTTTCAAGGTTGTATGGCCACGTTTCAACGTTTAAGTGACTTTTTTTTGTTTTTTTCGTTTTTATTATTTTATTTGGAGATTAAAATAATTTTTGTATGCTTCTAGATGGTTCTCGCAAGTTATAAAAAGACTCTTGCCTCATTCCTTCATCACACGAATTGAGCAAGTCGTTTCACTTGGAGATGGGCAATTTTAGCAAGGAGAAAAGAGGAAGAGAGCAGTGGTTTCACCTAGGGCGTTTTCAACAGTGAACAAAGGAAATTTTAGCGACAAGAGAAAGAGATTTCACAAGCAGATTTGGAGTGGGGAGTTTCCGGCTACGATATTCTTGGTTTTTGGCTCAGCTACAACCATCTTTCTCTTGTCTTTTCTGGCATTTTGGGCTAGCTTCAGCTGCAAAAAATTAATTTGGGTAAGAAGCATTCATTTTCTAAGTTTTTTCCCACTATTTCTTCTATTTTTCGAGGGTTTATGCTTCCAAAAATGTGAAAAACGTTTTTTCTTTACAAATTTGTTTTTTTTTATTTTTATTTTTTGCAACAATGGGTTCCAACCAAGGTGCAAGTTCATCCCCCAAATCCAACCTGAGGGCTGACTATTATCCTCTTTGGAGGCATGTTCAAAAGCTTCAAACATGTGCAGGTGGTGGCTCATGGGAATGGTGTTGTAATCTTTGCAGTAATTCATGCAAGGGCTCCTACCCAAGAGTGAAGGCACATCTTTTGCATAGAGGAGGACATGGGATTGCAGATTGAACAAAAACATCAGACCCATCGGTGAGGAGGGCATATCGACAATAAAGTTCCACAGATAAAGGAAATCATAGGGGAAGCAAGGGAGATTATTAAATTCATCACCAACCACCATCAATCTCAAGCAATATTTCGAGAGTACTCCAAATTGGAGTTGTTAAGAGTTGTTGAGACAAGATATGCCTCAAACTTTTTAATGTTGCGCTTGTTAGTTTTTGTAGCATCGGATGTGTTCTAGCCTTGAAATTTGGTGGAGAAGCTAGAATACATGAGATCTCCAAAACCCAGAAGTCGTTTCTAGAAATTCCACATAGAGACGACTTAATTAGATTATTAGTCAATTTTTAATTATTTCCCAAGTCTAAACTTAGGGAATATGATTAATTAATCATAATTAATTAAGTCATGGTGTGAATGTTCTAAAAAGTAACATGGATCGATTTCTAGTTAATCCTAGCCATTGATTAAGATACAATCTTGGTCGTTGAAGTCTCAACGAAGGATTATAAGAAGAAGTCGATGGGGCTTGGAGAAATTACAATGGAGAGCTCCAGCAGTTCGATTTGATTGAGAAATCGATTTCTAGAGTAGCAACGTTTTGTTGCCGGAAGTGATTCAGTGAGGTCGAAGCAGTGAGAGAGGGGCATAGATAGTGAAGCCGGAGGAGGCATTCCAGATCCAGCAAGTACATTTGCAGAGAGGCAGAGAAGCCACAGTGAGGTTGACGCAATGCTAACGCAGTAGCTTCAGTGGGTGATTCATATTCGCTGGAGGAGAAGTAGTGATTCAGTGCTAGAAGCTGGGCAAAGCTTCTAGAGGCCAGGAGGCTCAGTTTCTCAGACAACAACTAACGAGACAACTTGAGGTGATGCAGTTCCAAGTTGAGGTCAGTGCTCGGATTCGCCTGTGGGGTGAGGAAATTCCTCACTAGATATTTTTGCCAGTTTTATCTCTGTAGGATTGCCAGTTTGGGCATCCAGTTGTACTCAGATATTTCACTATTGAATAATAATAAAACCCTAGCTGCTCTACCGGTTTTCCCGAGTTGGGTTTTTCTGAGGACATTTGTCCAAAAATAATAGTGTTATTTGTGTGTGTGCATATAATTCTTCTTGCGTTTATTTTTCTTCCGCAGTTTATTTGTGTAGGTTGCAGTGTGAGTAATTCAGTGTTTGCTGTAGAAAACTGCAAATAGATTGTTTGGTTAAATAAACAATTAGGAGAATTATTTCCAGTTGCTGCATTAAGATTCGGGGTTGACTGAATTTTCACATGGTATCAGAGCGCAGATGATCAGCTGAAGATCTTAGTGACAGAAGAAAAGAGGAGTTTCGCTACTCTGTGTGAGCAACAGTTCGAAACCCCAGAGGGCAAAACAGTCACCTTGGCGAAGAGGTCATTTTCTTGAGGAAAAATTGATTTCTCTGAGAGAGCGACAGAGACATTGGATTTCTCCAGATCGAGGGATTTCAGAGGCAGAGGGAGCAACCAATATTTTTCTTGCAGAGCAGATCTCTAGCTGGACGTAGTGTTTTTGCAGCAGTTGCTAAAGTAGAACTAGCATCGGGAGGAAGAAGAGCACACATTGAGGTAAAATTTTCCTCAGGGTGTTGGAAAATGTAACTAGGTTTGGTCTTCATTTAATATATTTGAGTCATCTGGTATTGTACTTAACAAAAGAATTATAATTATTATTATTGTGACTTATTAAAGCATGGGTTTCAGGCTTGGGTCACCATTTTTTAGGTCAAAGTTCCCGTTGAGGAATTCTAGGATTTATTTTGAGTTAATAGAGTCATTGTACATTTAAAGAGACCCTTCTTGGGCTTTTGAATCATGTAAAAAGGTTTAATATTGAGTAAAATATGAATTATGTGGCCTCCACACCAAGTCAGCCTAAAGGGGATCATGTCGGCCTAAGAGACACCTATTCGACCTCACCTGGAGCCTATAAAAGGAAGGAAATTGAATTTATTTGTAACACTCTCTCTCACAGCAAGTTCGATATCTCTTGTAGCTGGGAAAAAGTTCGAAGTCTGTTGCTGGGAAGCCAAAAGAAGTGCGAGTTTGGGGAAGTCTAAGGAGAAGAATAAAAACGAAATTTTGGTGCCTCTCTCTCTCTCTGTTTCATGCCCTAGATTGGGAGATCGAAGTCTTCCAAGTTTTGTTGCTGCCGGAAGTTGCTGCCTAGTCGAAGTTGCTGGAAAGGGGTCGAAGATCTGGGAGGCTGACTTGGTGTGGAGGGAAGGTCTGGTATATGTCTAGGGTGAAGAGTCTCAAAGAATACTATTGAAAGGAAGATTTATCTTGACTGGGTTTTCCCCTTGAGGGGGGTTTTCCCCTGGCATAGTGCCTACATCTGGTGTCTATTGTTTTATGTGTTGCTGCTTTGGTAATTGCTTGATGAACTAAAAGAAAGAAGATATAAAGAATCGTAATAACAAGAAACATCACAAGTAATTATCAAGAATAAGAAAATCTTTCAAGTTTTTGCCTTTCTGATTTTCTAACATGGTATCAGAGCTTTGGTGAAGAAGGAAGAAAAAGGCAGTGTTCAACACTTGATCAAAGAAACATTCAACAGATCATCTCAGGGAAGGAATCTACTACACTCTAGGAAGATGTCTAACACAATCAAGAGAGAAAAAAAACTTGAAGGAGCCTCAAACTACAGGTCCTGGAAGAAGAGGGTTAACCTTATCCTTGAAAAGAATAAGGTACTAGACTTGGTCAAAGGAAAAGTAAAGAAGCTTACAGAGGATTCCAGTGATGGTGACAAAGTGAAATTCAGGGATCTAGAATTGGTAGCCATGACTCTAATGGTAGAAGGAATAAAAGACAACCTTCTCCCATTCATAGCCAGCATCGACCATGCTTAGGAAATGTATTAAGCTTTGTCTAAGTTATTCACTATTAAGAACATTGGTCATGTAGCTACTTTGTAAAATGAGCTAAGGACTACAAAGATGACTAAAAAAGACACAATGGCCTCCTTTGTAAAGATAGCAACAATTAGGGATGAGCTTTTGGCCATTTGATGAAATTGTTCCAGATAAAGAACTCTTGATCACTGCCCTATTAGGATTGCCACCTACTTGGGGTGCATTTGCTGCAGGAGTTAACAGTTGGAAGGTAGCTCCCACCTTTGAAGAACTATGGACTACCTGCAATCAGGAAGAATTAAGGATCTCATTAGCTGCCAATCCTAAAGGAGTATCTAATGCCTACATTGCTCAACATAAAGGAAAGAAATCGAAAGGACTAAGGAAGAAAGTTGACATGTCCAAGGTAGAATGCTATCAATGCCATAAGAAGGGTCACTATAGGAGTGACTGTCCTGACAATCTGAGAAACAAGAAGAGAGAAAGAGATCAAGCCAACATTGCCGAAGAAGGAGACCCAAAGAAAGTCAAGCCCGAAGAATTTGACATTAGGGACTTACACTACTAAGTCCTTTGCTTGTAGGTTTAGATATCTCATTTCATATTTTTGATGTTTTAGAATTTATAGGTTTCTAACATATTTTTGGAAAAGACATTTTATTGTTTTTATAAGTTTATAGGTATCCCTCAAGCCTTGGAGGGAGCCCTCAACAACTCCCAAAGATAAGTATCTCATTCCCTTTCATTTTTTGGTTTTATGTACTTATTTAAGTTTTGATTATACTAATCACCTTTCTCCCTCTATTGTCTTGATTAGGAAAACATCTGCTATATTCTCAAGGAGTATGAAGGAGGACCTCTCAAGACAAGGTTTGTCAAGAAACAAAGGTATACTTTAAAAACATTGACTTCTTTATGATAAATGTTCATTCATTTGACAATCTATTACTAACATTGTTGTGTCTAGCTATAGTGAATCACATTGATTCTTATTTGGGTGATTCATCACTTGATAAATCTACCCACCCCACTCATATTCTTAACTGATTTTGCAAGAACCCTAGACAAGTTCTGGAAAACCCTAACCCAAGGGTATGCTAATGTGAATGTCTGAAACACTAAATTGCTTAGGGTTATCGTGAAATACTATTTGAAGCTTTTATTGATGATGTCATGTTTAGGATTTTGGTATGATGAGGAAAACCTAACTTGAAAAGCTAGGACGGATCACACGTCTACACAGTTCTATTCCAGAATTCTATACCAAAACCTAACTTGTTAGGGTTGAATTATAAGGTCTAAAATCCCGAACCTTTGAAATGTTGATGCTCGTGGGATTGGTATGTTCCTATATTGAAATCCTAACTCATTAGGGTTTGGTGGAATGTGTAAGCAAGACCCTTATAATGTCTTACAAATGATTTCCTTGGAATGTGTGTTTGTCTAATCAAACCCTGGTCTAATCAAATTTGTTATTGATATGTTTTGAATGAAATACCTTTGCTTGATGATGAATCCATAGGTATGTGAAGATATGTCCTTTTTGGTTGAAATCCTAGCTTGGTCTAGGTCTAGGTATGTCTAATGTATCAATGTTGTCAGACATATGATATGCCTTTTCATGATTATGAATTCCTAGATACATGTGTTGACCTACTTATTAATGGTCATAAGTCTTAAGATTTAGTATAAATCCTTGTCTGAGATTCTAGGATGATATTTGGAAATCTAGGGTTTTGCAGCCAAGCCCTAGTAGTAGTTAAATTCTCTAGTATGTGTGATATAACAATTTGAGATTTATTTATATAATGACTGCTGAGGTTGTGAGAATGAAATTCTAGGGTTTTGAAGTTGAACCTTAGTAGAAGTGAAAATCTTTGATGAATAATGACAATATGATGGTTTGAGATTTGTTTTGATTGGATTTGATGGTTGATTGAAAATTTAGGGTTTGCAACTAACTCTAGTGAAAGCTGGTCATGTTGATGACTGTTGAGAATTTGGAGGACTTTCGGTTAACACAAATTCTCTTCTTGATAATTACTTGTGAGCTTGCTTGTGTTGCTTATGTCTTAGTTAATCTTTCATCAAGTTAATTATCAAAATGTACAGGACACAAATGTTAGGCAGGAGAAGCATCTTTTATTGTGGGAAGGTAAATCACAGATTTACCTTCCTTACATCAGAATCCATCATAACCCAGATGTTGTCACATAATATAGATTTACCTTCTAGGTGAACTTCATGTATACACAAATATGATTCAGACTCACAGCATCAAGATCATATAAAATGATAGTCTTTCAATCTTCAAACTTCACGCAGAACGATCCTTTCAAAATCCGCATTGTATATACATCGTGTTTGACTGTGTATTACCCGCACTGTGTATTATCTTGTTGACCGCAGATTCTTCTCATCAAATAGTTCAGATTTGACCGCAATGTTTTCCAGGCTTGATCGTAGCTTCTTCTCATCACTCCGCACAAGAATCCACATCTAATTTCGCACAGGAGTCCACATACACTTCATATTTGTTTCAGAATTATATTTGTACAGGAGTCCACATCTGTGATGGTATACATAACCGCAATTCTTCTTGACTTTAGGCAAAGATTGATCCGCATCCTTTTTCATTAACTCGCATATTTTCAGACTTTTACTAATGTTCTCGTTATCTCTTTATAATCTGCCCTAAACCCTTTTCAGAATTCTGCATTTGGGTCCCTTCTGTTATCCGCACTAAATTCAAAGTCATCCGCACTTAGTTGCCTTTCAAATGAACCATAGGACAGCATATATTTATGATCCGTCTCACTGTCTATTGGGCCGACCTTCCAGCAAGATAGTAGGCCGACTTCGTAGCTGATTATAGGCTGACATGCGGGACAACTAATTCAACGTTTATAAGGGTATCTTCTTGCATCTTTCAGGATCCATTTCTTCATGGTATATTGCCAAGATCTTGGAGCATATTTGTTGACTCGTCTCTTCATCAACATGACTCTTAAATACATTTTATTATCTTTGTCTTCTACTTTACATAAGTTCATAATTATATAATCAATATGAAGACCGACCTAGTTACACTTTTCAACAATGACTAAGATGTGATTGACTTTGATTGATTCTCTTGTATGAAATCTAGGATTTGTATAAATCTCTGCTGGAAAGTCTAACATATGAATTCTGAAAGTTGTTAGATATCTTGTAGATCTATATTTAAATTGTTTCTAGGGTTTGCTATATGTTGTAGTAGGGTGTGTTACACCTTTAAAAGAAACATTGAAACCCTAGATAGAATGAAAGTTGTTATGAAATAGTCTAGGCTTTATGACAAAGTCCCTAGCAAAATGTTGCAGAGAATATGTCTCTTGTTTGTAATTAATTTTGTTTATCTTATATGTATAAAGTTGAAATGCTTTTGTGATTTTGATATGGCTAACTTCATGCTTCTATAGATTTGGTTGTACTTGCTACCTAAGTTGTGCAGGTACACAATCTTCAATATGTTGAAGATGCTCATTGATGTGATAAGCATGATGAGGATGATGATAACTCCGATGAAATGGTTGGAAGCCATGAAAGATTCTCCGATGACGAAAAGAAGAAGCTAGTCTCCCTGAGGAAGCCTGAATAGAAAAGATCTCCCTAAGATTAAAAGGGAGTTTGGATGAAGATGCTCCCTGGTTGAGAGGGAGGGCATAACTTGGTTTTGATTGAATGAAATTTCAGAGGATATGTTGTTGCATGAAAAGTAGGAGAAGGAAAGTGTATGATGAAGGAATATTTTGTCAAAGATTCGGTTGATAGTCCTACTATGAAAAGTTGAGAAGCAACATCAAGTTGTCTGAAAGACCCCAAAGGTTTGTATTTGTTTATGTACATGTGAAAGTATATTATTGATTGGGGTTGTGTTTGAACTTTGTACAAGTAAATCTCTCGAAGTATTTGATAGCATGCTGGTTACCAATCAGTTTGATTGGGAGAGATTGTGGTCATCCATGATATGCTGGATCAAGGAGTGTTAAGGCTTTGTTAGTTAAGCATTTCCTGGGAGGACATCTGGCCGACACTTTGTGTTGATGTCTAGGTCCCGAAATTGGAAAGGTTGTGTTGATTAAAGAACTTTGATTTTGGATACACACTTGGATCTTTGGGTTGATGGTTAGCAAGTAAGCCTGATGGTACCTAAAGGGGCTGAAAGCTTGAGTCCATCTTAGTTCCACATGGATAGATTGCCCTAGTCAAGAATCTAATCTGTGGCATTGCGGTGCCTGAATTGTTGAGAGACCAATCGATAGATTGCCCTGGTTAGGAATCTAGTCCATGGCATTGCGGTGCCTAAAGTTCTTCATTGCTCATATAGTATGAGATCTTCCATTGTATTTGTATATGATGAATACCTCTCTAGTTAAGGGGGAGTGTTGGAAAATGTAACTAGGTTCGGTCTTCATATAATGTACTTGAGTCATCTTGTAATGTACTTAACAAAATAATAAAGAAAACAATTGTTATTATTATTATTGTGACTTATTAAAGCATGGGTTTCATGCTTGGGTCACCATGTTTTAGGTCAAAGTCCCCATTGAGGAATTCCAGGATTTATTCTGAGTTAATAGAGTCATTGCACATTTAAAGAGACCCTTCTTAGGCTTTTGAATCACGTAAAAGTGTTTAATATTGAATAAAATATGAATTATGTGACCTACACACCAAGTCGGCCTAAAGGGGATCATGTCGGCCTAAGAGACACCTATTCGACCTCACCTAGAGCCTATAAAAGGAAAGAAATCGAATTAATTTGTAACACTCTCTCTCACAACAAGTTCGATATCTCTTGTAGTTGGGAAAAGTTTGAAGTTTGTTGCCGGGTAGCCGAAAGAAGTGCGAGTTTGGGGAAGTCTAAGGAGAAGAGGAAAAATAAAATTTTGGTGCCTCTCTCTCTCTCTCTCTCTGTTTTGTACCCTAGATTGGGAGATCGAAGTCTTTCAAGTTTTGCTGCTGTCGGACGCTGTTTACTGCTGGAAGTTGCTGGAAAGGGGTCGAAGATCTGGGAGGCTGACTTGGTGTGGAGGGAAGGTCTGATATATGTCTAGGGTGAAGAGTCTCAAAGAATACTATTGAAAGGAAGAATTATCTTGACTAGGTTTTCCCCTTGAGGGGGGTTTTTCCCTGGCATAGTGCCTACATCTAGTGTCTATTGTTTTATGTGTTGTTGCTTTGGTAATTGCTTGATGGACTAAAAGAAAGAAGATATAAAGAATCATAATAACAAGAAACATCACAAGTAATTATCAAGAATAAGAAAATCTTTCCGCCTTTATGATTTTCTAACAAAATGGTCACTGGTTTTTCGAAGTTCAATGTTTAGTGGGATGGTGCGTGCAAAGGTTGTGCGCTTGGAAAGCATGCCAAAGCAACGTTTCGTAATAGTGAGACCAAGTCCAAGGGAGTGTTGGATTTGGTGTATTTCGATGTGTTTAAAATTGACAGCTTAGGGATGAATTTCTAAAGATAGAAAGTATAAAAATATAAGTTCTAAAAATAGAAACTGTAAAAATAGAAAGTCTCAAGTATGACTTTCCAAAAATAGCAAATCACCTTGCATCAATTGGTAATCAAACATTGTTGATGGAAAATCCCTTTTGATCATCAATCAATCGTAATAATTCAATTTCGACTTAATCATCAATATCATCATTAATATTACTAATATTATTATTATTATTCTTATGATATTATTATATTATTATTAAAAAGAAATTCAAGTCTCTCTCAATCATGAGACTCAATCATGTCATATGTAACTCCCCTCAATTAATGCATATTTCTCTCTCTCTCTCTCTCTTAATGGATTCATACCTCTCTCTCTTTAATGCTCTTACGCATCTCTTAGACTCTTACACACTTTAATGACTCGTCATAAAAAGATTCATTTTACATCTCTTTAATGCATAAGTTACACTTCTCTCCTAAATGCATAAGTTACACTCCTCTCCTTTATGGCATAAGTTACAATCCTATTTTGGAATATGTAAGCCTATTTTGGAATATGTAACTCCTCTTCAAGGCATGCATATTGCTCCTCCTTTATGTCAATAATTCATTGCCCCTCCTATATATATGTGTTTCATATCATCTCACCTCACTTACCTATGCATTTTGAATTCAAACTTGAGAGAGAGTTGGAGAGACTTGAAGGAGATTGTGAGAGAGAGAGACTTGGAGAGTAAGAGCAGATCTTGGAGAACCAAAGTGATTCAGTGTTTGCATCAGCTACTGCTATCAGAGATATTCTTAAGATTTGGGTGAACTTCTTCATTCTCTCTTTGTACTTTGTATCTCTGCTGAACAATTGATTTCTAGTAGAAGAAGACTCTGGTTGGGTTTTTCCCTTGTGGGTTTTTCTCTGTCATTGAGCTAACTTCTCTGTTTCATTGAGTTCTTGGTTGTCTTTCATTATGCAAATGGTTTATATGGTTTATGTTCTATCTACAATTACTTAACTTATTTTGCAGCATAAAGAAGTTCTAGATTTAAGTGATTGTAACATCATAGAACATCAAAATTTCAACATGATATCATAGCTTTGGTGAAGACAAACTCAAGAAGACAAGCTCCATTTGCAGCTCTCTTTTTGTTCGGATATCTCTTGCTGCCAGCTCCATTTGCAACTCTATTTCTGCTGAAATATCTCTTGCTGTCTGCTCCATTGACAACTCTTTTTCTGCTGAAATATCTCTTGTTGTTAGCTCCATTTGTGCTCTTGTTTTGCTGAAATATCTTTTGTTGTTCTTTCTAATTGCTGCTCATTTTTTGTTGAAATATCTCTTCTTTTATTGCTAAATCTTATTGTTGAAATTTTACAATTCAAATTTCATTGCTGAAATTTTGTTGCTGAAATTTCATTGCTATCGTTCTTCCAAGATTTCAAGGAACCCAAGACATGATAATAATTTTGCAGATAGTAATTAAGGTGTTGCATGTTTTTAATAGTTGTGGTTTTGGTACTTGTTAATGCATACAAAAGTAAATAGTAGTTTTTTTTATTTATTTTTATTTTTTTATTTTATTTTATGAGTGTGCAAGAAAGTGTTTTATTGAAAAAAAGTATAATGCATAAAATATTATGAAAAAATAACTGATAGAAATTAAATGCTGAAGATAGGGGGATTTTGACTCTCTCACATGATATGAGAATGGTCATAATCTTATAGGTTTTGGTAATTTTGATATTAAAGTTTACTAACAATAGTGGTTGTAGGTAAGAATCATGACTTTTGCAAAAGATGTAATGATAGTTTTCTAAATTAACCTCTTTTGCAGCGATCAAAGATGGAGTATAACTAATATCATTGCAGACAATGAAGTCAATATGTATAATTATTATTACATTCCGTCACTCTGGGATCAAGATTTGAAAATCTGTATAAAATCAATGGAAGACCTATCCATGCATTGATTCATGATAAGTAATTATCAATATAAACTATGGCACCAAAAGTTCACTCATATTCATTATAAAGTATTACCTCATGTGAGAAAGATGGTTTCCGAAATACTTGAGATTAGAGTGGATCATGATGGAGTTTTGCCAAGTAGTGATCAAGAAGATGCATTTCTTCTGCCAATGACATATGACTTATGGAAAGTGTTAACCTATAGAGGCTGGATCAAGGGAGAGTTAAAAAATTTTCTTCAATCCCAAACTTCCTTCCTTTCAAGTCTTATGTTGTTTCTTTATGTCACTGTCCTTGTTTAGATTTATCTTTATAGATCATTGGTTATTTTTCTTGCATGAGTATTTGAATGATTCTTTCACTAACTTCTTGATAATAATGCGATCAAGAAAAACAAATCCTGAACATCATCAGGGTGCAGAATAGTGCAAGAAGAGTAAACTCCAAGAGGAAGCTGGTGCAAGGATAATGAAAGAGCCACTCTAACATCTAGAAAAAAAAGAAATACATGCATCATCACCAGGTATACTTTCATTATGTTTATTTACTTTGCTACTATTGCTCTTGCTCTTGTTTAGGGATCAACAGGTACATTTGATGAATGTGAGAACCAAGTCCTTTGTATCGAGATTGAGGAAGGTGTCAAGCCATCCCATGACTTGTGTGGACATGAAGTGGACAAGAGCTCAAGACTTCTTCAAATAAGTTGGAATCAAGAAAAAGACAACTGTACTATATAACCCAGAACAAAATGGGTGCTTAAGGATCTTTGCTTGCCCTGTCTACTTTCATGTGCCAAAGGAAAAGAGCACCAAGCTGGAAGCTTCAGGTAAGAAAGGTATGATTGTTCGTTATTATGAAAATTCTAAAGCTTATAGAATAAATGTACTTGGACAAAGAAGTATAAAGTCTAGCAAATATATAACATTTGATGAAGATGCAATTCTTTGAAAAGCCATAGACACTCCTCCTCTTGCTAATGTTGAAAGACAGGATGATGCTTTGGATGCATAAGAAGATCCCAAGCCTGAGCATGATCTTGCTGATGAACCCATGGATCCCATGGACTCCTTGGATCCTTCTCCATGTGCTAGAAAAAGATGATTCTGGTTTCGTGACACTTTCTAGGATGCTGAGAGACATGCTGCTCCCAGAGGAACCTTCAAAGAAAGCAAGAAACCATGCCGATTCCAGGGATATGTTGTAGCCATGAGCAACATTATTCAAGTTGAACCATGCACTTTTGAAGAAGTTGTGAAGGCTCAAGTGTGGAAAGATGCAATGATTGAAGAATATGAGTCCATCATTCATAATGATGTATGGGAAGTGGTTCCAAGACCCCAAGGTAAATCTGTTCTGTCTTCTAAATGGTTGTATAAAATTAAACATGGTGTTGATGACAATATTGAAAAATATAAAGCTAGATTTGTGGCTAGAGGGTTCTCACAGAAAGAGGGAATAGACTATGATGAAATCTTTGCACCTGTTGTCCATTATACAACCATTTGATCTATTGTGGTTCTATTTGCTAGCCAAGGACGGTCCCTTCACCAAATGAATGAGAAGATTTCTTTTCTGCATGACTTCCTCAAGGAAGAAGTATTTGTGGAACAATCGCAAGGCTTTAAAGCACATGACTGGAAAACTCATGTGTTCAGATTGAAGAAACCCTTCTATGGTTTGAAGCAAGCTTCAAGAGCTTGGTATTTCCGCATTGGTAGCTTCGTGATGAAGCTTGATTTTACTAGAAGTAATGCTAATCCAAATCTTTACTTCAAGACAGTCCAAGGTATGCGTTTTGATTTTGGTATTATATGTTTATGATTTATTTATGACTGGTGGTGAACCACTTATCTTCTAGTGGAAGAGGGAGTTAGCTCCTGAATTTGAAATGAAAGATGTCCATTTGATGCACTACTTTCTGGGTCTTGAAGTATGGCACTTTCTCAAGGAAAACATGTTGTCAAGCTACTGAAATGATTTGGTATGACATAATGCAAGTCCATGAATTCTCCAATGGAAATGAATTTCAAGAAGCTATGTGGTGAAGCTGTACGTCTTGATTTGGCAAATCCTTCTGAGTATCGTCAACTGATTAGGGCACTGATGTTCTTAGTGAAAACTAACTGGACATATGTTTTGCGGTCTATACTCTGAGTCAATATATGATTAAGCGATCACATGCACATTGGATTGCTGCAAAGCATGTGTTGAAACTTGATATACCTTCATGGGATCGTCAATCTTGGATTGAGATATACTGCTAAAAATGTAAGACTTCATGGATATACTTATGTTGATTGAGTTGTTAACTCTGCTGATAGAAAGAGCACTTCTAGGTGCTGCTTTAGCTTGGGATTTGCCAAGATCTCTTGGATGAGCAGAATGCAAAAGTCTGTTGCACTGAGCATAGCTGAAGCTGAGTACATTGCTGCTAGCATGGCTAGCTGTGAGGCAGTATGGATGAGGAATCTCTTTGGAGAGCTATTTGAGCAAGTTCTAGACACAACAGTTATATATTGTGACAATAATAGTGGGATTTGTCTTATGTTCCATGACAAGTCTAAGCACATTGAGATCAAATATCACTATATCCGGGGTATGGTGCAGAGAGGAGCAACGAGGTTGCATCATATTGTGATTGATGACCAGATAACTGTCATTCTTACCAAGCCTTTACCGAAAAGAAAGTTCTTGGCTTTTAGAGAGCAACTTGGACTTATGGACGTGACCCTTCCGGGAGGCGATCATAGCTGATCGAGAACAATGAGCTGCCTTTCACCCCTGTCAAAGCTCACAAGATTAAGGGATGATGCCTGAAAGCTCCTGAGGATGAGAGACCTCTTGTGTAGTGTATGCCACAAGAGTAGGCCTCAGTATGCATCCCACCCATAGTTTGGGACGTGGGAAGAGCCACCTATCTGGCCAATATGTGTAGTGCGACTTGTCTATGATGCAGGTGTTCCACCACTTGACATTTAATGAGACCTGGATGTGTGAGATCCTTGTCATGTGTTGACAAGTGGATCCCCCCAAGCAGTGGTGAGCCTTGGATGTGCGAGATCCTTGTCATGTGTTGACAAGTGGATCCCCCTAAGCAGAGTGAGACTTGGTTGTGCGAGATCCTTGTCATATGTTGGCAAGCGACATTGCCCCCAAGTGAATGTAGGGTGATGGATGAATCTCCCTGTTGGGCATGGCCCAACTTGGTCCATTTTGGGTCAAAAGACTCTGCAACTCAAGGAGCGGAGTGTGCGGTCCAGTGAAGATACATTAACTGCACGGAGTTTAGGGGCTTTGGGGTGGATCAAAGCCCCTCTTTTTGTAAAAGGATTGAGTTTATTTGTTAGTTTTTGTCCGCCCATGGTATGTGGACCAGGGTTTTTGTAAGATGTAAAGGCTATATAAAGCAATGTAATATCAAGTCGAAGTCATATCATGTAATCATTGTATGAACGAAAACTGTTGAATATCTGTGTTTAGTCTGTTTTCAGTCTTAGGGAAGGCTTTGCAGCTGTGTGCACGGAGGCCTTGAAGAGTCTGTAGCTGTGTGCGCAGACCACCCGCAGTTGTGTGCGTGGGTCAGAGAAGTATTGTACTGAAGAAGACACATAATTTATAAAGAAAAGGAAGTTTGAAGCATATCTGTGTGTATTTGCGTAATTTTCTTATTATCTGCACTCGAAGTTAATTTATGCATCGTGAAGTCTTTCATGTTGTTTATGTGTTATATTGAGTTGAGTATTGCACAAGGTTGATAAAGGTATAGTGCGCGATAATATTAAGTAATGAATAGAGCATACACTGTGACAATAGATAATTGCATCCGCACAATTTAGAAAGAAGAAGCTTGCAATAGATCCATGTCCTATTGTTCCTCTGGATGCAGAAACCTGGTTCTGACATCCCCCAGTATTGCCTCGGGTGAGACTGCGATCTGCACTGCAGGTTGTTGCCGAAAGGGCCGATAATAGAGGGTTTTGTTGGTGCGCAACTAACTCTGAACCTGGGTGGAAGCCCCTTCAAGGCACACTCCCCTATGATGATTCTTTTTCATTAGTGTGAGACATCATTGTTCTAGATGATACAGAGCAGAGATGAACAAAGATGAGCAGAGAAAGCAAAGATCTTTTCTACAGAAAGAAATTCCTCCCTAGCTAAGAGGGAGTGTTGAAAATTGACAGCTCAGGGATGAATTAATAAAAATAGAATTTCTAAAATTAGAAAGTCTCAAGTACGACTTTCCAAAAATAGCAAATCACCTTGCATAAATTGGTAATCAAGCATTGTTGATGGAAAATCCCTTTTGATCATCAATTAATCATAATAGTTCAATTTCGATTTAATCATCAATATTATCATTAATATTATTATTAATATTAATATTATTTTAATCATAAATCTTTCGGGAAATCACATAAGAAATTTAGGAACAACGCGTTTCGAACTACCAACTGTAGTTCATCATCAGGATAATGGAGACTGACTGATCTGACATCCATATTTATACCCGGAAGAGAGAAGCAACGGTCAAAACCCAAGAAAAATTAAAAATTAAAAACGGTCAAAAATAAGTTTAAAAATATAAAATAAACCAAAATTAAAATTAGCCCAACCTTAAAATTGCAATTTTAAGGTTGGGCTAATTTTAATTTTGGTTTATTTTATATTTTTAAACTTATTTTTGACCGTTTTTAATTTTTAATTTTTCTTGGGTTTTGACCGTTGCTTCTCTCTTCCGGGTATAAATATGGATGTCAGATCAGCCAGTCTCCATTATCCTGATGATGAACTACAGTTGGTAGTTCGAAACGCGTCGTTCCTAAATTTCTTATGTGATTTTCCGGAAGATTTATGATTAAAATTGCTATGGATCACAGAAGCTTGCACTTTCAATTAATATTATTATTATTATTCTTATGATATTATTATATTATTATTAAAAAGAAATTCAAGTCTCTCTCAATCATGTCATATGTAACTCCCCTCAATTAATGCATATGCTACTCTCTCTCTCTCTCTCTTAATGGATTCATTCCTCTCTCTTTAATGTTCTTACACACCTCATAGACTCTCTTACACACTTTAATGACTCGTCATAAAAGGATTCCTCTTACACCTCTTTAATGCATAAGTTACACTCTTCTCCTTTATGACATAAGTTACAATCCTATTTTGGCATATGTAACTCCTCAAGGCGTGCATATTGCTCCTCCTTTATGTCAATAATTCATTGCCCCTCCTATATATATGTGTCTCATATCATCTCACCTCATTTATTTGTGCATTGTGAATTCAAACTTGAGAGAGAGTTGGAGAGACTTGAAGGAGATTATGAGAGAGAGAGACTTGGAGAGTAAGAGCAGATCTTGGAGAGCCAAAGTGATTCAGTGTTTGCATCAACTACTGCTATCAGAGATATTCTTAAGATTTGGGTGAACTTCTTCATTCTCTCATTGTACGTTGTATCTCGATTCTCTGCTGAACAATTGATTTCTAATAGAAGAAGAATCTGGTTGGGTTTTTCCCTTGTGGGTTTTGCCCTGCTCATTGATCTAACTTATCTGTGTCTCATTGAGTTCTTGGTTGTCTTTCATTGTGCATATGGTTTATATGGTTTATGTTCTTTCTACAATTACTTAACTTATTTTGTAGCATAAAGAAGTTCTCGATTTAAGTGCTTGTAACAACATAGAACATCAAAATTTCAACACGATGTTTGTGGTCCTATGTTACTGGAGTCTGTCTTTGGGTTTAGTTATTTTGTGGCTTTCATAGATGACTATTCCAGGAGGACATGGATCTACTCCTGAAGGCCAAAGATGAGGTATTCAGTTAGTTCCAAGAGTTTAAAGCTCTCGTGGAGAACCAAAATGGGAAGAAGATCAATAACCCAAGATCAGACAATGGGGGTGAGTCATCACTAAACTCCAGATGAATCTTTGAGTCTTTCTCTATCAGGAAATGGGGACGAGTTCTGTCTCATCCATTTTAACTCCAATAGTTGCAAGTTAATCCTGTATCTTGGTGATCTTGATGAAATGGTTGGTAACATTATTAGACCTTGACATTTGGATGGATTTGAGCTTGTTCTCAAGATTATCTTCCTGTTCATGTTATCACTCTGGAGCAGGTCCACCAAAGCCTTAAACATATCTCTAGCCGACTGTTTCTCTACCAATTACGAGATCAAATCATTCTTTGTGACATCCATGATCACTTTCTAGGCTATAATGCCCTTATTCTCATGAGTTTCCTTGAGTGCTGCATCTGTTGGTATATGAACAATTCTCTGTGTGATTTCCCATAAGTCATGCTTCTTTAAAAGCAAGGTTACCCTTGCCTTCCAGGACAGGAAGTTAGATGCTCCATACAACTGGTCTTCAAATGTGATACTAGCTATTGCATTCCTAGATTTGCTAAAAATCTTCCATGTGCTAAGTCCTAGCACCCACAAGAATAAACAAACTTTTGCTGTTTTTATGGATCTGCTAAGATCTCCTTTTAGATTTGATAGATATGCTGCAAATGTTTGTGGATCTGTGTTTTGGGCCCTTTAAAACACCCACACAAATTTAATTTTTGCCTAACCTTTGATTGTTATGGCTTCCCTCTTAGCCTCTGAAGAATGACCTATACCAAATCATTGCTGGCTGATCTGTGCAAAACCCAAAAAATGGCCTCCCTCTTAGAGTGCAAGCTCTGATAGCATGTTTAATTTTACTAACCCTAACTACTGGAAGTTTATTACCTAGCAAATCACATGCTATAAATTAATTAACTCCAGATTTACTGTATAAGAGCACTGCTAAGATTCTTAACAGGCAAATAAAATATAAAACAACGGAAGCAAAATTGACCAATCTCATACACCTGCACACAGAAAATTATGCCCTTCAGGTCTGCTGTCCATTAATATCAATTTTACACCATACAAGGGCTTCCCTTCGTGGAATATTAAATGCCCATCGAGGAAAATTACAAACACAAAATACCTGAATTTTTTTCTAGCCGATAAATGTTAGAAAATCATAAAGGCAGAAATATTTTCTTATTCTTGATAATTACTTGTGATGTTTCTTGTTATTACGATTCTTTATATCTTCTTTCTTTTAGTTCATCAAGCAATTACCAAAGCAGCAACACTTAAAACAATAGACACCAGATGTAGGCACTATGCCAGGGCAAAACCCCCCTCGAGGGGAAAGCCCAGTCAAGAAATTCTTCCTTTCAATAGTATTCTTTGAGACTCTTCACCCTAGACAAAGACTAGACCATTCCTCCACACCAAGTCAGCCTCTAGAATTTTGACCCCTTTCCAGCAACTTTGACTAGGCAACAACTTGGGGCAACATGCAACTTCCGGCAATAGTGAAACTTGGGAGACTTCGATCTCCCAATCTAGATCACGAAACAGAGACAGAGAGAGGCACCAAAATTTCGATTTTTCCTTTCTCCTTAGACTTCCCCAAACTCGTACTTTTGGCTTTCCAGCAATAGACTTCGAACTTTTCCCAGCTAGAAGAGATATTGAACTTCTTGTGAGAGAGAGTGCTCCAAATGAATTTGATTTGCTTGTATTTATAGGCTCCATGTGAGGTCGAATTAGGGTCCTTTAGGCCGACTTGATCTCTTCTAGGCTGACTTGATGTCGAGGATACATAAATCATATTTAACTCAATACTAAACCTTCTTACATGATTCAAAAGCCTAAGAAGGGTCTCTTTAAAAGTACAATGACTCTACTAAACCTTTTTACATGATTCAAAAGCCTAAGAAGGGTCTCTTTAAAAGTACAATGACTCTATTGACTCATAATAAATCCTAGAAGTCCTCAATGGGGACTTTGACCTAAAACAAGGTGACCCAAGGATGAAACCCATGCTTTAGTAAGTCACAATAATAATATTAATTTTTTTTCTTTCTTTTTGTTATCACTAGGCTGGCACCAATTGGGCTATTCAATGGGCAACCTAATGCAACTATTTCAAACCACTTTGGAATGAAAGTTGGCCCTTCCAGTCAGAGAGGGCTCTCTCAAAGAAAACAAATGAATATTCAAGATGAAACTTATGTTGCAGATGACTAACTTTGTACTATTTGTGTTTTAAGTGATTTTGCAAGTGGAAGATGTATGAAAGGCTACCATTGGGCATGGAGTCAGCTGTGGGACTTCAATCTCAAGCAAATGTATTTCATGGAAGCTGAGACAATTAAGCTTAAAGATAACTTTTTACAACATACACATAACACATGAAGGAAATTGGAGCATAATACTATGAATTCCAAGTAATCATGAGAATATGAAGTTGATGATAATATCAGAAATGGAAAAAACACAGACACATAAGCTTAAAAGAAATCTCAGGTCTGAAAAACACTTTTGCAATTGTATATTAGCTTGGTGAAATCAAATTACATAATAGTCCTCTCATCTACATTCATCAAGCCCCCAACCCTCTCAAAATAAACCTCTCATTTATAGAGTGAGATCTCTGTTACAACTGTCTGCCACCTGGGCTAGACTTCGATACTGACCTAGAGACCTAATTCAACTAATATTACATCATTTTGAGGAATAATAGGGATATTTTCTGTTTTAGTAGAGTTGGTAATAAAAAAGGACTCTAAGACCCTTAATTACTTAAACAAAATGTCTAACAACCCATGTTTGTCATCCCTATCGAATCAAACTGCCATGTTGAGGTGGCCAACTGATACACTGGATTTAAGGTCTTCATAAAACTGATTTGATGATGAGCTGTGCTAGTTAGTCATGTCAGCGATTTGGAGTGGATTGCTAAGCTGCCCCATTAAAAATGGTCAACCCTAGATGCTCTGCTTTTATGGATTTAAAAATAACCCAAATACTGATATTTTGCCTTGAATATTCTACTGTTGCTAATGCTGACCTTTTAACTGTCATCCGTCTTTTAATGCCCAATCTTTGGCTTTGAATTGCTCGATCTAATTACCACTAAAAACACATTTCTGACCAAGCATTTGAGAATTGACACCAGTAGATTGTGCATTCACTCCTTTCATCTTCCACAAATTTTAATTATTAAACCTAGTTCATAGCTTTGGAGGAGTTGAATGGTGGTGGGCTCTGCTTCTGTGCTTTGCTGGAGTTTTGGAATAATTAGGAAACATTGTGAGTAGATAGAATGGCAGAAACGATTTGTTTGACAGTGAAGAGTGAAGTTTTAAACAAGGTGAATGGTGAACGTTAATAGGTTGTTAATTTTGGGAAACCAGGTCCAAACTCCATGTTGCACTCCTCATATGACGATGGTCATATTTTTGTTGGATTCCTCTTTCGAAGAGGCGCAAGATTGATCTAAAGATCGATGAGCAAAACATTTATTTTGAATTTATTTTCCACATGTGCAAGGTCGGCCAGATTTGTAATGTAGGCTCACATGCCTAATGGATGTGTCACACACCCTCATTGATGGATATAAATTGGAGAGACTTGGAGGTCATTTTTTCATCAACTCATCACACATTCTCTCATTGTGATCTGATTGGTTCAATAGCCTTTGGAGGCCTTTTTCCCCTCACACGTGTGGAGCGAAGCTGCTGTTTTCTACGGATCTGTTTAGGGCTTGTTGCTGCAGTGTTGACCAGCGTTGACCATGGTCAACACTTGGTCGTTTGACCTCAAAATTCTGCCAAAAATCTGATTTTGAGAGGCCGTACTGCTGGGCACTAAAATCAAGGAAATTCGAGCTGTTTGACCGAAGCCCTAATTTGTTGCGTTGACTTTTCTGTTGTTGTCATGCGTTGACTTTGGGTTGACCAACGTTGACTTGTGATGAGCTGTCTTTGAGGGTTGTGGGTGTGACACATGGAAGATTGGCTGACCGAGAAAGACTTTGTTGGTTGAAGCATCTTGTTGACTGTCATAACGCCACAATATCTCATATCTTTGCTGGACAAAAGGAATTGTAATTCTGATCTATATTTGGCTTGTCTTTTGTTGATCTATTATTGTGTTCTATCAACATTTTACTTTCATGTTTATGTGATTGCTATATTGTATCGGGCCTAAGAAAGATTGAAGTAAAATTGCATCAAGCATAGAACACCATGGTTATCTAAATTTAACATGGTATCAGAGTTGAGGTGAAGACAAAGTCCAAAAGTCCAAGTTGGTGTTAGAAGCAATCACTGAAGGAAGAAATTGTATCGAGGACCAATGGCCTCCTCAACCTACAAGGGTTTCAAGGTTGATGATAAATTAAATGATAAGTCTGATTATCATGCATGGAAGATGTCCTTGGATTTGGTGCTAGAAGATCAAGATGTCATGGACTATGTGCAGGGGAAGATTCAAGAGCCTCCATCAAATGCAGCTGCTGCTATGAAGACAAAGTATAGAAAAGGGGAATTCAAGGCAAAGATGATTATCCAAGATTCTATTCATAAGCACTTGGTTGCTTACATTTCTGTGCTGAACACACCTAAAGAGATGTATGATAAGCTAGTGACCATGTTCAGGGTTAGCAATGCTAATCAAATCATTTTCTTCAACAATCAATTGAAGAATATCAAGAAGGGCAAGGATGAATCTATTCAATCCTATTTTGTGAGGTTCACTGAAATCAAGAATAACCTCCTAGCTATTGGGGAAGCAATATTTGATCGAGAGATGGTTCTTATTGCACTTGGAGGTCTCCCCTGTGATTGGCATGTATTCAATACCACTATTCTTAATAATAATGTGATTCCTGATTTTGATGAAATATTGATGAGATGCACTCGAGGAAAAAAGAATGATGGAGTATGCCTCTAATGGTAATGGAAGTGACCCTACTGCCTTCACCGCTCATGCAAAGAAGAAGAACCATGGTGGCCCGAGAAATCAAAACCATGGTAGAGCGGGGCCCAAAGGAAGGAAGGAAGGGAAGATGTTACACTTGTAACAAGACTAGTCACTATGCAAGAGAGTGCCCTAACAGAAGGGACTCTCCCAGGGATGATGACAACAACAACTCGAGAGGGAATGGCAAGAACAACAGGTTCAAAGGAAAAAGGAAGGCTCCCTTTGATCATAGTGGAAATGGGCAACCTTTCAAGAGGTCAAGAAATTCTAGGTACGATGAGTCTAATGTTGTTGATAATAAGAGAAATGAATTTATTCTTGTATCTGCCCTCTCTGCTGCATCTCCACCCGACACCCTGGATGTCTGGTTGATTGATAGTGGTGCTTCAAGGCACCTCACTGGTTATAAAGAAGCCCTCTCTGATTTGGTTGAGAAGGATACTAATCTGAAAATTATCCTTGGAGATTATGCCACCTATCCTGTGAAAGGGATAGGGACTTGTTGAGATTTTGTGTATTTGGGGTAGCATCAGTTGTGCTCTAGGTCCCAAATTTTGAGGAAGGACTAGAGTTCACCTGATCTACAAGACCCAGAATGGATTTGAGAAATTTCATCCGGTTTAGGAGATATTAAATTAATTAATTATTTTAATGTATTTCCTAAGTTAAAACTTAGGAAAATAAAATAATTAAAGTGAATTTAATTAAACATGTGATGAAATTGTCTTAAGTCACACGGATCAAGCTTTCTTTTAATCTTAGCCATTGATTAAAGATTTAATCTTGGCCGTTGATTTGTCAACGAGAAAAGTATAAAGGAAAGGCTTGGGGTCATTTGTAAAACACACAGAGGCAGAGCACTGAAGCTAAGTTGAGATTCTAGGGCGGGGTTGCTAAGAATTCTCAGAAGATTTTAGGGCGGGGTTGCTAAGAATTCTCAGAAGTGTTTCAGTTGCAGAGATGGGAATTTAGACCAAGGGGATGATCTGATCCCGGGGTCTAGAATACACAAGAGACAGAGAAGAGATCAGGAAAGACAACGTAGAGGAAGGCAGCAGCAGACGACAGTAGCAACAGCAGCAGCAGCAGACGGCAGCAGCAATAGACGACAGCAGCAGACGACAACAACAGCAGACGGTAGCAGCAGCAAGGACAACGTGATTTTTCAGGAAGCCCTTTAGGGGTTATGCAGAGACCCTTAGGGGCAGCGTAGTGACTGTGTCACCCAGTCTGGGTAACGCAATCCCTCCCAGTGGCAGCGCTGAGCATTTGGAGGCCTTCAAAGGCTGACGCAGTGTCTTTCAGGGGCAAATCTAGGGTTTCTAGGCCTAGATCTGGCTGAGTTCTGTAAATCTCGTTTGAGGGTGTGGATCAATCAGTATTGTTGGTTTTAGATCAGCCAGGTGCTGCAAATCTAGAGTTTTCTCTGTAGGGTTTTCCAGATCTGGAACCCAGAGTTGTGTATTCAAAAATATTCTTAATAATAGAGCCCTCTAGTAGCCAGAGACCGGTTTTCCCACATTGGGTTTTTCCAGGGACAGTTTGTCCGAAATAACTGTGTCACTTTGTCTATGTGTGCATGTGCTTATTCTAGATCTGAATTGGTAGAGATCTGTTATGTGTTTTGCTTTGATGTTAACTTGAATTTATTCCGCCTGATAACTTGTATAAGTAGGAGAAGCTTAACTTAGGTTAATGTAAATAATTTTTTCGTAGCTAAACCAGAGGGAATACAAAAGAGGAAAGAGAGTAACTATGCTAGAAGAAATAGGACGACAATAAAGAATGACGACAAAGAAGAGACGACAACACAAAGACAGCATCTGAACAACAACAAGGACAACGTGATTTTTCAGGAAGCCCTTTAGGGGTTACGCAGAGACCCTTAGGGGCAGCGTAGTGATTGTGTCACCCAGTCTGGGGTAACGCAATCCCTTCCAGTGGCAACATTGAGCATTTTGAGGCTTTCAAAGGCTGACATAATGTCTTTCAGGGGCAAATTTCTAGGCCTAGATCTGGCTGAGTTTTGTAAATCTCGTTTGAGGGTGTGGATCAGTCAGTATTGTTGGTCTTAGATCAGCCAGGTGCTGCAGATCTAGAGTTTTCTCTATAGGGTTTTCCAGATCTGGAACCCAGAGTTGTGTATTCAAAAATATTCTTAATAATAGAGCCCTCCAGTAGCCAGAGACTGGTTTTCCCACATTGGGTTTTTCCGGGGACAGTTTATCCGAAATAACTGTGTCACTTTGTCTATGTGTGCATGCGCTTATTCTAGATCTGAATTGGTAGAGATCTGTTATGTGTTTTGCTTTGATGTTAACTTGAATTTATTCAGTTGATAACTTGTATAAGTAGGAGAAGCTTAACTAGGTTAACAGAAATAATTTTTGCATAAGAATTAAGATTCAGAAATTTCTATAGGATTGTGACCCTCCATCTATCTCAAGGTCATGTCCTCCGATTACAAGATGTGTTGTAGGTACCTGATTTGAAGAAGAACCTTATGTCCATCTCGGCAATGGAAGACAAAGGGTTCAAGGTGGCATTCGTTGATGGAAAGGTACGTATCTGGAAGAAGAACTTCAAGGAAGCTCTTTCTATTGGTTTTAAAGTTGATACACTCTACCAGGTTGGAGGAAGTCCATTGGGGGCTATGTCATGTTATACAACTCTTCAAATAGAGTTATGGCACTGGAGGTTTGCACACCTTCATTACAAAGCCCTTCCCGAAGCAAGGAAGGTGGTGGCAGGGATGCCCGAATTTAGAGATGATCATGAAGGTATATGATAGGGTTGTGCCGAAGGGAAGCATACAAGGGAACCATTCCCCTCAAGTGTCACAAAGACAACTGATATCTTGCAGTTGATACATTCTGACTTATCTGGTATGCTACCCATGACATCCTTGGGATGATGTTCCTATTACATGACTTTTACAGATGACTTCTCTCGCAAGACCTGGATATATTTTTTGAAGAAGAAGGACGAAGCATTCAATTGGTTTCGTACCTTCAAGGCCTTGGTGGAAAATCAAAGTTTTGAGGACCGACAATGGGACAGAGTATGAGTCAAATGAGTTTAATGACCTTTGTAGAAGCTGACATTAAGAGGGAGACCACAAATGCGTACACTCCTGAGCAAAATGGTGTTGCTGAAAGAAAGAACAGGACCATTGTGGAAGCTGCCCGCGCCTTGCTATGTGACCAAGGTCTTCGAAGTTTCTATGGGGAGAAGCTGCGAACACTGTTGTGTATGTTCAAAATAGATGCTTGCATTCCGCTTTGGACTCCAAAACTCCTGAAGAAGTCTTCTCTGGTAAGAAACCTAATGTTTCTCATTTTAGAGATTTTGGTTGTCCTGTTTACTTTCATGTGCCGAAAGAAAAGAGAAGCAAGGTGGATGCTTCTGGAAAGAAGGGAATGTTTGTGGGCTACAGTGAAACTTCGAAGGCATATAGAATCTATGTGCTTGGTCAAAGAGAAGTGGAGATATGCCACGATGTCACATTCGATGAAGATGTTGCCCTCAAGAAAGTGAGAAATCTTCCTAGCTCCAAGGAAGAAAAAGAAGATGAAGAAGCAGGGAAGCAGGAAGAGCCAAAGGATGACCTGATGCCCGATGTTGAAGGACCTATGGATCCCATTGATCCACCTCCTTCAAATAAGAGAAGACCCTCATGGCTCAGGGATACTCTTGCAGATGCCGAGAGACATGTTGCCCCAAGGGGGACATTTCGTGAAAGCAAGAAGCCGAAGAGATACCAAGGGTATCTAGCAGCCATGAGTACGATAGTACAATCTAAGCCTGGATCATTTGAAGAAGCCGTAAAGCATCAAGTTTGGAAGGATGCTATGCACGAAGAATATGAGTCCATTATGAAAAATGATGTCTGGGAAGTGATCCCGAGACCGGAGGACAAATATGTTGTCACCTCGAAATGGCTCTATAAGATCAAGCATGGATATTATGGAAGTGCTGAAAAGTACAAGGGAAGATTTGTTGCCTGAGGCTTCTCTAAAAAGGAAGGCATAAAATATGATGATATATTTGCCCCTGTGGCCCGCTATACCACCATCCGATCTATTATTGCCCTTGCTGCAACGCAAGAATGGAGTCTACATCAGATGGATGTGAAGATTGATTTTCTGAATGGTTCTATAAAGGAAGAGGTGTATGTGGTGCAACCTTTGGGGTTTGAAGTCCGAGATAGAGACACCCATGTATGCAGGTTGAAGAAAGCCCTCTATGGGCTGAAGCAAGCCCCCAGGGCTTGGTACGAGAGGATAGATAGCTACTTGATGAAGCTGGGCTTCACTCGAAGTAATGCTGATCCGAACCTCTATTTTAAGGTTGATAGAGAAAGGCCTGTCATTCTGGTTCTCTATGTGGACGATCTCTTCCTGACAGGTGCTGACGCTCTCATTCATCAGTGTAAGAGGGAGCTAGCTTCCGAGTTTGAGATGAAAGACCTAGGACTGATGCACTACTTCCTAGGCTTGGAGGTCTGGCAGAGGCCAGGCGAGATTTTCCTTTCTCAAGGAAAATATGTCGTGAAGCTGCTGGAGAGATTTGGTATGGTGGACTATAAGTCTGTGTCGACATCGATGGAACTCAACTTCAAGAAGTTGTGTGGAAATGCTGCTGGGCCCGTGCTAGCAAATCCTACAGAGTATCGACAACTCGTGGGGGCCCTGATGTTCTTAGTGAACTCCCGTTTGAACATATGTTTTGCAGTGAACCCTTTGAGTCAACATATGGTTGATCCTCATCACATTCACTGGATTGGTGCCAAGAATCTGTTGAGATATCTTCGGGGCACAATCAACCATGGGCTGAGTTACACTGTCTGCAGTTTGAGACTCATGGATATTCTAATGCCGATTGGGCTGGTAGTGTGGTGGATCGCAAGAGCACATCTGGATGTTGCTTCACCTTGGGTTCTGCTTCGATATCTTGAATGAGCAGGAAGCAGAAGTCGATGGCTTTGAGCACCGCTGAGGCCGAATACATTGCAGTGAGAATGGCCTGTTGTGAAGCTGTTTGGTTGCAAAAGCTCTTCAGTGCGCTGTTTGGGCATGTGCTAGATACCACCGTTATCCTTTGTGATAACCAGAGTGGGATTCGTCTTTCAGAGAATCCCATGTTCAACGATCGATCCAAGCATATTGATATCAAGTACCACTTTGTCGGGGACATGGTACAACGAGGCGCCGTAAGGCTCGATCATATAGGAACTGATGAGCAGGTTGCAAATATTCTCACAAAGCCCCTGGGGAAGGTCAAGTTCCTAACCTTCCGTGAGAAGCTTGGAATCGTGGAAAGACCCTATTCTGAGGGTCCTGATTGAGTTGGACTATGAGCTCTGGGAGCTCCAGGGGGCTTGGGGATAGCTTCTTGGAGCTATAAGCACATATGGGGCTAGGCTTGCCAAACCTTGTTGTGCCCCGCACACATCTTACCCATGGAGTTTTAGACTCATGGGAAGTACCTCTCATTTCGCCAATGAGGTGGGAAATGTGGATAGAGACCAATAGCAAGACCGATGGACACATCGAAGATTTCCATACTCTCTATGTCTAGGATGGCACATGTCCAACACCTTGATCTGGGATCAAGTATGATGAGGTTTTTACCTCTAAATTGACTTCGGGTTAGTATGAGACTCTTTTTGAGTCCGAGAGAGGTTTTTACCTCTAAGCTGACTTCAAGTCAGCTGAGTGTGATGACTTTGTGACTCACCTTTTGTTCTATCTGAGATCGAGAGCCAGCAAAGCAAGTTACGGCAAGATGACGCACGATGTTTGGTGAAAGTACATGATGGAACTGATGGATGGCACTTGTGGACAAATGGAGTTCTCCCTAGTTGAGAGGGAGTGTAATTTTGGCCAACTAGGTCCAAACTCCATGTTGCACTGCTCATATGACGATGGTCTTATTTTTGTTGGATTCCTCTTTCAGAGAGGTGCAAGATTGATCTAAAGATCATCTTGTTTGGATGAGCAGAACCTTGTTTGGATGAGCAAAGTTGGCCAAATTTGTAATGTAGGCTCACATGCCTAATAGATGTGTCACACACCCTCATTGATGGATATAAATTGGAGAGACTTGGAGGTCATTTTCTCATCAACTCATCACACATTCTCTCATTGTGATCTGATTGGTTCGATAGCCTTTGGAGGCCTTTTCCCCCTCACACGTGGAGCGAAGCTACTGTTTTCTGCGGATCTATTTAGGGCTTGTTGCTGCAGCGTTGACCAGCTTTGACCGTGGTCAACCCTTGGTCGTTTGACCTCAAACTTCTACCAAAAATCCGATTTTGAGAGGTTGTACTGCTGGGCACTAAAATCGAGGAAATCCAAATTGTTTGACCGAAGCCCTAATCTGCTGCGTTGACTTTTCTATTGTTGTCATGTGTTGACTTTGGGTTGACCAACGTTGACTTGTGATGAGCTGTCTTTGAGGGTTGTGGGTGTGACACATGGAAGATTGGTTGACCAAGAAAGACTTTGTTGGTTGAAGCATCCTGTTGACTGCCGTAACGCCACAATATCTCATATCTTTGCTGGACAAAAGGAATTGTAAATGTGATCTATATTTGGCTTGTCTTCTGTTGATCTATTATTGTGTTCTATCAGCATTTTACTTTCATGTTTATGTGATTGCTATATTGTATCAGGGCTAAGAAAGATTGAAGTAAAATTGCATCAAGCATAGAACACCATGGTTATCTAAATTTAACATAGGCGCGACATGATTTATTATGAAAACGTTACAGTTAACGGATATGCTAACAATAAATGGTAATAAAGAGACACATGGCAATTTATCATTGGAAGGTGAAATGACATGTGAGTGATGACGAGATGGCGGGAGTAAGTTAAATAGTCAAAGAGTGGTTTTGAAGCCTACTCGGGGGGGGGGGGGCGAATGGTAAGTGGAATTGAGGGGGGGGGGGGGGGTGCAGTCTCAAGTTTCAACTGGAGAATGACACGTAGCGGCGGTAATTTTGAGAAACAACTTTACCCGGACTCCCCCCCCCCCCCCGTGAATATCATTCGGAAACACTGGGGGGTGCGGGTTTGGATGCACGCCGTTGATTTGAGCGCATAAGATCTTGGCCCTTCAAATTTGCAAGATCTTTATTTCACGTGCCAATATCATGTCACTTTATTACATAATGGATTAACCATATAAATATATGATTAACACTTTAAAACATACTTTATTCTATTTTCATGCATGATATTTTTTTTTTCTTTGACATGACCCCTATCACATATAAAATGACCTTCAAGAAGGGCATGTGCATTTTTTTTTAAATTTGAATTTCAAAGACCTTATTCAAATCTAATTGACTCAACCTAATTAACTTAAGAACAACTCTAATGGTTATCATGGATAACAGTGGTTCCAATGGGGATGCTGCGCCCCTGTGGTGCAGCAAAGAACCAACAGCTCCAGTGCCTTATTCATTGGGAAGTTCCCAACCACTTGTCATATTCTTCAGCCTGCATCCCACCCTTGACATGGTCTTGAAGCAAAAACACTGTACGAGCCAAAACTTGCAACTACAACCTTTAAACTAAATGCTGAAAGAGATGCTTGCCCAACAAGCTTATTTATGTTCATACCAATCCTACTCTAATAGCTGAAAATCCACCTTCTTAACTCAAGCAATATGAAACCTCCAGTATAACCAGTCAAGGAGCTGATCCAACACGTGGGCTTCTTGATTGTGCTTGAATAGAATCAGAAATGGATCATATATTGGCAACTGAAAATGAATTTTGGATCCATAACCTGAAGTTATAAATGAAAGAAACTCCACCTTCACTGATGACTGAAATAAGCTTACCAAAGGATCTTGATAATCATGAAAAATCTCCTCTTTTGATGAAAGCAGCAAATCAACAAAAGGATCCTTGAAAACACTGAAAAGTATCCTGTCTTGATGATCCAAAGGATAATCTTCATTCATAATTGCAGGTTGTCTTTGTTTTATGCCTTCATTTTCAACATCATTCTTAAGATAGGACTCTGACTGTTCATGAAAATCTTCAATGGGAGCAACCACATCATGTGTGACATGGATGTTTAAAAATGACTTTTATGCATTACAATGAGAACTTCATGTATATCATCAAGCAAAAACATAAATTTTTGATCATTTAAATCTGTAACAAGACATTTTGGGACAACAACTTGTGGATCAAAATGTTGTTGATTATTGTCTATAAGTGCTTCCTTATGACAGTGTTCAAGCATACTCGAGGAATCAACCTCCTCCTCATGATCAAAGGAAACATGTTTTACATAAACTTCTCTTTGCTCCTGCCCATTTTCATGTTGCTCAACATTCAACTCTTTTTTCTCACTATGCTTTGAAAGTTTTTCATATGCTCGAGGATTATCTAAAAGTGAACTTTCATCACATGTTACCTCATTGTTCAGAATTTTCATGCATGTATTTTCAACAACCTGATCTTGATGAGTTTCTTCTTGACATAAAATCTCAGAAAAGGAATGGGCTGAAAAACAATTTGAATGATTTGGCTCATACCTTTGACTGCATATAGATTGACAAGGCTGCAAATCCTCATAAATTTCATGTAATATGACTTGACTGTCAAATCGCTGATCCATTTCATCTTCAATTAAATAAGAGACATCTACTTGCTAGAAAATTTCTTGATCACCATGTCAACTAGCTTGTGAAGAAAATTCATAAAGTGCCTCTAATATTTCCTCATCATCCATACATTCTATATCATCATCAATACTTTTAATATATTGAATGAAGCCTTTCCAAAGATTACAACAATCTTGAAACAATGATGATGAAGGATGAGATTTCTCATAATGTTTCAAAAATATGCTATGGAAGTCTTTAAGAGAACACAAGCTTCCTGATTCCAACCCTTCATACCATACTCTAGCTTTGTCTTCTAGGGTAGCCATAAACATCTTCATGAGACAATCCTCAGGGAACTCAATCCTTAGTCTACATACATGTATATGGAATTTAACCAAATGCAGACCAACATCATCTTTCTTTTCATCTTTGAACATTGGAAGATGGGTTGACCAATCAACACAGGGCATAGGATTTGGAAAACCATAGATGTGAGATCTATCCATAGGAGCATACCTGGGATTTATTCTTGCAGTAGAACTCGTCTTGGAATTTCTTCAAGCTACTGATCTTCAAGTAGTGGAGTCACCCTGAAGCTATGAATTTCCGAATTCTTCAAGAATGGAGTCGCCAAGGTAGAAGTACAGCCTTCGAGTTGTCTGATCTCTTGCTACCTTCAAGAGCTCAGTTACATTGATTGGAATCAATTACCCAGGATAATGCAGCTTCGAACTCCCGACAGACACACCAAAATGTTATCACTAGGTTGGCACCAATTGGGCTGTTCAATGGTCAACCTAATGCAACTATTTCAAACCACTTTGGACTGAAAGTTAGCCCTTCCAGTCAGAGAGGGCTCTCTCAAAGAAAACAAATGAATATTCAAGATGAAACTTATATTGCAAATGGCTAACTCTGTACTATTTGTGTTTTAAGTGATTTTGCAGGTGGAAGATGTATGAAAGGCTACCATTGGGCATGGAGTCAGCTATGGGACGTTAATCACAAGAAAATGTATTTCATGGAAGCTGAGGCAATTAAGCTTAAAGATAACTTTTTACAACATACACATAACACATGAAGGAAATTGGAGCATAATACTATGAATTCCAAGTAATCATGAGAATATGGAGTTGATGATAATATCAGAAATGGAAAAAACACAGACACATAAGCTTAAAAGAAATCTCAGGTCTGAAAAACACTTCTGCAACGGTATATTAGCTTGGTGAAACCAAATTACATAATAGTCCTCTCATCTACATTTATCAACCCCCCAACCCTTTCAAAATAAACCTCTCATTTATCGAGTGAGATCTCTGTTACAAAGGGCTGCCACTTGGGCTAGACTTCGATACTGACCTAGAGACCTAATTCAACTAGGATTACATCATTTTGAGGAATAATAGGGATATTTTCTGTTTTAGTAGAGTTGGTAATAAAAAAGGACTCTAAGACCATTAATTACTTTAAAAAAATGTCTAACAACCCATGTTTGTCATCCCTATCGAATCAAACTGCCATGTTGAGGTGGCCCACTGGTACATTGGATTATGGTCTTCATAAAACTGATTTGATGATGAGTTGTGCTGTTTAGTCATGTCAGCCATTTGGAGTGGATCGTTGAGCTGCCCCATTAAAAATGGTCAACCCCAGATGATTTGCTTTTATGGATTTAAAAATAACCCAAATACTGATATTTTGCCTTGAATATTCTACTGCTGCTAGTGTTGACCTTTTAACTGTCATTCGTCTTTTAATGCCCAATCTTTGGCTTTGAAATGCTCGATCTAATTACCACTAAAAACACATTTCTGACCAAGCATTTGAGAATTGACACCATGAGATTGTGCATTCACTCCTTTCATTTTCCACAAATTTTAATTATTCAACCCAGTTCATAGTTTTTGAGGAGTTGAATGGTGGTGGGTTTTGCTTCTGTGCTTTTTGGAGTTTTGGAATAATTAGGAAACAATGTGAGTAGATAGAATGGCAGAAAAAATTTGTTTGACAGTGAAGAGTGAAGTTTTAAACAAGGTGAATGGTGAACGTTAATAGGCGCAGGATGATTTATTACAAAAACGTTACGGTTAACGGACATATTAACAATAAATGGTAACAGAGAATAAAGAGACACATGTCAGCTCATCATTGGAAGGTGAAATGACATGTGAGTGATGATGAGATGGCGGGAGTAAGTCAAATAGTCAAAGAGCAGTTTTGAAGCCTACCCAAAGGGGGGTGCGTCTTCAAGTTGTATTATTGAGTAGCGGCGGTGATTTTGAGAAACGACTTTACTCGGACCCCCTCGTGAATATCGTTCGGAAACACTGGGGGGTGCGGGTTTAGATGCGCGCCGTTGATTTGAGCGCATAAGATCTCGACCCTTCAAATCTGCAAGATCTTTATGTCACGTGCCAATATCATGTCACTTTATTACATAATGGATTAACCATATAAAAATATGATTAACACTTTAAAACATATTTTATTCTATTCTCATGCATGATATATATATATATATATATATATATATATATTTTTTTTTTTTTTTTTTTTTGACATGACCCCTATCACATGTAAAATGACCTTCAAGACCCCTCACATGTGCATTCTTTTTTTTTTTAAATTTGAATTTCAAAGACCTTATTCAAATCTAATTGAATCAACCTAATTAACTTAAGAACAACCCTAATGGTTATCATGGATAACACTTTTGACAAGTACATTTCAAGATGACTCAAACACATTAAATGAAGACCGAACCTAGTTACATTTTCCAACACTCCCTCTTGACTAGGGAGGTATTCATCATATACAAATACAATGGAAGATCTCATACTATATGAACAATGAAGAACTTTAGGTATCGCAATGCCATAGACTAGATTCCTGACCAGGGAAATCTATCCATTGATCTCTCAACAATTTAGGCACCGCATTGCCATGAACTAGATTCTTGACCAGGGGAATCTATCCATGTGGGACTAAGATGGACTCAAGATTTCAACCCTTTTAGGTACCATTAGGCTTACTTGCTAACCATCAACCCAGGGATCCAGGTGTGTATCCAAAATCAGAGTTCTTTAATCAACACAACATTTCCAACTTCGGGACCTAGACATCAACACAAAGTGCCGACCAAATGTCCTCCCAGGAAATTCTTCCTTACAAAGTCTCAACACTCCTTGATCCAACAAATCATGGATGACCAATCTCTCCCAATCAAACTGATTGGTAACCAACATGCTATCAAATCCTTCGAGAGATTTACTTGTACATAGACAACCCCAATCAATAATATACTTTCACATGTACATAAACAAATACAAACCTCAGGGGTCTTTCAGACACCTTGATGTTGCTTCTCAACTTTTCATAGTAGGACTATCAACCGAATCTTCTTGACAAAAGATTCATTTCATCATACTCTTTCCTTCTCCTACTTCTCATGCAACAACATATCCTCCAAAATTCATTCTTCAATCAAAACCAAGCTATGCCCTGTTGAGATTTTGTATAGTTGGTGTAGCGTTGGGTGTGCTCTAGCCCTGAAATTTTGTGGAGAGGCTAGGACACACTTGAACTCCAAAACTCAGAAAGTGTTTTGAGAAATTTTAGTTGGTGTTCAAGTTATTCAAATAATTAATTATTTTTATGGATTTCCTAAGTCTAAACTTAGGAAAATTAAATAATTAAAATGAATTAATTAACACATGTGCTGAAATGTTCTAAAAGACACGGATCAAACAGTCTTTTAATCTCGTCCGTGGATGAGATCATCGAAAAAGTATAAGAGAAAGGCTTGAGGGTCGATTGGAGACACACACACAGTTGCAGAGCTGAAAAATAGATCTGGAATTCTAGGGCAGGGTTTTCTAAGAATTTCCGGAGGGATTTTTTGCAGCGAGGGGTAGTATTGACTGAGGGGATGATCTGATCCTTGAGCAAAGAGTCAGTAAGAGGCAGAGGAGCAGCAACAAGGACAACGTAAAGAAGCAACTACGCAGGTGTTGCGCAGCCGCTATGCAGGTGCTACGCAGGACAGCGCAGAGGCTCCAGAGGGCTTCAGAAATTACACAGAGGGTCTCCAGGGCCAGCGTAAGGCCTGCGTCACCCTCTCAGGGGTTACGCAATCCCTCTCTGGGCAATGCAGTGGCATTCTGGGGCTAGCAGGGCTGACTCTGGGCTTCAAGGGCAGCGTTGGGGTTTCTAGGGCCAGATCCGGGTTGAGTCTTGTAAATCCCGTTTGAGGGTGTGGATTAGTCATATATTTGGTCCTAGATCTACAGGTTAGCTGCAGATTTAATTTCTTTTATTCTCTATCGGGTTTTCCAGATCTGGAACCCAGATTTACTGTACTCAAAATCTACTTAATAAAATAAACCCTTATATCTGCTACACCGGTTTTCTCGCTTTGGGTTTTTCTAGGGACTTATGTCCAAAAATCCGTCTGTCACTTTGTTGGATGAGCATATTATTCAGTAAATGATCTGCATGTGTAGACTGTAGTTGTGTTTATTTCAGTATTTTCTGAATCTAATTTCTGGAAATAACTTGTAATAATCTAAAATCAAGTTGGAGAAATAAACCATGATACTGAAGTAGAATTTTCACATGGTATCAGAGCGATAGCAGATCAAGCTGAATCTCCAGCAATCTGCTGAAGAATATTTTTTCTGCAGGGTGGCAGAAGAAGCAGCAGATCTGGAAAGGGCAACTTGACAACAGAAGAACGCAAATCCAAGAAAGAACATCGCTGAACCTGCAGAAGGCCATCAGGCTTACGTAGAGCCTTCCTAGGCCAGCGTAAGGACTGCATCACCTACTCTGGGGTTAGGCAGTCCACTTCTCAGCAACGCTGGGCCAGTTAGTGAGACGCAGTACAATCATTTCTTCAGCGATAGTAAATTTTGCCAAGATCCAGAAGCAATGCTTCAGATCTTTAGCAGTGCTAGTGTGGTAGTGATTCTGCAGGTGCAGAATTGTGCCTAGCTAAGTCAACAAAGGCGGGAGGAAGACAATTACTCAACAAATCTGAGCCAAACACATCCGAGATTCGATCAGGAGGATCGAAGAGTGCTGTCCGATTGTGTTTGGGTGAAATATTTCCAGGAGGGAAATCAACCTTCAGTAGAAGCAGTTACTAGAGGGTTTCTAGTCAGCAAGAAACCCAGATCCAGAGGGAGAAGAAGTACTGTTTCTGTCAGATCTGAGCAAGATGGCGCGATATGGACTGAGAAATTAGGATAGGTTGGACGGCGTGTCCAACTATGTTATCTGGAGGGCCAAAATCTTGTCAGTTTTGGATGAATATGGTCTCAAAGATCATGCAGAGAAGGTTCTTGCTATACCAACCGATGCAGATCCACTAAAGAAGTATGAAGAAAATCATGCGCGGACTAAGCGTTTGATCATAGACGGAGTCAAGGACCACGTTATACCTCATATTGCTGGAAAGACTACAACAAATGACATGTGGGTAGCCTTGGACACAATGTGTACCAAGGAGGCTCTGTGCAACGAAGGATGCTTCTGGAGAACCAGATGTGGTTGTTCCAAATGATGAAGGGTGAAGAGATAGATCCATTCCTCTTCAGGCTTCAAGCTATCTGAGATCAGCTGGTTGGCATAGGTGCTACTCTAGATGAGGGGCTCTTAGTGAGGACTGCCCTGAATGCAGTCTCCAAAGAATGGGAAACATTTGTCTAGAGCATTCTGGGAAGGGTAACATTACCATCATGGGCAGACATGTGGGCTATCCTCTGTAATATCCCGAAAGGGAAATAGACAGTAATACACATAAATACAAACATGCAACTATATAGGAAAAATGCCGGAACTAGAATATAGAGCAAGTACACATAAAAATGCCGGAAATGCTAAGCCATTTTATTAATCTGAGAATATAATGAGATACAATGGATAATAATACATTCACAATAATCGTAATACAATAAATTATCCTTGCTCAAGCAAGTAATATCCTCTCGAAAAACAAGAAATGTATTTTCCACAAGAAACCGCATCTGCACTGGAAGAAACCGGCCGTAAACTGCCGTCGTCGGAATGAACCGAAGCTAGTCGATCCCCCTCACGAATGAGTCAAAATCGGCAACCACCAACTCACCACCCCTGGGACAAAACCCGGTAAACCATATACCAAACGGACCACTCAAAATCACCCCCCTAAACCCTCTGTAAAAACGCCGTCCTCCAAGAACCGCGTTGCATACTCAACTGAAATAGACCGAAATGGGGCCACAACTCCTCAGGAAACTCACCAAATGATAAACGCTGAACCTCCACACCGGAAGAGGCCTGAATCTCCTGCAGAAATCTCTACCACTGAACAGCTCCAACTCAAACTGCGTCCTCCCTCCAAGGACTGCGCGGTCACCCAATGAAGCTCAGCTCCTCAGCAAAACTCCCAACAAAACACCTGCAAATCTCCTGCTAAAGACTGAAGAAAAACCTTGCCCGAGCAGGCACTCGAAGTCCCCCGGGGCCAAGGGTGAGATCTCCGACCGAAGACACTCAGTCGCACTAAACAGTGCTGCAGACCGACTAAACAGCCAGCGTGCTCAAGTAGACAGAAGTCTAGCTCAATATCATCAACAATATCAATAATGCCCAAATGAGGAGGCTCCTCCACCTTTTATAGCATTGGTTTCCCTCCAAAAGCAACGTCCTCTCTCTCTCATTGGCTCCTCCACGTGGTGTGTGGCCCCCCTTGGCTCCCCCCTTAAGTTACAACGTTGCATCTACTAGGGAAACACTTTATTTTATTTAAGTGAGTTAGACCCCTTTTCTCTCTTTTATTTATTAATAAACTATAGTCGGCAAAACTATACAAAAATCAAATATTCCAATTAGCGGTGCTAATTAGGAATATTACAGTCTCCCCCGGCAAAATGTTGCTTGTCCTCAAGCAATGCTTGAACAAGCCTCCTCTCTAGCTGATGCTCCCTACCGATACTGCAAAATGTGCCTGGGTCCCACTGAAACCTCTCTGACCTCTGCATCACCCTGATACGAAGGGATATCTCAATGCCAGGATCCCAAAGTGACCTCTCACAGTACCAGCCAACCAATAATCCTCCCGGATCCCATCGCCACCATGGCCAATAATCGCACCAATCCCACGGCTCAGACTGTGCACTGCCTCTAGCTATGACCAATGCTCTAAGAGGTGAAGACAACCAACAAGCTTCAACGCTCCCGGGCTCCTGCTGCGCTGTACCTATAGCTGCATATGCTACCCCTCCAACTGCATACCAACTCATCACCTCTCTCCAATCCAAGTTGTGACTCAACCCCATGCTGATCCCGCTCTCCTGAAATCGGGATGGGGTGCTGAAGAAATGATGACCTGTATCCCCCTGCCAGCTGGAATCTAGAACATGTGCTATGTCCATGGGCCCCTGCTCCGCTGTGCTCCCTCCGAAGAATACCATAACATCAAGAGGGTACCAACTCATGATCTCCCTCCAGTCCGTCATGGAAGAAGAATCTGATGTAGCGATAACAACTGCATATGGAACATGCCGGGAGTGCTGTCGCCAACTCGTAATCAACTCCCACTGCTCTGCCCTGTCTGCCAGTGAAAGCTGCCTGTAGAAGGAAGCCCCTCTCTCTATAATGGGCCAAAGTGGGCAAGATACGCTGCAAGCTCCATCGATGTACTCCTGGAGAGTGCTACACACTAAAAACACTACAGCTCTGCTGACTGTGTGTGCACCTATCTGCGTCTCATCCCTGTGTCGACCCACAGATGGATGCTCCACCATATCCAACAACTCCTCCCACTCCTGATCAAGAATGTCATGCTCCCGCTGTCTACTGGTCCCCTGCAGAACAATCCCATCGACCTCCAAAACCTCTAGAGAATATGGATCTGCAGCTGCTGTCACCGTACTCGATGTCAATGCATATGACTGTCCCACCTCGATGGCTGACCCCAATGTTAGCCGTATATCCCTCATCGACTCAATGTGGGCACCCATCTGGCTCTCTCTCAAAGGAATATCATGCCTGATGTAAGTAGTGTCCTCCTCTGTCGACTCAGGCTCCATCACCTGCTGCTCTAGCTGAATTGTCACAAGTGACTCTTCACCCAGAGTATCTCCCGCAGAGTCCCGTGACTGCTCACCCTGCACACTGTAATACGGCTGCAATCTACTGTCATCATACCTGCATGACTGCTCTTGCTCCACAGAAGCAACCTCAACTGATCCTATGGACTCATATGAAAGAGAGTCCTCACCCTGGCATACAGAAGGAATGCCCTCTTGTTCTACCTCCGCCACCTCATCTGCATTGAATATGCCATCCACCCTCTCGATGAAGTGTCGATACAATGTCTGGAGTCTAGACGCATGCTGGGATGCTACCTCTGTTGAACCCAATATCCTCTGCTCATGCATGATCTCAACATGCCCTGAGGGAAAAATGATGCATGTCTCCCTCATGACCTGCTCCCCAAGCGTAGGCTCAACCATGACTAATGTGCCACCACTGCAGAGGATCATCTCATCCCCTAAACTGTGGCTGTCAACTAGCGTACTGACCCAGTGCCACTGCTGAGAAGTCTCTCGCCTAGTGTGCTGAGGGCCATCCAAATATCTTGGGTGTGCCTCACGGACCCTGCTGCTCATGCCCAAAGTGCTAAAGGACAACAACAAAATCAGATGTGCCCATGAGTGATGTAGAAGAGTGTCGGATGTGTGAGTCCCCACAGATACCATCAAGTATCGCTCCTCTGTCTCCTCATCGATCCTGGGTGAAATACCCCCAAAGGTAAGCCCAGCGTCCCTGTCTGTGAGTCTCCCTGGATGCAATACTCTAAGACCCTGCCGTGCCGCGCCGTACGCCCTCGCAAGCCACCGGTCATCCATGTACTCCTCAACATGCCACTGCACACTAAGGCATACCCCTGAATACTGCTGGATACCCCATGCTACTGCTGTACCACCCTGTACCGTCTCGTGCCCTGACTGTGTCCAGGCATCGGTCACTCTCCGCATGCTCTCAATGTGATGTAGGATACTCCTACTCCACAATGCAGTCCCACACACTATGGTACACCACCATGCTACTCCATGTCCACCGAGAATCCACCGCTCAATGCTAGAGGCTCCCACACATCCCTGGATGTGATGACCTAGAGCTGTGCCCCTACATGTCGGACTACCACCAATCGGTAACATCGTCTCCACCGTCGTATCACTATACCCGCCGACGAAAGGATCATCACTCCAAATCCTCCTCAAGGGGTCCGAGAAGTGAATCTCCCTGTGTGTCAGTAGTGTTACCACCACTGCTCGGCTCCGCTGCGTCCTCTGTGCCCCACACAAAGGTGAAGAATCCTTGGCCCCATACAAGGTGCCATCTGGTGGCCTGCCAATGCCACTTCCTCCGACAAGCTCCTGCCAAGGTGTGCTGACCACCCTGTGATCCCGTGTATGAATGTCATGCCAAGACAACCTAGGGAGTCTGCCCATAAACTGGTTGGCCACTGGAGCTGACCGAAACCGCACATGCTCTACTACTAGGCCAACTGTACTCTCCAAGACATAGTCAGCCGACCTGCCTGGGAAACGATAGGTGATCCCACCTGGATCCCAATGCCAATCTGGGGTTCCTGTATTCCCCATGCATAGAAAATCCTGTTGAGCCACACTCGGATCCTTCACTATCTCCATAGCCCGCTCCACCGAGTACCAACTCAGAATCTCTCGCCATCCAACCTCAACATGTGGATGTTGTACCCTGTGCAACTCTGATCGTCTCATACCGCTATCCAAGTCAACATATGAGATCTGACTAGGTGGCTCTACCTCTCTCTCTCCAATGGGAAGAGATGACCCAACAACACTGCTAGTCCCATCCATGCACGCCTGAAGGGGAATGATCTGACGCTGCAATGTGCCCTCGAGTTGTACCATCAGGGAATCCAGTTGTTCCCCAATGCGGGCCAACTTGGCAACCGACTCGGCACAAGCCACTCTCATGCCCTCCAGCTCCATGTCCTGCAACAAAATGGCCTCTCGAACTGATGTGGCCTTCCCTTTCAAAACTCGAAGGTCTGCTCGAAGCCGACGATACCGCTGCCTGCGACCATCATCCGATACCTCTGTATCTCCTAGTGCCTCATCGAATGGGGATACATCTCCTGACACTGCACCCATCTGTGTGCTGCTACCACCCAAAGATTCGGACGCGACTCCGGTCATCAACTCAATGGATGGCTCGACTGGGGTAGGCTCTACCTTCTCCACTACCACATCAACCAACCCGGCCGAGGAGGTCTTCAATGAGGGTGAATCCTGTGTCACACTAGGTGTAACCTCGGACTCCCTGCAACCCTGTGTTCCCTCATCCTCCAAGTGCGAGGTAACCATTTTAATGGTTTCCCTCTCCGATACTCGGTCAAGCTGGAAAGAGGTATCCAACTTGTCCACCCAAGCTTTCTCTGAGCGCCTGGATGACCTGTCAAATGTCGGTAGATGGAATCTGTCCACTATGCGCTGTAAGCCCCCATCATGTGAGCGCATGTTCCCTCTGTGAAAGTTGTGAGGTCTACTATCACGCTGAAGCTGAATGTGTCTGCAAAGACAGATAATATCTGGTAAGCCTTTGTAGGCCTGCGGTAGAAATAACCTCTTTCCTTTGACCGGGCTCTGGCTACCATGGCTATCACCGCCTCATGTCTTCATCTGGAAAGTGGGCATGGTGGGGCGTGTGAGTGTATGTGATGTGGTACTCTTTGGTGGCATCATGCTACGACAAATGGTGGGATGTGCTGATCCCTCACCAATGAAAACCCCTTGGGGTTTCCCGCGCGCCTAACCTCCCGGCGCGGTCGGGTCTGCCGCGACACATCACACGCATGTGTTGGAGGAAACGCCTCTGTCGTCTCCTCATCATCATCACACCCCGCAGCTCTTGTGTGTATTATTTTCGAATATAAAGCCTGTGACTGTTTTGCCAAGAAAACCATCTGCACGTAACCACGACTATACGGTTACCATGAAAACATGGGGACAGGTTTTGAAGGTGATCCTTGCCCAAAACCCAGAAAAACCCAGAAAACGTTTCTTCTAATTCCAACCTTCAAAATTTGGCCCTTTATATTTTGGCCCTTTTTCCAATTTCTGGTGAGTATATAACGAGCACTAGTGCTCTCCAAAATTCATTGTTCTCTATATGATCTCTTTCGATGTCATGAACCTACTGCGGATGTAGACGATTATTGCTACGATACCATTTTGTAATATCCGAAAGAGAAGGCAAACTGGGTAATGCAAAATGCAAACATGCAACTATATGGGAAAAATGCGGAACTAGAATATAGAGCAAGTACACATAAAAATGTAAAATGCTAATAGAAATTTTATTAATCGAGAATATAATGAGATACAATGGATGATAGAGTGGAAAATACTATCCTTGCTCCGAACGAGTGAGAACCCTCTAGAAAAAGCAGTAGTTTGCTGAGCGCATCATTCTTTGAAGAAGCTAGAGAAGCTACTGATAATGCTGCTATGTGGAACAGAAGGCGAAGCTAGGGGCTGATCCCCTTGCCAGAATGAGCTGAAAATCGGCAGACCACCTGAACTCACCACCCCGGACAAAACCCAGAAACCATATACAAAATGGACCACCTCCGAAAATCACCCCAAAAACCCTCCTCCTAGAAAAACGCCGTCCCTCCAAGAACTGCGCAGACACCAACTGAAATAGACTGAAATGGGGCCACAACTCCTCAGGAAAATCTCCCACTGATAAACGCTGAACCTCCACACCGGAATAGGCCTGAATCTCCTGCAGAAATCTCTACCACTAAATAGCTCCAACTCAAACTGCGTCCTCCCTCCAAGGACTGCGCAGTCACCCAATGAAGCTCAGCTCCTCAGCAAAACTCCCAACAAAACACCTGCAAATCTCCTGCTAAAGACTGAAGAAAAACCTTGCCCGAGCAGGCACTCGAAGTCCCCCGGGGCCAATGGTGAGATCTCCGACCGGAGACACTCAATCGCACTAAACAGTGCTGCAGACCGACTAAACAGCCAGCGTGCTCAAGTAGACAGAAGTCTAGCTCAATATCATCAACAATATCAATAATGCCCAAATGAGGAGGCTCCTCCACCTTTTATAGCATTGGTTTCCCTCCAAAACCAACGTCCTCTCTCTCATTGGCTCCTCCACGTGGTGTGTGGCCCCCCTTGGCTCCCCCCTTAAGTTACAACGTTGCATCTACTAGGGAAACACTTTATTTTATTTAAGTGAGTTAGATCCCTTTTCTCACTTTTATTTATTAATAAACTATAGTCGGCAAAACTATACAAAAATCAAATATTCCAATTAGCGGTGCTAATTAGGAATATTACATCCTCTGCCAAGAGGAAATCAGGAGGGTCACCAAGAGGTAGAATATCAGTGGTGGAAGTGGAAAGGCCAAAGACAAAGAGGAGGAGGATGATGCAGCCCTTGCATCAAAGGAAAAGAAGCAGCAAGGGAAGAAGAAGAGGGACCTTTCCAAGGTCCGGTGCTTTAATTGTGGCGATCTTGGACACTTCGCCAACACTTGTCCTAAGAAGAAGGACAAAGGATCTTCTAATTCCAAGGCTGCAGCAACAAGGGAAGATGGCTCTGATGATGATGCAGCCATGAGTGCTCATGCACCTCAAGAGAAGAGGTGGGGTGACATGGATCTGTAGAGCATCTATAGATGGTGGCGGGATCTTTGAGTCAGCCCTACTTTGGAGTGTAAAAACTCTGGTAAACTTGATAAATATATATTATTAATGATGAAGATAAGAGATAAGAGATGATTACAATGAGGGATCGCCTAAAGCTAGAAATATAGCCTCACAGTCTTGATAAGAGGCATGATCTTTGATCATGCCTTTTCAGTTAATAACCTAAGATAACTAAATCTAATTAATAAATAATAAAATATACATAACATTGCCCCTCTCTTAAGATGCTTTGTCCTCAAAGCATATGTAACGATGGACAATGTTGACCAACGCCTGGGTTTCTTGAGCGGCGGGCTCTTGCTTCCCACATTTTAAAAAGATCGTGGAGCATATTCTCGAGTTCAACCTTTTGTTGATCTGGAGAGTGAAAATATCTGATATCGACAGGGTCGGATCCTGTCTTGACTTTTGGTGACTCGTCGTGGCTCTCTTTTGAAGATAACATTTCTAACTGATGACATTGTACTGTAGATGTTGGCGCTCCTATTTGAATCATCTTCGTCATCAGAGAGGAAGATACGACTTGATTTTCTGGGGCTTGGAATCCATACAACTTGTATTTCTGCCCCTTCCACTTAAAACTTATAAACTGCTTCTGATGGTTGGCAGAATAAGTACCTAGAGTTCGTAGCCATTGAATTCCTAAGACCACATCTACTCCTCGTAATGGAACCGTGTAGAACGGAGATTCTAAATGAAAGTCTTTAATCTGCAATTTGACTTTATGGCATTTTCCTACTTGTTCAATCTTCTTACCATCGGCCACCATTACCTTCATATTAGGCATGGGAAAAGCGAAGAGGTTGAGTCTTTTGGCCATGGTGGAATCTAGAAAATTGTGCGTGTTGCCTGTGTCTATTAGAACCATTACATTGTTGTTCTTAATATGTCCTCTTAACCTTAGGGTTTGAGGTTGTAATATGCCTGTCATAGCCGATAAGGACACTTGCGGAATAGTTTCGCCCTCCACTTCTGGAGAGAACTCTAAATTGTCTTCTAATCCTTCTATACATGAATCAATACTGTTAGTGTCGTTAGTTGCTTCACAACTGTATAGATTTTTTGCTTTTCCATTAGCACATCTGTGCTTAGGGTCCCAGTTTTCACCGCAACGTTTGCACTTGCCCTCTCGTATTCTTTGTTTTTCCAGACTAGTTTTTTCGTCTTCACGAGGATGGACAGGGACATATGTTGTGTCAACTATATTTTCAGATTGAGGAAACCGTTGTCTCGAATATACTTTTTCTGGTTTTGATAATCTTTCAAATTTCTTTTCAGCAGCTTTTGCTTTTTGCCTTGCTACTTCTACGGACGTAATTTCATGTAGTTCTAGCTCTTCATGTATGTGGATTTTAAGTCCTGAGATGTAAGACTGGATTAGACGAGATTCCGACAATCCTGGTACTCGTGTTGCCAAAGTCTCCCATTCTCGAGTGTACTCATCCACATCTCCTTTTTGGCGTAATTTGATAAACGTTGAAAAGAACTTTTCTTCTTTTATGCCTTGAAACCTTTTGAAGAACGCATCCTTAAATTTCCTCCAACTGATAGCGAGCGTCGTCTTTTTCCACCACATATACCAATTATAAGCTTCTCCTTCCATTTTCATGGAAGCATGCTTAATTTTTTCGTCATCACTAGTAATGTCATAAATCTCAAAATATTCTTCTGCCTTATTAAGCCATGCAACGCTATTTTTTTCATTACCATCAAATTTGGGTAGGTTGATCTTGGCTTTGCGCTGATATGCTAATGGTGGAACAAGAAGGGGATATTGATTAGCGAATGCATTCCAGAGCTGCTTATTTTGAAAATCTGCATTACTATCTTCTTGATGATGTGGAGAATCAGTCTTCTCCTGATGATCTTCCGAGTTCCCTGAATCTGCGGAATTGTTTTGTTGATTTGGTTCCCCGTTAGGAGATGTTGGGGATTGTGTCTGACTCAACTTATCTATTTTATCATTTAGCTTGTTGAAGAGTTCTGTCATATTGTTCATTGCTTCGTTCTGCTTGTTCATTGCTTCTGTGGTCTCGTGATGATTTAGCCACATTTGTCTTTCTATTCGATTTGTTGTATCATGGATTTTTTTGATGTCGTTGGAGTGCCCTGAAACTGTACCTTCCAGATTGACTAATCTTTTTCCGAATTCTTCGGAATTGTTATTGATTTGTTTCTCAAGATCTCCCAATTTCTTCTGGAATTCCGCCATCGACATTGACGAAGACATCGAGCGTGTATGAGGTGGGGAATATCTTTCTGCCAGTTTCTCCTCTTTTTTCTTTAAAATTAATTAATTAATATTTAATTAATTAATTAATTTTTTTTTTTTGAATTAATTAATTAATTAATATTTAATTAATTAATTAATTAATAATAATTTTTTTTTAAAACTATATAATTATTATATATATATAATTTTTAATTAAAAATTATATAATATATATAATTTAATTATATAATTATTATATATATATATATATATAATTGTTAAATGGAAATTATATAATATATAAATAAACTATATAATTATAATATATATATATATAATGATCAATTAAATTATATAATATATATTTTATATATAATTAAAAAAAAATCGTGTTTTAAAACTGTTCTCGTTCCGTTGAAAAAAAAACACGCCGACTCATATGTCTTTATATAACTTAAACGAATCGACTATTTAACGATGCCCTTTCGTTTAAACGATGCCTGTTCACGAATTTTTTTTTAAAACGCAAATTCCACCCGTCTGTCACTGTTCAGAAGAGCTGCAGATCTTCCCTGTTGATTAGTTAGCAGCGGCTCGGACGATAGGTTGATTGGCTACCGGAATGTCGGTTCAACGATAGTGAGAACAATGACTGAGGAAGGGACGACGATTGTAGATGTGTAGCGTCTAGCTGGAAGGGACGACTTAAACGTGAAGCTGAGCTGGTGGTTAACGCAGGGACAATGAACTCAGTGCAGACAGACAATACTGGGCACGATAGACAACAAATAGAAGGAAATAACGTGGGGTTTTTTCCCGAGGTGGAAAAACGGAAGCTACGAACAAAAATGGACACCGAAACAATGTGGTGGCTTGCTGTGATATTTAGTGGTGGAGGCGGTCTGTCACACAACGGTGCCAGTTGTTTAGCGACTCTGATGACGGTGGTGTAAGATGGCCGTCAGTGATAGTAGTGGTTTCGTTCGAATGTTGAAAGACAAGGAGAAGGCCTGGACGACCTGCGGGCAGCAGAAGAAGGAGGTACCGTGGTCAACGGAGTTGGAATGAGGGACGGCGGAAGGTAGGGCAGGAGGAGAGCAAATGTCTGCGGTCAAGGCGGAATAACATGCAGGTTGTACAGTCAGAGGTGTATGGAAGTAAGCAGCTGTGTAATGTAAGCGGCTGTGTAATGTAGTGTAGTGAGATATGTGAGGGGGAGGGCGTAATGGACAGACCCTGTGCAGACCTCAGATTTGTGTCACACAAATCTCGCACTTTTCCAGACTGCTGGCGTCTTCAATTGCAGAATTTAAAATTCTGAAATGGCTGCTGAATAGTTCGGAAAGTAATTCTGCACTTGTTTTAGAAAAATTTCTGAAATTTCCTCGAAATTTTTATAACTTGATGATCACACAGATCCAAAGAGCGATGGCTCTGATACCAATGGAGTGTAAAAACTCTGGTAAACTTGATAAATATATATTATTAATGATGAAGATAAGAGATAAGAGATGATTACAATGAGGGATCGCCTAGGCTTTAAATATAGCCTCAAGGTGTCCCTTGGCGAAGAGGCATGATCTTTGATCATGCCTTTTCAGTTAATAACCTAAGATAACTAAATCTAATTAATAAATAATAAAATATACATAACATACTCTTAGATCACATACAAGCTACGGGAGCCTTAAGACGGTAGCGAGATGAGTCGGGAGATGGTTGCAGAAGGCCACATTGAAGCAGAAGGAGTTGAAGAGCTGAGGAGGGAGAAACGTAATGCAGAGGCAACAACAACGTGAAGGTAGCAGTGCAGAGGGGTTGATGGGACTTCAACAATGCAGAGAGGTTGTGTTCGCGCAGTGCAGTGTTGTAGCATAACATTGCCAAACATTTGGGCAGAAGTCTTTCAGTTGCTTACATCTTGGCAACTGAGTTGCAGTGCAACAGTTATTAGTGGCAGTGCTATCGGCAGCATGATGTAGCAAGTTGAGAGGGAGCTGCAATACAGATGTGGCAGTGGCATGGGCAACAATACAGATAGCAGCAGTGTAGTGGATGGTGGGCAGCAGGCCAAGCATCAACAATACAGAATCCAACTTCAAGATCTTGTAGTGCATGGTGTGAATGCATTGCTAGAGCACACTCTGTGCTAAGAGGGAGTGTTGAGATTTTGTATAGTTGGTATAGCATCGGGTGTGCTCTAGCCCTGAAATTTTGTGGAGGGAAATTTCAGGGCTAGGACACACTTGAACTCCAAAACCCAGAAAGTGTTTTGAGAAATTTTAGTTGGTGTTCAAGTTATTCAAATAATTAATTATTGTTATGGATTTCCAAAGTCTAAACTTAGGAAAATTAAATAATTAAAGTGAATTAATTAACACATGTGCTGAAATGTTCTAAAAGACACGGATCAAGCAGTCTTTTAATCTCAACCATTGATGAATGTTTTAATCTTTGCCTTTGATGAGATCATCGAAAAAGTATAAGAGAAAGGCTTGAGGGTCAGTTGGAGACACACACACACACAGTTGCAGAGTTGAGAAATAGATCTGGAATTCTAGGGGCAAGGTTTGCTAAGAATTTCCGGAGGAATTTTTTGCAACGAAGGGTAGTATTGGCTGAGGGGATGATCTGATCCTGGAGCCAAGAGTTAGTAAACAACGAGGACAACACAGAGAAGCAGAGCAGCAACTACGCAGGACAACGCAGAGGCTCCAGAGTGCTTCAGAAATTATGCAGAGGGTCTCCAGGGCCAGCGTAAGGCCTGCGTCACCCTCTCAGGGGTTACGCAATCCCTCTCTGGGCAGCGCAGTGGCATTTTGAGGCTAGCAGGGCTAACGCTGGGGCTTCAGGGGCAACGCTGGGGTTTCTAGGGCCAAATCTAGTTTGAGTCTTGTAAATCTTGTTTGAGGGTGTGGATCAGTCATATATTTTGTTCTAGATCTACATGTTAGTTGTAGATTTGATTTCTTTTATTTTCTGTCGGGTTTTCCAGATCTGGAACCTAGATTTACTGTACTCAGAATCTACTTAATAAAATAAACCCTCATATCTTCTACACCAATTTTCCCGCTTTGGGTTTTTCCGGAGACTTATGTCCAAAAATCCATGTGTCAGTTTGTTGGATGAGCGTATTATTCAGTAAATGATCTGCATGTATAGACTGTAGTTGTGTTTATTTCGGTATTTTCTGAATCTAATTTCTGGAAATAACTTGTAATAATCTAAATCAAGTAGGAGAAATAAACCATGATACTGTAGTAGAATTTTCACATGACCTCCCTCTCAATCAAGGAGCATCTTTATCCAGACTCCCTCTTAATCTTAGGGAGATCTCTTTTATTCAGGCTTCCTCAGGGAGATCAACTTATTCTTTTCATCATCGAAGAATCTTTTGTGGCTTCCAACCATTTCATCAGAGTTCTCATCATCCTCATCATGCTTATTACATCAACGAGCATCTTCACCATATTGAAGATTGCGTACCTACACAACTTAGGTAGCAAGTACAACCAAATCTATAGAAGCATGAAGTTAGCCATATCAGAATCATGGAAGCATTTCAACTTTATACATATAAGATACCCAAAATTAATTACAAACAAGAGACATGTACTCTTCATCATTTTGTTAGGGACATTGTCATAAACCCTAGACTACATCATAACAACTTCATTCTATCTAGGGTTTCAATGTTTCTTTCAAAGGTGTAACACACCCTACTGCAACATATAGCAAACCCTAGAAACAATTTTAAATATAGATCTACAAGATATCTAACAACTTTCAGAATTCACATGTTAGACTTTCCACTAGAGATTTATACAAATCCTAGATTTCATATAAGAGAATCAATCAAAATCAATCACAACTTAGTCATTAATAGACCAACTTCCACTAGAGTTAGTTGCAAACCCTAGATTTTCAATCAACCATTAAATCCAATCAAAACTCAAATTTCATTTTAACACAAATCTCAAATCATCATATTGTCATTATTCATCAGAGATTTTCACTTCTACTAAGGTTCAATTTCAAAACCTAGAATTTCATTCTCACAACCCCAACAATCATTATATAAATAGATCTCAGATTGTTATATCACACATACCAGAGAATTTAATTACTTCTAGGGTTTAGCTACAAAACCCTAGATTCCAAATATCAACATCCTAGAATCTCAGACAATAATTTATATTAAATCCTAAGACTTATGACCATCAATAACTAGGTCAGACAAGAATTTATATTAAATCCTAAGACTTATGACCATCAATAACTAGGTCAACACTTGTATCTAGGAATTCATTATCATGCATATGTCTTAACAACATTAATACATTAGACATACACTGACCTATACCAAGTTAGGGTTTCAACCAAAAGGGACATATCTTCATATTAAGCAAATGCATTTCATATCATAAACAAACCCAACTTCACAACATATCAATAACAAATTTGATTGGACTAGGGTTTGATCAGACATACCAAGGAAAACATTTCTAAGACATTATAAGGGTCTTGCTTACACATTCCACCAAACCCTAATGAGTTAGGATTTCAATATAGGAACATAGCAAACCCAAGATTACCAACATTTCAAAGGTTCGGGTTTTAGACCTTATCATTCAACCCTAACAAGTTAGGTTTTCTTGACCATACGAAAATCCTAAACATGACATTATCGATAAAAACTTCAAATAGCATTTCACAATAACCCTAAGCAATTTAGGGTTTCAGACATTCATAATAACATACCATTAGGCTAGAGTTTTCCAGAGAACTTGTCTAGGGTTCTATAAAATCAGTTAAGAATAAGAGCGGGGTAGATTTATCAAGTGATGGATCACCCAAAATAAGAATCAATATGATTCATTGTAGCTAGACACAACAATGTTAGTAATAGATTGTCAAATGAATGAGCATTTATCATAAAGAAGTCAATGTATTAAAGCATACCTTTGTTTCTTGACAAACCTTGTCTTGAGAGGTCTTCCTTCATACTCCTTGAGAATATAGCAAATGTTTTCCTAATCTAGACTATAGAGGGAGAAAGGTGATTAGTATTAATATAATCAAAACTTAAATAAGTACATGAAACCAAAAACTGAAAGGAAATGAGATACTTATCTTTGGGAGTTGTTGAGGGCTCCCTCCAAAGCTTGAGGGATACCTATAAACTTATAAAAACAATAAAATGTCTTTTCCAAAAATATGTTAAAAACCTATAAATTCTAAAACGTCAAAAATATAAAATAAGATATCTAAGACTACAAGGAAAGGACTTAGTAGTGTAAGTCCCTAATGTCAAATTATTCGGGCTTGACTTTCTTTGGGTCTCCTTCAACAATGTTGGCTTGATCTCTTTCTCTCTTCTTGTTTCTCGGATTGTCGGGACAATTACTCCTATAGTGACCCTTCTTATGGCATTGATTACATTCTACCTTAGACATGTCAACTTTCTTCCTTGGTCCTTTTGACTTCTTTCCTTTATGTTGAGCAATGTAGGCATTTGATACTCCTTTAGAATTGGCAGCTAATGAGATCCTTAATTCTTCCTGACTGCAGGCAGTCCATGGTTTGTCAAAGGTGGGAGCACCTTCCAATTGTTAAGTCCTACAACAAATGCACCCCAAGTAGGTGGCAATCCTAATAGGGTAGTGATCACGAGTTCTTTATCTGGAACAATTTCATCAATGGCCAAAAGCTCATCCTTGATTCTTGCTATCTTCACAAAGAAAGAGGCCACTGTGTCTTCTTTAGTCATCTTTGTAGTCCTTATCTCATTTTTAAACTTGCTACTTGATCAATGTTCTTAATAGTGAATAACTTCGATAAGGCTTCATACATTTCTTAAGCATGGTCGATGTTGGCTTATGAATGGGACAAGGTTTTCCATTATTCCTTCTACCATTAGAGTCATGGCCACTAATTCTAGTTCCCTGTATTTCACTTTGTCACCATCACTTGAATCCTTTGTAGGCGGCTTTAATTTTCCTTTGAACAAGTCAAGTACCTTATTCTTTTCAAGGATGTGGTCAATTCTCTCCTTCCAGGACTTGTAGTTTGAGGCTCCTTCAAGTTTGTTTTCTCCCTTGATTGTGTTAGACATCTTCCTTCCCTGAGATGATCTTTTGAATGGTTCCTTGATCAAGTGTTGAAGACTGCCTTTTTCTTCCTTCGTCACCAAAGCTCTGATACCATGTTAGAAAATCATAAAGGCAGAAATATTTTCGTATTCTTGATAATTACTTGTGATGTTTCTTGTTATTACGATTCTTTATATCTTCTTTATTTTAGTTCATCAAGCAATTACCACAACAACATCACATAAAACAATATACACCAGATGTAGGCACCATGCCAGGGCAAAACTGCCCTCCAGGGGAAAACCCAGTCAAGAAATTCTTCCTTTCAATAGTATTCTTTGAGACTCTTCACCCTAGACAAAGACTAGACCATTCCTCCACACCAAGTCAGCCTCAAAATTTCGACTCCTTTCTAGCAACTTCGACTAGGCAACAACTTCTGACAACATGCAACTTCTGGCAGCAGTGAAACTTGGGAGACTTCAATCTCCCAATCTAGAACACGAAACAGAGAGAAAGAGGCACCAAAATTTCGGTTTTTCCCTTCTCCTTAGACTTCCCCAAACTCACACTTCTTTTGGCTTCCCGACAACAGGCTTCGAACTTTCCCTAGCTACAAGAGATATCGAACTTCTTGTAAGAGAGAGTGCTCCAAATAAATTTGATTTGCTTGTATTTATAGGCTCCATGTGAGGTCGAATGAGGGTCCTTTATGCTGACTTGATCTCTTCTAGGCCGACTTGATGTGGAGGATACATAAATCATATTTGACTCAATACTAAACTGTTTTACATGATTCAAAAACCCAAGAAGGGTCTCTTTAAAAGTACAATGACTCTATTGACTCGGAATAAATCCTAGAAGTCCTCAATGGGGACTTTGACCTAAAACAAGGTGACCCAAGCATGGAACCCATGCTTTAATAAGTCACAATAATAATAACAAAAAATCTTTTCTTCATTCTTTTGACAAGTACATTTCAAGATGACTCAAATACATTAAATGAAGACCGAACCTAGTTACATTTTCCAACAATAAAAGCCCTCAAAACCTATCCTCCAATCTTGCTGGCTACTGGATCCTTCTCCCTTGCTGTCCCTTGTTCCTTTCCTTTGAAATCCACACATTGAAGGTCCTTCTCCACCCAATTACTAAGACCCTCACTATCTCACCAATTTGTGCTCATTTGATGTGTCTTTTCCCTTAGCCTAGCCTTTCTTTTATAACCTTTGCATTTCTTTAGATCAACTCATTTTTCCTTATAAAAGGAAATTACTTAAATAATTCCTTTAATTAAAGTAATTTGCTAAGGTTAAAGATCCTTGACGACTTCCACACATTTAGACATATAGACCTGTGCAAAAGTATCGGTCCGGTGTTACTATGATCAACAATGAGTCCATTAATGTCATCCATATTGATTTGCAATGGTGTCTCCAGATTGCAAGTTTCAGAAGTAAAGTATATTTCAGTGAGCTAACTTGATCATGCAACCAAAAATGAAATTGCCATTATCCAATCTTATTGGAGAAATAAACTCAGGTCTGGTTTCTTTCGAATGATGTGTGAAACTTGTTACCACTCAAACCAATAGGGGGCCTAAAGGGGGATCCTAATAGGGAAATTGCTAGACTAAAAGCAACGGTGGAGGCTTAGCCCACTCTCACCACGGCTAAGACTCCCTGCTCTTTACGGACTTTCACCAATGGGAGGAGTCTCGATGCTTTTGGAAAGCCACTTATAAAGGATATGTCTGAAGTGATCCCAGTAACCCTTTCCCAAGGAGGAGGTGAAGAATGGTGCTTGCTTGCTCTTTAAGCAAGGGGCTTTCCTTCCAAGGGAGAGGGGGTGAGGATAAGGGAGAGAGGTACAACTTGAAGGGGTTCTTCTCGGTCCCTGAAATCCTGTATGAACTTGGTTTACCAAATACCCCTTGATGGTTAATCTTTGGTAGGAAATGGGACCACACGAGACCAAGTGGACCCAGCCCAGGTTCGGGGATGGAATATAGCAACCAATGATGTTCCTACCCTAGGAAAGCGAGGGGAAAGGATCAAACGAGAAATTTTGCTTCAAAAGGTTGAATTGATCCTGCTAGGGTTTAGCCTTTGGGATGCCTAGGAAAAATTTTGTCCTAGATCTAGGGCTTGAGATTCCCGGAGATTCCACAGTAGGAATTACCTCAAATTCGGAGGGGAGGGAGGGGACCCACCAATGCAGTAGCCTCCAAGAGATCGAATTTTTTTTGAGGGTAGATTCTCGGGAAATTGATGCCCTAGGTGACCTATCAGGGCTAGACCCGGGGAAAAAGGTGAAAAAGGAGGGGAAAATTACCACCCTTTTGAGGGACCAGTACCTATTTCCCTTGGGGATATGGAGTCAAGGATGATAATGATTGAGAACTCGGTTTGTTGATCATGGAGGCTCGGAAAGTCAACTTCGTCTAATGTTAAGGGAAAAGGAAGAAAAGTGACCTTCAAGCATTTATACTTCATGCAAATAGTGCAAGCTTATCGAGATAAAACAATCTCTAGGACATTTCATTCATCTTACAATGGCCCATACATTAAACAAGCTAAATAGACACTCAATTCCACATTCCAATGATGCAACAACTAGCCCTAATTATAGCGAAGTTCAATAGTATGCGACAACAAGAATATATCATTGAAATTTACTTACAGTGTTAGAGAGTATATCCAACTAGCATCGCATTTGCAAAAAAAAGGAAACTTTTATATTCCTAATTAGCCATTCTGCTAATTAGAAATATTAAATATTGATAATTTTGTGTTTCCTAATGTTCAGCCAAAAATAATGTGGGTCGGGGACCCACAAATTAGATTAAAGAAAATATAGCCTTTCCTATAGTAGAAAAGCAAAAATTGCGGCTTTGGTGGGGGCTCAAAGAGCCAATGAGGAAGGATTGCGTCATCCTTGGTGGCAACGCTATGGTTGGTCGAGGACAGGCAGTGTAGTAGTGGCTCGAGGAGGGGCAGCGCAGCTCTTGGTGGGACCCAAGAGGAACATTAGGGCTTTTGGACAAAAAGAGAAGAGGCAACTCATTTTTCTCATTCATCTATCATCTTTTGAATTTGTCTTTTGACAGAGCATGCTTGAGCAAGTGCCAAGTCTGCCACTGCTGTACAGCAACTGAATGTTCCCGAGTGGGAATCTCAACCTCTACTTCAAAGGACTTCGAGTGCCTACCCAAGGGAGGAGATTTTACCTTTTCGATCCAATGGGGAGCTATGTGATTCATCCAAAGCGTGACTATCTTCAGAGACAACCCAGAGCAATGCTAGCAGCACAGTGGCTGCACAGTGCTAAGAGGGAGATTATCTAGGAGCTGAGGAGATAGGGATTTTGAGCTGGGAATTGGTGGGGAGGCTGAGAACTTCCTAACAGGGATATTGCATACATCTTTGGAGCAGTCTTCATCAGAATTTCCAAGTGCACAGTTTTATCTAGCAGCGCAGAGAGCCAAGCCCAAGAGGGCCAATTTCTGGGGTCAGCCATTCCACAAATCCTTCACGGGTTATTGTGGGTTTTGTGAGTAGAGACCGGGGTTAAAAGCCCATCTTTCCGAGCATTATTTCAGGCCCAACCAACACATCTAGAGGATCAACAACAACATTTCTAGGCAGAACTGCATAGAGCTAGAGCAGCGCAGTGTACTCTTTGAGGGTGGATTCAGCTTGCTTCAGAGGCTATCTCCAACTTGCATTGAGCAAGCCCAGGTGCCATCATTCTAGCACCCATATTGTACACATTCACAGTAGATTAATAAAATGGCTTAGACTCGATTTTTATGGCTCAAATATTTGTTTTAATTGTGTGATTGTTTTTGCTATTGTTAATGTCTATTGATGCATTGTTATTACTGTTAATTTCCTATTAGGAATATTACAGTGGTATCAGAGCTCATAGACTTCGCTCAACTTGTGGAGAGCAGCGCAGTCTATGACATGAGAAGACCAGAAGAACGTGACTTTACAGAAGACTATGGTATAGGAGTAGAGAAAGGGAAATTGAAATCATTCCAGACCCTATGGATAGAGAACCGAAGACTGAGGAGAAGAGCATGGGGGACACAGTAGAGAAGCTGAGCAAGGAGGAGGAGTTTGCTCACCTTTTGCTGAAGGTAGTGCAAGATCTCTCGATATAGAGGAGATGGGACACCAAAGCAACAATGGAAGCAAGGGAAAGACAATCCAAGCGAAGTTCCAAGTAGGAGAAGGATCCGACACTTCACAGCAACAGGCATCACAAAACACACTTATGCTTACAGTGCCTTACACACCTCCATGATATACTATACTCGTATTCTTAGCCTCAAGAGCAAGAGGAGACCCCATATGGAGAGTACTTTATTGAGTATCAATTTTATGGCCTAGTGTTTGGGAGGGCCATCACCTTCAAAGATTTTTGCCAACTGAAAGGCAGCAACAAACCCAAGGGACAGACCGAAGGAGGCTTCATGCAGGGAAGTGACTTGCAGTGTATCGTGGGAAGACTATTCCGCCCAACTTTTGATGGCTTTTCTAAGAGTTCAACAAAGGCATGGGTGGAGAAGTTAGATGTGTACTTCCAGTTGAACCAAATGACCGAGACAGAGGCAATCAAGGTTGCCACGCTGCCTCTGGATGGAGAAGCCCATGATTGGTGGTTCCATGGGCTTACTACGTTGGCTCACACAGGGGTGACAACGTATGATGATTTCACTAGGAGAGTGCTGGAGAGGTTTGAGAGGAAGGACTCGGAGGAATATTTCGGGGAGTTGACCAAGCTCAAGCAGACCGGGTGTCGATTTGGGGTAGCATCGAATGTGCTCTAAGTCTCAAACTTTGTGGAGAGGCTTAGACACATGTATTCCAGATAACCCAGAAATTATTTGTGGAAATTCCACCCGAATTGTATTTTATTAAGAAAATTAATTATTTTAAAGTGACCCTAATTCTAAACTTAGGAAAATAAAATAATTAAAGTGAATTAATAGAATATGGGTGTGAATGTTATAGAAAAAGTAGATCAAGTCAAAATGTAATCTTAGCCGTTGATTGGAGATCTAATCTCGGCTGTTGAAGTCTCAACAAGAAGACTATAAAGAAGACTTGAGGGTCATTTGAAAAATGCATCAAAGATCAAGAGAACGAATTTTATGAAGTGAACAGTGCTCAGAGGAAAACTTTGATCGAGAGATTCTCACGCAGTTGAGGGGTAGAGATAGTTTTGGTCGGAGAATCTTCTCCGGGGCCAAGAATACTCAACAGAGAGGCAGAGAAAGACGTTGAGGAGGCAACGCAGTGCCCAGAGAGGGTGGCGCAGGGCCACGAAGGCCACACGTAGAGGCAACGCAGTCTTCGTGAGTAGTAGTCTGAGATTTTGCTGGGAGATTGAGATTCTGAGCTGAAAGGGCCGGAATTGAGTTTCCTGAGAGCAGATCAATCTAGCAGAGGAGGTGACACAGTCCTCTAGAGTTCCCCACGCAGGCCCATGTTATTATTGTGCAAAGGAAGCGCAGAGGCAGCGCAGAGGGTGCTGGGGGTTCTTCGTTTCAGCTACCGGATCAGCCGAGAATTGACGAGTGAGGTAATCTCACTATTTTTCTCTGCCGAGTGATATTCTCTGTACTAGATTGCCAGCAAGACATCCAAAGATTTTATTCATAAATCACTGCTTCTTAATAATAAACCCTCAGATTTGCTGCACCTGTTTTCCCGCATTGGATTTTTCCGGGGATGTTTATCCAAAAACAACATTGTCCACTGTGATATTCTTTTCTTTTGCTCAATTTCTTGTTTCAACATTTTAGTTTAATTAAGTGAAGGCTGCTTCAGTAATTGCTTCAGTATTTACAAAAGAAATCCGTAAATAACTTGTTAATGTACTTTACAAGTAGGTGAAGTAAATTCAGTTGGTTGCAGTAGGATTCCGGGCTTGGAATTTTCACATGGTATTAGAGCTTGTGTAGCATTGCAGGTGAGACAAGAAGAGCAGATCCAACGCTGAGCAGGAGGCCGAATAGCTGCAGAAGGCAGCAATTCGAATCCCCAGAGGGATTGTGTAGTCCAGGCTAGGAGGGCTGAATTTCGAGGAAAGTCTCTCTTTGAGTGAGTCGATAGAGAGGAAGGGCTTCTGAATCGAGATTTTGCCGAGCCAGAGGGAGCAACGCAGAGCCTCAACGTAGAGCTGGTGGGATGCAGTTTTTCTGCAGGCAATTTGCTGGGCAGAAAGTCGTTAGAAGAGAGAGAAGAAGCACAGTGAGGGAATTTTCTTCCTCAGGAAATTCTATTTTTTCGAGATCTGAGCAGCAGATCTGGGTCGCTGATTTACCACCTCCAGCAAGGAGTGCGTAAGCCAGTCCAGCACTGTGCAGAGGAGAAAGAGAGGGAGCAAATTCGACATTTTCTTTTTGGCAGAAATGGTAGCTCACGGGCTTAGAGATCAGGATCAGTTGGAGGGAGCCTCCAACTATGTAATCTGGAAGGCGTGAATTTCATGCCTTCTAGATGAATACGATCTCAAGCTTTTAGTGACTAGTACGGTAGTTGTGCTTGCAGATCTAGATCCACTGAAGAAGTAAAACGCTGATATGGCGAAGGCTAAGAGGCTGCGCCTTGATGGAGTCAAGGATCATATAGTGTCCCACATAGCCAGCAAGGACACAGCTAGGTAGATGTGGGAAACCTTAGCATCGCTATATGAAGTATATTCCAAGCAGCAAAAGATGTACTTAGAGCAGAAATTGAGGATGATTCAGATGCAGAAAGGGGAGCATATTGTTCTGTTCCTCTCTCGGCTTCAAGAAACTCATGATCAACTAGTAGCCGTGGGGTCCACACCTTAACCTACCGCATTGGTAAGGATGGCCCTCAACGTAGTCATAGAAGAATGACAGGTTTTCGTCCAGAGTATCCTGCGCAGAGCAACCTTGCTGGGCTGGGAAGAGATGTGGGCTGCTCTTTAGCAAGAAGAGCTAAGGAGGGACCTAGTCAAGTGTAAACTTGATCGCAGTAGTAGCAGTGGGTTGAAGACAAAGGAGGAGGAGGGGAATGCAACCCTTGCATCCAAGGTGCAGCAGGAGTAGTGGAGATGGAAGAAAGACGTTTCAAAGATAAAATGCTTTAGGTGTGTGAACTTGGTCACTACGCAACAAAGTGACCTTTGAAGAAAAAGGACAAGGACGAGAAGCATGATCCGAAGGTTCCGTCCGCAAAGATTGAAGAAGATGAGTATTCCATCAGTACCCACGCATCTCCAGGAGGGAGATGGGGCGACATTGAACTGTAAGTTCGCAAGAACTTCAGTTGGGCAGGATCCTTGAGGAGTCCACCTCTTGGATCACGACCTTGCTATGGGAGCCTAAGATCAGTAGTTGCAGGCTGGGGGAATTTCAGTTGGTGCAAAGGAGTGTTGGAGCGACAAATGCAGTAGTTAGCAATACCAGAATTTGAGCAACGTAGTGCAGAGTTGTAGCAATGCAGAGAGGCACAATGCAGGGAAGCAACAACGCAGTGCTTCTAGAAGGACAACGTGGGACTAGCAGCAGTCAAAGTTTCACCATCGAGATGCATCCTGAACACTTGTTCAAATTTTTGGATGTTTTTCAGTTGCTTCTCTCAGCAACTGAGTTGCAACTGAGTTGCAGTACAGAGTTAGCAGTGGCAGTGCTAGCAACAGATGCAATATTTGAGAGGGAGTTGCAGTACAGATGCAGTGTTGATCGTGGCAGGGTCAGCAATAGTACAGTTGCAGCAACAATGCAGTAGTTGGTGGACAACATGTCAGGCATCAACAATGTAGAGGGAGATGCTTCAGAGTCAGAGTAGTATGCAGTAGGGCATATTTGCTAGAGCACATTCCTCGCTAAGAGGGAGTGTTGATTTGGGGTAGCATCGAATGTGCTCTAAGTCTCAAACTTTGTGAAGTGGCTTATACACATGTATTCCAGATAACCCAAAAATTGTTTTGTGAAATTCCACCCGGATTGTATTTTATTAAGAAAATTAATTATTTTAAAGTGATCCTAAGTCTAAACTTAGGGAAATAAAATAATTAAAGTGAATTAATAGAAAATGGGTGTGAATGTTCTAGAAAAGCAGATAAAGTCAAAATGTAATCTTAGCTGTTGATTGGAGGTCTAATCTCGACCGTTAAAGTCTCAATGAGAAGACTATAAGGAAGACTTGAGGGTCATTTGAAAAATACACCGAGAGATCAAGAGATCGAATTTTCTGAAGTGAGCAGTGCTCAAAGGAAAACTTTGATCGATTCTCATGCAGTTGAGGGGCAGAGACAATTTTGATCGGATGATCTTCTTCGGGCCAAGAATACTCAGTAGGGAGGCAGAGAAAGACGCAGAGGAGGCAGTGCAGTGCCCAGAGAGGGTGATGCAGGGCCACAAAGGCCACACGCAGAGGCAGTGCAATCTTCCTAAGCAGTGGTCTGAGATTTTGCTGGGAGATCAGGATTTTGAGCCGGAAGGGTTGGAATCGAGTTTCCTGAGAGTAGATCGATCCAGTAGAGGAGGTGACGCAGTCCTCCAGAGTTCCCCATGCAGGCCCACGTAATTATTGCGCAAAGGGTGCTGGGGGTTCGTCATTTTAGCTACCAGATCAATCGGGACTTGCCGAGTGAGGTAATCTCACTATTTTTCTCTGTCGAGTGATATTCTCTATACTGGATTGCCAACAAGGCATCCAAAGATTGTATTAAAAAATAACTGCTGCTTAATAATAAAACCCTAAGATCTGCTGTGCCAGTTTTCCCGCATTGGGTTTTTCCGAGGACGTTTGTCCAAAAACAATGGTGTCCTGTGTGATATTCTTTTCTTTTGCTTAGTTTCTTGTTTCAACATTTTAATTTAATTAAGTGAAGGTTGCTTCAATATTTACAGAAGAAATCCGTAAATAACTTGTTAATGTAATTTACAAGTAGGTGAAGTAAGTTCAGTTGGTTGCAGTAGGATTCCGAACTTGGGATTTTCACACTGGGAACACAGAGGTGTACATCTTTGAGTTTCTGAGGTTATCAGTGATGGTTCCAGATTTGTCCGAGTCCAGGAGGTGTTGGAAATACTGAGAGGGTGGGCGAATCAATATTTCTTTTCAATTGTTATTTTTACTAGTTAGATCACTCATAGTTAGAACACAAAACGAACAATGATAGAATAAATACTTTTATTAATTTCTTTTTTACAATAAATCAAGTACAATATATTTAGGGCTCCAACACTAGATGAAGGCACCAGTCTTCAATCTCCCAAGCTCCAACCTATATTTTTCCAAGCGCCGACTTGGACTTCCCAAGGCTCCAACCTTGTCAATTTGAGGCACCAATCTCTAGGGCTCCAACCCTATCTTCCAAGGCACCAACCTTGTTTCTATGAGGCTCCAACCCTCGGCTTCACTTCGTCAAAACTCAAGATGTGTTTGGTTATTCTTCACAGCTCCCAATGTCTTCTTCAACGAGCCTTGTCAATCTTCAGCTATGCCTTCACTTTGTCTCCATGTCACATCATCAATGACAACCTTGTTCTCTTAGAAGGTGTCACCATTGTTCTTCATGGTACCCAGCCAAAGATCTCCAAATCACCTCATGATGATATCATGGTCTTCAATGATCTTCAAAAATCTTCACTGTTTCTTAAATGAGCAGCCCTAGTTCTTCACCTGCTCTAAGCCTCTTCATGGGCCTTTTCAAGATCTTCTCACAAGGGTCCAACAAGAATTCTCCACAATCTTCCAGATGTCTTCAAGGTACTCCAAGATGTCTTCAAGATTCTTCACTATGCTGCACCAGGTCTGCTTCATAACCTAATCTTCACGATCTTCAAGGAATGTCCTCAAACCCAAAGCACTGTTCAACTAGCTCCAAAACAGTGTAGAAGCCCCTCGCTCCCACCTCCAGGGGACTTGGTGGAACATTGAAGATAAGGCTCCAAGCCACTATAAGATAAGGCTGTTGCACCAAACTTTACCATAGTCAATGAATGCCCCTACAATCCGAGGTATGTATTTATCATAATTTGAAGGTAAAAGGTCCTCCACAGCAGGTCCGAGATAGAGTATAAAAGATGCTGCACAGTTCGAGCCCTAGTCTGAAGCTTCTTCAACAATTCATCACAGTCCTAACTAGTGTTTTGAAAATCGCGATTTTTTCATCCAAACGATTAAATCGGCGATTTTTTCCCGATTTTTTCAAAAAATCGGTAATCGCCAAAAAATCGCGATTTTTACGAAAAAATCGCGATTCAATCAGTTAAAATCGTGGCTAATGAAAACAACGACTTTTAAGTGCGATTTTGAAGTTTTTTTTTGTCATTTTTACATTGATAGGTTTGCTTATGAGAGCTAAGGAGTGAAGGAGGAGAGCCAAGGAGGGAGATACGTGATCTACAAGCCCAAGATTGGACAAAAGTGAAGAATTTCTTGCAAGCCAAGCAAACAAAAATCGAATTTGAACCAAGTGTCTCCGGCAAAACGTTTTTCTAGGTATGGGCATCAAATTTGACCCATTTTTTTTTGTTTTTTTCTTGTTCTTCCATGGGTTTCTATCACCCATGTATTTTTCATCATTTGTGATTGCATTTGGTTGTGTTTTTTTTGTTTTTGTTTTTGTTTTATTGAGAGGAGAGGGTTTGTTTTGGTCAAAAATGCAAAAAATTCTTTGTTAAATTTTGTTTTTTATATTTTTTCTTGTGCTCTTAGTTTCTTCCCATTATTTTTGCTTGTGTTTCAACATGTATTTTTTCCCATTATTTTTGCATTGAGTTGAGGGCTATGTTGCCAGGAAACGTGGGTGCGGGTGCGGGGACGGGGACGGCATTTTTTGAAACAGGGTGCGTGGGTTCGTCTGGGTATTTTTATATTAATATATATTATAAATTATAAATTATAATTTATATATCATATATAATACTATATTTTATAAATTTAATTTATAAATTATAAATTTAATGAAAATTAAGACTAAACAAACTCTAAGAACAAAAATTTAAAATATTTTTTGAATTTTTTATTTTATAATTTTTTATTTTTCAAAATTTTTATATCCAAATTAACGCTCTAAACTAAAACTAAACCAAAAAATCTAAAACTAAGAGTCAAACTAAAAAAAACGAAATCTAAAACCTATCATAAAATAAAACTATTTTAAAACTAACGCTATCAAAAGCGGAATGAATAAAAACTAAGATTTAAATGTAAACTAACAAAATTAAAAATTAACAAATCTAAACCTAAACTATACTAAACCCTTATGCACGCAAAATGAATCCGATCAAAACAAATCAACGCATACATATGATATTTCTTATCTGCGTGAGTTTCAGGTTGGGCGACGGGAGGAGGAGCTCGATGTCGACGCAAAGCAGAATTTGAAGGCTCGATAGCAGAGAAACTATGCAGGTCGAAAGCCACACTCTTTTTTTGTGTGCGTTTTGTTGTGCAGGTTAACGTCCACAACAGAAGAAGGATGGAGCTCGAGGGATGATCGCTTCGTTTTCTGAGTGCGTTTATTTGCAGGGTTAATGATGCTACGACGACGTAAGAGGGATGAGGAAATTGGTTCGATAGCAGAGAATGCTGCGTTTGCAAGCAGTGGAATGCTGGGCGGTGAGAAAGAATGGGAAGCAGCGTGCGGAATGAAGAGGGTGGAGAATTTAAGACTAAACAAACTCTATTTTATTAAATTATAATTTATTTTTAATATTTATTAAAATTTAATTAAATTTTTTAATTTTTAATCATTTGAAAAAATTTATATATTTGAAAAAATTGTTCATGAAGAACCCTGAAGACCCTGAAATTCGGGTTCTAAGTACCCAAACGATGGGTTCTTCATACCAAAAGAACCCAAGAACCCGAATTTTTTTTTTTGAAGAACCTGGTTCTTCTGAGAAGAACCCGGTTCGTTTGGGTTCTTCAGGGTACTTGGGTGCGGGAACCCGGTGCGGGTTCGGGAACCCCACCCCCGGGTGCGGGAACCCGTGCAACGTAGGTTGAGGGTTTTTTTTGTAAAAAAAATCAAAATATTGTATGTAAAATTGTAATTTGTTTATTTTATTTTTTAACTGGCAATTTTTCTTGTGCCCTAGGTTCAAATTTCAACTTTCAAACTTCAAAGTTCAAAGTTTCCAACATGCCAAGGAAATTAGATCCTTTATGGGAATTTGGTGAACCTGATCAAGGGTTTGACCGAGCAAACTTGACTTGCAAATTATGTGGTCAACACATGACAGGTTGAAATACCACCTGGCACAAATTCCTGGGCATGAAGTAGGCCCTTGCACGAATACCACTCTAGAAATAATCAAAAGAGCCATGAACTCATTGGAAGGAATAGAAACCACTAAACTCAGCAAGGCAACCCTGAAGAGTCAAATATCAGGGTTTAGAGCTGACCGTGAGAGTGGTAGTGGCGGTTCAGCATCAACATCTTCTACAGGCAGCCCCGTAGCTGCCTCCTCATTTTTTGCTCCTAGAACCACTCACGGGGCACAACCATCTATCTCCTCCCTTATTAAAAAAAAGGAGAAGGAAGAAGCTGATAGGTTGTTGGGCAAATTGTTTCTTTGGAGTGATATTCCTTTCACTGTTGCCAGGCACAATCCATTTTATCAGGCTACGATTGATGCTATCGCTGTTGTTGGCCCATAATACAAAGCCCCTTCATATGATGACTTTAGAGGGCGCATTCTGCAAAATGAGAAAGCTGACTGCACCAAGAGATTAGAGGAGTTAAGGGCATCATGGGAAATCACAGGATGCACTGTGATGTCAGATGGTTGGACTGATCAAAGGGGTAGGACCCTTATTAACTTCTTGGTTAGTTGTCCCAAGGGGACAATGTTTATGAAATCTGTTGATGCATCTGCACATGTCAAAGATGCAAGATTATTATGTGATTTATTAGATGCGTTCATTTTGGAGGTTGGGGCCCAAAATGTTGTCCAAATCATAACGGACAACGTTGCAAACTATGTTTCTGTTGGCAAGATGCTTATGGAGAGGTATCCGAGCATATTTTGGACACCTGGCGCTGCACATTGTCTTGATTTGATGTTGGAGGACATCGGAAAGATTGATTTTGTCAAAGATATTGTAGAATCATCAAAGAGCATCACAAAATTTATATATAATCATGCATCTGTGCTTAATTTGATGAGGACATTCACCAACAAGAAGGAGTTGGTGCGGCCTGCTATTACACGTTTTGCCACTAGTTTCATATCTCTTCAATCCCTCTTGAATTCTAAGTGGGATTTGAAGAGAATGTTTGTTTCAGATGAGTGGCGTGCTTTGACTATCAGCCGCAAATCAGAGGGAGAGGCCATCTGCAGGTTGGTGTCATATCAGGAAAGTTTCTGGGCTGGAGTGGAAGAGGTGTGCAACATTACTGAACCTTTGGTAAAGGTTCTTAGATTGGTGGATGGAGACAAGCCCGCAATGGGCTACTTTTATGAGGCCATGGATAGGGACAAAGAAGCTGTTCGCAGCTATTATGATGATAAGGGTGATGAGGGGTTTCAAAGACAACTTCTTTTATGGGAAGTGATTGATGATCGATGGAACAACACACTCCATCGTCCCATTCATGCTGCAGGGGTCTTCCTGAACCCCGCATTTTCTTATTCATGTGGCTTCCAATTTGATGCTGAGGTCATGGATGGATTTTTCACTTGTGTTCAGAAGATGGTGCCAAATCCATCAGAACGTGCAGAGATATCCAAAGAGATGGAGGTATACAGAATGGCAGGTGGCACCTTGATCTTCGACATGGCTGTCTAGGATAGGACTATTAAAATGCCAGGTAAGATTTTCATTATTTTAAAATTTTTCTTATGTTTGTAACTTTATAAATTTATCTTATTTGTTGTAACTTGTAACTTGTAGATGCATGGTGGAGGAGCTACGGTGGCAAATTACCAAAACTCCAAAAACTTGCCATTAGAATACTCAGCCAAACATGTAGCTCTTCAGGATGCGAGCGCAACTGGAGTGTATTTGAAAAAATACACACCAAAAGGCGCAACAGGGAAAAAACTTAAAATATTCCAACTGATTTTTTGAATTCATTAAATATATTTTTTTAAATATTTAATTTATTAATTTATGACCCTTGTACAAGTTGGAGGCCTAGCGGCTCAATGACATGGTTTACGTCTACTACAATCTTAGATTGTGGGTGAGACAACTTGAGAAGACACTTGATATGGAGGCCATCTCTTTAGATGCGATTGACACCACTACTGAATGGAGGGTTGAGGCTGAGAGGCCTGTCATGGAGTCAGCCCCTGATTGGATAGAGCAGGAGGTAGTGGAGGGGGAGGAGGAGGAGGAGGAGGAGGAGACACCACCTACCACTACTACCGGTAGAGGACGTGGTCTGCCTCCTTTAGCTCCTAGTGCTTCAGGTTCCCATTCTGTTGCTACTTCTAGAGCACGACAGAGTCCATTGCCATTCCTGCCAGCTTCTTCATCTAGAGGGAAAGGCAAAGCTGTTGTATTTTCTCGCAAGAGGGGCAGAGGAAATCAGTAGTATAGGACCATAGGTTATATGGTGCATTGACATTCCTTTGTATATGACATTATGACTCATGATATGAGATACATTATTATATTTTTTGTTGATATTTTGAGGTTGAGTTGACTCTTGAGACTCAGGACTTAGTATTCAGGACAGGATTCAGTTTTATCATTTATGTGTGATGTAGCACTAGACATGATATTACACATCTTATATATTAGTTTTTTTTTTCATATTTATGTGTCAATGCATTTATTTTATGTTGTAGATGCTTTAGATATTAAAAAAATTGAAAAAAAATAAATATTTTTGTATGTGCCGATTTTTTCCCGATTTTTACGATTTTTTCCGATTTTTTCCCCTCGCCGATTTAATCCCGATCGCGATTTTCAAAACATTGGTCCTAACTTAATTATGAAGCTGAACAGTTACAGAAAAGGTTCTGAGTCACTGTGATAGAGGGATCCGAGCCTCTAAAATGGTTAACTGCTCCTAATACGAACCTGTTCAAGAAGAATAATGACAGTTCCGAGCTACCAGGAAGAATACTTCTCAAGAATCTGAATCCCTGTCGAGCTATACAGTCCACAGATCAAGGATCTGACCCTAAGTCTGAATCTGTCTGCAATTAATTACCAATGTCCAAGCATTGATCATCTCCCACAGTTCGAGCTGTAGAATAGTCCACCACAGATCTGCTAAAAAGGGATCTGCTGTCTAATGTGTTGTCTAAAAATCAAGCCCAAACCCAATTCAGATATATCTCTTTTAAGCTCCTTTCTTCAATGTTCACGAGTTGTGAACAGTGGTATTTAATCCTGTAATGAAGACCGAAATTGATGAGGGAGAAATGAAGTCGGATCCTCTATAAATAGTGGTTTTTGCAAACTAGACGAAAAGACATGTCTGTAATAAGGAGGCCGACTTGAGGGGTTTTTGCATGGGTCGGCTCAAGGGCCAAATACATACCTTTAACTTGTAAAATTCATATCTTCCAAACTATTTGGAGTTTTGGGGCGTGTAAGGGCTCATTAGAAAGGCAAAATTATGCCCTAAAAGATGGTATAGGATTCAAATTGAGAAGCTGCCTCTATGGTAGTGAAAATTATTTTTTAATGAGACTGACCTTGAAATTTAGTGCAGAAAATATTTGGGACAGAATGAGGAGTGTTTGGGACAGCGTGTGGTTATTAATGGCTTCTCCATTTTTGCACCAATAATATTATTATGAGTGTCATCATGAGAGTATCCAACAAAGTCATCATGATAGTGAATCCATAATTTGCCATTTGGAAAGCTTCAAAGAGTCTTACAACCAGCATCTAGATCATTAAATGAGATCTTCCAACAATGTCATCATATGCCATCAAGTGTTCTTCAAGTCCTTCATGTCATGTCCCCAATCATTGTCCATGTCATCCAATGGTCCTCCATGTTATCATCAAATGGTCCTCCATATCATCATATAATTTCCAACCATGTCATCAAGACCTTCATCGAATGACATCATCAAGTGTAGTCTTCTAGGTTACCAAACAAGGTACATGATTGACACTTGGCACCTTAAGAATATTTGTCGTCTTGACATCATGCTGGTTCCAGGCTTCTTCATCAAGAGTAAGCACATCATCATTAATGGCATCCTTATTAACCTAGAGGGACTCGTCATCATGAGCAAGGACCTCTTCATACGAGGTCTGCATGATATCACTGCAAAGGTTTGCCATTAGGGTTTTTAGGTCTTTACAAGAATATTGATTCTCATATTAACATCAATGACAACCTTAAACCAACAATCTCCCCCTTTTTCATTGATGGCAATATTCTTGACCTTCCAACATTTTCTCCCCCTTTGACATCAATGGCAAATGGGATGCCCAAGTGCTCCCCTATCAATCTGCTCCCCATGTCATGGTACTCTTTCTTTTGGCAATGTGGTACATGATCAATGTGTTTGCATTTATTCATGTGATGAACCAACTCCCTTTGCCTGCATAAACTTTTGTAGCTCAAGAAAGATTACTTGCTTTGTGATCTAATGGAAGACATTTTCAACAATGGTCCATTGGGTGAGAAGGGATTATGTTCTTCAATGCTCTCGAGAGATGATCTAAAAGATGATTGTCCATGTAGGGCCCTTTCGCAGAATGATCACAAGCTCCCCCTAAATGTATGCATGGTCTCCTTTTAGGCAGAGTCTCATCATCAAATACCTGGAATATCAAGGATGACTTTATCAAGTCAACAACATGTGTTGTTGGATGGAGTGTTCAAGAGGCTTCCGAATTCAACTTGCTTCCTTCTCCATTCTTGTGTAACTTTCTTCTCTGGCTTGGTTGTCATGGTTTTAGCTTGTTTAGGAACCCAAGTCAAGTTACAATCACGTGCCATATGTCCAATGTTATGGCAATTGAAGCACTCTATCTTGTTCATGAATAAGAAATCAGGACTTCTTCTTGCAAAATTGCTTCTAGGAGATTGACGGGGGACCATTATATATGTCTTTGTCATATTCCCTACAATCTTTTGCCATGTGCCTAAAGTTGTACAAGAATAGCAATATCCAAGAAATATACTTTGGTACCTGGGAGATGAAGAGTTCCTTGAAGTACTTCTGTAGTCTTGTTGCCTTGGGATTCTTTGATGATATTCATTGCCTTTTGTATTCTTGACACCATCTGTAAGTCTCCTTGGAGTAGGGTTTCTTCTAATGTCATCTTGATTCTTGCCTTTGCTGGAACTGGGAGTATCATTTCTTCCTAGCTTCCTCACTTCCTTGTTGTTTGAAGCATTATCATTCTTGCTTGAGGATTCACCTGCATAACCAAGCCCTGATTTATCAAGGGGAGATCTTTGATGAGTTATTGTGGGTTTTGTGAGTAGAGACTGGGGTTAAAAGTCTGGAATTTTCTGAGCATTATTTCAGGCCCAACCAGCAGATCTAGAGGAGCAACAATTGCATTTCTGGGCATAATGGCGCAGAGCCAGAGCAACGCAGTGTACTCTTTGAGGGTGGATTCAACTTGCTTCAGAGGCTATCTCCAAATTTTCCTTGATCAAGCCCAGGTGCCATCATTCCAACACCCATATTGTACACATTCACAACAGATTAATAAAATAGCTCAGACTTGATTTTTATGGCTCAAATTTGTGTTTTAATGGCGTGATTTTTTTTACTGTTGTTACTGTCTATTTATGCATTGTTATTACTGTTAATTTCCTATTAGGAATATTACAGAAGCTCCAAGATAAAAATGGCCCAAATCCTCACATCAAAATTCATCCATTTATCCAAAATAATCCTCCAAGAAGAAATGCGAAATTCTCTAAAGAGTAGAGAGATCCCATGTGAAGTGGTGATCCAAATGAATGTAGCTAACCTCAATATATACCCTTGTAAGGAGTTTGAATTAGCCTATGGGCCTACATTAGCCCCTAATGATAAAATAATGTGCAAATAAAACCCATATTGGTGACAAGCCCACCAAACTAGCTCATAAATGGAAAAATTAAGCCTCACAAGGGCCAAATAATAATATGTACATGTTGTGGGGTCCTCCAAAGGCCTAATAATGTTTTGAAGTGCCATAATGAGGAATAAATTCCTCGAAATATGATGGACAAGGTGGTGGCCCCTTGTTCTCCAAGTAGTAGATCCGTGGTGCTCCTAGTGGTTGTGGGGGCACACAAATGACCCCATGGGTCTCCATATGAATCGAAGATGCTTGTAGATCCTCTGTAAGGGCTCGAGTGATGGAATGAACGCTGCCACGACATCGTACATGTCCTGGTACACTTGCTAAGAGTGTGGGGCTCCTGTGGGGCCTGTTGGGCATAGTGTACCAAGCACATTACCATCATCCCAAAAGTGGATTGGTAGTAGTCCCTGATCCGTGGAGTGATGTCTGCTGCTGTGGAGGCCCATGGCTCTCTACCCACACCCTATGTGTGCCAATGTAGCTCTTTGGGGGTTAGGATCCCGTAGAGGGAAACCAAACCCAAATGGAAACCACCTGCAATCCTATATCCAATGTGTCTCCTAGGCTTCTAGTACAACTAGTCATTAGAATGATCGTGTAAAAGAGCTTACAAATCGTGGATAGCAAAGTGGACACTTCGCAATGGCATGCCCTTCCATAGTGGGCTCTGGCATGTGGCATGCCCTTCCGTAGTGGGCTGTGGCATGTGCTAGTGTCTCCATACTCCAAAGGGGGTCAACCATGCACATTATTAAGTGGTATCAACCTTTAAAGGGAATAGTAGGTCCAAGGTACATCCTTGAATGGGGGTGGTAAGTGACAAATAAGTGAAATAGAGTAGGGAATGAGAGGGGCAATCTTAGGCCACATATCAGGGCATATGGACAGCCAGATAAGGGGAAGCCCACAACAGGGTATATAATGTGTAGGAGGGAGCAATCGTGGTACATGAGGTGTCCTGGCCTTGATTTTTCCACCCTTCTTTATATGCCTGTTTCCTTTTATGAATTTTCTTTAATTAACTGCTTGGAGCTCAAGGATAAGAGCATGATGTATTAGATATAGCAGTGATTACCCCATTAATGTAGGGTGGTTCATTGTCCTCCAGGGGTTGGGACAATCATGAGTTCCTGTATGACAAAAGAGGCTCATCTAGGGTCTATGGAACCAGGGTGATGGCCATGGGTAAGTGGTAGAACTCATGCATTGGCTTTTGCCCACATGCTATTTATATTTTTGTCCCGACCATCTTTTGCATTTTGCGGTACAATTTCTTGTTAAGTGTGGCCAATCATATTTTTTCTTCTTTTAGTTGCTTCAACCTCTAGGGCATCATTCTAGACCTGACCCAAGGTGTGGGGGCAAGGGGATAGGGAGGCTGACCCTATGTGGACTCAGGTGGGAGAAATAATGAATGGGGGTATAATGAGTGGAAGGGGAGTAATACATGTGGATAAAGGAGCGAGACCACGCACCCAAAGTTGGGGTTTCCCACGTAGAACCACCCTAGAACCAAATGGTCAATAAAGGAGATCCCACGGGACTAAGATGCAAGGGTAGCACCCAAAAGAGATAAAGGGGACAAGAGCACAAGCTAAGCCCTCTCTTTCTACCAAATTCCCCCATCAATCCATTCCAAGAAGTATCCATGATAAGTAAACCCAATACTCAATTACCAAATGACAAGACATACCTTTAGATTCGGGAGGTGCACTTTCAAACATACGATCAAGACAGATGGGTGAGGGACCACATGATTGGCTCAGGTGGCGGAGAAATGGCACAACGAGCTAGTAGGAGGCTGCACGGGGCCGCTGGCTGTCAGCTGAGGTCCACCTAGGAGAAACATTTCTCCTAGGGATATCAACCACGAAGTGGTGGGTAACATCTGGCTCCAACTGGGACGTGATCTCTCAAAGAAGTGGGCAAGGCTACTCGAACAGGGGGTCACGAGAACTCCAACAATCTCTTGGTCACCGTAGAACTGTTATCTGCACATGTCAAAGATCAAAGCCACGGGGAAGCATGTTTTTCATGGTGTCTAATGATCACCCATGCTTAATGTTAGCCCATAAAACCAACAAGTAATAAAATATGCAAATTTTAATCTAAATGCAGCTAATCTATCATGAGAAATATCATATGCGATTAGTTCTAATGCAAAAATCATCATGCAATGCATCCTACTCTAACATACAATGTCAAGTACTAGGTATAATCATAGACCCAATGCAACCAACCTGTCAATTGATCAATACAATAACGCATGCTTCCATGATTATTTTTGCAATGAACCTAACACAAATGGGAATGATGATATGAGGGGTTGGCGAGAGGTGGGAAAACAAGAGACCCATATGTCACAGAAAGGAAAACTGGAAGAAGGAATTGACATCAATTGAGAGGATTTAATTTGATTCTCTAACCAGGAGGAAATGTATGTAAATTTTTGTATATTTTCTATGCTTGATGCAACTTTACTTTTATAACAACAATCACATAAACAGTTAAGTAAAAATGCTGATAGAACATACCAGTGGATCTATAGAAGACAAACCAGAAACAGGAGAATGTGTTGGTGCATTACGGCGGTCAGCAGGATGCTTCAACCAGCAAAGTCTTCTTGGTCGGCCAACCCAAAATGTGTCACAACAGTCCTCAAATCAATCATCTAGTCAACTCAAAGTCAACCCCAGAAAATTCAACGCAATCCAGAAAAAGTCAACACAGGGCAGCAACAATAAAGTCAACACAACTCCCACTTCGGTCAACCTTTTGACCTTGATTTTTGTGCCAATGAGTACGGCGTTCAAAAATCGAACTCTCCACAAAATTTCAGCTCAAACGAACCATGCGTTGACCAAAGTCAACGCTGGTCAAACTTCCCCAGAAACCCTAACTGCAGAAAATTTGCTGCGGTAAATTTCGTCCTTTTGCTGCAGTAGATTTCGTCCTTCTTCTCACATGGGAGATGAAACTGCTTCTCAGATGCTCGTAGATAATCAGAGGAGAAGATGTGTGATGTTGAGTGAGTGAAATGCTCTCCAACGTTGACCGTATTTATATCCATCATTGAGGTGTGTGACACATCTGTTGGGAGTGTAAAACCTTAAGGCCGACCTGCACTTAAATTTATTATAAATAATAAATTCAAAATAAATGTTCTGCTCATCAGATTAAAATCAATTTTATATCGATTTTACACCTCTTCGAAAGAGGAATCACAAGATGGAGTTTGGACCTAGTTGTCCAAATTTAACACTCCCTCTCAACTAGGGAGAACTCCATCCACCAGTGCAATCAAACATCGTGCGTCATCACGCCGTAACTTGCTTTGCTGGCCTCTTTATTTCAGAACAGAAGTGTCTGTCACAAAGACATCATCCCCCGGCTGACAAATTTAGCCCAGAGGTCCGAAACCTCTATCGGACTCACAAAGAGTCTCCAACCAACCCGAAGTTGGTTCATCTGACCCGAGGTCAGGCGGAGGTCCGAGACCTCACTAGACTTGATCCCAGATCAAGTGGTTGGACCGTGCCATCCTAAATAGAGAGTACGACAATCTCTGATGCGTCCATCAGTCTTTGCTACTGGTCTCTAGCTTTTCCCATCTCATTGGCCAAATGAGAGGTACTTCCCATGAGCCCTGAACTCAATGGGTAGGATGCATACGAGGCACAGATAATGAGAGGTGAACCAACTCAATAATCACAATGGTGGGGTCCAAGCACACCAACAAGGTTTGGCAAGCCTAGCCTTGTGGTTGCTCATAGCTCCGAGAAGCTGTCCCCAAAGCCCCCCAGAGCTCCCAGAGCTCATCGTCCAACGAGACCCACATCATAGGGTCGTTCCACGATACCAAGATTCTCACGGAAGGTTAGGAACTTGACCTTCCCCAGGGGCTTAGTGAGAATATCCGCGACCTGCTCATCAGTTCCTATATGATCGAGCCTTACGGCGCCTCGCTGTACCATATCCCGGATGAAATGGTACTTGATATCAATATGCTTGGATCGGTCGTGGAACACAGGATTCTCGGTCAAGCGAATCCCACTCTGGTTATCACAGAGTATCACGGTGGTATCTAGCACATGTCCAAACAGCTCACTAAAGAGCTTTTGCAACCAAACTGCTTCACAACAGGCCATACTTGCTGCAATGTATTCGGCCTCTGCGGTGCTCAAAGCCACCGACTTCAGCTTCCTGCTCATCCATGAGATCGAAGCAGAACCAAGATTGAAGCAGCATCCCAATGTGCTCTTACGATCCACCACACTGCCAGCCCAATCGGCATCAGTATATCCAAGGAGTGTCACGCTCCCAGCAGTGTATCTCAGCGCATGGTTTATCGTGCCCCGAAGGTATCTCAGAAGATTCCTGGCACCAACCCAGTGAAAGTGATGAGGTTCAACCATCTGTTGACTCAAAGTGTTCACTGCAAAACATATATCTGGACGGGTGTTCACTAAGAACATCAGGGCCCCTAAGAGTTGATGATACTCAGTAGGATTTGCCAATACGGGCCCAGCAGCGCTGCCACTCAACTTCTTGAAGTTGAGTTCCATTGGTGTTGACACGGACTTGTAGTCCACCATACCAAATCTTTCTAGAAGTTTCACAATGTATTTTCCTTGAGAAAGGAAAATCTCTCCAGGTCTCTGCCAGACCTCCAGGCCTAGGAAGTAGTGCATCAGTCCTAGGTCCTTCATCTCGAACTCAGCAGCGAGCTCCCTCTTACATTGATGAATGAGAGGGTTAGCACCTGTCAGGAAGAGGTCATCCACATATAGCACTAGAATGAGAGGCTTCCCCTGTACAACCTTGAAGTAAAGGTTCGGATCAGCATTACTTCGAGTGAAGCCCGGCTTCATCAAGTAACTATCCATCCTCTCGTACCAAGCTCTGGGTGCTTGCTTTAACCCATAGAGGGCTTTCTCCAACCTGCAGACATGAGTGTCTCGATCCTGAACTTCAAATCCCAGAGGTTGTTCCACATACACCTCTTCCTTTATTGCACCATGCAGAAAAGCGGTCTTGACATCCATATGATGAAGACTCCATCCTTGCGTAGCAGCAAGGGCTATGATTGATCGAATGGTGGTATATCGTGCCACAGGTGCAAATATGTCATCATAATCTATTCCTTCCTTTTGAGAGAAGCCACGGGCAACAAATCTTGCCTTGAACTTTTCAGCACTTCCATCGGATCCATGCTTGATCTTGTAGAGCCATTTCGCGATGACAACTGATTTGTCCTTCGGTCTTGGAACCACATCCCAGACATCATTCTTCATTATGGACTCATATTCTTCGTGCATAGCATCCTTCCAGACTTGATGCTTTACGGCTTCCTCAAAAGATCCAGGTTCAGATTGTACAATAGTACTCATGGCAGCTAGATACCCTTGGTATTGACATGGCTTCTTGCTTTCTCGGAATGCCCCCCTCGGGGCAGCATGTCCCTCAGCATCTTCGAGAGTGTCCCTGAGCCATGATGGTCTCTTTCTCATTGAAGGAGATGGATCGATTGGGTCCATTGGTCCTTCAACTTCAGGCATTGTCTCATCCTGCGGTTCCTCTTGATTTCCAGGCCTTGCTTCATGATTATCCTCAGATCTCGGAAGATCTACTACTTTCTTCAGGGAAGCATCTTCGTCAAAAGTGACATCATGGCATATCTCTACTTCCCTTTGACCAGGTACATAGACTCTATAGGCCTTAGAGGTTTCGCTGTAGCCCACAAACATTCCTTTCTTCCCAGAAGCATCCAGCTTACTTCTCTTTTCTTTTGGCACATGAAAATAAACGGGACATCCAAAAATTCTAAAATGTGAGACGTCAGCTTTCTTACCGGTGAAAACCTCTTCGGGAGTTTTGGAGTCCAAGGCGGAATGAGGGCATCGGTTTTGAATGTATACAGCAGTATTCGCAGCTTCTCCCCACAGAAACTTCGGTAGACCCTGGTCACATAGCATGGCACGAGCAGCTTCCACAATGGTCCTGTTCTTTCGTTCAGCAATGCCATTCTGCTCAGGAGTATAGGCAGTAGTAGTCTCCCTCTTAATGCCAGCTTCTCTGCAAAAGTCCTTGAACTCATTTGACTCATATTCAGTGCCATTGTCGGTCCTCAAAATCTTGATCTTCTTCCCTATCATATTTTCCACCAAGGCTTTGAAGGTACGGAACCACATGAAAGCCTCATCCTTCTTCTTCAAGAAGTATATCCAGGTTTTGCGGGAGAAGTCATCAGTGAATGTCATATAGTAAGAACATCCTCCCAGGGATGTCACGGGTAGCATACCGGATAGATTAGAATGGACCAGTTGCAAAATATCAGATGTCTTTGTGACACTTGAGGGGAAAGGTCCCCTTGTATGCTTTCCTTCGGCACAACCCTTACATACACCTTCATGATTATTTCCAAAATCGGTCATCCTTGTCACCACCTTCCTTGCTTCGGGAAGGGCCTTGTGATGAAGGTGTCCAAACCTCCGGTGCCATAGTTCAGTTTGTCGGATAGTATCACATGTCATAGCTCCTAGTGGACTTCCTTCAACCTGGTAGAGTGTTCCAACTCTAAAACCAATCACGATAGCTTCCTTGAGATTCTTTTTCCACATGCGCACCTTTCCATCAATGAATGCCACATTGAAACCTTTGTCTTCCATGGCTGATATAGACACAAGGTTCTTCTTCAATTTTGGTAAATAGAGTAAATCCTGCAAATGTAGAACTTGTCCTTGAGACAAGTGGAGGGTCACAGTCCCTGTCCCTTTCACGGGATATGTGGCATTATCTCCAAGGATAATTTATAAATTAGTATCCTTCTCCACCATGTCAGAGAGTGCTTCCTTGAACCCAGTAATGTGTCTTGAGGCACCACTATCTATCAGCCAGACATCCATAGTGTCGGGCGGGGATGCAGCAGAGAGGGCAGATACAAGAATGTATTCATTTCTTTTATCAACAACATTTGACTCCTCATACTTGGAGTTTCTAGACCTTTTGAAAGGTTGATTGTTTCCACCAGAGGGAGCCTTTCTCTTTCCTTTGGACCTGTTGTTTCTTTGATTTCCATTCCTCCGGTTGTTGTTGTTGTCATCACTATCGGGGGAATCCTTCTTGAAAGGATATTCTCTAGCATGATGACTTGGCCTATGACAAGTGAAACACTTGCCCTTATTTCCTTGGGCCCCTGCTCTTCCTTTTTTGTTTGGACCACCAGAGTTCTTCTTTCTAGAATGAGAAGCGTAGTCAGCATTTCTGTCATTTTCGTATTCCTTCATTCTTGTCTCTTCTTGCATGCATCTTGACAGTAGCTCGTCAAATTTAGGAATTGTATTGTTATTGAGAATGGTAGTGTTGAATACTTTCCATTCATATGGGAGCCCTCCAAGTGCGGTGAGTACCATCTCACGATCAGCTATTGTCTCCCCAATAGCCAGCAAATTGTTCCTGATCTTGGTCAGTTTCAGAAAGTATGTTTGGACAGATTCATCCCTGCCTTTCTTCAGATTCTTCAATTGATTCTTGAAGAATAGCACCTGGTTTGCATTGTTTACTTTGAACATTTGTATCGGCTTATCATACATCTCTTTGGATGTGCCTAGCTTAGATATGTAGGCAACCAGACTTTTATGTATGGATTCCATGATCATTAGATTTTCTTTGATCTCCCTCTTCTTATACTTGGTTTTAGCAGTAGCAGTAGCAGTGGATGGAGGTTCTTGTATCTTACCCAGTACATATTCTGTGAGATCATGGTCTTCTAATTTGAGATCTAATATCATCTTCCAAGCATGGAAGTCATCCCTTCCAGTCAGCTTGTCATCCTCCTTGAAGCCATAACTTGTGGAACTCATTTTTCTCAGTTGGTGATTGCTATAAGTTAGGGCTTATCTTCACCTCAGCTCTGATACCATGTAAATTTTTGTAGATGTTCTATGCTTGATGCAACTTTACTTTTATAACAGCAATCACATAAACAGTTAAGTAAAAATGCTGATAGAACATACCAGTGGATCTATAGAAGACAAACCAGAAACATGAGAATGTGTTGGTGTGTTACGGCGGTCAGCAGGATGCTTCAACCAGCAAAGTCTTCTTGGTCGGCCAACCCAAAATGTGTCACAACAGTCCTCAAATCAATCATCCAGTCAACTCAAAGTCAACCCCAGAAAAGTCAAAATAGTCTAGAAAAAGTCAACGCAGGGCAGCAACAATAAAGCCAACGCAACTCCAACTTCGGTCAACCTTTTGACCTCGATTTTTGTGCCAATGAGTACGGCCTTCAAAAATCAAACTCTCCACAAAATTTCAGCTCAAACGGACCATGTGTTGACCAAAGTCAACGCTGGTCAAACTTCCCCAGAAACCCTAACTGCAGAAAATTTGCTGCGGTAAATTTCGTCCTTCTTCTCACGTGGGAGATGAAACTGCTTCTCAGATGCTCGTAGATAATCAGAGGATAAGATGTGTGATGTTGAGTGAGTGAAATGCTCTCCAACGTTGACTGTATTTATATCCATCATTGAGGTGTGTGACACATCTGTTGGGGGTGTAAAACCTTAAGGCCGACCTGCACTTAAATTTATTATAAATAATAAATTCAAAATAAATGTTCTGCTCATCAGATTAAAATCAATTTTATATCGATTTTACACCTCTTTGAAAGAATCCAATACAAATATTGGAATCTTCATCTGAGCATCACAAGATGGAGTTTGGACCTAGTGGTCCAAATTTAACAAAATGTCAACGACCAAGTATATAAATCTTTGTTGAAGAACTATCTCAAGCCTATCATCCTTAGGGTAAGGAGTAAACAACTCAAACATATTTAGGATGATACTATTTTGGTCATTGGGAAAACAAGAAGTGAATTCACCATTGTATTTGGGAAAAAACCATTGCTTTGGTTTTTTCGCGGGGGAAATCTCTTCATCAAAACTAGGGGAACAAACTTCTTCACAAACATCCATTTCCGGGACAGAGACATAACAAGGGGAAGACTGCTCGAACATGAAGAAAAAACCCGTATCGGAGTCATAGCTCAATGCAACTTCTTCTTCAGTTTCCTTCACATTAGAGTCATCGGAATTACCCACAACTTCGGAAGGCTCTTCTTTGGTTGAATCATATTGGAACATTAAGAGACCCTTCCAATCACTAGGGAGGGGCTCATAAGGGCGAACACTGTTGTTCCAAAGGAGAGGAGTATCTTCTTCTTCTTTGAGTTCATTCATATCGATTTGAGAGAGTATGGGGTCTTCAATTTTATAGTCATACATAATTTCCCAATCAACAAACCAAGAGTCATTCATAGATTCTTCATTTATTTGACTATCGTGATCTTCCTTAGAATCATCTACATTTTTGGTGTTGGTTAGGATGCCATTCATTCTCTTCTTTAGACATGGAAGACTTCTCCTCCTTCATTTGTTCTCGAAGAATGAGATCCTAGGTATTTATTAAATGATTTTGATGGGATGTTTCAAGAAGAAGGTCATCGATAGGACTCGTTTTATATTCACACTTCATGTTACAGAGTCTTTCCGATTGCTCACAATAGTAGGAGAAAATCTCTTGGGAGTTATATGTAGCCATTAACTGCCTGCAAGACTTCTCATACTCCATCCATTCTTCCAACACTGGGGGGCTCTCGGGGTCCAGTTCGTCGTCATCATTATCCTTAGAGGACATGCTCTCCAATTCATGAGTCTCTTTTTCGACACTATCCTCAAAGTACACATCACTCATTTGATCATGATGATTTGGAGAAGGATCAAGACATTTTTCCTTAAGCACAAAACCATATTCAATAACTTCCTCCTCTCGAAGGGCCACATCCAATATTTGGTATATGTCTTCATGAGATTGGAAACCTGACCCTTCATGTAATAAGAAGTGTGTAGTCAACATCGGAAGAGAAGGAATGCTTTTGGGTTTACATGACTCAAGCCAATCGGTATTGGGGGCAATGGATAGGACAAACAATTCCATTTGGTCATAAGGTTGAGTTATATTTTTCTTTAAAAGATACCTCATGAACCTGACCACGTGAGTGGCTGTGGAATGTGGATCCCCATCGAACGTTGGCATATCCTTCATGGATTACGATGAGGGATATCTCGGGATCCCTGTCATATCTATGGCGGGAATATATGTGGTCAACATGTTGATGGGTCCTTAATGACATGGGAGTCGCCAGGGTGAATGAAATTGCCTTGACAAATGCTTGCTTCATTCTACAAGCATTAACCTTAGGGATCAATGAAGAACGACGCCAAAAATGTTACCACTCAAACTAGCAGGGGGCCTAAAGGGGGATCCTAATAAGGCAACTGCTAGACTAAGGGCAACGGTGGAGGCTTAGCCCACTGTCACCACGACTAAGACTCCATGCTCTTTACGGACTTTCACCGCTGGGAGGAGTCTCGATGCTTTTGGGAAGCCACTTATAAAGGATATGTATGAAGTGATCCCAGTAACCCTTTCCCAAGGAGGAGGTGAAGAACGGTACTTGCTTGCTCTTTAAGCAAGGTGCTTGCCTTCCAAGGGAGAGGGGGTGAGGATAAGGGAGAGATGTACAAGTTGAAGGGGTACTTATCAGTCCCTAAAATCCTATATGAACATGGTTTCCCAAATAGGCCTTGATGGTTAGTCTTTGGTAGGAAACGGGACCACACAGGACCACGTGGACCCAGCCCAGGTTTGGGGATGGAATATAGCAACAAATGATGTTCCTACCTTCGACAAGGCTAGGGGAAAGGATCAAGCCAGAAATTTTGCTTCAAAAGGTTGGATTGATCCTGCTAGGGTCTAGGCTTGGGGATGCCTAGGCAAAATTTGGTCCTAGAGCTAGGGCTTGAGATTACCAGAGATTCCACTGTAGGAATTGCCTCACATTCGGAGGGTAGGGAGGGAACCCACTAGCGCAGTAGCCTCCAAGAGATCGAATTTTTTCTGTGGGTAGATTCTCAGGAAATTGATGCCCTAGGTGACCTATCAGGGCTAGACTTGGGGAAAAGGGTAAAAAGGTGAAAAAGGAGGGGGAAATGACCACCCTTTTGAGGGAACAGTGCCTATTTCCCTTGGGGATATGGAGTCAAGGATGATAATGATTGAGAACTCAGCTTCTTGATCAAGGAGGCTCGGAAAGTCAACTTCGTCCAATGTTAAGGGAAAAAGAAGAAAAGTGACCTTCAAGCATTTATACTTAATGCAAATATTGCAAGTTTATCGAGATAAAACAATCTCTAAGACATTTCATTCATCTAACAATGGTCCATACATTAAACAAGCTAAATAGACACTCAATTCCACATTCCAATGATGCAACAACTAGCCCTAATTATAGCGAAGTTCAACAGTATGCAACAATAAAAATATATCATTGAAATTTACTTACAGTGTTAGAGAGTATATCCAACCAACATCACATTTGCAAAAAAAACGAAGCTCCAAGATAAAAGTGGCCCAAATCCATACATCAAAATTCATCCATTTATCCAAAACGATCCTCCAAGAAGAAATGCGAAATTCTCTAATAGTAGAGAGATCCCAAGTGAGGTGGTGATCCAAATGAATGTAGCTAACATCAATATATACCCTTCTAAGGAGTTCCAATTAGCCTATGGGCTCCAAATGATAAAATAATGTGCAAATAAAACCCTTATTGGTGACAAACCCACCAAACTAGCTCATAAATGGAAAAAATAAGCCTCACAAGGGCCAAATAATAATATGTACATGTCGTGGGGCACTCCAAAGGACTAATAATGTCCTGAAGTGCCATAATGAGGAATAAATTCCTCGGAATATGATGGACAAGGGGGTGGCCCCTTGTTCTCCAAGTACTAGACCTGTGGTGCTCCTAGTGGGTGTGGGGGCACACAAATGACCCGATGGGTCTCCATATGAATCAAAGATGCTTGTAGATCCCCTGAAAGGGCTCGAGTGATGGAATGAACGCTGCCATGACATCATACACGTCCTGGGACACATGCCAATAGTGTGGGGCTCCTGTGGGGCATGTTGGGCATAGTGTATGAGCACATTACCATCATCCCAAAAGTGCATCGCTAGTAGTCCCTGAACATCAATGAGGATCTGTGGAGTGCTGTTTGCTACTCTGAAGTCCCATGGCTCTCTACGCACACACTGTGTGCCAATGTAAATCTCTGGGGGTTAGAATCCCGTATAGGGAGACCAAACCCAAATGGAAAAAACCTGCAATCCTGTATAAGATCCAATGTGTCCCCTAGGCTTCCAGTACAACCAGTCATTAGAATAATTGTGTAAAAGAGCTTACAAATCATGAATAACAAAGTGGACACTTCACAATGGCATGCCCTTTTGTAGTGGGCTCTGGCATGTGCTAGTGTCTCCATACTCCAAAGGGGGTTAGCTTTGCACCTTATTAAGTGATTTCAACATTTAAACGGGATAGTAGGTCCAAGTTACATCCTTGAATGGGGGTGGTAAGTGACAAATAAATGAAACCGAGTAGGGAATGAGAGGGGCAATCCTAGGCCACATATCGGGGCATAGAGATAGCTAGATAAGGGGAAGCCCACAACAGGGTATATAATGTGTAGGAAGGAGCAATCGTGGTACATGACGTGTCCCAACCTTGATTTTTCCACCCTTCTTTATATGCCTTTTGCCTTTTATGAATTTTCTTTAATTAACTGCTCGGGGGTCAAGGATAAGAGCATGATGTGTCAGATATAGCAGTGATTACCCCTTTAATGTAGGGTGGTTCATTGCTCTCCAAGGGTTGGGACAATCATGGGTTCTTGTATGACAAAGGAACCTCATTTAGGGCCTATGGAACCAGGGTGATGGCCATGGGTAAGGGGCAAAGCTCATGCATTGGCTTTTGCCCATGTGCTAATTATTTTTTTATCTCGGCCATCTTTTTCATTTTGTGGTACAATTTCCTGTTAAGTGTGGCCAATTATGCTTTTTCTTCTTCTTTTAGCTACATCAACCTTTGGGGCATCATTCCAGGCCTGACCCAAGGTGGGGGCAAGGGGATAGGGAGGTTGACCCTATGTGGACCCAGGTGGGAGAAATGATGAATGGGGGTATAATGAGTGGAAGGGGAGTAATACATGCCGATAAAGGAGTGGGACCACACACCCAAAGTCGGGGTTTTCCAAGTAGTACCACCCTAGAACGAAATGGTCAATAAAAGAGATCCCATGAGACTAAGATGCAAGGGTAACACTCAAAAGAGATCAAGGGGACAGGAGCACAAACTAAGCCCACTCTTTCCGCCAAATCCCCCAATCAATCCATGCCTAGAAGTATCCATGATAAGTAAACCCAATACTCAATTACCAAATGACAAGACATACCTTTAGATTCGGGAGGCCCACCTTCAAACATGCGATCAATATAGAGGGGTGAGAGACCACATGGTTGGCTTAGGTGGCGGAGAAATGGCACAATGAGCTAGTAGGAGGCTGCACAGGGCTGCTGGCTACCGGCTGAGGTCCACCTAGGATAAAAATTTCTCCTAGGGATATCACCCACGAAGGGGTGGGTAACAAAACCAATTGGTTAAACAGTGTGTAGATTCCAGATTATTACCACATGTTTATGTATGCCCAAAGGGATCATATCACAGTGAAACCATCTTGAAAGCACAATGAAAATTTCTCATCAACAAAGTTATTAAAGTGTGTAGACCAGATTTAGTTCATTAAGTGTCCAATAGCATCCACATGTTTTGCAATTATTCAACCATGAAAAGTTTGTTTAGAATATGAGTATATCAAATGACCACTTGCGCACCATCAACACATGGTCATGTTCCCATTAGTTTATGTGTATTAGGTCATTCCATACACCATTGATGCAACATGAATATGAGAATAAGCACAGTAGATTCTTGGTTGTGAGTTTGGATTAAGCAGCAATGTATCTAAGATTCCAAACTATGTTCATAAGCAGATTTCATGCCATATTGACATCAAAACTTAGCTTGAAACTGAAAACACCTTAAATATGAGTTGTCTTGCAGTATTCAGAAGATATTCCGGATCTGTATCGAATTTCATTATGTAGAGATTGTACCAGCCAAAATGCAAATCATAGGAAGAGCATTTAGTCTACAAAATAATAAGGTTGTTCAAGCACTGATTAGCTCTTAGTTGTTTGAGTTTTGGATCTATTTTCTGATTTAAAGTTGAAGCATGCAAGATCTGTTTGAAATCCCGTAGTTCATGAAATATTCCAGCCAACAAGGGGTTGGTGAGATAGACTAAATCATCTAGTCCTTCAGCCCCCTAGTGCACTGGTTTAGTTTATAAATGTGTTTAAAGCATAGATCTTTTAGACTTCAAGAAATAAGTACTATATCTACTCTAAATCCATGACAAATGACAAATTCTAGCGATGAGAAGGAGCATGAATAAGGCCAAACTACCAAGTCGTTGGACTAATTATAGCACTGATTTTGTCTACGGTAGTGTGTATTACTTAAATCAAATCAATAGAATGAATTTAAAGCTTTTAGATCCAAGTTTTCTCTCCTCTTATGATGTTACTACAGCCAAACCAAGAAAGAAAACAATCCGACTTAGAATTGCAACAATGAAAGGAGACGATTTGCAAAAAAAATCATTCAAGTTAACCAACTAGATTTCAGATACGTCTTTCTGTTTCCCTGTACCATGCAACTGAGGTCAAGATATTATAAATCTAAACAATCAACATTTGTCCTTACTAACTGAGGAGTTTTAAATTCAGCCATGCCTTTTGTTGGGCCTGGTTGAGTGTTTGCTGGACGAGCTTCTAGCTTATAGAAAATTAGAAATCAAATGGATTGGGACGACACTGGACAGTGATGCTACTTGTGGACTGTCTTGTATATTTATCACTGAACAGAAATGATGGTCAATAAATTGTTTTGGTAGTGTGTTGTGCATTCCTTACCATTGTTTGTGGCGCCAGTAAGTATTCGTCTCATGAAGCAAGTGAAAGAAGTTAAAAAATATCTACATAGACTGTTTGTTCAAAATACATGTTGAATTTGATTGACATATTAAGATTAACCAATTTTGCTGTATGCTATGAATGGAAAATGTTTCATGATCAATGAAGTTTCAATTGATGATGGGTCACCTAGCTAGTGATGCTTATAAGGGTAACTGCTAGTGGGAGTTCTTTTGACAACTGCTTGTCTCATAGGATTTTTGTGGTTGGTTTCTTTTTTGCAGACATATCCAAACCCTTTGCGGGATAATTCCGCTTATTCATCTGTCATGTAAGAATCATTTACCTATATTTGGCATCTTGGCATTTCATTTTATCAAACATTGATGGACCATTACCTTCAAAATTATATAGTGTATTACAGTCAATTTTTATTATGTAGATCGTTTCATCTTAATGTATAGATTTATTGATAGATGTTAGATACAGATCAGAAGATCCAGACATAATGAGCTAAAATTGCATTGTTGCTTTTCGTTTTTGTTCCATGTTGCTCTGATGGAATTTTGACTGTTTGCAGGCAATACTTTGTCAATCCTGATGATTTAGTTGCAAAGGATGTGAGTTATTGAGTTTATAATCCTTGATTTTTAAACTTTTCAAATTTCCTGTGATTAGAGCAATGGTCTTTAACACTATTTCCGTTTTCTTCCCTGTTATTATTTGGGTTTATCTTAAACATCTAAAATTATAATTTTGCCCATGCTTCAGAATGTTGTGCGATTGAACAGCCCAAGAGGAGTTCACTTTCGTCGGGCAGGTCCTCGAGAATGGGTATGCAGAGTATATTTAAATAAATTTATTTTTTATGAAATCAGTAAGGATGATTTATTTTGATGTCGTGATAGTGCTTCTACCTGAATAGGTGTACTTCGACAAAGATGAAGTGCGTGCTTGTGTGGTAACGTGTGGTGGATTATGTCCGGGGCTGAATACTGTCATACGAGAAATTGTATGTGGATTATATAATATGTATGGAGTTCAAGAGATCATCGGGATTGAGGTGAGAGCATTATTTTTGCATTATGCTGCACACCTACACACCTAATATTATATGGCATGCCTGATTGGGAGTAATGTTCCTGCCAAATTTTGAATTTTGGTGTTAATTTGAATTTCTTTATATCCTCATATATTATGCCTTCTTTCTTTGGACACGAGTGTATGCTAATCTTCCATTGAGGTTGCTTAGCAATGTACAATAAATTTATTAATATTGCCGTCGCATGTGTTTCAGGATATTCATAGAAGCTTTTACTCAATATACGCCTTCTTTCTTTGGACACGAGTGTATGCTAATCTTCCATTGAGGTTGCTTAGCAATGCACAATAAATTTATTAATATTGCAGTTGCATGTGTTTCAGAATATTCATAGAAGCTTTTACTCATTTTGAGTAAATTTTAAATAAAAATACTTACACCTTGAAATTAGCTTTGGTTCAACTCACGGACCTGCATCTCCTTATTATTGCGTATAAATCTTTTATTTCTTTGGTTCAACCATTTTCTAAACAATTTTGCGGTAATCATGTATTATATAATTTTCCGTACTCTCATATTCTCATATATATATATATATATATATTTTTTTTTTCAAAGATTTTATAGCTCATAAGCCAATTCCTATTTCTATTCCTTCATTCATTTACTAGTTGGTCCTTCATGGCAGCATAATCTTCATATAAAATTCCTTTGATTTTTTTGGTTGAGATTGGTTGTCAAAAGATACAGATCTAAAACTATGAAGCTGGTCAAGCAATGTTCTCATGATTTCTTTTATTTTTATGCAGGGAGGATACAAAGGGTTTTATGCTCGCAATACCATTCCATTAACACCGAAGATTGTGAATGATATTCACAAACGTGGAGGTACTATTCTTGGCACTTCAAGGGGTGGTCACGAGACATCAAAAATAGTTGACAGCATTCAAGACCGTGGCATTAATCAGGTGTCTATTTTACTAATGAACATAGTTACTGCTATCCTGTTGAATCTTGTAGTTTCCTTTATTGATGATATCATTTGTCATCTCTTACACAGAAACAATTGCTATTGTCTTGTTTTCTTTCTTCAAATAACAGGTTTATATAATTGGAGGGGATGGAACCCAAAGAGGAGCAGCTGTTATTTATGAGGTATCAACCTTAAATATTATGAATGCAAATAAAAAATAAATTATCTCAATGTTTAGTTCTTAGTCTATGTTTCTGTGTCCTGATAAAATACATGTTTCTAAAATATACCTTGATGCATTGTTTGTGTTTAAACCAATGTTGCGAACATCGCGATTGGGATTAAATCGGCGAGGGGAAAAAATCGGAAAAAATCGTAATAATCGGGAAAAAATCGGTAAAAATCGGGAAAAATTTGGCACATACAAAAATATTCATTTTTTTTTCAATTTTTTTAATATCTAAAGCATCCACAACATAAAATAAAGGCATTGACACATAAATATGAAAAAAAAACTAATATATAAGATGTGTAGTATCATGTCTAGTGCTACATCACACATACCAGTGAATCATGTTCTGAATACTAAGTCCTGAGTCCCAACTCAGCCTCAAAATATCAACAGAAAATATAATAATGTATCTCATATCATGAGTCATAATGATAATGTCATATATACAAAAGAATGCACCAAATAACCTATACTATTGATTTCCTCTGCCCCTCTTGCGAGAAAATGTAACAACTTTCCCTCTAGATGAAGAAGTTGGCGGGTTGGCAATGGACTTTGTTGTGCTCTAGAACCTGAAGCACCAGACCCTGAAGCACTAGGAGCTAAGGGAGGTAGACCACGTCCTTTAACTGTAGCAGGGGTAGGTGGTGTCACCTCATGCTGCTGCTACTGCTCCTCCTCCTCCTCCTCCTCCCCTACATCCTATTCTATCCGATCAGGGGTTGACTCTATGATAAGCCTCTCAGCATCAACCCTCCATGCAGCAGTGGTGTCAATTGCATCTAAAGAGATTGCTTCCATATCAAGTGTCTTCTCAAGTTGTCTCACCCACAATCTAAGATTGTAGTAGACGTAAACCATGTCATTGAGGTGCTGGGACTCCAACCTGTACAAGGGTCATAAATTAATAAATTATATAATATATATTATAAATAATAAATTATATAATATATATTATAAATAATAAATTATTAATTATAAAAAAATTATTTAATGAATTCAAAAAATTAGTTGGAATATTTTAAGTTTTTAACCTGTTGTGCGTTTGGTGTGTATTTTTTCAAATACACTCTAGTTGCACTCACATCCTGAAGAGCTACATGTTTAGCTGAGTATTCTAATGACAAGCTTTTGGAGTTTTGGTATTCTGCCACAGTAGCAGCTCTACCATGCATCTACAAGGTACAACAAATAAGATAAACTTATAAAGTTACAAATTTAAGAAAAATTTAAAATAATGAAAATTCGAAAATTGAAAGTTAACGCAAAGTATGAAGTTATGAACATGAAGAGACAATGAATTTTGAAACAAACTAAATCTTCCCTGGCATTTTAGTAGTCCTATCTTGGACAACCATGTCAAAGCTCAATGTGCCATCTGCCATTCTGTATACCTCCATTTCTTTGGAGATATCTGCACGTTCTGATGGAGATGGCACCATTTTCTGAACACAAGTGAAAAAGCCATCCATGACCTCAACATCAAATAAGAAACCACATGAGTAAGCAAATTCGGGGTTCAGGAAGATCCCTGCAGCATGAATGAGACGATGGAGTGTGTTGTTTCATCGGTCATCAATCACTTCCCATAAGAGAAGTTGTTTCTAAAACCCCTCATCACCCTTATCTTCATAGTAGCTGCAAATGGCTTCTTTGGCCCTATCCATGGCCTCATACAAGTAGCCCATTGTGGGCTTCTCTCCATCAACTAATCTAAGAACCTTTACCAAAGGTTCAGTAATGCTGCACATCTCTTGCACTCCTGCCCAGAAGCTTTCCTGATAGGAAACCAACCTGCAGATGGCCTCTCCCTCTGGTTTGCGGCTGTATGTCAAAGCACAACACTCCTCTGAAAGAAACATTCTCTTCAAATCCCACAGAATTCAGGAGGGATTGAAGAGATATGAAATTGGTGGCAAACCGTGTAATAGCAGGGTGCACCAACTCCTTCTTGTTGGTGAATGTTCTCATCAAATGAAGCACAGATGCATGATTATATATAAATTTTGTAATGCTCTTTGATGATGCAACAATATCTTTGACAAAATGAATTTTTCCTATGTCCTCCAATATCAAATCAATGTAGTGTGCAGCACAAGGTGTCCAAAATATGCTAGGATGCCTCTCCATAAGCATCTTGCTAGCAACAACATAATTTGCAGCGTTGTCCATTATGGTTTGGACAACATTTTGTGGACCCACCTCTAGAATGAACACATCCAATAAATCACAGAATAATTGTGCATCTTTGACATGTGCAGATGCATCAACAGATTTCATAAACATTGTCCCCTTGGAACAACTGACCAAGAAGTTAATAAGGGTTCTACCCTTTTGATCAGTCTAACCATTTGACATCACAGTGCATCCTGTGACTTCCCATGATGCCTTTAACTTCGCCAATCTCTTGGTGCAGTCAACTTTTTCATTTTGAAGAATGCGCCCTCTATAGTCTTCATATGAAGGGGCTTTGTATCCTGGGCCAACAACAGTGATAGCATCAATCGCAGCCTAGTAAAATGGATTGTTCCTGGCAACACTGAAAGGAATATCACTCCAAAGAAAAAGCTTGCCCAACAACTTGTCAGTTTCTTCTTTCTCCCTTTTTTTAATAAGTTAGGAGATAGATGGTTGTGCACCGGGTGTGGTTCTAGGAACAAAATATGATGAGGCAACTACGGGGTCGGGTGTAGAAGATGCTGATGGTGAAGAACTACTACCACTCTCATGGTCACCTCCAAACCCTGCTATTTGACTCCTCAGAGCTGCCTTGCTAAGTTTAGTTGTTTCTATTCCTTCAAATGATTTGAGGGCTCTTTGGATTATTTCTCGATTGGTATTTGTGCAAGGCCCTACTTGATGTCCAAGGACTTGTGCAAGGTGGTATTTCAATCTGTATACCCCCCCTGTCATGTGGTGCCCACATAACTTGGAATGACACCATGATGGAGGAATATCAGTCCATCCTGAAGAATGATATGTGGGAAATTGTGTCGAGACTTGAGGGGAAGTCAATTGTGACTTCCAAGTGGATCGACAAGATCAAGCATGTGGTATATGGTGACATAGAGAAGTACAAAGCCAGATTCGTGGTAAGAGGGTTCTCCCAGAAAGAGGGAGAAGACTATGAAGAGACATTTGCTACAGTCGCTAGACTGAAGGTGGCCTTGTACAGACTCAGGCAGGCACCTCGGGCTTGGTATTCTTGGATTGATGGATACTTAACGAGTCTTGGTTTCACCAAGAGTGATGTTGATCCCAACCTTTACTACAAGGTTGTTAAAGGTGAGCTTGTGATCTTGTTGTTATATTTTGATGACTTATTTTTGACAAGAGTAGAAAATCTCATTGATTAGTGCAAGAGGGAGTTGACCTCTGAGTTCGAGATAAAGGATCTAGGTTTGATGCATTACTTCTTGGGATTAGAAGTGTTGCAAAAACCAGGTGAAATCTTCCTTGCTCAAGGGAATTATATTATTAAGATCCTTCAAAGATTTGGGATGATGGATTGCAAGTCCATGGCCACTCTCATGGTGACCAATCTAGAAGTTGAGTGGCTCTAACCCAAATTCAGATTTGGTGGATTCGTCTACATATTGACAACTGATCGAATCCTTGATATATCTGGTTAATAACAAACCAGATATGTGCTTTACAGTGAACACTTTGAGCCAATTCATGGTGGAACCAAGGCATGTACATTGGATTGTGGCAAAGCATGTGTTGAGATATCTACGTGGTACAACCAGTATGGATTGAGATGTGTCTCAAATGGTGAAGTACAATTGTAGGGATACACAAATTTTGATTAGGTAGGAAATATCGAAGACAAGAAGAGCACATTAGGATGTTGCTTCAGTTTGGGTTCTGCTATGATATCCTAGATGAGTAGGAAGCAAACATCTGTCGCACTCAACACTGCAGAAGCTGAGTATATAACAACTAGTCTTGTGAGTTGTGAAGCAGTGTGGCTTTGGAAGCTGCTCACAGGGTTGTTTGATCAGGTGATGGAGATAATCATGATACATTGTGACAATCAAAGCTGTGTGAAGCTTTTGGAAAAGCCAGTTTTCCACGACAGGTCAAAGCACATTGAGATCAAGTACTACTACATTCGAAACTGGGTACAAAAGGGAGCAATGAGGCTCCAACACATTTTTACAGACAAGCAGGTTGTTGACATTCTCACAAATCCTTTGCCTCAGATGCAGTTTGTATACTTTAGGGACAAGCTTGGAGTGGTTGAGAATGCCTCCCTCGTTGAGAGGGAGTGTTGATGTTGTTGCATCGGGTAAACATTCTTCCTAGGTCAAGGGTATTGATCGGGTACCATGTAATGTGGCTAGGAAGAATGGCTCGAATAGCATCAGGGCCCGGATTGCTCCCTCAGTCAGAAGGTTCTGACCATATTTCCAAGGGGTACTTGGCTAGTGGGTAGAGTGAGTGCCCTAAAGCATCTAGCAAGTATTTTTACCATTCAAGTGCCATATGAGGACATGGGAGAATGGTAAATGGGCCCAAGGTTTCACCATTGGTCAGGTAGAATTGAGCTGGTTCCAAGTGACGATTTGGTTAGTTGGTGACCCAGAACTAGTTTTGTTTTACCTTGGTTAGGGGGAACCTAACCATATCGCCAAAGAATATTTGGCTATTGGGTGACTAGATACTTTGCATGATGCTGATGCAGGATGGTTTCCACATGGTTCTGGAATGAAACATGAAGTGGATGGATACATTAACATAGCAGGCTCATTTAATCTTTTCTTGTGATGGAGAAATTTTTTAGCTAAGTGAACATCTGTGGAAGTCAACGTGAATACCACCCTAGCTAAGATAGAGTGTTGATTTTTGGGTAGCTAAAGGAGGTATTCCGCAGCTACTCAAGTCGGCTTAATAAAAGAAAAAGTAATTAAATTTAAACTAATTTTCTTTAACTCAGTTCCAAAAGTTGAAGTCTGGAGTTAAGATAAATCTAAGCTGGTACTCTTTCATTCCATAATGGATTTCCTCAAGCCTTTAAATAGGCTTCTTCACAACAAATACCATGTACAAATACAATGGGCCTGTAAACCACCATTAGTAAACCAATCAAATGACTAACTCAAACTTATATATAATTATTATTTTTTAATTTAAATTAATTTTAAATAATTTGACCGATTCAACATAACATTACATTACATTACGTTTACATCATCGCTGCCATACTAGGCTGTAGAGTGCCCTCAACGCAACGAGTTCCTTATTTTAATAAATCCTAAACACACTAATTAAGTCTTTTAGGCCTTATTTCACATACGTGGCCTTGTACAAATTATTGGAATAATATCAACAAATGAATATATTTATATATTTAATGTGTAATGCTTACAACATCTAAACAAATCCAAATATCTAAATGTAATGATAGTGTGCGTATGTGCACGTGTGTAATAAGAATTGAAAAACTATAGGTAAAATGAATAGTTATATCTAGTGAGTTATATTTGGATGTATCCCTTTGGGGTATTTAAATAACTACATTGAATGCATTTTTCTACTTTTGATTAGGGACACAATATCTAGGCAAACTTTGAAGTTGATGAGCCTTTGAATGCACCACTAACATATGTAGCTTAAGATTGGAGTTAGAGGATTATAGCAAGGTTTCAATCTTAAGTGATATTAATCTCTTAGGGGATTTCAACACTTGCACTAGGTCTTTACAGGTATCGTTGTATGATAGATTCAAGGATGCCCTTTGTCTTTAGGTGATATACCTAGTCTTAGTAGGTCTTCACTAGGTTTTAGACACTATATTGGACCCCATCATAGTTTATGGGAGTCACCTTCCCCAACTAGGTGAATCGCATGACCTTCTTATGATGAATTGTTGCTTGTTTTGTTTCAGATTTGACAACTTCACATATTTCCCTCAGGATGGTGGTGCTAGTGTAGTCAATTATGTCATAGCCAACTAGGAGTTGCTCCCACTCATCCCACACGTTATAGTCTCTTCCCCTCTTCTCCTAGCGAGACCATGTTCTTACTACCTTCTCCCTTTGCACCCACCCCTTCTCCATTCCTAACTACTTCCCCTCGTAATGCACCTCCACACTACCATTCATTTTGATGAGGGCCTTGCTAACCTTTATAGCTCATATCTTTGCTAGTTATTTTTGGTCCTCATACAAGATCATCTCCAAGGCTATTTAGGAAGCCACTCTTAACTCTTACCCTTTGGTGACATGTAATGTCCCCAATCGCTTAAAAAACATAAGGTGGGGTTCCGCTAGCCTAATAAAGTTCCCGTAGGATAAGGCGGGGAGAAAATTAACTAAGGGAACATGATTCACCTAGGAAAAACCTTATAAATGTTGAAGTGGTGAAAAATGGGTCATACTCTAGGCTAATGAAAAGTCACTTTCAATTTATAAAATAAAAAGTTCCTAAAATGACTTTATAAAAATTTAAAAGGTAAAATGGCGGCAAAAGTGGCCACTGAGTTATAAAATGGAAAAAGTGAGGAGTCTCTCCTCATTCTATCACTTGCAATTTGAGAAAATAAGTTTTTGGAGAGAAACTTAGGGTTTGGGAAATCCTAGTCGCCATTGCTAGCTTTAGTGTTGAAACTTTACACCCTAGTTGGTTTAGAGAGCAAAATCACTCAAATTTCTCCATTGCATTTCAAATAAGAAGAATATTTGCAAAATATAATGGAGGTAAAAGGTGTTATTAGTTGATTTTATCTCATGTTTTTGCACATTTCATAAATCTCTTTTAGGGGGCGCTGCCAAGCAAAAATTTGAGAACGAGTTGCCAAAGAAGGGAATTGAGCTATTTGTGCCGAAGGAACCATCTTCTAAGCTTCAAAGAGGTCGAAAACATCAGTGATAAAGGGGCCTGTAATTTATATGCTGGGGGTCAAATCTCTTGAGGAAAAGGGGCCGAGTTTAATAATTGTTCTGAGGTCGAGTTGGTATCTTCTTTATTGGCCAAGTTTCCCCTGTACTAGGTCGAGTTTATTGTCGCTGAAAGACCCCCTTTCTTGGGTCGAATCTGACTTGCCGAGGTAACCAGCTATCCAACGTCTAAGTGTGCTGAATATTAGGTGTTGAACCTCGGTCGAGTTCTCTATTCTCTGTGGGACGAGGCAACATTCTGGAGGGTCATTCTCTGTTAGAATTTTCATGGGCCAAAGACTCCTAGAAATGCCAAGATATCAGCCATATTTTCCTGTGCGTGAGGCTGCGTTTAGATGCTGGAGTCTTCCTTGTTCGTGGCTTGTTGAGAAGCTGATACAGGGACGAGTTACTAGGGTTGAATCACTGGTATTCTGAAGCTTATTTCCCTGTGAAACTTATTATCGATGTTGTGAATCAATTAGGCTGAGGTGATGAAGTTTATAGGCACTGTAATGACTGGGTTCCTCTTTATTTTTGTGCACTATACTCTTGCTTAAATGACCATGTAATGCTTGCAATGTTGCTGATATATATTTCTAGGTTTTCTGTATTGGAGAAATAGTGGTTTAAGTGGTTGTAGCATTCATATTTCAGTGATAAATATTATGCTGGGTTCCATGTGATTACCATTCTTGAGTTGGGTTGTTTATATAAGCATTTATTCAACTTTGTGCTTTAATTATTGTTTGACAAAACAAGAAAATACACCTACAACAATTTGTTCACAAACTATTTGACAAAACTTCTCACTGGAAAAATTCCATTAACTTAGAAAATGCAATTTTATTTTTGAGTCATTCCCAAGAGGGATTCTTACATTACAGGTTGAAATGTCCTATGTCAACATTTGTAATATTCCTAATGGAAATATACAATGTCAAACAAAGCAAACATAGCAAAAACACATACACAAATTTACAAAACATTTAACAACCAAAAATCTTCATGAACTACATAGATCTGAGCCATTTTATTAATGAATAAGAGGGTACAATGTGGTGCTCGAAAGAGTGCATTTGGGTTTGCACAAGGCAAGCTATCAAAGCCCAAATGGAAGATATGAAATCTCTCTCAGATCTGTTGTTGCTCTCTCCTGACATTGTGTTGAACTGCTTAGAAAATACGCTGCTGGCTGCAAAGAACTGCTGCTAGGGCCCCCTCAGATGCTCAGAAAATTCTGGGAAATTAACCCTCTAGCTCTCCACCAATAACCCACAAACACCCACGAAGGAATTGGCCAAATGTTGACCTCGGAAGTTCGGCGCAATTTTCCCCTAGCTCCTCTAGCTGCTGGCTGAGTTGGGACCCCTGTTTGACCCCTCAAATCTGCCTAGAAAATTCTGCCAAATTTTTCTTGGCCTCTCCTCAATGAACTCAGAAAAACCCAGAAAGGGTTTGTCTTAGTTTTTACGCTCCAAAACTGACCCCCAAATGCTTGGCCCTCCTCCATAAGCAGAAGATGTAACCTGTAGCAAATGTTGCATTTGCTTCTCCACCAAAATGCTAAAAAATCCCACACTACACTTCCCTGGACACCACCTCAAGTTTCAACCACTAACTCCCTTCACTCCTCAACCTCCAAGTGTGCCTCCTCCAAGAACTGCGTAGTCCCTATGCTGCTGCTGCTGAACCTCTCCACAAAGTCGTCCTAACTGCTGCTCGTACAAACTGGTATAGGTAGGACTCCCTCCTTGCGCTGGCACTCGAAGTCCACCGAAGCAAGGGTTGAGATTTCTGCTCGGAAACTCTCGTGTGCTAAACAACACTTGCAGACTTGGCTTCAACTCAAGCGTGCTATGTCAAAGACAATTTTCTCAAATGATCATGAATGCCCCAAATTAATGCCTCTTGCTATTTTTGTCAAAGAGTCTCCAAAATGCCCATGTGGGCCCAACTCGACTTTCCCCCACCAAATTCGCTCCATTGAGAGCGTATTCCACATGTGGGCCGTAATTCTCCATGGGGTGGCCCCCACGCTCCACTAGAGCCGCAAAAATTCCCTTCCTTCCTAATGTTGGCCCCCACGTAATCCCAACACTCAGGTGGGACCCCTGAACCCACATCTCCTAAGTGCAAACATGAAATAAGACAAAATTGATATTTCCCATAAAAATATTGCCAAGTGGGAATATCATAGTCCTCCCCGCCAAAACGTTGCTTGTCCTCAAGCAACTGCTGAACAAGCGCTCTCTCTAGTTGTTGCTCCCCACTGTCATCGCAAAAATGTGCCAGGGTCCCAGATGCGCCACTGAATCGTCCCTGACCTCTGCAGTGTCCTGACATGAAATAATCCCTGAATACCAGGATCCCAAGCCATCCTGTCCCACCTGAAGCTCCCCTTGCTCCACTCTATCTTGCCCAGTATAAGTACCAAAAGTCCCCTGTATACCATCAATGAGTAGGGGATCATGATAATGTGGCACTATGCCCAACTCCTCGTGAAGTTGTCCTACCACGCACTCCAGGAGTATACTCTCGAAGATACCACCCAATCCCTGCAGAGATAGCGTCTAGCTCACGTGAGCTTCTCCTGATATCATCTTGCTGGCCCACCTGCCATGCTAATGAAGTCCCCCACGCCATCGGTGACTCACTAAAGCCCAGTGGAAGATCTGCATGATCTCCAACTGTAGTAGCCAACTCATCCCTAAGGGTTATTGAGTTGTGAAGAGTGGTGATGATCAGGTCCCCTGCTACTCTCAGAGTGGTGCCACCATGCTGACGCTATGCTACTTTGATTATGACATACTCCCCACCATGTGCAGACTGTATCCTCCTCTCCTGAGGCCTAGTGGCGAAAGATCTGTGAGAGCCAAGCTCATCCTACCAGGGCATCTCCATGACGCCAATATCTACCCCTCCACTGCCAATCTCGACCCTGAGCAACAACAAGATAAGTCTACTTCGCCATGAAGTGGTGGTCTCAGTGATCCCCCATGGGTCAAACCCAAGGTGAACTGGATCACCCTCTGCCATGACCTTGTTGATAACATAGTGGAGTGATCCACCCGCCAACCGGATCCCTGGATCCCCCAACCATACTAGGAACTCATAACTCCCACTCCTTACAGGATGTCGTTGCGTAGCGCTGCTACCTGCTAGAACCCATCTAGCCCTCATCTTTGACCCCTGTATGTAACCCATGGGTGGACCCCACGTATCAGGAGTCTGTCCCATGCAAGCCAACCTGCCCTGCTCTTGCTAGACCACGTAGTGAAATCTGCTATCCCAACTCCTAATGGTACACCTGGACATTGCTCAGAGTCTGGGTACCCTCCTGTAGACGAAGTCTACCATCCAACGCCCCTCAGGCTCATGTGACACCTCAAGCTGTCTCGTCAGAAGTGCATCAAGCAGTTCCCTCGCAATCGACTCCCCATGTGTGAGCCCAGGGGTGGAACCTATGCTACCTCGGCAATAAACCAAGCTGTCCCTAAGCTAGTATCCGTCAGCCCGTGCCTCCACCAAACGTCCCAACTGGAGAGTCATTGGTGGGTAGGTCCCCAAGGGTAGGATCAAGAATTTGCTGGGGTACTGAAGAAATCCTTATGGATTCCCCTCTCTATGTCTTAGATCTGCGAATAAACTAGTCAAAGAACTGTCTCTGTACACCACAGGATATCCCCGACTACTGCTATACCACCCTGTACAGTGCCGTGCCCTATCTTTGTCAAGGCACCCATCACTCCCTACGTGTATTCCATGTGATGTAAGACACTCCTACTCCACAACGCAATCCAACACACTACGGTATACCACCATGCACCTCCATGTCCACCAATAGTCCACTGGTCAACGCTAGATGCTCCCACACATCCTTGGATGTGATGGCCTAAAGCTGTGTCTTTACATGTCGGGCCACCCTCGATTGGTATCATCGTCTCCACCGTCGCATCACTACACTCACCAATGAATGGATTTTCACTCCAAATCCTCTCTGAGGGATTCGAAAAGTGAATTTCCCTATGTGTCAGTAGTGTTGCCACCACTTCCTTGCTCCTCTGCACCTCTGTGCCCCACACAAAGGTGAAGAATCCCCAGCTCCATTCAAGGCACCGTCTTGTGGCCTGCCAATGCCACCTCCTCCGACAAACTCTTGCCAGAGTACGCTGATCACCCCGTGATCCCGTGTACAAACGTCATACCAAGACAACACAAGAAGTCTGTCCATAAACTGGTTGGCCATTGGTGTTGGCCGAAACTCCGCTAGCGAATGTGCATGCTCAATTGCTAGGTCAACTATACCATCCAGGTCGTAGTCAACCGACATACCTAGGAAGTGATATGTAGTCCCACCCAGATCCCAATGCCAGTCTGGGCTTCCGGTATCCCTAGCGCCTGGAAGCTCATGCTGAGCCACACACTGGTCCACCACCATCTCCATAGCCCACACCACAGGGTACCAACTTAGAATCTCTCGCCATCCAACCCAAGAGAGGGATCGAATGCACGAACTCTTGCACATAGAAAAACCCTAACATGCGGAGGTTGCGTCCTATGCAATTCCGATCGTCTCATCCTGCTATCTAGGTCAAAACATGAGATTTGACTAGGTAGCTCCCTCTCCCTCTCTCCAATGGGCAAAGGTGACCCAATAGTGCTATTAACCTGGTCATCCCTTCTAGTATGTCTAGATAACTCCGCCTCTCTCAATCCAATGTGTAGGTGTTGGCTGATAATGTTGGAGATCCTGTCAGTGTGCCTCTGGATCGAACTGTGCTGAAATCCCAACGTTTTGTCTCTATGTTGCCCCTCATCAATTGTGATATTCCCACTTAGCATTTGCTAAGTGAAATATCCAATTTTTACATTTTTGTCATCACATTGACTTGCACCTAGGAAATGTGGGTAGTTTGCGTTGAGTTTTTGTATAGTTGATGTAGCATCGGGTGTGCTCTAGCCCTGAAATTTTGTGGAGGGGCTAGGACACACTTGAACTCCAAAACCCAGAAAGTGCTTTGAGAAATTTCAGTTGGTGTTCAAGTTATTCAAATAATTAATTATTTTAATGGATTTCGTAAGTCTAAACTGAGGAAAATTAAATAATTAAAGTGAATTAATTAACACGTGCTGAAATGTTCTAAAAGACATGGATCAAGCAGTCTTTTAATCTCAGCCGTTGATGAATGTTTTAATCTAGGCCATTGATGAGATCATCGAAAAAGTATAAGAGAAAGGCTTGAGGGTCAATTGGACACACACAGTTGCAGAGCTGAGAAATAGATCTGGAATTCTAGGGCAGGGTTTGCTAAGAATTTCTAGAGGAATTTTCTGCAGCGAGGGGTAGTATTGGCTAAGGGGATGATCTGATTTCGGAGCCAAGAGTCAGTAAGAGGCAGAGGAGCAACAACAAGGACAATGCAGAGAAGCAGAGCAACAACGACGTAGGTGTTGCGCAGCCGCTACGCAGGACAATGTAGAGGCTCCAGAGGGCTTCTGAAATTACGCAAAGGGTCTCCAGGGCCAGCATAAGGCCCGCGTCACCCTCTCAGGGGTTACACAGAGGGTCTCCAGGGCCAGCGAAGGTCCGCGTCACCCTCTTAGGGGTTACGCAGTCCCTCTCTGGGCAGCACAGTGGCATTCTGAGGCTAGCAGGGCTGACGTTGGGGCTTCAGGGGCAGCGCTGGGGTTTCTAGGGCCAGATCTAGGCCGAGTCTTGTAAATCCCGTTTGAGGGTGTGGATCAGTAAGATATTTAGTCCTAGATCTATAGGTTAGTTGCAGATTTGATTTCTTTTATTCTTTGTCGGGTTTTCCAGATCTGGAACCCAGATTTACTGTACTCAAAATCTACTTAATAAAATAAACCCTCATATCTGCTGCACCAGTTTTCCCGCTTTGGGTTTTTCCGGGGACTTATGTCCAAAAATCCATGTGTCACTTTGTTGGATGAGCCTATTATTCAGTAAATGATCTGCATGTGTAGATTGTAGTTGTGTTTATTTCAGTATTTTCTGAATCTAATTTCTGGAAATAACTTGTAATAATCTAAATCATGTAGGAGAAATAAACCATGATATTGTTTTCATAGTTAGGGGCCCACATGATTATTTTTGGACATTAGGACTCCCAAACATTACAGATGGGGATGAAAGATTACGACTATAGTGGAGCATGGGGGCCACTTAGTGAGAATTGTGCCCCACATGGGCACTATGCTCTCATTGGAGCGGATTTGGTGTTGGAATCTCGAGCTGGGCCCACATGGGCAATTCAAAGGCTAAGGAAAAAAAGAGGAGGGAGACACTCATTTGCTCATTCACTCATCATTTATGAATTTGTCTTTTGACATAAAACGCTTGAGCAAGTGCCAAGTCTGCAGTGTTGTTCAACACACTGGTGTTTCCTAGTGGAAATCCCAGCCCTTGCTTCGGTGGGCTTTGAGTGCCAACCCAAGGAGGGAATTCTACCTGAGTTCCATTCGTACTAGCAGCAAAGAGGCCGTACTACAACGCAGAGACAGTCACAACAGCGCAGGGACTACACAGTGTTTGGAGGAGTCACTTCGAGAACTTGGGGAGTGAGAGGATTTGGAGTTGGAGATTTGGTGGGGAGGCTTGGGAAGCCTTCTAACAGGAATTGTTGATATTTTGGGAGCATTGGACAACAAATTTCATAGCAGAAGCGTTATACCCAGCAGTAGAGCCACCCAAGCACAAGGAGGTCGATTTTCCGAGGTCAAGCTTTGGCCAAACCCTTCGTGGGTTTTTTTTGGGTATTATGTGGGGAGGATGGGATTAATTTCCCATAATTTTCTGAGCAGTGGAGAGGGCTCCAACAGCAGGTCTTTGGATGCAGCAACATATTTCTGGGCCATTCCAGCATAGAGTCAGGACAACATAGTGATTGAACTAAAAGGGCGATGTGTACTTCATTCCAGGCTTAGCTAGCTTGCCTAGAGCAAGCCTAGGTGCATACATTCCAACACCTCATCTTGTACACCTTTATTCAGTAATAAAATGGCTCAGCAGTCCGATTTTGGTGTGAAACTATGCATCTGATTTATTTTTTTGTGTGTAAATTTTATGGATACGCATGCTTGTTATTTACTGTAAATTTTCCTTAGGGATATTACAGTGGTATCAGAGCTCATAAACTTGGCTCAGCCTGTGGGAGTAGCGTAGTCTATGACATCGGAAAACACGCAGAACGTGACATATCGGAGGCAAAGGTACATGATTAGGGAAAGAGAGTTGGAGATCACTCCAAACCCTGTGACCGTTGAACCGAAGGTTGTGGAAACAAAAATGGGGGACACTAGGGGAGAGAAAAGGAGAAAGGATGTGGAGTTTGCTCACTTCCTACAAAAAGAAATGCAGGATCTATCGAAGAAAATTGAGGAGATGGGTCATCGTAATAACAATGACAGCAAGGGTAAGGGAATCTAAGGGGATTTCCAGGTGGGAGAAGGATCCGACACTTCGTAGCACAAAGCATCACTCAACCCAACATGCCTATTGTACAATACACACCCCCATGGTCTACCATTCCCATGTTCCTAGTTTCAAGAGTAGGAGGACAACAGGAGTAGGAGGAAGCACATTATGGGGAGTATTTCCTGGAGTACCAGTCCTATGGCCTGAAGTTTGGGAGGGCTATTACTTTCAAAGATTTCTGTCAGCTTAAGGGCAACAATAAGCCCAGGGGACAGAGTGGCGGAGGCTACACGTAGGGGACATATTTGCAGTGCACAATGGGGAGGCTGTTTCTCCCTACTTTCGATGGATCCTCCAAGAGCTCGACCAAGGCATGGGTCGAGAAGCTAGATGTCTATTTCCAGCTGAACCAGATGACTGAGGGAGAGGCAATCAAGATTGCCACGATGCATTTGGAAGGGGAAGCTCATGGCTGGTGGTTCCATGGGCTAACCACACTGGGGCACACAGGGGTCACAACCTATGATGAGTTTATCAGGAGGGTGCTAGAGCAGTTTGAGAGGAAGGACCCTGAGGAGTATTTTGGGGAGTTGACTAGGCTCAAGCAGACGAGGAGTGCGGAAGTATACATCTCAGAGTTTCTGAGACTAACTGTGATGGTGCCAAACTTATTAGAGTTCAGGAGGATTTACATGATCATAGAGAGGGTGACAGAGCCATTATGGGGGCTAGTGAGGTCCAACAAGCCCACTACGCCGCAGGATGCAGTGGGGAGAGCTAGGGATCGACAGGATGCCCTACCCAGAGCTAGGGCACGTCTGCTAACCAAACCAGGTTTCCAGCAGAGGGGGAGAGAGATGAGGGTCCCACCACCGAGAGCCAACCAGGGACGTGGGCAGCTGGATGAGGACACACGAAGAGACGCCCGGAGGAAGAAGCTATGCTTCACTTGTCAAGAGTTGTGGGCACCAGGCCATATGTGTGTAGCGGGCAAGGTCCATTACATAGAGGTCTTCTCAGACAACGATGGGGAGGAAGAGACATACTTTGAGATGGGAGGACATGACAGCGCAACACCTTAGGAGAGAGGGCCACCACCACCACCACCACCAACAACAGGGGGAGATTCTTTTGCACCTTTTGGAGGGGTCCTCGCATCACTGCGTGGGGTACCCAATTTTTTGACCATGAGGATTTGGGGGATAGTTCAGGGGCAACGTGTTTTAGTATTAGTAGACAGTGGGGCCACCCACAACTTCATCGATGCCCAAATGGTCTAGAGTAGGGGCATCACCACGAAGGAGTTCGAGGGGTTTTCAGTTCTTGTGCCGAGTGACAGGGCCATGCAGTGCACACACTATGTTCCCGCCTTGACTGTGACCATGGGGAAGTACTCCATGACAAACCATTTCTTTGTGGTGGATGTACTGGACACCAACGTAGTGTTGGACATCCAGTGGCTCTATTCACTTGTTAGAGTCACTACTGACTGGCGGAAGTTGGTGATGGAGTTTGTAGACCCATCAGGCAAGCCAAAGTTGCTGAGGGGTATGCACTCCTACCTACCACAAACAGTCTCGACCCACAGGATGGAGGCTTACTTGAGGCACAAACATGTTGAGTGGGCTGTCGAGTTGAGGATTTGAGAGGCTGGGGGCGTGGCCAAGCCACCACATCTAGAGATACATGCCATCCTTGACAGGTACCCTGTAGTGTTTGGAGATATACCGCCCAGTCAAACACCGGACCGAGGGTTTGGGCATACCTTTGAGTTGGAGCTTGGAGTATAAGCTGTGATCACTACTCCCTATTGACATCCCAAGGCCTACCGGGATGAGATAAAGAGAGCCATCCATGAGCTCTTGGCACTAGGGCACATTAGGCCCTGCTCTAGCCCTTTTGCTTCATCAATTGTTCTAGTGAAGAAGAAGCACGGGTCCCTATGCATGTGCATTGATTACAGGGCCCTCAACAAAAAGACCATGAAGAACTGCTACCCCATCCCACGCATTGATGAGATGATGGATGAGTTGAGGGGAGCCAAGTTCTTCTCGGAGATTGATCTATGGTCGGGGTACCATCAAACTCAGGTGAGGGACAAGGATGTCCCCAAGTCAACTTTCCGGTGCCACTATGGGCACTTTGAGTTCTTGGTTATGCCCTTCGGGCTAACCAATGCACGAGCCACATTTTAGTCATGCATGAACCACGTATTTCATGGGTAGTTAAGGAAGTTTGTGCTAGTATTTTTCGATGACATATTGATCTATAGTCGGACTTGGGAGGAGCACTTACATCATGTGGAGGCAGTGTTGCGTATACTGGAGGAGCAACAGTTCTATGCCAAGCTGTTTAAGTGCGAGTTTGGGCTAACTGAGATGCTTTATTTAGGGCACATCATCAGGGTTGATGGTGTGCATACACACGAGGAGAAGATCAGGGCCATCCGGGAATAGCTAGAGCCCAGGAACGTGACTTAACTGGCCGACCTTGCACATATAATTTATTAAAAATAATAAATTCAAAATATAAGTTCTGCTCATCGGATTAAGACATATTTTATATGGATTTTACACCTCTCAGAAAGAGGAATCCAACGAAAATATTAGCCTCTTAATCTGAGCATCTTAATATGGAGTTTGGACCTAGTTGTCCAAATTTAACCTATAAATAAGGGGTTAGGGGTTCGTGGGTATTTGTACTTATTACAGGAAGTTCGTGAAGGGCTTCTCATAGCTGGCAACACGCCTTACAGATTTGACGAAGAAAGGGACATTTGCATGGATGGCTATAGCGCAGGAGGCCTTTGAGCGCCTTAAACAGGTTTGAGTAGTTGCCCCGTGCTAGCACTTCCCGATTTCACTCAGCCCTTCGTATTGGAGTGCGATGCATTTGGAGAGGCAGTGGGGGCCGTGTTGATGCAAGAGGACACCCTATAGCTTTCGAGAGTCGAAAGCCACTGCCTCACGAGAGACTGTACTCCATTTACGACAAGGAGATGCTAGCAATTATACATGCGCTAGCTAAGTTTAGGCAGTACTTGGTGGGGAACAAGTTTCGAGTGAGAACTGACCAAAACAGCCTCAGGTTCTTCTTGGAGCAAAAGCAGTTACAAGAGAGGCAGCAAAAGTGGGTGAGAAAGCTCTAGGTGTACGATTTTGACATAGAGTATGTTAAAGGGAAGCACAATGTGGTGGGGGATGCGTTGTCTAGGAGGCCAGCTTCCCTTTCTTTGATAAGCATTGCTCCAAATTGGAGAGCCCAATTGTTGGTGGAGTATTCCAAGGACCGGTTTGCATGTGAGGTCCTTGATGGGGTGGTGACAGATGACCGGTACCTGGTGACGAACGAGGTGATCTACTACAGGGACTGGATTTACTTGGTGGCCAACTCCCAATTGCGGGAGAAGATTCTGCAGGCTGTCCATGACTCACCTCTAGCAGGGCATCAGGGGTACACAAAGACATACAGGGCCATTCGATAGTGGTTTGCGTGGAAGGGCCTCAAGGATGATGTTCTACGACACATCAGGGAGTGTGAGACATGCCAATCGAACAAGGGTGAGTTGTCACACTGTTACGAAACCAGCTCACAAAATAGAAGAAAAGATAGATCAACGACTTATAAATCAGTCTCTTCGAGGGGGCAACCTCCTTTACATTACATAAATAAAAAATTCTTAGATGATACAAATGACAAAACCTACCTTTTATATATAGGAGTCTAAGGGGTCACAATATAACAATATGGGGACCACATGGGCACAACAATAACAATAATGGGGCTACACCTATGGGGCACAACAATAACAATAATGGGGCTACACCTATGGGGCACAATAATAACAATATGGGGACTACATGGGCACAACAATAACAATAATGGGGCTACACTAACAATAACAATAAAGGGCTACAGTAGTGTTATGGGGACCTAACCTGCCCCTCTCCTTCAAACAAGTGTTGTCCTCAATGCTTGAGTATTTCTAGATGCTTCTGTATAAAATTCTCATCGTCCCATGTGCAATCTTCAGCGGGTAAGTTATTCCACTTGATGAGATACTCTGAAATTGATCGATTTCGTAGCTGTCGAGTTCTTGTTTCCGTGACTGCTTCAGGTTCCAATATGATTTTTCCTTCCTCGTCAAGTTCTGACAATATTGTTTGAACTGGGAGTTTATCACCTATAACTTTCTTTAAGCATGAAACATGGAAAACTGGGTGCACTCGGGAAGATGCAGGAAGCTCCAATTTGTATTCCATAGTACCAATATTTTGCAACATCTTAGCTTGCTTGAGGGACAATTGTTTGTATGGTTGTAGTCGTAAAAATACCCAGTTGCCTACATCAAAATTTCTTTTGCTGCGATGTTGATCTGCTTGTTGTTTCATTCGATTCTGCACCAAAGTTAGGTTATCCTTTAAGAGTTGGAGAACTTGTTGTTGATGCACGATGTGATCTTCCACTGCTTGAACCTTAGAATTTTCTCTTAAAGATGATTTCGATGTTTGAAACTCTAGTGAACATAATTGTGCACTTACGCCTCATTGTTCTTTCTTTAGAAAACTTTGTCATGCCATTAGAGCTGATTATCTTTCTTGGTTTCCCTGTGATACCCCTTAATTCAACTTCCTTTCCTTCCCCAAAAATATTCAAGAAAAGTTCTTGAAAATTAAAAGCTATTGTACCCAAAGATTGTAACCATTGAACTCCTAATACAACATCAACACCACCCATTGGAATGGAAAGCATTGGGCTATTCAGTACATATTCCGCCATGGTTATCCTGATATTATGGCACTTTCCAAAGCAATTTATAGTTTCTCCATTTGCAACCATCACTTGACACTCTGGTGCTGGATATAGGAAGCAATTCAATTCCTTGGCTATCTTAGAATGAATAAAATTATGGGCACTACCTGAATCAATCAACACTACTACCTTTTTTCTTCTTGATATGTCCTTCTTTCTTGAGAGTTTGAGGAGTGGTAATTCCTGCCAATGCATTACAAAATATGGTCAGATTCAATTTTTTTTTCTCTAAGGTCGGTTCCTGGTGTATATCCTCTTCTTTTGAAGTTTCTTGTTCCTTTTCTTCCTCCTCTTCACACTCTTTGTAAACTAATTTCTTCTCAACACACTTATTACCTTTAGTGTATTTGCTATCACAACTATAACAAAGCCCTTTTGCTCTTTTTTCTTCCAATTGTTGTGGTGTCAACATTGTAGGTTGTGGAAGAATAAGAGCAGCAACACTTCCATCTTTATAGTTGTGATATTCTTCCTTGTTGCCATAATTTTGCTTTCAATTTTCCTTGCCAACCTGAAAGCCTTCTCTAATGAATCAGGATCCCAAAGACGAACCTCATGTTGGATGTTATCCTTTAAAGTATTTATGAAGACATCAATCTTATGCTCCTTTGGAATATCATTTACCCTTATATTCAATTTTTGGAAGTCCTCAATGTGCTCTATCATTGAACCCTTTTGTTTGAGATTTATCAATTGGCTTAAGAAGGTGTTGCTCTTTGTATCCTCATAATGTGCTATCATTTCCTCCGTAAAAATTGACCAAGTGTCAATTTGTTTATGAGAGCAAAACCATCGATACCATAAAAACTGATTGGGTTCTATATATAAAGTTGCAATGCGTACCTTTTGTGTGTTTTGCACATTATGAAGAACAAAATATTGCTTCATTTGTAGTATCCATGTTATCGGATCCTTGCCATCAAAATTCCTCATATCGATCTTTGGAATATGGTGGGTCTTCAATCCAACGTTAGAGGCTGTGGAATCATGATTACCATTTTTTTTGTTCTCATCATGAGTTTCATCTAATACCTTTTCGCTATTAGGAAGCATTTCTTGTAACAACTTTGTCAAATCTTTTTTTAAACCATTCTTCAAATCCTCCATGTTTCATTTAATTTTTTCTTCTATACCATCTATATTAGTTTTCATATCATCCTTCAAACGATCCATCTTAGCTTCTATGTCTGCTTTTAAACCATCTATGTCATCTTTGGTTGCTCTTTATGAGATTGAAATTTGTTGCACTTGGTCCCGTAATTTTGATATATCATGCTGCAATTCTTCCTCTTCATGCGTCATAGTAGAGTTTTCTGAGGGCTCAATGGGTGTAGAATTATTTTTTGGAGGCATTTTAGAACCCAATACATATATCTATGCTTCAATATGCCCTTGGAGTCACTTCAAACTGATTTTTCAAACAAAAGTTATGCAATTTTTTTTTAAATACACACATTTTTCTTGCTTTTAGGAGCTATAGATCTTGAAACGGTTGTAACTCTGTAATTTTGGATCTCCAAGGTCTGAAATTTAGTCCTGTGGTAGCCCTCCGAGTCTTCGTTCCATTTCCACAGGTCAGACCTAATTTGGATTCTTCAAGGTTAAGCTATGCCCAATTTCCCACAATGACCTAATTATGGACTGATTCAGTAGAGCGAACTTGTACGACGTGCCACGAGTCACTGTTTTGACCTTCGGCCTTGAAATTGATACATAAGAAACTACCATCTGTGCACTTTCGACCACTTCTTACATAATTCAAATCCGATGACTGAAACGAAAGTTATGATGATTTTCTCTCAGTCACCTATTTGAGATGAAATTCTGGAGCCTGCAAAAAACCTAATTTCCTCAGATCATATCTCCGAAAATATAGCGAACCAAGATCTAAAATTTTTACATGAAGTTCCTTAGGATTTCGGCTTCGTGTGGTAAAAATTTCAGCCTCTGAACCTTCGTAGAAAAAAAGTTATAGTGAAAATACCAAGATGTCATGTTTGCAACAGCGAAACCCTAGAATCCAAAGCCTTGATACCAAATGTTATGAAACCAGCTCACAAAATATAAGAAAAGATAGATCAACCACTTATAAATCAACCTCTTCGAGAGAGAAACCTCCTTTACATTACATAAATGAACAATTCTTGGATGATACAAATGACAAAACCTACCTTCTATATATAGGAGTTTAAGGGGTCACAATATACCAATATGGGGACCACATGGGCACAACAATAACAATAATGGGGCTACGTGAGCACAACAATAACAATAATGGGGCGAAACTAACAATAACAATAAGGGGCTACACTAGTATTATAGGGACCTAACACACACCCAGCGGGCTTATTTCAATTTGTAGCCTCTTCCTATCCCTGAGGGGAAGTGGGAGAGCATCTCGATGGACTTTATTACCCGACTGACCATAGTACAAGGCAAGGACTGCATCTACGTGGTGGTGGACCATTTGACGAAGTTTGCACACTTTTTTGCCAATTCAGCCTAGTACACGACCTCACAGGTGGCAGAATTGTTCTTCAGGAAGATTTTCCGACTACATGGTCTTTCGAAGACCATTGTCAGTTACCGGTACAACCGTTTCATGGGGGGATTCTGGCAAGAGCTGTTTTGGCTGGTGGGCACGAAGCTCACCCCTAGCACGAGCTATCACTTGTAGACAAATGGGCATACCGAGATAGTTAACAAGTGGTTGGAGGGCTACTTGCGTAACTATGTGACCGGGCAACAATGGGCATGGATACAGTGTCTACACATGGGAGAGAACTGCTACAACACCACACACTACATGTCCATAGGTATGTCTCCTTTTCGAGCACTGTATGGGTATAATGCTTTATCTTTTGTTGACATTATGCTTGAAGACAATAAGGCCCCAAGGGACAAGGACTGGATACAGGAGAGTTAGGACATTTTGAGGACTCTCAAAGACAACATGAGGATGGCCCAAAACCAACAAAAAATGTATGCAGACCAAGGCAGAGTTGAGAGACAGTTCGAAGTCGGGGACCTTGTTTTCCTAGGACTTCAATCATAGAGGCAGCCTACGTTGAAGCAAAAGGGGGTCGAGAAGCTCAAGCCCCGCTTTTATGGGCCATACCGAGTTATTCAGAAGGTTGGGGAGGTGGCCTACGAGTTGGAGCTACCCTCGGGGAGCCGGGTGCACGACATATTTCATGTGTCTTGCCTGAAAAGGCGTTGGGGCACCAGGTGACAACGCCCACTGAGTTACCCCCTATGGATAATGAGGGACACTTGGTGCTACAACCAGAGGCCATTTTGAATTCCAGGGAGAGGCACTTGCGGAACATAGTGATCAAGGAATTCTTGATCAAATGGAGGAACCTATCAGATGAGGATGTCACCTGGGAAGGGGAGCAAATACTTCAACATCCATCATTGCAGTTGCTTGAGGACAAACAACATTTGGGCCGGGAGAATTGTGATATTCCCACTTAGTGTTTGCTAAGTGATATCCAATTTTGACATTTTTGCCATCACATCGACTTGCACCTAGGAAATGTGGGTATTTAGGGGCCCACATGATTATTTTTGGACATTAAGACCCCCAAACATTAGAGATGGGGATGAAATATTGTGGCTATAGTAGAGTGTGGGGGCCACTTAGTGAGAACTGTGTGCCACATTGGCACTACGCTCTCAATGGAGCAGATTTGGTGTGGGAATCTCGAGCTGGGCCCACATGGGCAATTCGAACTCTAAGGGACAAAAGAGGAGGGAGACACTCATTTTCTCATTCACTCATCATTTTTGAATTTGTCTTATGACATAACACGCTTGAGCAAGTGGCAAGTTTGCAGTGTTGTTTAGCACACAAGTGTTTCCGAGCGGAAATACCAGCCCTTGCTTCAGTGGACTTTGAGTGCCATCCCAAGGAGGGAGTTCTACCTGAGTTCCATTCGTACTAGCAGTAGAGAGGCCGTACTACAACGCAGAGACAGTGACAACATCGTAGGGACTGCGCAGTGTCTGGAGGAGTCACTTTGGGAGCTTGGGGAGTGAGAGGATTTGGAGCTGGAGATTTGGTTGGGAGGCTTGGGAAGCCTTCTAACAGGGATTGTTGTTATTTTGGGAGTACTGGACAACAGGTTTCACAGCAGAAGCGTTATACCCAGCAGTAGAGCCACCCAAGCACAAGGAGGTCGATGTAGTTGAGGGATAGCCTTATTGTTATATCTATGTATACAACCTTATTGCCAGCTCCATGTTTCCTCTGATTGGCTCTGGGTTGAGACTAATCAACACCTTCCTTTCTTGGATAGGTTTGGTGAGCTTTGCTACATACAGGATATTAATTATGAGATGCACCTTTTTGTCGTATTTTCTGTCGGTGGAGTGCCAATTGTGACCTTTGTCCATAAAAATGGTAGAGGGAATCATTGATACTTACTGCATTATGATTTTCTTGTAGGTATCTAGATGCCTCATGATGATCATCTCAGGAGGCACATTTATTTTTTGTTTTGATGTTATTCTATATTATTGTCAGGACTCAGGACTTATGACGAATATCATATTTCAGTGTCAATGTGTGATGTCCCACTTGACATATTACTTCTGATATATCGGTTTTATTTTCATCTTTATTTAGCAATGTGTTTATTTGATGTTGTTGTTGCTTTAGATGTTCAAAAAATTGAAAAAATGATTATTTCTGCATTGTTTGAAGTTTCCTGATAATTTTTGATAATCACCAATAATTTTTCTAATACTGTCGATATGTTATATTCTGTACACTCAGTGATAAATTCTCTGAGACCATAAATGTAACATTGGTCTATATACATATGGTCCGTAAGTGTCTTGCTCATTTGCTTCTTAGCTGAAAGCATGCAAGGTGGCTGGTTGGTGGCAGCTAGGTGGATGGTCTGGCTGACTGATAGCTTATGTCTGATGGGCTGGTGTTTTTCTAAATTCATCCAAGGTTAAATTGACATATTTATACTTTTACAGTTTCAAGCCTCTGTGACATGGTGGCATTATAACCATCAAATATCAAGCCTCTGTGACATGGTTTTATCTAAAAAGATCACCACTGTGGAAGGGTCCTTCCTAAAAAAGTCAACAATGGGGCAGGATATTAAACACTGCAATACACTGTTAAAGCATTTTTGATAACTGAAAATTACAAATAGCATATGAATAAATTTTGTTGCCTGAACAAGGTTAAAAGCTTTATTGTCCTTGCAGCCATTTTAATACTGAGAATAGTTTTTGATATTGATATGATTGGATGACACCTTAAAAATTTACTCTAATTGGTACCTTTCTGCAGGTAATTTTTTTCCAGTGTAATATGTTTATGATTATTAATGATAGAAACTTATTTGCAGGAAATCCGGAAGCGTGGTTTGAAAGTTGCAGTTGCAGGAATCCCCAAAACTATTGACAATGATATTGCAGTTCAGTTCAAACTGAGTTCTATGTTTCTTTGCCTTCAAAATTCATGAACCAAATAAGAGAGAGGATGCTTGTTATTTCCTTTAGCAGCAACACTATTTTTCTTAAAATGCACTGTACCTTATACTAAATCGATATGATTTGATATTTTATGATAGTTTTTAACTTATGTATGTAATTGATACTAATGAACTTTGGGTTTTGTATTGTATGTGTTAGGTCATTGACAGGTCTTTTGGTTTTGACACGGCTGTAGAGGAAGCCCAACGGGCTATAAATGCAGCACATGTAGAAGCAGAGAGTGTTAAGAATGGCATAGGCCTTGTCAAGCTCATGGGTCGCTACAGTGGTATGTGGAAGGGGATCTTTAATATTACTCGCCTGGTGTGAGAAGTTACAAGGAATTATTTTCCTTTATCCTCTCTTTAGCATTGCTTTTGATTCTCTGATACACAATCTTTTGTCTTTTGTTAAAAACATTACAGTAAGTGTAGGCATCGATAGATAAGCTGTTTTCTATGTAAATGACAGTCTCCAACATTTTTTATTTATTTTTCCATTGCTTTCATTTAAATATGTCATGCAAGTTATAATGTTTGTCTCATACATTATTGCTTCTTGGGCAGGATACATTGCCATGTATGCCACACTTGCAAGCCGGGATGTGGTAAGGCCTTGATTTCCATTCAAATCTCTTCGTCTTGTCTCAGGATATTTTTGAGTTGCCAATGTGACATCTTCCCCTGATTTCCATCCAAATCTCTTAGTACTGTCTAAAAAGATTTTTGAATTACCAATGCGACTTCTTCATGACGGTGATCAGATCAGTTAAACCTGTGAATCTTATTTTCCACAGAATTGGTGTGTGGATGTTTGGCTGCTTAGTATTATTGGCCAACCACCTCTGTAGTTTTGATTCATTTCTGAATTGAGTTGAAGTAAAACAACATATTGCAATAGATATGATTTCAGACCAGAGAAGGAAATCAAAACTGCATTTTTTTTCCCGGAAAAATTGATTATTAATGATCATAATAAGGAAATTTGGTGGTGCTGCAATACCATGTATTGTCCACTAGAACTGATTCATCAGCCATGCAAGTTGCAAAGCTTTTGTGGTTTGATTTCCAACAGCTGATATGAGTTGTAGTCTCCATGCCAAAATTATCCTTGAATGGCTGAACTAGATTTGTCCACTGACAGCCTTTGATTTGTTGGTTGTGCAGGATTGTTGTCTAATACCGGAATCACCATTTTATCTTGAAGGTGAAGGTGGCCTTTATGAATTTGTTGACAAACGCTTGAAGGAAAATGGACACATGGTTATAGTTGTAGCTGAAGGCGCTGGACAGGAATTGGTTGCTGAGAGTGTGAAAAATATGGATTCACGAGATGCCTCAGGAAACCGGTTACTTCTTGATGTTGGCTTATGGCTCTCTGAAAAACTAAAGGTAAGATAAGTTGAAGCATATCAGTGACTTTCAACCTACCAGAAAATAAATGTAATCATCAATTTCTTTAGCATGATTATCCTAGCAAAGCATTGCTTCACCTTATTATAGGTAACTTAACAAGCTTTGCTTCACTTATTGTAGGATTATCTGACTGTAAAGGAACATAAGGAAATGACCCTGAAATACATTGGTATGACAATTCATCCTTCTTAAAAAATGCAAAAATAACCTTTTCATTTTCTTTATATATTTATAGTCATGAAAGTTTGTTTAAGGTAGGTATTTATGTGATCTCGCTAACAGGCTAGTCACCTAATGATTGATGTGGTCCTAAGTTGAAATTGTAGCTGGAAGTTGAATGCAATTTTCATTTGTTTTAAATGAGATTAGCTGAATGACAGTATTCTTTCATCTTGGTATTCCATGCCTGCAGATCCAACATACATGGTTCGTGCAATCCCAAGCAATGCCTCTGACAATGTCTACTGTACACTTCTTGCTCAAAATGCTGTTCATGGAGTCATGGCAGGATATACAGGATTCACTTGTGGGCCAGTAAATGGGCGACATGCTTATATACCAATCGCTGTAAGGATACTTTCTATGGATAGTTTCCTACCTTATGACACACAGGTTTATAGTAGAGAGACTAACTTTATTTTGAATCAGGAAGGAAGTATTTTGATTTTATAAAAGACTGACAATTGGAAGCCAATCTTCCTCATCTTCTAAAGGATATGACTCTACTAGGGTTTCCCAAGCCTAGATTTCAAGTTGTCCGCTTAGTTACACTTAAATAGATTAAGCCATACACATGGTCATTCCATATCCATTAAGAAAAAGAATTCATATTTCACATATACATGATGTGGGGCATACTTGTCGGTATTTGACAAGTAGCATTCATTGTTCTCAGCTCCCTATCCAGCAAGGTGAATGAAATCTGTATTGCCTTATTAATATCTTCAAGTTATTTACTAGGTAAAAATATACTAAGCACAAACAATATTTACACATGCACAAGAGAAATGAGTTTTTTTCTTCCAAGGACAACCTCAAGGAGAAACCCCTGGGAAACCCTTGTGTAATTACCCACATTTTGTGTAGGGTACCCAATGTAATCCATCTGCACTGATTATAATGCCTAACCCAGTAAGGACATCAAGCGAGGCATGCAATAGAGGCAGCCAGCCCAGGGGATCGGCCCTGAGATCTCCTGCATGAAACTCAAAGCCCTCAATCTAGAGAGAGACAGAGAGAGAGAGAGAGAGAGGTTTTTATTGACATCCAAGAGATCAACTAGTTTATGGGATAGGGTGTTACATTCCAGTGGTACAAGCCTTTTCTATGTAGTAAGTAGAGACCAAAATTACAAACAATTTAACATTAATTACATAAGGTAGTTGGGCTAATTCCAGTCTTGTCACATGTCTCTTAAAGTTTTGGCGTGCTGGTACATCATCCTTGTTGCTCTTCTTGCTGTTTTCTCTTGCTGGTCGCCATGGAAGGTTTCTCCTGCTGATATTGTAACTGGTGTCGGTCTTCATAATGTAATGTAATAATCGATATATTTATTATATTCGTTATTATTATTATTTTATTTTTGGTCAAAGCATGTTCTTCATGCTTATAAAGTCAAAAGTGTAAAAAAGAATTTATTATGAGTAAAAAATAAAATGTATTTGAGTCAAGTCCCATTTGGACTATTGTAAGAAAAGAAGAGTATTTAATTTTATTTTTATTTTGAGTCAAATAGTCAAACAAAGTCCAAGTCGGCCCTCCTTAGACAAGTCAGCCCCATTTGGACTATTGTAAGAAAAGAAGAGTATTTAATTTTATTTTTATTTTGAGTCAAATAGTCAAACAAAGTCCAAGTCGGCCCTCCTTAGACAAGTCAGCCTATGTGGCACCTATTCGACCCTCCTGGACAACTATATATACAAGTCAAATTGACTTCGTGGAAGATCATTCATTTATCATCACATTATCATCATTTCTGCGCTTAGTCAAGAAGAAAAGACAACCAAAGTCGAAGGAGATAGAAGGAAGTCAAAGGAGAAAGAGAAGATGAGTTCTCTGCCATAGTTCTGCTCACATGTGCGAAGTTTGTGTGTTTTTCTGAGGTCATTATAGGGCCAAAATTTGACCTCTACTGCAGGACCAAGATTTTTTGTGATCTGACTAGATTTTCAGAGGGTTTGACCAACGTTGACTTTCATTGACTTTGACTTGATTGGAGGAGACTTGGAACAGGGTTGACTTGGATCTTTGTGGCAGTTTTTGGTCTTGGTCTTGGATCTTGGATATCTCATTTTGATCTGATTCTATAATAGAGGGATTGTTGTGTTTTCGCCCTTGTGGGGTTTTTCCCTGGCTTGGTGTTGAGAAATCTATGGCAGCTAGATTAAGTGATTTCTCTTTCTTTGATAACTGCTTGTGATATATTTTTACTTATCTTGGTTAGCTTCTTCTTCAACTTAATTATTATTGTGTTCTTAACATCAAACAACTACCAAAACAATAAAGAACAAAGAGACAAAAGGACACAAGATATATACGATTAGCCAGGGCCAAAACCTCTCCGGTTGAGAGGAAAACCCACAAAAACTCTTCTCTTCTTATAGAACTTCAATTGACAAATTTCAAGACCTAAGACTCTTGTCAAAGTCCCCTCCAAGACCAAGTCAATCATTCCTCCTTGATGAGCTTACCTTCCAGTAACTTGACCTCAACTATTTCTGCAACTTTGACCCCTAGCTGCTACTTCTACAATTTCGACCCCAACAAATTCCTTTGCAACTTCAACCCCCAGCAGATTCTTCTGCAGAAACCCTGGATTGCACGTGTGAGATGAATTTCCTTCCTTTCCTTTATTTGCTTGGATAGTCTTCTCCTTCTTGAGTACTTGGCCAACAATCTTAGTGTTTTTCTCACCTAATTTTAGTTTCCCAAGGTAGTTGCAATTTCGGTCTTCCTGCTGCAAGTGAAACCCTATTTGCTTCGCACGTGTGAAGGATATTAACCCAGAAACATTCCAAAAAGCTTCGCTTTCTTCTTCTCCTTCTTTTGTAGGTATTCAACTTCCTTTTTGCCCTTTTCTTTACTTAGATCAAACTTCTTTAGAGCTGATTGGATGATGTACAAATGAGGTTGAAGTCTTCTTATATATAGGCTTCCTTCTAGGTTGAATTGCTTCCTTTAGGCCGATTTGTCCAATCATGAAGGTCGACTTGCTCTTTTGATGATGACAAGGTCTTGGAGGGTCTATTTTGTTGAGAAATCTAGGGGCGATAGTATATGTGATTTCTCTTGCTTATGATAACTGCTTGTGAAAACTTTTGATTAGGTTCTTCTTTTGTTTAATCATTATTAGTGTTCTCTTCATCAAACAATTACCAAAACATAATGAACAATGAGACAAAGGACACAAGATATAGGTGATCAGCGAGGGCCAAAACCTCTCCAATCTTGAGAGGAAAACCCACAGAATTCTTCTTCTTATAGAATCTTTGATTTGACAAGTTCCAAGACCTAGACCCTTGACCTGCAGGGCCAAGTCAATTTGCCTCAAGTCAAAGTTAACCCCTTCTTGATTCAACTGCAATCTCCTCTTCAACTTTTAGCCTTTGCTCCTGCAACACTAGTCTGAAATTTTTGGCCTCCTTAACTGCAATTTTTGGCATCCTGCAATGGACTGGACTTTTCGCATGTGTGACATATTTGGGGTAACTTCAACCCTTTACTCCTTCGCTTGATTAGAGTTGGTTTACTTGTGATCTCGACTTGAATGATAGATTGATTCCTTGTCTTGATGCGGATTCCTTAAGGTTTTCAACTTGGTCCTTCTACAGCAAGTGGATTCCCTAATCCTTCCTCACAAATGTGATAGATTTGAGCCCTAAAACATATGTAAACTTTTGAGTTCTTCTAATGGAGATTGTCTCCTCCTTTGCTGCCCTTTCTTGCTCACTTATTCTTTCTTAGATCGAACTTTTTGAAGATGATTGAATGCCTCCTTGAGTGAGGCCGAGTCCTCCTATATATAGACTCTTTCTTCATGCTTTGAGGCCGACTAGAAGATGTCTATAGGTCGACTTTTTCTTTGCATTATGACTTGGTATTTGGAGAGTTATTCGAATTGACTTTGGCTTAAATAAATTCTTCTTACAATATGTAACATGCCCAAATGGGTCTTTCATACATGACAATGAATTTTAATGACTTGATGACTCAATGACCAACCCTAAGAGCTCACAATGGGAGCTTTGACCTAAAAATATATTTCTCTTGAGCATGAAACCCATGCCTCAAGAAAATAATAACAAATTTATTTTTCCCCATTACATCAAATACCTAAAATCATGATTTCATATGTCATTATGAAGATCGAACCTAGTTACATATTTCAACACTCCTTCTTAACTAGAGAGGTATTCATAATCCATACAAGGTACTTGGGCATTCTCAGTCTGAAGAATTCTCATAAGAAGAGTCAGATTGGTAACCTATCTGTTTAGCATCATATCATTCAACATTGTCACATAGCAAGGCCTTGACTAACGTCTCTATCTCTCGACAAGATTCAGAGCACAATGTTGGCAAGACCAATGATTTATAGACACCTTCATCATTGCCTCTCAAGGAGCATACCCCACCCGAGTTCTATCAAGATATGTCATTTCAGGACTATTCTTATCTTGGATTCCCAGTCCCCAAAGAATATCGGTCCTCTATGACTACTCTTATCTTGAATTCCCTACAACATCCTCAAAGAGTATCGGATGCCAGATGCTTACCCAATCCTCCATTCTTTTTTCCAAAATGAAGACAAGAATGATGTGTCTATCTCTCCTCATGGCCTTCACTAAAACTTACGGCTGTTAGTCTTGGTCTAGTGCATAACACATGAAGTAGAGGACCATATTTGTCACTCCCTCTTAACCAATGATGACCAACCCATTCCATAAAAGGAATGTGCCCAAGATCCCTCTTAACCAGGGATTTGTGCAAGCTCCCTCTTAACTAGGGACTTGCTTTCAATATCTCACTTGTGGAGAGCATGGTACCTTCAACTGCTTGAAGAGCTCCTCCTTTCGATGTCATGAATTTGACGCAGGTCTAACAATAGGGCCTTACACACACATCATATAAAACTAAACTGAAGATCACACACCAAGCATATGCACATAAAAACTTAGAATAATTAATTAATAAATAAAATATTTACAGGAGGATTATTGGCCTCATGCTTGGCTTCTCATTCGTCACACTCACTCACTCACTCACTTATACATACATTTTCTTCTACATACATACATGCCTCATGGGCTCACCTAAATTTATACAGGTGGATTAGAACCCAAGTAGGTTCTAGATCCCTGAACTAACTCCCACAATATCTCTTTTGCTCCTTAAAATCTCTCATCTAATCCCGTACCCCTAGATAAAAGCTAACTAATCCAATCTCAAACCTTCCAAAATACTCTCGAAGCTTCTCGTATTTACAATAATTCTCATTCTATCTTAAAACTATAGGAAAAATACATTAAATAATTAAATCCTAACTTTGTAAACTAACTCCCTTAGTAAACATTTGACCCTAGGTTAGATGCACCTGCATCAGACTCCCCATGTAAAAGAAAATCATGGTCTCCCGAACATTAGTCTTCATAAGATGATAAAATCCTCCTGGATCCCAAACTTTAGTCTGTTGTTGATTATGTACTCTTTTATGTTGTTGATGTTCTGTGGTCGTCTTTTTCCATCTTCCAAACTTTATGTTGCAATTCTCTTGCTGCTTTGTTGATATAGACTTGCTCTGTCATTAGTAATCTGTTGTCATCTTTGCTTTTTCTTTGTTCAATGAACATCTTTTGAGATCCTTCCAACATTAGCTTCTTCATCTCTTCAATTTTGATATCTAACTTGTTTTTTGGCTGCTGTGCATCACTATTTCTTTGCTGAACTTTGTTGTCCATCTCTACGCTTCTACTGCACCATATTTGTTGATTTGAAGACTTGTTGTCATACTCTGGTTTCAGATTATCCAACAATTCTTCTAGAAACTTTAGTTCTGCTATAATATCTCTCATGTTGACATTTGATCCATTTATTTGATAATCATAAGCAACTTCTATTATTTGTCCATCTATATCATCTTTAGGCTTCATTTATTTGTCAATTTGCTGTTCGTCATTTCTGCACATAAAATTAATATCAACAACATATCCTGCATTCACACACCAATTGTTAGATTTAAAACCAACATAATTGGTAACTTTCATCGATGATTCAATTATCATATGTGGATCTTCTTAACAATTTGTGGTGCCATCTGTGGGAATTGAATCCACGTTCATAATATCTTTGTCGTCACCAAGCAATGGTCCTTGCTCTGGTTCACAAATTCATACATTCGTTTGGAGTTTCTCCGCTTCCTTTAACAAGATTTTGAGGTTGTGTTTCTGTCTTAACTGCTTAATTGGCTATTTAACTTTTCTCTTTATGACCCATCCATGTTTCTGATTTTGTAGTAGTTCCATTAACATGTCAAGTTGTGCCTTTCGTTCATTGATATCCTTCTCAATTTCTTCATCACTAACGTCAACTGCTATGGCATCACTGTAACTTTTCTCTGAATTCTGCAAATGACTTCCCATAGTCATCCTCATCTCCTTTTGTGAGTTTCACCCTGTTCACTGTAAGCTGCAATTGAACTTTATCAAGTTACTCCCTTTGAACTTGGTCAATGGTTCACTTCACTTGAACCTTTTTTCTGAGCACTCCTTTGTACTCTGCTTCCTTTGCTGCAAACTGTCACAATATCCCTTCAACTTGTCTTTACAATTCATTGACCAAACTTTGTGTATCGGGCTCCGCTTATCATGCACCCATTACATTCAAAGACTCAAACTTCAATGCACTTTTGACTTGATTTATGACTCTTTAACTCCACACTTTGACATCAACTTTTACATCAATGGACCTTGGGTGTTGGGTACAACCGAAACTGTACCCTTTTTATAGAAGAATTCAAATTTTAATTTGATTTCAACTGTACACAACTCAAAAATACTCTCAAATGGACATTGGCTCCTCAATTGCAACTCCTTTCTCTAAACATGTCTTTGGATTTGATCAATTACATGGTTCTTCATTAATTTATAAAAAAAAGACTTCCAAGTGTGCTCTTCTTCTTTGCGATAATTGCTTCACACTCTTAAATCAATTCGCTGTCCTCTTTCACATTGCAAAATATTAACCACAGTAATATTGTACATAATTAAAAACTTATCTATCTATCGAACTCATACGATGAACACTGTCATATCAATTTTCTTTAGCATACTCCATATGAAAAATTAATTTTAAAGCTCTGGCTTGTACTTTTGAATCCTGTGGAGTTTCGCATGCAAAGAACAGGGAAGATCCTTGCGCGGAAACCTGTGGTACTGTTCTTTATTTAAATCAACAAATAACTTGTTCTTCCTCCACACAAACTGCAAATATACATGAACATGGTAGCTGGAGCAGCGCAACCATCAATAAGATAGTCTCCGTAGACAGATAACGATTTTACTTTAATGTTAACTATCCAAGTCCGTTAAAACATTCAATCAAACAACAAGCCCTTTTGCCAGCAACTTCGTTGTCATGACTCATCTGGACATTGCAGTCACAACATTTCCTCGTCGACTTAACGTAGAATTCTTAACGCACAACACTGCAAAATCATCTGTGCAAGGTGTTACTTCGACTCTAGCAAAAACGCTCTCTGGCTTCAGCTCTCCTAAAACGACTTCTGCTTCAATTTCAGGTTAGATCCAACAATAAATCTACCATTCGACCCAGTGATTTCACAAATTAAAACGGAAATAAAACTGAAGCATCACAGCGAAATAAATACGTCGACACCGGATGATTATAGACTACGCAAACTAATTTCGACAGAGAAGAAAAAAAGGCAATAATTTGCTCGTTGCACCACAACGTACTTAACAGCGCAACACTTCATCCACAGGTCTTCAATACTTGCAACGCCCACAACGCAAGTCTCCACGCTCGAACTTATGCTACTCCTTCACACAATCTTTCTCCCCAGCTCCACGTAGATCTATTCACAACGCATTCAGATTCACGATGTATTGATTTTTTGACAGTCCGATCCTCTGTCAAATTTCATTGCAGAAAATATTTGGCGGCCCAATCTTCAGCGTGATAGCTTCTACAATTTCCACAGCTCACTGAACGCGATGGCTTTACACATGTCGTAAATCTCATCGGATCAACAACAATTCTCCGCTGATCCTTTACACGCTGTTCTCTTCACATGCTAGATTGAATGGGAATACCACGACATCAAGAATTGACACAATATTCTCCTTTTATTGCTGGACATACCCGCACCGCAGTCTTCAATGTCGATCTCAATTCTCAACACAACAACTCGATCTCAAAAATGCAATTGCGGCCTCTGCAATGCACCCAACAAACCAAATCTCTGATTCCACTTGATGCAGGGCTTAGTCGCTTTCCAGCGCGTAAACCCACATTGCCTAGATTGTTCTCCTCAACGGCTCCGCCCTTTGACTAATTATGGTTGTGGATCTGTTCATGCGAACAGACCATAGTCTATCTCTTCGTTGTTTCATTACCAACATATTGATTCCTCAAAATCATTGTCATCACAATCGGCATTTGTAAAAACAAAGCACTGCTCTTCTGCACTCAGGACCTTAATCCATACATATTTAGCACGCGCCTCTCTTTTTCCAAGAATGCTACGACTCCAAAAGATGGCTTTAACACACATCTCTACAAAATGACACTTAGTTATTCATCTTTGAGAATTAATTACCTAGCCATCAGTCAACTGGGTACACAGCAACCAAGAAAGAGTGTTGGGAATTGAATCTTTCTTGACAAACCAATATTGTAATTTCTGGAAATGGCGAGTCTCTTCTGGCAAATCACAGACAATACACACATCCGACAACTTCTTCAATGCATCCCAGTGATCATTCTTGAAAAATAAAACCCAGAGTTCAATTTTTCACAATGGCTTCACTTCGTGCTGCAAGCTCCCGTTACTTTGAACATCCATAGCTTTATTTTTTTCTCCACTTAAATTTCAAATCCCGCGGTTGATTTCAGCCCAGCGTAGCTCTGATACAAAAAATTTGACGCAGGTCTAACAATAGGTCCTTACACACCCATCATATAAAACTAAACTGAAGATCACACCCCAAGCATATGCATGTAAAAACTCAGAATAATTAATTAATAAATAAAATATTTACAGGAGGATTATTGGCCTCATGCTTGGCCTCTCATTCCTCACACTCACTCATTCACTCACTTCTACATACATACATGCCTCATGGGCTCATCTATATTTATACAAGTGGATTAGAACCCAAGTAGGTTCTAGATCCCTAAACTAACTCCCACAATATCTCTTATGATCCATATGTGAAAGTTTCAAAACAGAAACCCTACTGCAGTATTTAGATCTACTTCACTTGTTTAGTTAATTTAACAAGTTATTTTACTGAATTATTTAGAAAAACATTAAAGTAGACACTAACTGTAGCCTACACATCTATAGATCATTTATTGAACAATAAACACATGTGACAAGATTACACACGATTTTTCGGACAAATGTCCTTAGAAAAACCCAATGTGGGAAAACCGGTGCAACAGCTCTAGAGGGTTTTTATTATTATGCAGAATCTGAATACAATATTTTGGGCACCAGAAATGGTTGGCCCTACAGAGAAATTACACGACAGTTTGTACCTTTCACTCGGAGACAGAAGATATGGCTGTATCACACCCTCAAACGGGATTTACAGATCACTAGCGCCTTCTGGCCCACTGGAACCCTTAGTGCTGCCTCTGCAGCCTTTGCGTCAGCCTTCACTGGCCAACGTCCCCACTGTGTCACCCTGACTGGTGCTGCACTGCCTTTGTGCTGCCCTGGTTGGGCCTACGTCACCTCTGCTGGTGCTGTGTTGCCCCTGTGTTGCACTGGATGGGTTTGCGTCACCCTGGCTGGGCTTACGCAGCCTCTGTGCAGTCTCTGCGTGGTGCTGACTGAACTGTGTCCCCCTAGCTGGCTCTGCGCTGGTTGGTACTCACTGTCCCTTTGCCTTATTGTATTCTCGGCCTTGGATCAGATCATCCCTTGTCGATCTCTGCCCTTCACTGCACTGTAAACTCGCTTAGAATTTCTCAGCAAAGCCCGCCCCAAAAATTCGACTTAGCTTCAATGCTCTGCTAGTGTGTGTGTGTGTCTCCAATTGACCCCAAGCCTTTCCTTTATACTTTTCTTGTTGGAAAACCAACGACCGTGATCTAATCTCTAATAGACGGCTCAGATTAAAAGACTACTTGATCCACGTCACTTAGAACATTTCATCACATGTGTTTAATTAATTCACTTTAATTTTTCTAATTTCCTAAGTTAGACTTGGGGTCTTCATTAAAAAAAAAATTATTAGAACAACTTCAACGCCAGATGAAATTTCTCCAAACGCTTTCTGGGTTTTGGAGGTCTCGTGTGTCTTAGCCCTTCCGCAAAATTTCAGGGCTAGAGCACACCCGATGCTACCTCAAAATCTCAACATTCCCTCTTAGCGACGAGTGTGCTCTAGAAATACGTCCACACCAAGTATTGCCTGATCTCGGCATCGGTCTCTGCACCACTGATAGTCGGCCTGCTGCCCTCCATCCACTGCGTTGCTACTTTCCGTACAGCTGCCCATGTCACTGCCACTGACATTGCTACATCCGTACTGCAGCTCCCTCTCAATTTGCTGCATCATGCTACTCATAGCACTGTCTCTGCTAACTGCTGCACTGCAACTCAGTTGCTGAGAAGTAAGCAACTGAAGGACCCCTGCCCAATCACTGATAGACAAGTCAGTCGGGCTGCACCTCATCACTGAAGCTCCCTTGGTTGCTGCGCTGCGCTGTCCCCCTGAAGCCACTACACTGCTGCAGCTCTGCACTGCGTAAGCACTGCCCCTCTGTGTTGTTGCTTTCTATACTGCTTTTGCCTCTGCACTGCGCTGCTCCCATATACAGCGTCCTAGCTCTGCCCTCCGCTTCACCGTGATCTCCTGCACCCACTGTTCCACTTGTCCCGCTACCGTCTTAAGGCTCCCATAGCTCGTATGTGATCCAAGAGTTTGGGCACCTCAAGGATCCTGCTTCCACTCTGTAGCTGCTCTACAGATCTATATCGCCCCACTTCCGTGGCTCATGAGCACTCATGGCTACGTCATCGTCACTCCCATCGTCCCCCTTTGCTGCTGCTGCCTTGGAATCAGAAGATCGGTTGTCCTTCTTAGGACAATTGCTGGCGAAGTGTTCAAGTTCAACACAATTAAAGTACTGGACCTTGGATAGGTCTCTCTTCTTCTTCCCTTGCTGCCTCTGTCCCTTTGATGCAAGGGCTGCATCCTCCTCCTCCTCCTCCTCCTCTTTCTTTACTTTGACTGTATCGCTGTTGCTGCTTTGCCTCTTAGTAAACCTCTTGATTTCCTCCTGTTGAAGGATTACCAACGTATCTACCCAGGATGGTAATGCTGCCCTGCCCAAGATGCTTTGGACAAACGTTTCCCATTCCTTGGTGACTGCATTCAGGGTAGTCCTCAGCAAGAGCCCCTCATCTGGAGTCGTACCCATGGCAATTAGTTGATCCCGGATAGTCTAAAGTCTAAAGAGGAAGGGATCTATTTCCTCACCCTTCTGCATCTGGAACAACTGCATCTGATTCTCTAGAAGCATCTTTCTTTTGACGGAGCCTCCCTGATACGTCGTGTCCAAAGCTGTCCACATTTCATTTGCCGTGTTCTTTTCGGCAATATGTGGAACCATGTGAACTTTGACTCCATCCATGATCAGGCGTTTAGCTCGCGCTTGATTCTCCTTGAATTTCTTCAAAGGATCTGCATCGGTAGGCACAACTAGGACATTCTCAGCATGGTCCTTTATGCCTACTCATCTAGGACTGTCAGGATCTTGGCCCTCCAGATAACGAAGTTGGACATGTCGTCCAACCTGTCTTGATCTCCCAGTCCACGAGAATCCATCTCTGCTGAAATCTGTCAGAACAAATACTCCATCCCTCTTTCTGCCGAAATTCTAGGGCAGGGTTTTCTAAGAATTTTCAAAAGTGTTTCAGCTGCAGAGAGGGGTAGTATTGGCAAAGGGGATGGTCTGATCCCAGTGCCAAGAATCAGCAAGAGGCAGAGAGCAGCATCCAGAGGCAGCGCAGAGAAGCGGAGGTAGCAGCAGCAGTTACACAGCGCAGAGGGCAGCTTCAGCTATGCAGGTGCTACGCAGTGCCTTCTGGGGTAGCATTGGGTAGCAGGGGACCCTCCAGGGTTACACAGAGACCCTTCTAGGGTAGCGTAGGGTCTGCGTCACCCATTCTGGGGTTACGCAACCCTCTCCAGGCCAGCGGAGAGGCATGCAGAGGCTGACGCAGGGGCTTCAGGGGCAATACTGAGGTGTCTAGGGTCAGAAATTGGCTGAGTCTTATAAATCTCGTTTGAGGGTGTGGATCAGTCAGTCTTTTGGTCTCACAACAATAGGTTAACTACAAATCTATATTTTTCTCTATCGGGTTAACCAGTGTGGTGCCCAGATTTGCTGTATTCAGAAAACTACTTAATAATATAAACCCTGCAGTAGCCAGAAGACCGGTTTTCCCGCATTGGGATTTTCCGGGGACAGTTGTCCAAAAAATCTTGTGTGTCACTTTGTCTATTGTGCATGTACTTTTCTGTTTTAGATCTGAATCGATGAAACTCTGTTATGTGTTTACTTCGATGTTAATCTGAAGATTTCATCATTAATAACTTGTTTAAGTAGGAGAAGTATAACCAGATCTAACAGTAGATTTCTGCATAAAGTAACTTTCAGAAATTTTCACATGGTATCAGAGCGATTGCAGATCTAGTAGGGTCACCAACAGAAGATTGAAGAATTTTTCTGCAGAAAGCAGCAGAGAAAGTAGCAGCAACAACAAAAAGCCAGATCTGAAGGGACAACGCAGTTTCAGAGGGAGCAGAGCCACGCAGAGGTCAGGGTGACGTAGTCCTACGTTGTCTCCACGCAGGCCCACGTACTTACTGCGCAGAGGCAGTGCAGGGACTGTCTGCTCACGCAGAGGCCAGCTAGGGTGATGCAGATCTGAAGTTGTCTGATTTAGAAGTGTCGAAAGCAGAGCTGCAAAACTTCAAAAGTTGCTAGTGGGGTTAAATTTCTGAAGATTCAAAATTTAACCTAAGCACTGAGAGATAAAGAGCGGGAGGACATCAGCTTCTAAGAGGGTTTCTAGCCAAAGAAATCTGCAGATCGATCAGAGGATCGAAGAGAGTTGTTTCGTAGTTTTGGCGGATTTCCAAGAGAGGAAATCAGTTGTCAGAGGGAGCAGAGGGTGCTTTTTTCGCCAAGGACCCTAGATCCGAGTTTCAATAGAGAAGCGGGGAGAGGAAGATCTGTTCCAACAGAGTAGATCTGAGTAGATGACACCTCAAGGACTACGTGATTAGGATAGGTTGGATGACTTGTCCAACTTTGCAGTCTGGAAGGCCAGAATCCTAGTAGTCATGGAGGCATACGGTCTAAGGGACCATGTAGAAAAAGTCCTGGCCACGTTGACCGATGCAGATCTTCTGAAGAAGGATGAGGAAGCTACGACACATGCCAAAAGTTTCATAATGGATGGGGTTAAGGATCATATAGTTCCACATATAGTTGAAAAGAAAATAGCTAATGAGATGTGGAAAGCCTTAACAACCCTATATGAAGGGAAGGCTGTCCAGAGGAAAATGCTTCTGGAGAATCAGCTGCGGTCATTCATGATGACCAAGGGAGAAGAAATATAGCCCTTCCTTTTCAGATTACAGACGATTAGAGATCAGTTGTTTGCCATGGGAGCAAAGGTGGAGGATGATGTGATGGTAAGGACAACACTCAATGTGGTCACAGAAGAGTGGGAAACCTTTTTCCAAAGTGTCTTGGGCAGAGCGGACCTTCCCGACTGGGACAATATGTGGGCAATCTTACGTCAAAAAGAACTTCGTAGATTCACCAAGAAGTAGTACAACACAGGATCCAGTAAGGTGAAGAAGGAAAAGGAAGATGATGCAGCCTTGGCATCAAAGAGGCAAGAAGGGAAGAAGAAGCGTGATCTATCCAAGATCAAGTGTTTCCAGTGCGACGAACTAGGACATTTCGCCAGCAATTGTCCACAGAAGAAGAAGGACAAGGAAGTTTCTACTTCTAAGGCTGCTGTGGCAGACGATGGGTCAGAAGATGACGTAGCTATGAGCGCTCATGAACCACGAAAGTGGGGCGACATGGATTTGTAGAGCAACTACAGTGTAAGGGCGGGATCCTTGAGAAACTCATCTCTTGGATCACATCCGAGCTACGGGAGCCTTAAGACAATAATGGGACAAGTGGAGCAGTTGGTGCAGATAATCACGGATGAAGCAGAGGCGAAGCGGAAGGCTGAAGGGAGCAGCGCAGTGCAGATGCAACAACAACGTAAGGGCTGATGTGACTTCAACAGCGCAGTGCAGAGTTGCTTACGCAGAGTAGAGCTGTAGCATTGTAGTGGCTTCAGGAGGACAACATAGCAAAACAACGTGGGAGATTTCAGTGTAGGGGTTGATGTGACTTTAGCAGCACAGTGAAGGTCTGCTTACGCTGTGCAGAGCTGTAGCTGTGTAGCTGTCTCCAGATGTTAGCAGAGATCAACAGCCTATGGAGCTTCAGTGATGAGGATGCAGCCCAACTGACTTGTCTGTCAAAGATTGGGCAGGACCTTCAGTTGTCTCTCTCAGCAACTGAAGTTGCAGTGTAGCAGATGGCAACACGATGCAGTAGATTGAGAGGGAGCTGAGTACAGATGTGGTAGTGGCGGTGGCAACATCATGGGCAGCAGTACAGAAAAGCAACAACAACACTGTGATGAAGGGCAGCAGGTCTAGCATCAATGCAACGACCCACACTAGAGATCAGTGCAGAGCTTCGGGGTGAAGCAACGTTGTACTAGAGCACATTCCTCGCTAAGAAGGAGTGTTGAGTTTTTTTGAGTGTTGGGGTAACATCAGATGGGCTCTAGCTCCCAAAATTTGTGGAGGGACTAGAGTACATGTGATCTCCAAGACCCGAAAAGGGATTTGGGAAATTCTATCTAGTTTGGGAGATAATTAATTAATTAATAATTTTAATTAAGGACCCTAAGTCTAGCTTAGGAAAATTAAATTATTAAAGGTAATTAATTAAAACATGTGATGGAATTGCCTCAAGTCACACGGATCAAGCTTTCTTTTAATCTGAGCCATCGATTCAAGATCTGATCATGGCCGTTGGTTTCCCAATGAGAAAGTATAAAGGAAAGGCTTGGGGTCATTTGGAGAACACACAAACTGAGGCAGAGCACTGAGACTTAAGCTGAAATTCTAGGGCAGGGTTTGCTAAGAATTTTCAAAAGTGTTTCAGCTGCAGAGAGGGGTAGTATTGGCAAAGGGGATGGTCTGATCCCAGTGCTAAGAATCAGAAAGAGGCAGAGAGCAGCATCCAGAGGCAGCACAGAGAAGCAAAGGCAACAACAACAGTTACGCAGCAGCTACGCAGCGCAAAGGGCAGCTTCATCTACGCAGGTGCTATGCAGTCCCTTCTGGGGCAGCGCTGGGCAGCAGGGGACCCTCCAGGTTTACGCAGAGACCCTTCTAGGGCAGTGTAGGGTTTGCGTCACCCATTCTGGTGTTACACAGCCCTCTCCAGGCCAACGCAGAGGCATGTAACAGCTGAAAGCGCTGACACAGGGGCTTCAGGGGCTGCGTTGAGGTGTCTAGGGCCAGAAATTGGCTGAGTCTTGTAAATCCCATTTGAGGGTGTCGACCAGTCAATATTTTGGTCTCAGAACAACAGATTAGCTGCAGATTTATATTTTTCTCTGTTGGGTTAACCAATGTGGTGCCTAGTTTTGCTGTATTCAGAAAACTTCTTAATAATATAAACCCTCCAACAGCCAGAAGACCGATTTTCCCGCATTAGGTTTTTCCGGGGACAATTGTCCTAAAAATCTTGTGTGTCACTTTGTCTGTGCATGTACTTTTCTGTTTTAGATCTGAATTAGTGAAAGTCTGTTATCTGTTTACTTCGATGTTAATCTGAATATCTCAACATTAATAACTTGTTTAAGTAAGAGAAGTATAACGAGATCTAACAGCAGATTTTTTCATAAAGTAACTTTCAGAAATTTTCACACAAACGGGATTTACAGATCACGAGCCCCTTCTGGCCCACTGGAACCCTTAGCGTTGCCTCTGTAGCCTCTGCGTCAGCCCTCACTGGCCAGCGTCCCCACTGCGTCACCCTGACTGGTGCTGCACTGCCCTGGCTGGGCCTGCGTCACCTCTGCTGGTGCTGCGTTGCGCTGACTGGGTCTGTGTCACCCTGGCTGGGCTTACGCAGCCTCTGTGCAGTCTCTACGTGGTGTTGGATGAACTGCGTTTTCCTGGCTGGCTTTGCGCTGGCAGGTACTCACTACCCCTCTGCCTTGGTATATTCTCGGCCTTGGATCAAAACATCCCTTGACGATCTCTGCCCCTCACTGCACTGCAAAGTCGCTTCTAATTTTTCAACAAACCCCACCCTAGAAATTCGACTTAGCTTCAGTGCTCTGCCAGTGTGTGTGTGTCTTCAACTAACCCCAAGCCTTTCCTTTATACTTTATTCGTTGGAAAACCAACGATTGTGATCTAATCTCTAATTGACGGCTCAAATTAAAAGACTGCTTGATCCATGCCACTTAGAATATTTCATGACATGTGTTTAATTAATTTACTTTAATTTTTCTAATTCCCTAAGTTAGACTTAGGGTCCTCATTAAAAAAATTAATTACTAGAATAAATTCAACACCAGATGATCCAAATGCTTTCTGGGTTTTGGAGGTCTCGTGTGTCTTAGCCCTTCCACAAAATTTTAGGGCTAGAGCACACCCGATGCTACCTCAAAATCTCAACACCATAAAATCTGTCATCTAATCCCTTATCCCTAGATAAGAGCTAATTAATCCACAATTCTCTCAAACCTTCCAAAATACTCTCGAAGCTTCTCCTTTTTACAATAATTCTCATTCTCTCTTAACACTATAGGAAAAATGCATTAAATAATTAGATCCTAACTTTGTAAATTAACTCCCTTAGTAAACATTTGACCCTAGGTTAGATGCACCTACATCAGAATTTCATTCTCATTATTATGGAGCCTTCATCTTTTCGGACTTCCTAGTAGGGTATCGACCATCCATCACTCTCCTCAAGTTAGTCATGTCATTCTTCCTCTTGTTTGAAAGTGATCTTTTAGTCCATATCTGGATTACATTCATACGACTACCTTCGTTACATCATGTTTCGATCAGGATCTTTCATCCCCGCACATGTGTCAGTTGTAGGTGACATCCACACCTCTTCCTTTAGTAGCCTTGTATTAGCCCATTCAGAGTTGTTCAAAAATAAAAAATGAACATCAAATTAATGTTACCTTTGTGATGGCCTTACATCATGACATCTGCTTGTTGCAACATTAACATCCTGCGTACAAATTGACACATCTCCTAGATATACAATGTCAAGGGTCTCCTTTTCCAGACTTCATCAGAGTCTTCATATATTTTCCATGGAGATGCCATGATCAATTATTCTAATCATTTGATGTTGATTTCCTTTTCTATGTGACCATAGTTGCATCCTTCACAATCTCTCTTTACTTTCTTCAGATATTGTTCCCCAGGAGCTTTCATCCATAATTCTTTTATTTTGTCAACCACCTCATAGTCCATATGAGGACTTATTATGTCGATTTCATCTAGTCAATATGTGAAACATGCCTTTATGCATCCTTCCAAAGGAGATGATCCATTTGCTTGATCATGCTCATGAGGTAGAGCATTTATCCCTGTTATCTGCAACTATATGACATGACTCAATTTTATCAAATACTTTTGTACATACCTCATTTCCGTTTGGTCATCTAGACTTCCTTCGATATCTCTCTTGATTGAAAGAGATTCAATCTGTGAAAATTTCAATCCTGAAATTCTACTGCAGTGATAGATTTATTTCTCCTACTTATTTTCACAATAAGTTATTTACAGAATTCTTCTAGTAAATTTTGAAATAAACACTACTGCAGTAATCACTCAAGTATATGTAGAGAATAGAATAGTTAAAATGCAAGCACAAGAATCAATGACATTGACACAATTATTTTTGGACAATTGTCCCCGGAAAAACCCAATGTGGGAAAACCGGTGCAACAGATGAGGGTTTATATATTAATCTTCAGCATAAAATTCTTTACAAGGAAAGACTAGTAGACTAATTGAGAAACTTCATGAGAAAACACCTGAGATAAATTCTCATCAACCCTCTGGAGAATTTCGGACACTCGGGAGACTCACTGCTCCTCTCTGCGTCACCTCTGCATGTCTCTCTGCGTAGAGCGTGCGTGAGACTGCGTCACCTTGCATGAGCTCTCTGTGCTGCTGCTTCATGCTGCCCTCTCCGGCCTTCTACGTCCTTCTTCCCTTGAGCCCTGTCACTGCTGATGCCCTCTTCTTCCTTTGCCCCGCAACTCTCCCTCTGAAATCAAATTCTATTCCTTCAGAATCGACTCCCTTCGGGTTACTGAGTGTATGCCTGACTTGCTTTCCAAATGACTCTCAAGCCTTCTTTTATAATCTTTTCATTGAAGAATCAACGACCCAGATTAGAAGTTTAATCAATGGCTAAGATTAAAACTTGACTTGATCTTCGTTCTCTAGAAGATTCACTCTCTGTTTTATTAATACCCATTAATTATTTAATTTCCCTAAGTTTAGACTTAAGGTCTCCATTAAAATAATTAATTATTTTAATAAAACATGAACCTAGTGAAATTTCCACAAACGGTTTCTAGGTTCTTTGGAATATTGGTGTCTAAGCTTCCTCACCAAATTTGAGACTTAGATCACTTTTCGATGCTACAAAAATCAATACTCCCTCTTAGCGAGGAAAGTGTTCTAGCAATTTGCCTGTTGCATACTGCTCTGACCCTGAAGCATCCTCTGTGCTGTTGATGCTTGGTTGCTGCTGCCCCTCATTTGCTGTGTTGCTGCCTTCTGTACTGCTGCCCATGACACTGCCACTGTCACTGCCTCCTCTGTACTGCAGCTCCCTCTCAATTCTGCATCTGTCCATTTCTGCTACTGAAATGGATTCTTGACCATCCCCATCTTCTCTCTGAAGTAGACAAACTTTGTCTTTCCCAGAGCTTTAGTGAGGATGTATACCACTTGTTCTCCTGTCGGAGTGTACTGCAACTGTACAGCTCCCCGCTAGACACAGTGTCTGATGAAATGACACCTGATGTCAATGTGCTTCAACCGATCATGAAACACAGGATTTTCAGAGAGCTTGATGCAACTCTGATTATCACATAGAATGCTGGTCACTTCCATCTTTTCCTTGAATAGATTCACAAGCAGCTTCCTAAGCCATATGGCCTCACACGAAGTAGTGCTTGGTGCCATATATTCCACGTCAGCTGAGCTCAGAGCCACAAATTTTTGTTTCCTGTTGCACCAGGAAGTCATTCCTGATCCAACATTGAAACAATACCCACTGGTACTTTTCCGATCTACTGGGCTTCCAGCCCAATCTTCGTCTGTGAACCCACTCAATCTGATGTCATTGCCTCGGGTGTATCTCAATCCAATCTCGACTGTTCCCTGCAGATATCTGAGAACATGCTTGGCTGCTGCCCAATGTGCTCTCCTTGGTTCCACCATGAACTGACTAAGGGTGTTAACAGCATAACAGATGTCCGACCTGGTGTTGACTAGAAACATCAGGGACCCTTTGAGCTGCCTATACAGTGTAGGATCTGCCTCATCATCTTCGGAAGTATGAATCTTCTTCCAGTTGGTGATCATTGGTGTAGCCATGGGTCTACAGTCCTCCATCTTGAACCTCTTCAAGATTTCTGTAGCATATCTCCCTTGACCAAGGAAGATCTCACCCTTCTGCTGCCAAACTTCCAACCCCAGAAAATGTAATGACCCATCTCGAATTAAAGGAAGCATAAGAATATTAGCATGCATACGAGGCATGCATATGATAGCTACATATGCATGCATTGGATGCACAATGCTGGTATACATATTAACTTATTATGAAAATTGCCTAGTAAAAGATAAACAAATTAAGTTTTGAAATTTCCAAGTAAATACCTAATTCACACAAATATTAAATATATTGGGTGAGGTACTTAATATATGTACTTCCACCATAATATGTAACTATACAAAATAAAGGGGAAATACGATGTATTATACAAAGTAAAATGGAATATAATATATACTATATAGTACAAAAGTAAATTGAATATAATACATATAAAATAGCAAAGGAAATACAATACAATATATACAAAGAAATTATAATATATATAAATTGTTATATAAACTAAAAAGGAAAAATTATAATATACAAACTATATAAACTTAAAAGAATTCATTATATATATTATGCAATTAAAACGAGCATAAAATAAAGTCACGAGAAGTTATAAAGTAAACTATCAATACAACATGAATTAAATATATACAATAGTTCAGTCCATTACTCTAAAACGTGATCGCCTCTACAAAATGAAAGAGCAAGGTGGGCGCTGAAATTTGCTCCACCTGTGACCGACAAAGAACTAATAAAACATTTATTAATCAGGGTCTTGAGACGGTGGAAAGGAAGGCGGTGGAAGGATTGATGTATAAGATGAGAGGAGGTGACAGAATTGGGGGGGAGAAAATTATCTGAAGGAAAGGTCAAATCAAGGACCCAAGAAAGGAGATTGAAGGAATAGCGGGAAGTTTCTAACATTGATACTGATTCTGAGTTTCTGAATTTTATTGATTCCGAGTCTTATTTGTTCTTGGAATTCTGGGCACGGAGGGCTAGAAGTTCACCTTCTGGGTTTGGGGGGTTTGGGGACCATATAGGTAGACCCCAAATAGGTTGGGAAGTAAGGTCGGTTTGGGTAATTGCAGCATCAAGAATTGCTACAACTGCTAAAAACAACTGCCAGGTATTCTACTGAAATTCTCCTTGAAATTTTAGTTATTCTCTGAAGAAAATGTTAAAAAAAAATTAGTTTGTTTATGTAATTGTGAAATTGAAACGAAATCTGGTTAATTATCTGGTTAAATTGACAATTTGGGGTATTACAGAAAATAGTGCATCAACCCCAGATCCTTCATGTCGAATTCTGCAGCTAAATTCTCCTTGCAGTCCTTGATGAGCCTAGATGATCCTGTTAGGAATAGATCATCTACGTACAAGACTAATATCAGAGGCTCATCCCCTACTCTCAGATAGGAGAGATTGCGATCTGCGTCACTCTTGATGAATCCCATCTTCTGCAAGTAGCCATCAATTCGACCATACCAAGCTCTAGGGGCTTGCTTAAGTCCATACAAGGCTTTCTTAAGCCTACACACATGAGTCTTCTGCTCATGCATCTCAAAGCCCTCTGGTTGTTCGATATATACTTCTTCTTCTATCACTCCATTCAAGAATGTAGTCTTGACGTCCATCTGGTGAATCTCCCATCCCATCTGCACAACAAGGGATATCACAGATCTAATAGAAGTATATCTGACTACTGGGGCGAAAGTCTCTTCATAGTCTATCCCTTCCTTCTGAGCATACCCCTTTGCCACAAACCTAGCTTTAAATTTTCCTATGTTGCCATTTGCAACGTATTTGATCTTGTAGATTTATCTCGAATCCACAACTTATTTGTCTTGAGGCCTAGGAACCACTTCCCAGACATCATTTGTCATGGTGGAACTGTACTCTTCCACCATTGCATCACCCACACCTGATGGTGAGCTGCCTCCTGAAAACTAGAGGGCTCCCCAACCTGTGCTATCAAGGCTTGGTATCTGTCCGATTGCCTGCGTTGCCTCTTCGAATTTCTGGGGGCTCCGACAAACTCCTCTGCGTCCCTCAGAATTTGTCGTAATTCCCTGTTCGTTCTATCACTTGTAGTGGGTGGATCTACCTGCTCCCCCTCTTGCAAATCTTCGGAGAATGAATCCCTTGGATCCTTGTGCCTAGGAGAAGCACTTGTGCTAGCCTTCGCTGGTCGTTGTGGCTGGACCGGGGAATCCTCCTCAGACTGCGTTGCGAAAGGAATCTCCGGGGATTTTCTGGAAGCTCTTTCCTCCATGGACTTTACATCCCGCCGTACTACAGTCTTCCTGCTCTTAGGAATGTAGATTTGGTAAGCCTTCACATTCTCGCTATATCCCACCAGATATCCCTTTTCTGCAGTCTTATCTAATTTCTTCCTCTTCTCTTCGGGTACATGGCAGTATGCCACACTGCCAAAGATCCTGAAGTGGCTTACCTCTAGCTTCCTGCCGGTGAAGACACTTTCTGGAGTGATCTTACCCAATGCACTGTGAGGAATCCTGTTCTGAACATATACAGCTATATTACAAGCTTTAGCCCACAAAAATTTAGGCATGTCTTGATCATAGAGCATTGCCCTTGTAGCCTCGATAATAGTTCTATTCTTCCTTTCTGCGATTCCATTCTGCTCCGGATTATATGGAGCGGTCCACTCTCTTTTGATGCCTGATCGCAGTATCTTTATCCGTTTTCCTGTCAGATTCTCAACCAGAGCCTTAAACTCCTTGAATCGATCAAAGAATTCATCCTTAGTCTTCAGAAAGTAGATCCAAGTTTTCCTGGAATGGTCATCAATAAAGGTGATGAAATATTTAGCACCACTAAGAGCTCTAGTGGACATTGGTCCGCAGATGTTCGAGTGTATTAATCCCAACACACTCTTAGCCATATTGCTACTTCTAGGGTAGGCTGCCTTGGCATATTTCCCCAATATGCACCCTCTGCAAATGTCATCTCGCTTGGTGCTAAGTTCTGGAACTCCTGTGATGGTCTTCTTGAGAATTCTCAAAGCCCCATGGTGTAAGTGCCCCATTCTCCTCTGCCATAGTTCATTCAAATCCTTCTCATCGTTGCTGCCTATCAACGCCATTGGAGATTCGAGCTGTAACTTATACAGTTTATTGCTCCTAACTCCGATTTGTGCCTTCTTCTTCCAGCTCGGGTGTTTGACGTATACTCTTTTGCCAATGAAGTAAACATCATAGCCCTTGTTTTGAAGCTGAGACACCGAGAGTAAGTTCATCCCCAAATCAAGCACATGCAACACATTGGTGGCTCAAAGCTTATTTCCAGCTTCGGTTTGAAATACTATAGTACCTCTTCCAACAGGGGTACACTTCGCCTTATTGCCCATGGTGATTTGGAAGTTCATATGCTTTTCTCGTTAGCTTGAGAAACATTCTCGTACTCCCGTCATATGTACAGAAGCTCCACTGTCAATATACCAGACCTCTGGAGAAGCAAAGCTTGATACACAAGCAAATTCTTCTTCCAGTATGGATGCCAATACAAAGATGTCGTGATCCATCTGTTCTTTCATGCTTTCCCTTTTCTCTGGAGAGCTGCGTGAACCCTTCCGAGTTGCTGCTGCAACAACTTCTGATCTTCGTTCCATCGCATGATCTACACTCTTGTTACTCAATCTCAGGTTTTATAACATGTGAAAATTTCAATCTTGAAATTCTATTGCAGTGATAGATTTCTTTCTCCTACTTATTTTCACGACAAGTTATTTACATAAATCTTCCATTAAATTTTGAAATAAACACTACTGGAGTAATCACTCAAGTATATGTAGAGAATAGAACAGTAAAAATGCAAGCACAAGAATCAATCACATTGACACCATTATTTTTGGACAATTGTCCCCGGAAAAACCCAATGTGGGAAAACCGGTGCAGCAGATGAAGGTTTATATATTAATCTTCAACAGTAAATTCTTTACAAGGAAAAACTGGCAGACTAACTGAGAAACTTCATGAGAAAACACCTGAGATAAATTCTCATCAACCCTCTGGAGAATTTCTGACACTCGGGAGACTCATTGCTCATCTCTGCGTCACCTCTGCATGTCTCTTTGCGCAGAGCGTGCGTGAGACTGCGTCACCCTGCGTGAGCTCTGTGCACTGTTGCTCTGTGCTGCCCTCTTCGACCTTCTGCGTCCTTCTTCCCTCGAGCCCTGTCACTACTGATGCCCTCTGCTTCCTCTGCCCTGCAACTCTCTCTCTAAAATCGAATTCTATTCCTTCAGAATCGATTTCCTTCGGGTCACTGAGTGTATGTCCGACTTGCTTTCCAAATGACCCTCAAGCCTTCTTTTATAATATACTCATTGACGAATCAACGAACCAGATTAGAAGTTTAATCAATGGCTAAGATTAAAACTTGACTTGATGTTCGTTCTCTAGAAGATTCACACTCTAATTTATTAATACCCATTAATTATTTAATTTCCCTAAGTTTAGACTTAGGGTCTCCATTAAAATAATTAATTATTTTAATAAAACATGAACCAAGTGAAATTCCCACAAACGATTTCTGGGTTCTTTGGAATACTGGTGTCTAAGCCTCCTCACCAAATTTGAGAATTAGATCACTTTCCGATGCTAAAAAAATCAACACAATCACCTTGAACTACTTCACTTGTTTTGACATCATAACATCATCCCATACAAGGTGGAATTCTTGGTGAGATACTTGCTTCTTTTCAGTAGGTGAACCTTCCAATGAAGATTTCAACGAAGGATCTTGATCATCCTCATCCTGCAAATGCTCCTTTTGAATAATGTATGATGAGTTCTATACTAGATGAATTTCTTCTTCCCATAAGTACTACTTATACTTCTAATGAGGTTACCAAAAGCTACATCCTTCTATAGGTGTCTGCAATAGACTTTTATTTCAGCTATCTTTCATGCTTCTTATGATGATGTCACGAGATCTTGCTTCAATCATATGCTTCTATGATGCCATCTCCTAACATGATGCATCCTATCAAGTTTCTAATGATTCTTACCATGATAGTTTACAAAAGAGAACTTAAAACAAAATCTTGAAAAGAACTAGGTGAGGAAGACCATCTCAATCATAGTAGAGATCTTTTACTTCCTCCTTGAATATCTTCTTTTTAGCTTCTTCCACTTCTTCAGTGATATGCACTTCTTCCCTTCCTCTGTTGTTATTGTCCTTCTTGAACTTAGGACAATCTCTCTTGTAGTGCCCATATTCATGACATCCATAGCATTGAATCTTCAACATGTTCTTCTTCTTTTTCTGAGGACCAAACTGTTGATTTTTATAGCATCAGAAAGAGTTCCAGGTCTCAAATTTTGAGGAGAGGCTTGGACAACAGTATTCCAGAGAACCCATAAATCGTTTGTGGAAATTCCACTCGGATTTTGCTTTATTAAAATAATTAATTATTTTAATCTGATCCCTAAGCCTAAACTTAGGGAAATTAAATAATTAAAGGGTATTAATAAAGCATAATGTGAATCTTCTAGAAAACAAAGATCAATTCATCTTTTAATCTGATCTATTGATTAAGAATACAATTTGGGTCGTTGATTCATCAACGAGAAGACTATAAGAGACTATTTGAGGGTCATTTGGAAATCAAGCCGGGCACATTCTCATTTTTCGAAGGAAATCGGTTCTGAAGTAAGAGAATTCGATTTCAGTGAGTGAGTCTGTAGAGGCAGGGTTGCAGAGACAGAAGGAGGAGGGAGAAGTCAGCAGAAGCAAAGAAGAAGAAAGGCAGAGGACGAAGGGAAGGCAGCGCTGAGCAACAACACTAGCCCTCCACGCAGGCTTACGCAGTCCAGGCAGGGACCAAGCAGAGGGGCTATGCAGATTGACACAGAGGGTGGAGAAGGTCATCTTGTGTGTCAGGAATTCTTCAGGATTGTCCGGAAAATTCATATTAGGTGTATGCGATTTGATTTTGCTCGTCAGTGCTTCTGTAAAAGATCTTTTCACTGCTGAAGATAAATACAAACCTTCATCTGTTGCATCGGTTTTCCCACATTGGGTTTTTTCAAGGATAATTGTCCAAAAATAACTATGTTCGTGTGGTTTTTGCTATTGTGCTATATGTGTGTTTTTTGTTCTTCTGCTTTTTGATTAGAGTGAAGTACTGCATCTGTGTTTATTTCAAATTTACTAAAGCATCTGTAAATAACTTATTAACTAAGTAGGCGAAATAAATCAATTACTGTAGTAATAATTTTCAAAGTGAAAATTTCACATGGTATCAAAGCAAAAGGCAAAAGACAAAAAGGGAGGTTTTGCAATGGAATAGAGATCCGACGTTAATTAGTTCGGAAGGGCCTACGCAGTCCTCCAGAGCACATAGAGAAACAGAGGAAGCATGACATATCTGTTCTGGCATCCAGACTGGAGGAGGATTTCGCTTGTGTGTCAAGCACGGCCTCTCCAGGAGTCTGGTATATCGACAGTGGAGCATCTGCTCACATGACGAGAGTTCGAGAATGTTTTTCGAGCTATCGAGAAGAGCAGATGAATTTTCAGATCACAACGAGAAACAAGGCCAAGTGTACCCCAGTTGGAAGAGGTACAATAATATTTCAGACAGAAGCTGGCAACAAGATTCGGGCTACAAACGTTCTGCATGTACTAGGTTTGGGGATGAACTTACTCTTTGTGTCTTAGCTCCAAAACAAGGGTAATGACGTATACTTTATTGGAAATAAAGTTTACGTCAAACATCCTAGCTGGAAAAAGAAGGCACAAATTGGAGTAAGGAGCCATAAATTATATAAGCTCCAGCTTGAGTCCCCAATGGCACTATTCGACAGTATGGACGAAAGGGATTTGAATGAATTATGGCACAAAAGGATGGGGCACTTACATCATGGAGCATTGAAGATTCTCAAGAAAACAGTCATAGGAGCTCCAAAACTCAACACAAAGAAATATGAGGTCTGCAGGGGGTGCGTACTAGGGAAGTATGCCAAGACAACATTTCCAAGAAGCAGCAGTAGGACCAAGAGTGTATTAGAGTTGATACATTTAGACATCCGCGGTCCTATGTCCACGACTGCTCTCAGTGGTGCAAAGTATTTTGCTACCTTTATTGATGACCATTCCAAGAAAACTTGGATCTACTTTCTCAAAACCAAGGATGAAGTCTTTGAGTGTTTCAAAGAATTCAAGGCACTGGTAGAAAATTTAACCGGAAAGAAGATCAAGAAGCTGTGATCAGATAATGGTGGAGAGTATATCGATAAAGACTTCACCAGTTTCTGCGCAAAGGAAGGCATTGAGAGAGAATGGACAACTCCATACAGTCCAGAGCAGAATGGAGTTGTAGAAAGGAAGAACAGGACCATTGTAGAAGCTGCAAGGGCGATGATATATGACCAAGACATGCCCAAATTTCTATGGGCAGAAACCTATAATACAACTGTGTATGTGCAAAACAGGGTGCCCCATAGAGCATTGGGGAAAGTGACCCCTGAGAGTGTGTTTACAGGCAACAAGCTTGAGGTAAGCCATGTCAGGATATTTGGCAGTATGGTGCAAGGTTGCGGGGAAGCTTCTCACCCCCCTCGATCACGCTCCCAAAACGCGCTCCGTTTGGGAGCTCTTTGGGAGTGCGCTCCCGAAAATGCTTCCTGAGGGGAGCATTTTCGGGAGCGTGCTTCCGAGCCTAAAAAACGCTTCCTGTTTTTTCGGGAGCATTTCAGGGAGTGCTCGGAAGCGAACACTCCCTGAGCGCTTCCTCCATTAAAAAAATGATTCGAGAGTGCTTTTTTAATGAAGGGAGTAGTCGGGGGGAGCATTCGCTCCCAAACGCTCCCCGACAAAAAAAACGCTCCCCGACGCAATAAAAAAAATTGGACGGCAAATTTCTGAATTTTTTGGGAGGGAGGGAGAGGGGGTTGGGTAAATAAAAGCCCACCCTCCTCATTTGTTTTTCATTGTTTTAGTTTGAGAGTGAGAGCAAGAGCTTGAGAGTTGGAGAGCAAGAGAGCTTGAGAGTTTGGAGAGTGGAAGTGCCAAGGAGAGAGCAAGGAGCAAGCTGCAAGAGAGCAAGAGGAGGATTGAAGGAGTCAGGACAAAGAGGTAGGACTTCTAATCTAGTTTTTTATTTTCTAGGAATCATTTTTAAGTTGTTCAAAAATGAAAACTGATTTTTTTTCTCAATGTAGCATTTTAGTGTGTTGAAAAGTGAAAAATTGAATTTTTTTTTCCTATGTTGCATTTCCTATTCCCATTTGGCATTCCTCCATTTTTTTTGTAGGCTAGAAACTTGAAACTTGAAACATCATGGCTATATGGCTAGGGATTTTTTTCATGTTGGTTCCTTTCTTGTAATAATGGTGTTGGAGAGTAGAAGAAAGAGGCCCATTAGAGAAGAGGAGGATGAAGAAGTGAGTTATAGTGGATTTGATGAAAATCCTAAAGAGGAGGAGTACGCTGAGGAGGAAGGGGAGAGTGGAGAACATGAGGCCACAGAGACCCCGACTAGACAAGACCAAAGTCAAACACCATTGTCGAAATATGTTCAGAGGCAGGAAGGAGGGAAAGGTGGTGGAACCACTAAATTTATTTGCCCCCATTGCAATAAAGAATACATAGGTTCATACACCCATGCCAGAAGGCACCTTTGTGGGAAAATGCCAGGGGATGGAGAGAAAAATCTAGGAATCAAAATTTGTGTAAGTGTGCCAGCAACAGAGAGAGAGAAATATAGAAAGGAAGAGGAAGCTGCCCTACAGAGATCTAAAAGATCTAGGGGTTTCATTGATTCTTATGCACCATCAGGTCCATCACATCATGGACAAAGAAGTCCATCAACTTCCACCCATGGCAGTGGATATGGAGGCACACCTGGACCAAACATCTCCTTAAGGCGTAGAACCATATCCGATTTCCTTGACGAATGGTGTAGGAATGATGTGGATTAAAATATTTTCTGGTTTCTATATGCATGTGGGGTGCCATTCAATTTTCTTCGCACACCTTATTATCATGAAATGGTTTCTACCATTAATGATGCCCCCAAAGGATATAAGAGCCCTGGGTATGACAAGGCTAGAATTGTGGGACTTGATCATGAAAAAGCTAAAATAAATAATTCTTTGGTTAGAATGACAAATTCTTGGAATGAGCATGGGGTGTCCATTGTATCTGATGGATGGACCAATGTAAAAGGAAAGCCATTGATAAGTGTTCTAGCTGTGTCTGTTAGTGGTGCAATATTCCTTTTAGCATATGATTATTCAGACAAATTCAAGACCGACATTAACATTGCAGAACCATTACTTGAAACAATTGAAAGTATTGGGCCATACAATGTCATCCAAGTCATCACTGATAATGTTGCTAACTGTAAGGCAGCAGGAGCAATTATTGAGGATAAATACCCCAACATATTGTGGTCTGGGTGTTTGGTTCACACAATGAACCTTTTGATGCATGATATCATTAAAAACAAACAACCTCAATTCAAATGGCTTGGTGATTTGTACAAGAGAGGTAAACAAATGATAAAATTTATTACAAATCATAGCAATACCCATGGGCTTTTCCGTACTCACTCCAAATTGGATTTGTTGAAGATAGCAAAGACTAGATTTGCTAGCTATTACCTCACCTTCAGGCGCCTTTTGAAGGTAAGACAGTCATTGGCAACAATGGTATCAAGTCCGCACTGGCATGTATTAAAGGACAAGGCAACAACAATAGTTGACAGGAAAGGTTTTGAACATGTGGAGGAGACCGCCCTTGATCCTTTGTTTTGGGCACGTGTGAGGGAAATTTTGAATTTCACCAAGCCCATCTATCACATGATTCGTTTTTCAGATATAGATAAACCAGTGATTGAGGAGGTTTATGAGGAGATGGATAGCATGTTGGGGCAAATAAAAGATGTTGTTAAGGATAATGATCCCAACTTGTGTGCAATGATTTACAATTGTGTGTGTGAACGGTGGAATAAACTCAATGTTCCACTACATGCCTTGGCATATATCCTTATGCCAAATTACTACTCTCCATCTTGGTTGGGCCAACCTGCACCTAGAGGTGGGGTTAGGATCATACCTCACACAGATCCAAAGGTACAAGAGGGGTACATGAAGGCATTAGACAAGTTGGTCCCCGACATGGAGGAGTGTGCTAGATTGCGCTTTGAATTAGGCAGATACTTCAGTTGCACTGGTATCTTTGGTTCTTTCCATGCAATGGAAGACAAAGACAGATTTGATGTTCTCACATGGTGGGAAGCATATGGCGGCATGGGACTTTTGCCAAAATTGGCAAAAAAAGTTCTCACAAGTTGTGAATACTTCTTCTGCAGAGAGGTGTTGGAGCACCTACAGCTTCATACATAATGTGAGAAGAAACAGGTTGAATAAAAACCGAGTTGAAAGCTTGGTTTATGTGCATTACAACTTGAGGTTGTTGAGTCATTACTGTGATCGGGCATATGAGGATCAATCATATAAAGTCTGGGACAACAACCCAGAGGATGATAATTTGGAGGACGACACTGTACATATGGAAGAATTGGAAGCAGAACTTTTGAGGGATGATGATGAAGCATCAACAACCATGCCACCGCCACACATAGGGCCAGTCCCACCATTCTGTAGCAGTGCGGGTGCCAGTGCCAGTGCTCGATATCCAACTATTGTTCCTTTGCAGATTCAGCCTCTACCTACATCCTCACGTTGCCCTCCGCCTTCTAGTCATGGTCGTGGTAGTTCTGAGAGTACTAGAAGACCACCATTGCCTCGTGGTTCTCACAAATTAGACATTTCTTGTGGGCGTGGCAAGGGGCCAGCCAATAGATAAAATAGATTTGCTGTTTACTAGTCTTTTCTATTTTGTAGTAGTTTTTAACTTTTATAACTATTGAATAGTTGAAACTTGACTCTTTCATATTTAATGACAATTTAAGTTTGAAGTTTGAATTTGAAAGGTGAAACTTTGGAGTTGGCATCTATAAGTTTATAAGTCATTATGAATTATGAATATGATGCTTCATGAAAGTTATATGGTGAATCGTGATCAATGAATCAATGATGATAAATGTTATATATTGAATTTTGAAATCAATGAATCAATGATGATAAATGTTATATATTGAAATTTGAAATCAATAAATCAATGATGATAAATGTTATATATCAATGATGATAAATGTTATATATTGAATTTTGAAAGCTTGAAACCTTCAGATTGATGATTTACGAGACTCAAGAGTCAATATGTTGTATGTTTCCAACTTGTGGGTGTGGTTGATGAAGATTATAACTTCTAGATGATTGATGTTATATGATTCAATCTATGTTTTTATTTTTTTTTATGTCTAATTCATCATTCTACATGCTTTTGTTGACATATATGCATCAAAATATAAAAAATATAAAAAATATATATATTTAAAAAGTACGCTCCCCGAAACGCTCCGGACCGGGAGCTTTTGAAAATGGCGTTCCCGCTCCCGCTCCCAAGTAACCATGGTATGGTGTATTGCCACATACTAGGTGAGAAGAGAAAGAAGTTGGATCAGACTGCAGAGAAGGGTTATCTTGTGGGGTATAGTGAAAATGCGAAGGCATATCGCATCTATATTTCGGAAAACAGGAAAATCGTAGTAAGGTGGGACGTAAAATTCATGGAGGAGAGAGCCTTTAGAAGATCTCGGGAAATGGTTATAGATACGCAGGTTGAGGAAGATCGACTAGTTTAGCCTCAGCGGCCTACAGAGGATTGCTCGAGTGCCTCTCCACGGCACAAGGATTCTGAGGAAAGTTCTTCCGAAGAAGAGTAAGCATGAGAGCAGGCAAATCCACCCACCACCAGTGGGAGAACGAGCAAAGAGCTCCAACAAATTCTGAGGGATGCAGAAGAGTTTTTTGGAGTCCCTAGAGATGGAAAGAGGGTATGCAAGCAACCTGATAGATACCAAGCACTGGTAGCACAGGTCGGAGAACCCTCTGTTGAGATTTTGTGTATTTGGGGTAGCATCAGTTGTGCTCTAGGTCCCAAATTTTGAGGAAGGACTAGAGTTCACTTGATCTACAAGACCCAGAAATGGATTTGGGAAATTTCATCTGGTTTAGGAGATATTAAATTAATTAATTATTTTAATGTATTTCCTAAGTTAAAATTTAGGAAAATAAAATAATTAAAGTGAATTTAATTAAACATGTGATGAAATTGTCTTAAGTCACACGGATCAAGCTTTCTTTTAATCTTAACTTGATTAAAGATCTAATCTTGGTTGTTGATTTGTCAACGAGAAAAGTATAAAGGAAAGGCTTGGTGTCATTTGTAAAATACACAGAGGCAGAGCACTGAAGCTAAGTTGAGATTCTAGGGAGGGGTTGCTAAGAATTCTCAGAAGTGTTTCAGTTGCAGAGAGGGGAATTTAGACCAAGGGGATGATTTGATCCCGGGGTCTAGAATACACAAGAAGCAGAGAAGAGATCAGCAAGGACAACGCAGAGAAAGGCAGTAGCGGCAGTAGCAGCAGCAGACGACAACAACAACAGTAACAGATGGCAGCAGCAGCAGCAGACGACAACAACAACAGTGGTAGATGGCAGCAGCAGCAGCAATAGACGGCAGCAACAGCAGCAACAGTGTCTTTCAGGGGTAGTGATGGGGTTTCTAGGCCTAGATCTGGCTGAGTTCTGTAAATCCTGTTTGAGGGTGTGGATCAGTCAATATTTTTGGTCTTAGATCAACAAGGAGCTGTAGATCTAGAGTTTTCTGTGTAGGGTTTTCCAGATCTGGAACCCAAAGTTGTGTATTCAAAAATATTCTTAATAATAGAGCCCTACAGCAGCCAGAGACCGGTTTTCCCACCTTGGGTTTTTCCGGGGACAGTTTGTCCAAAAATATCTGTGACACTTTGTTAATGTGTGCATGTGCTTATTCTAGATCTGAATTGGTAGAAATCTGTTATGTGTTTTGCTTTGATGTTAACTTGAATTTATTCAGTTGATAACTTGTATAAGTAGGAGAAGCTTAATTAGATTAACAATAATAATTTCTGCATAAGAATTAAGATTCAGAAATTTCTACATGGTATCAGGGCAATTGCAGATCTAGAAGGGTCACCAGCTGCAGAATCTGAAGGATCTAGCTGCAGAAAGCAGCTGGAAAGACATAAGAAAAGAAGATTTGAAGGGACAGCGCAGTTTTCAGGAGCAAAATCACGCAGAGGGAAGGGTGACGCTGTCCAACGTTGTGTCCTAGCAATCCTATGCAATTACTGCGTAGAGGCAGCTCAGAAGCAACGCTGGTTGGGTCTGAAGCCAACCAGTGTGATTCAGATTTGAATATGTCAGATCCAGAAAATGTCTGCAGAAAAGTTGCAGAAATTTAGAAGAGTTGGTGGGGTTAAACTTCTAAAGTTTTCAGATTTTTAACCTTAGCACAAGTGACAAAGTTTGGGAAGAGATCAGCTTCTCAGAGAGTTTCTTGCCAAAGAAAACTTGCAGTTTGGTCAGAGGATCAAAGAAGAATTTGAAGCATAGTTGATTTGGTAGATTTCCAAGGAGGGAAATCAAGTGTCAGAGGGAGTAGAGGGTTCCCAGTTCGAAAAGGACCCTAGATCCAAGATCTCTAGCATAGAGAAGAGGAGTTCCGACACATTCTGAGCAGATGGCTCCTCATGGATTGCATGTTCAGGATAGGCTAGAGGGCCTCTCAAACTTTTCGGTGTGGAAAGCTAGGATCTTGATTGTCCTTGAGGCATATGGTCTAAGAGACCATGCAGAGCAGACCTTGGCCATGTCGACAGATGCGGATCTCCTACGGAAGCATAGGGAAGCTGCTGGGCATGCCAAGCGGCTGATAATGGACAGTATCAAGGATCATATTGTGCCACACATAGTTGAGAAGAGGACAACTAATGAGATGTGGAAGGCCTTGACTTCCCTATATGAGTGAAAATCAGTCCAAAGAAAGATGTTGTTGGAGGCCCAAATGAGGTCATTCATGATGACCAAGGGAGAAGACATCAAGCACTTCCTCTTCGGATTGCAGTCAATCAGGGACCAGCTGACTGCAACTGGTGCAACTGTAGATGATGCAGTGATAGTAAGGACTTCCCTCAATGCAGTCACGGATGAGTGGGAAACCTTTGTCCAAAGTATCTTGGGCAGAGCGGACCTCCCAGATTGGGACAGCTTGTGGTCAATCCTGCGGCAAGAAGAACTACAGAGATTCACCAAGAAGCAGCACAACCCTGCGTTGAGCAAGGTCAAGAAGGAAGAGGAGGAGGATGTAGCCTTGGCATCAAAGAAGCAGCCGAAGAAGAAGAAGAATCTTTCTAAGATCAAGTGCTTCCAGTGTGGCGAAATGGGACATTTTGCCAGCCATTATCCAGAAAAGAAGAAGGACAAGGAAGCATCTTCTTCCAAAGCAGCGGTGGTAGATGATGGGTCCGGAGATGATGTAGCCATGAGCGCTCACGAACCACGAAAGTGGGGCGACATGGATCTGTAGAGGAGCTATAGAAATAAGGCGGGATCCTTGAGTAGCTCATCTCTTGGATCACAAGCGAGCTACGACAGCCTTAAGACAGTAGCGGGACAAGTGGAGCAGTGGGTGCATAGATCACAGATGAGGCATAAGCAGAGGCAGATCTGGAGGCTAGGAGGAGCAGCGCAGAGAGCTTTAGAGGGACAACGCAGTGCAACAACAGCGTGATTGATTTCAACACAAGGAGCTGATGTGACTTCAGTAGTGCAGAGGGAGTCTGATTACGCAGGCAGAGCAGTAGCTGTGCATCGTTCTTTAGATGCCAACACAGATCTGTAGCCTATGGAGCTTCAGTGATGAGGATGCAGGCCATCTGACTTGTCTGTCAAAGATTGGGCAGGAGATTCAGTTGTTTCTCTCAACAATTGAAGTTGTAGTGTAGCAGATCAACAGTGGTAGTGCTATGAGCAGCACAGATGCAACAAATTGAGAGGGAGTTGCAGTACAGTGGTTGCAGTGGCAGTGGCAGAGTCATGGGCAGCAATACAGAATGGCAGCTGCAGTGCAGAGTTGAGTGGTAGGAGGCCAAGCTTCAACAGCACAGAACCAGTGCCCAAAATCATGTACTGCATAAGTGTGATGTATTGCTAGAGCACACCCTTGATGCTAAGAGGGAGTGTTGAGATTTTGTTTATTTGGGGTAGCATCAGTTGTGCTCTAGGTCCCAAATTTTGAGGAAGGACTAGAGTTCACCTGATCTATAAGACCCAGAAATGGATTTGGGAAATTTCATCTGGTTTAGGAGATATTAAATTAATTAATTATTTTAATGTATTTTTGAAGTTAAAAGTTAGGAAAATAAAATAATTAAAGTGAATTTAATTAAACATATGATGAAATTGTCTTAAGTCACACGGATCAAGCTTTCTTTTAATCTTAGCCATTGATTACAAATCTAATCTTGGCCGTTGATTTGTCAACGAGAAAAGTATAAAGAAAAGGCTTGGGGTCATTTGTAAAATACACAGAGGCAGAGCACTGAAGCTAAGTTGAGATTCTAGGGCGAGGTTGCTAAGAATTCTCAGAAGTGTTTCAGTTGCAGAGAGGGGAATTTAGACCAAGGGGATGATCTGATCCCGGGGTCTAGAATACACAAGAAGAAGAGAAGAGATCAGCAAGGACAATGCAGAGAAAGGCAATACAGCAACAACAGACAATAGCAACAAACGACAGCAGTAGCAACAACAGATGGCAGCAACAATAGCAGCAACAACAATAGCAACAGTGTCTTTCAGGGGCAGCGCTGGGGTTTCTAGGCCTAGATCTAGCTGAGTTTTGTAAATCCCGTTTGAGGGTGTGGATCAGTCAATGTTTTTGGTCTTAGATCAGCCAGGAGCTGCATATCTAGAGTTTTCTCTGTGGGGTTTTCTAGATCTGGAACCCAGAGTCATGTATTCTGAAATATTCTTAATAATAGAGCTCTCCAGCAGCCAGAGACCGGTTTTCCCACCTTGGGTTTTTCCGGGGATAGTTTGTCCAAAAATATCTGTGTCACTTTGTTAATGTGTGCATGTGCTTATTCTAGATCTAAATTGGTAGAGATATGTTATGTATTTTGCTTTGATGTTAACTTGAATTTATTCAATTGATAACTTGTATAAGTAGGAGAAACTTAACCGGATTAACAGTAATAATTTCTGCATAAGAATTAAGATTCAGAAATTTCTACACCCTCCAGTTTTCGGGAGGCAGCTCAACATCAAGTGTGGGTAGATGCCATGGTCGAGGAGTATAGCTCCATCATGATGAATGATGTATGGGAAGTAGTCCCTAGACCTCAGAACAGATCGGTTGTAGGATCAAGGTGGATCTACAAGATTAAGTACGCTGCAAATGGCAGCATTGAGAAATTCAAAGCCAGGTTTGTAGCTAAGGGGTATGCACAGAAAGAAGGGATCGACTATGAAGAACCTTCGCCCCTCTAGCTCGGTACACTTCAATCAAATCCGTCATCTCTCTCGCAGCGCAGATGGGATGGGAAATTCACTAGATGGATGTCAAGGCAACGTTCTTGAATGGGTGATAGAAGAAGAAGTGTACAGAGAACAGCCGAAGGGCTTTGAGACACATGAGCAGAAGACTCATGTTTGTAGGCTTAAGAAAGCCTTGTACGGTCTAAAACAAGCCCCCAGAGCATGGTATGGGTGAATTGATAGCTACTTGCAGAAGATGGGATTCGTCAAGAGTGACGCAGATCCCAACCTCTACTATCTGAGAGTAGGGGATGAGCCGCTAATCTTGCTATTATATGTAGATGTTCTTGTTCCTTACTAGATCATCTAAGCTCATCAAAGACTGCAAGGAGAATCTGGCTACCGAATTCGACATGAAGGATCTGGGACAGATGCACTATTTTCTTGGCTTGGAGGTCTGGCAGTAGAAGGGAGAAATCTTCCTTGGGCAAGGAAAATACACTACAGAGATCTTGAAGAGGTTTCAGATGGAAGACTATAGACCCCTTGACTACACCTATGATTACAAATTGAAAGAAGATAGACACGTCAGAGGATGATGAGGCTGATCCCCACCTTGTATAGGCAACTCATCGAATCATTGATGTACTTGGTCAACACTAGACCGGACATCTGTTATGCAGTGAATACCCTCAGTCAGTTCACGGTGGAACCAAGGAGGGCTCACTGGGCAGCATCCAAACATGTTCTCAGATATTTGAAGGGGACAATCGAGTATGGGTTGAAGTACACCAAGGGCAATGAAGTCCAGTTGAGTGGGTTTACAGATGCAGATTGTGCTGGAAGCACAGTGGATCGGAAAAGTACCAGTGGGTACTCTTTTAGTCTCGGATCAGGAATGACTCCCTGGTGCAGTAGGAAACAGAAGTTCGTCGCATTGAGCTCAGCCGAGGCAAAGTATATGGCAGCAAGCACAGCTACGTGCGAGGCCATATGGCTTCGTAAATTGCTCTTGAACTTACTCAAGAAGAGGATGGAACCAACCAGAATTATGTGTGATAATCAAAGTTGCATCAAGCTCTCTAAGAATCCTGTGTTTCATGACCAGTTGAAGCACATTGACATTCGGTGCCACTTCATCAGAGACTATGTCCAACGGTGAGCTGTGCAGTTGAGGTACACTCCTACAGGAGAACATGTGGCAGATATCCCCACCAAGGCTCTGAGTCAGATTAAGTTTACTTACTTCAGAGAAAAGATGGGGATGGTTGAGAACCCTTTCCAGTAAAGGAATGGGTGGTCTACAGAGACAGAGGGAGCTGCAGTACGGATGAGGCAGTGGCAGAGATAGTGTCACAGGCAGCAGTACACAGGGCAACAGCGCAGAGTTGACATCAACAACGCAACAGATGCTTTAGAATCATAGTAGTACAATTGGTACCTTGCTTGAACACTTTCCTCACTAAGAGGGAGTGTTGATTTTTATAACATCGGAAAGTGTTCCAGGTCTCAAATCTTGAGGAGAGGCCTGGACAACAGTATTCCAAAGAACCCATAAATCATTTGTGGAAATTCCACTCGGATTTTGCTTTATTAAAATAATTAATTATTTTAATGTGATCCCTAAGTCTAAACTTAGGGAAATTAAATAATTAAAGGGTATTAATAAAGCAGAGTGTGAATCTTCTAGGAAAGAAGATCAAGTCATCTTTTAATTTGAGTCATTGATTAAGGATATAATCTGGGCTGTTGATTCATCAGCAAGAAGACTATAAGAGAAGGCTTGAGGGTCATTTGGAAATCAAGCCGGGCACATTCTCAGTGTCTCAAGGAAATCGATTCTGAAGTAAGAGAATTCGATTTCAGTGGGTGAGTTTGTAGAGGCAGGGTTACAGAGACAGAAGGAGGAGGGAGAAGTTAGCAGAAGCGGAGAAGAAGAAAGGCATAGGACGAAGGGAAGGCAACGCTGAGCAGCAGCACTAGCCCTCCATGCAGGCTTACGCAGTCCAGGCAGGGATTGCGCAAAGGGGCTACGTAGATTGACGTAGAGGGTGCAGAAGGTCATCCCTTATGTCGGGAATTCTTCTAGATTGTTTCGAAAATTCATATCTAGTGTATGCCATTTGATTTTGCTCGTCAATACTTCTGTAAAAGATCTTTTCACTGCTGATGATAAATACAAACCCTCATCTGCTGCACCGGTTTTCCCACATTGGGTTTTCTTGGGCCAATTGTCCAAAAGTAACTGTGTTCATGTGGTTGTTTCTAACTTTCTATTGTGCTATATGTGTGATTTTTGTTCTTCTGCTTTTTTATTAGAGTGAAGTACTGTAGCTGTGGTTTATTTCAAATTTACTGAAGCATCTGTAAATAACTTATCAACTAAGTAGGTGAAAGAAATCAATTACTGCAGTAATAATTTTCAAAGTGAAAATTTCACACAAACTTCCCAAACTTCCCTTTTCTCCTAGCCATGGTAGCAAATGCTTGAGCTTGTTCGCTTGATCCTATATCGGTTTTTTGCTCTTAGCCTGGTTTCTTCAATTTTGCATAGTGACCATAGATCATTGAATGGAGTAGCTTCCTTTTACCCATAGATGCTTGATGTAAAGTTACCCCATTCCTCCAACAATGAATTGAGCATTGTAGTAGTCATTTCCTTGTCAGAGATTATCTCTCCTAACTCTTGTAGTTGGTCCCTTATTTCAGACACCCTCATAAAGTATGAGGCTATTCCTTCTTTTGATATCTTCATCTTGTAGAGTTCTTGTCTTAACGAGATCACTTCTCCTATAGTGCTTACGGAGAACGATTCTACAAGTTTGTCATATATTTCTTTTGATGTTTCTAGTTTTGATACATAGGGAATGAGGGGGTCCTTGATAGATTCTATTATCACCAAACTGAGACTAATTGGGTTGCTCAACAGTCAATTCAGTGTAACTATTTCAAACCACTTAGGGTTGGAAGTTAGACCTTCCAACCAGAGAGGGCTCTCTCAAGAAAATATATGATATTCAATAAGCAAGCTTAAAAAGAAGATGGTTAACTCTTAGATGTCTTTTAGATAATTTTTTGCAGGTGAAAGATGAGTGAGGGCTACCATTGGGCATGGAGTCCGAATGGGAATTCAATTACACAAAAGTATCATTCATTGAAACTGAGGCACATCAGTTCTTATAAAACAATTCTGACAGCAAACAAGATACACAAAGGAAGTTGGAGCATAATAATTTATGAATTCCAAGTAATTATGTATGAACAAGCTGAGATAACATTCAAAAGATAAAGGATGCAAATACATAAGGATTGAAACAAAATCTCAGGTCTGAATAGAAGTCTTCTGCAACTGTATATTAACTGAGTAGAAAAAATATTACAATAGTAGCTTTGGTCATTACATCCATCAACCCTCTCTAACTCTAAATCTCCTCTATTTATAAAGTGAAAACCTTTTTACATAGGTCTGCTACCTGGGCCAGACTCTCGATACTGAAGTAGGGTTTTAATCCCAAAAGGAATTCATTACATTAAGAGAAAATAGAGATAATTCTGTTGGAAAGAGTTTGTAACCTAAAAGGACTTTATCACTATTAACTTCATTAAAAAACTTTAAATAACCCATACTAATGATGCTTATCAAACCAAACAACTTTGTCTAAGGTGGCAACAACCATGATCATGTGAAAAACTGTCATGCTAGAATTTAGGCCTTGATATTCGGAATTTGAGGATGAGCTGTGTGTTGGTGAGGTGGCAAAAATGGTGAGCTGACAGCCATGTCATCCTTTTGCTAAGTGGCCTTCATCAACAGGTGTCTCAATGATACTCCTCAACCTCTTCTGATGACTCATCTGCTCCCCTAAATACATTAAGTGCTACAAAAATACCAAAACTTCAGCTCACTGTAAAAACAAAGTATTTTAAGGCAAGTTCGTAGCGTAGTTTTTGTAGGGTTTTCATTTTAGCACCTTTGCACTTTTTCTGACTTTGCTGCTTGTTGGAGGGTCTTCATTAGGTAAAATAAGGTAAACACATGCTGTTATTCACCCCTATCATGATATCTTTTGGAAATTTTACCTCAAAACATTCTACAACGAGTTCGCAGCGAAAACTCAATTTTATGCATGGAGCTCGCTACGAACTTGCCTAACTTCTCCAAAATTTGTAGTTTTTGCTCCTTATCTCCAAAAAATATGCTTGCAGCTCTATAACTAACTTGATATAGTATCCTAAGACAAAAATGGCCAAAAAGTTTCTTACCATCTTTCATGGGGCAACGGGGTCATCCATTACAATCATCTTCAAACCCTTTTTCTTCAATTCTGTTTGCACCATCTCCATTTGGATTTCTAATTCTTTGACTTGGCCTTGTAGCTTCCTTCTCTCTGACTGCGACCACCTGTTTCTCCTAAATGTATGTTTCATCATTCTATGCAGCGATAATGTTCTTCTCAACATCTTCCTTGACCTCTCTGCAACTTCATCATAAAAATCAATTTGTTTGCTCACTTCTTTTTTGAAGTCCGTGAGCTCCTTCCTCTCTTGTTTAAAGTCTGCTAACTCCAGTTTAGCTTCTAAAACCTCTTCTCTGGCTTCCTTAAGTTGTTCTCTTAGAAGCTCCAATTCAGACTTTTCTTGAACCTTTTCTTGAACCTTTCCTTTGCCTTTCCTTGTCTTGATCACCTCCGCTTCTGTTGGAGATAGCTCTATGATTTCTTCCCTTGTTGATTGCTTCTTCTTTTCTGGTCAGTTTATCAGATTTGTCTCCCTTTGATAGCTGTGACCTAGTGAGTGGCTTCCTAGGTTTAAAAACAAATCCTTGAATCTTCACTGGAAAAATCTATCTTCTTAGCTCTAAGACCCTTCTTCTTGATTTTTGCTCCTTTAACCTCTACAGGCTTCACCACAGGAGTTTCTTCAATATCAATTGCTTGCAAGATGTCTTCAAGCTTGCCTTTCCCCTCTGTTTGACTTTTAGTGATTCTTCTATGAGCTCTTGTATCAATTTTAACTTTACTGATGGTAGGGGTTTGTTGAGGCACCACTGTCTCTTGAAATTGATCAATTTTTACCTCCATTGGCTCCACCATGGGCTGCACCTCCACCTCAGGTTCAACCTCTGTTTCAACCCTTGATTCTCTGTCCTTCCCAGGAGTATTTGTCTTTGACCTAGGTGTCTTTCTAGGAGTGAGGACATCCACCTCATACCCAGTGAAAAACAGAAAGGTGGACCAATCCCTGTTCAGCTTCTTCAACTCCTCCATAACTAACAATTTGATTAAACCATGATGAAAAATAGAAGTATCACTGCTTTTAGGTTTAGCTTGCACCTTGTCAGCCATTTTGCCTAAACTTCTGAATAGAAAGAATGGTAGATCAAGAGGTTGTTTACCTGTGAAATGAAACAATAGTCTGAAATGGTATTGGTAGATCATGTGAAATCTACCTTCACAAGTAAAATATTTCTGAATCACCATCAGTAATTGTAAATTTATGTAGAGGTTCTATGCTTGATGCAACTTTACTTTTATTACAGCAATCACATAAATAGTTAAGTAAAATGCTGATAGAACATACCAGTGGATCTATAGAAGACAAACCAGAAACAGGAGAATGTGTTGGTGCATTACGGCGGTTAGCAGGATGCTTCAACCAGCAAAGTCTTCTTGGTCGGCCAACCCAGAATGTGTCACAACAGTCCTCAAATCAGTCACCCAGTCAACTCAAAGTCAAACCCAGAAAAGTCAATGCAATACAGAAAAGTCAACACAGGGCAATAGCAATAAAGTCAACGCAACTTCAACTTCGGTCAACCTTTTGACCTCGATTTTTGTGCCAATGAGTACGGCCTTCAAAAATCGAACCCTCCACCAAATTTCAACCAATTCGGACCACGCGTTGACCAAAGTCAACGCTGGTCAAACTTTCCTAGAAACCTTAACTGCAGAAATTTCGTCCTTTTTCCAGCTTTAGCAACTTCGTCCTTTTTCCCACGTGAGAACTGCTTCTCAGATGCTCGTATCCAATCAGAGGAGGAGATGTGTGTGATGAGTGAGTGATTGAAATGCTCTCCAACGTTGACTGTATATATATCCATCATTGAGGTGTGTGACACATCTGCTGGGGGTGTAAAGCCTTAAGGCCGACCTGCACATATTTGAAATTATTGAAAATAAATTCAAAATGAATGTTCTGCTCATCAGATTAAGATCAATTTTATATCGATCTTACACCTCTCCGAAAGAGGAACCCAATAAAAATATTGGTATCTTCATCTGAGCATCACAACATGGAGTTTGGACCTAGTTGTCCAATTTTAACACTCCCTCTCAACTAGGGAGAACTCCATCCACCTGTGCAAACTAACATTGTGTGTCATCCCGCCGTAACTTGCTTTGCTGGCCTCTTTATTTCAGAACAGAAGTGGGTCAGTCACAAAGACATCATCCCCCGGCTGACAAATTCAGCCCAGAGGTCCAAAACCTCTATCAGACTCTCAAAGAGTCTCATACCAACTTGAAGTGGGTTTACCTGACCCGAAGTCAGTTGGAGGTCCGAAACCTCACTATACTTGATCCCAGATCAAGTGGTTGGACCGTGCCATCCTAGATAGAGAGTACGGCAATCTCTGATGTGTCCATCAATCTTTGCTACTAGTCTCTAGCTTTTCCCACCTCATTGGCCAAATGAGAGGTACTTCCCATGAGCCCTGAACTCAATGGCTAGGATGCATATGGGGCACAGATAATGAGAGGTGAACCAACTCAAACATCATAACGGTGGGGCAGAAGCACTACAAGGTTCGGTAAGCCTAGCCCCGTGAGTGCTTATAGCTCCGAGAAGCTATCCCCAAAGCCCCTCAGAGCTCCCAGAGCTCATCGTCCAACAGGACCCACATCATAGGGTCGTTCCACGATACCAAGACTCTCACGGAAGGTTAGGAACTTGACCTTCCCCAAGGGCTATGTGAGAATATCCGCGACCTGCTCATCAGTTCCTATATGATTGAGCCTTACGGCGCCTCGCTGTACCATATCTCGGATTTAGTGGTACCGGATATCAATATGCTTGGATCGATCGTGGAACACTGGATTCTCGGACAAGCGAATCCCACTCGGGTTATCACAGAGTATCACGGTGGTATCTAGCACGTGTCCAAACAACTCACTAAAGAGCTTTCGCAACCTAACTGCTTCACAACAATCCATACTTGTTGCAATGTATTCGGCCTCTGCGGTGCTCAAAGCCACTGACTTTTGCTTCCTGCTCATCCATGAGATCGAAGCAGAACCAAGATTGAAGCAGCATCTCGATGTGCTCTTACGATCCACCACACTGCTAACCCAATCGGCATCAGTATATCCAAGGAGTGTCATGCTCCCGGCAGTGTATCTCAGCCCATGGTTTATCGTGCCTCCAAGGTATCTCAGAAGATTCCTGGCACCAACCTAGTGAAAGTGATGAGGCTCAACCATCTGTTGACTCAAAGTGTTCACTGAAAAACATATATCTGGACGAGTGTTCACTAAGAACATCAAGGCCTCTATGAGTTGACGATACTCAGTAAGATTTGAAAATACGAGCCCAGCAGCGTTGCCACTCAACTTCTTGAAGTTGAGTTCCATTGGTGTTGACATAGACTTGCAGTCCACCATACCAAATCTTTCCAGAAGCTTCACAATATATTTTCCTTGAGAAAGGAAAATCTTGCCAGGTCTCTGCCAGATCTCCAGGCCTAGGAAGTAGTGCATCAGTCCTAGGTCCTTCATCTCGAACTCAGCAGCGAGCTCCCTCTTGCACTGATGAATGAGAGGGCTAGCACCTGTCAGGAAGAGGTCATCCACATACAGCACTAGGATGAGAGGTTTTCCCTTGACAACCTTGAAGTAAAGGTTTGGATCAACATTACTTCGAGTGAAGCCCAGCTTCATCAAGTAGCTATCTATCCTCTCGTACCAAGCTCTGGGTGCTTGCTTCAGCCCATAGAGGGCTTTCTTCAACCTGCAGACATGGGTGTCTCGATCCTGGACTTCGAACCCCAGAGGTTGCTCCACATATACCTCTTCCTTTATCGCACCATGCAGAAATGCGGTCTTCACATCCATCTAATGAAGACTCCATCCTTGCGTAGCAGCAAGGACTATAATAGATCAAATGGTGGTATATTGGGCCACAAGTGCAAATATGTCATCATAATCTATGCCTTCCTTTTGAGAGAAGCCACGGGCAACGAATCTTGCCTTGAATTTTTCAGCACTTCCATCAGATCCATGCTTGATCTTGTAGAGCCATTTCGAGGTGACAACTGCTTTGTCCTTTGGTCTTGGAACCACATCCCAGACATCATTCTTCATAATGGACTCATACTCTTCGTGCATAGCATCCTTCCAGACTTGATGCTTTACGGCTTCCTCAAAGGATCCAGGCTCAGATTGTACAATAGTACTCATGGCTGCTAGATATCCTTGGTATCTATTCGGCTTCTTGCTTTCACGGAATGTCCCCCTTGGGGCAGCATGTCCCTCAGCGTCCTCGAGAGTGTCCTTGAGCCATGATGGTCTCTTTCCTAGTGAAGGAGGTGGATCAATCGGGTCCATCGGTCCTTCAACATCAGGCATTTTTTCATCCTTCGGTTCCTCTTGATTTCCAGGCCTTACTTCATTATCTTCCTCAGATCTCGGAAGATTGACTAATTTCCTCAGGGAAGTATCTTCGTCAAAGGTGACGTCGTGGCATATCTCCACTTCCTTTTGACCAGGCACATAGACTCTATAAGCCTTCGAAGTTTCACTATAGCCCACAAACATTCCTTTCTTCCCAGAAGCATCCAACTTGCTCCTCTTTTCTTTCGGCACATGAAAGTAGACGGTACATCCAAAAACTCTAAAATGTGAGACATCAGGTTTCCTACCAGAGAAAACCTCTTCGGGAGTTTTGGATTCTAGAGCGGAATGCGGGCATCGGTTTTGTATGTACACGGCAGTGTTCGCAGCTTCTCCCCGTAGAAACTTCGACAGACCTTGGTCACATAGCATGGCACAGGAAGCTTCCACAATGGTCCGGTTCTTTCGTTCAACAACATCATTTTGGTCGGGAGTATAGACAGTTGTGGTCTCCCTCTTAATGCTAGATTCTTTGCAGAAGTCCTTGAATTCATTTGACTCATATTCAGTGCCATTATCAGATCTCAAAATCTTGATCTTTTTCCCTGTCACATTTTCCACCAAGGCTTTGAATGTGCAGAACCACATGAAAGCCTCATCCTTCTTCTTTAAGAAGTATATCCAGGTTTTGCGAGAGAAGTCATCTATGAACGTCATATAATATGAACATCCTCCCAAGGATGTCACAGGCAGCATACCAGATAGATCACAATGAATCAATTCCAAGATATCAGATGTCTTTGTGACACTAGAGGGGAAAGGTCCCCTTGTATGCTTTCCTTCAGCACAACCCTTACATACACCTTCATGATTATTTGGAAAATCGGGCATCCCTGTCACCACCTTCCTTTCTTCGGGAAGGGTTTTGTAGTGAAGGTGTCCAAACCTTCTGTGCCATAGTTCAGTTTGTCGAATAGTATCACATGTCATTGCTCCCAGTGGACTTCCTCCAACCTGGTAGAGTGTATTAACTCTAAACCCAATCGAGATAGCTTCCTTAAAGCTCTTCTTCCACATGAGCACCTTTCCATCAGTGAATGCCACATTGAAACCTTTGTCTTCCATGGCCGATATAGACACAAGGTTCTTCTTCAAATTTGGTACATAGAGTACATCTTGCAAGTGAAGGACTTGACCTTGAGACAAGTGGAGGGTCGCAGTCCCTGTTTCTTTCACGAGATATGTGGCATTATCTCCAAGTATAATTTCCAGATTAGTGTCCTTCTCAATCATATTAGAAAGTGCTTCCTTGAACCCAGTGATATGCCTTGAGGCACCACTATCTATCAACCAGACATCCATAGTGTCGGGTGGGGATGTAACAAAGAGGGCAGATACAAGAATGTATTCATTTCTTTTATCAACAACATGTGATTCCTCATACTTGGAGTTTCTTAACCTTTTGAAAGGTTGATCATTTCCGCCGGAGGAAGCCTTCCTTTTTCCCTTGAACTTGTTGTTCCTTTGATTGCCATTCCTTCGGTTGTTGTTGTTGTCATCACTATCGAGAGAATCCTTCTTGAAAGGACATTCTCTAGCACAGTGACCAGGCCTATGACAAGTGAAACATTTTCCCTTCTTTCCTTGGGCCCCTGCTTTAACCTTATTCTTCGGACCACCAGAGTTCTTCTTTCTAGAATGAGCAGCGTATGCAGCATTTCCTCCATTTCCATACTCCTTCATTCTTGATTCTTCTTGAACGCATCTTGATAGTACTTCGTCAAAGTTAGGTATCACATTATTATTTAGAATGGTAGTGTTGAACACATGCCATTCAGATGAGAGCCCTCCAAGTGCGGTGAGTACCATTTCTCGATCAGCTATTGTCTCCCCAATAGCTAGCAGATTGTTCCTGATTTCAGTCAGCTTCAGAAAGTATGATTGGACAGACTCATCCCTGCCTTTGGTCAGATTCTTCAATTGATTCTTGAAGAATAGTACTTGATTCGCATTGTTGGCCTTGAACATGAGGATCAATTTATCATACATCTCTTTGGATGTGCCCAACTCAGAGATGTAGGCCACCAGGCTTTTATGAATGGATTCCCTGATCATCAGCTTCACTTTGATCTCCCCCTTCTTGTACTTTGTTTTGGTAGCAGTAGTAGCAGTGGATGGAGGTTCTTGGATTTTACCCTGCACATAGTCCATGACATCTTGGTCTTCTAATTTGAGATCCAATATCATTTTCCAAGCATGGAAGTCATCCTTCCCAGTCAATTTGTCTTCCTCCTTGAAGCTATAGCTTGTGGAACCCATTATCCTTTCTGGTGATTGCTACAAATAGGGCTTGTCTTCACCTCAGCTCTGATACCATGTAAATTTATGTAGATGTTCTATGCTTGATGCAACTTTACTTTTATTACAGCGATCACATAAACAGTTAAGTAAAATGCTGATAGATCATACCAGTGGATCTATAGAAGACAAACCAGAAACAGGAGAATGTGTTGGTGTGTTACGGCGGTCAGCAGGATGCTTCAACCAGCAAAGTCTTCTTGGTCGGCCAACCCAGAATGTGTCACAACAGTACTCAAATCAGTCACCCAGTCAACTCAAAGTCAACCCCAGAAAAGTCAACGTAGTCCAGAAAAGTCAACACAGGGTAGCAGCAATAAAGTCAATGCAGCTCCAACTTCGGTCAACCTTTTGACCTCGATCTGCAATAATTTAGTGCCTCGGTCCTGTAATAACCCATTACTTCGATCATGTGAATTATCCTTACTTCGCTGTCCTGTAGTCTGAACCAAGGTTACTTGGGAGCGGGAGCGAGAGCAACATTTTCAGAAGCTCCTAGTTCGGGAGCGAATATATATATATATATTTTAAATTTTGATGCATATATGTCAACAAAAGCATGTAGAATGATGAATTAGATATAAAAAAACATAAAAACATAAATTGAACCATATAACATCAATCATCTAGAAGTTATAATCTTCATCAACCACGTCCACAAGTTAGTATTAAGTAACATACAACATATTGAGTCTCATGATTCATCAATCTTAAAGTTTCAAGCTTTCAAAATTCAATAGATAACATTTATCATCATTGATCACCAAAGTTGTACTTGTAAGCTAAGTGTAACCATTACAACAACGAATATCTAACATGAAATGAAATTAAACAACTTTCAAAATTCACGAAACATCATATTCATAATTCATTACCAATGGGTTATAATTGCCAACTTCAAACTTCAAACTTAAATTGTCATATATTGTTTACAAAAAATATCATAATAAATATGAAAGAGTCAACAACTATAAAAACTATTAGAAACTAGAAAAGACAAGTAAATGTATTATTTATAGCTAATGCTTGGGCCTCTTGTTGCCACGAGAAATGCCTAATTTTTGAGTCTTGTTGGAAAATCACGATCTTTGTCATTAATATCACCCTCTAAGCATTAATATCCAGAGGTACCTTTGTCATTACCTCTGGATCTGTATAGGGTTCTTTGTCATTAATATCACCCTCTAAGCATTAACATAAGATAGAAAAAACATAGCATGTCAAGTCAAGATTTTGTTTGAGTGATGGGTACATTTTTAGTAGGGTCATTATAGTGGAGTTCGACAACCATTGTCACTAACATTAAGGTACATAGAGGGATTGGTGCTCTTGATTAAATACGAGTTACATACCCTAATACATGACAAAATCCAATGGAAACATTACAATCCCCGCAATCCTGAAATCCTGAAAAACTGATAAGTCTGTTGGATTTTGAATGAGATCTAAAATTCTACTTTCTCTATATGAAATTCAATGAGTTCGGAACCACTCTCAAACATCTCGAGTCATTTCATGGTAATGTTAAAAATTTAAGTAAAAGGATGAAAATGAAGATTAAAGAGAATGTCACTTTTACTTTAAGAATTTAACATTACTATGAATCACATATCAATCCTAGGGCCATAGGCTTGATCATTAGGTTGTCCCACTAAAAAATGACTGTTTCTTTGAAAAAAAATTGCATTTGGAATGTTTTTGCAAATTTTTTTTACAAAGAAGGCTATGGAGCGAAAATTTCGCTCTTAGGGTCTCTCCCGAAATTCGCTCCCTGTGGGAGAGATTTCGGGAGCGCTCTCCCCGGGTCGCTCCCAAAGGGAGTGCGCTCCGGGAGCGGGTTCGAGGGGGGGGAGCTGCTCCCCCGCAACCGTGCTTCCACTGTTGGACAAGGAAGGAGAGTTGATCTTAGTCCCAGAGATGATCTTAGAAACCAAGGAGAGAAATTTGCAAAGTAGGACAGTGAAGGAGTACGTGGTAAAATGGAGAGATTTACCTGTGGAGGATGTCACTTGGGAAGGTGAGCAGGTGCTCAAACATCCTGAGTTAAAATTGCTTGATGAAAAGCAATCTTGGGGGGGTGGGGGGAGAATGTAATGTCCTTGACCACTTAGGAAGCATATGACGGAGTTCACTAGCCTAACATGGTTCTTGTAGGCTAAGGCGGGGAAAATTTAATAAGGGGACTTAATTCCCCTGGAGAAACATTATAAAAGTCTAAGGGGTGAAAAGGGGGACACATCCTAGGCAAGTGAAAAATCACTTTAATTTGATAAAGTGAAAATATTATAAAGTGACTTTATAAAAGTTAAAAGGGTAAAATGACAGCAGAAGTGACCACAAGTTTATAAAGAGAAAAAGTGAGGAGACTTTCCTCATTCATTCACTTGTGTTTTGAGAAAATAGTTCTTGGAGAGTTGTTGGAGAGGAGTTTAGGGTTTGGGAAACCCTAGCAACCATAGCTGGTTTCAGTGTTGAAACTATACACTCTAACTAGTTCAAAGAGTGGAATCACTCAGATTTCACCATGAAAATCCATTGCAAAATATGATTTGCAAAAGGTATTGAAGCAAAGAGGTGTTATCAGTTGATTTTAGTATTTTACCTTCTCATATAGTGTTTTCAATATCATTTTGACAAGCTGGAGCAGACGCACAAGAGCATCGAACTTCCAAGCCATTCTAAGGTCGATTTGTTGGACAAAACAATTTCAAGGAGGCTGGACTATGCTTTCAACAGCTAACTCACATGGGTCGAGTTTTCTGAAGGTGGTGGGGACAATTTTCTGAGTATAAGCAGTGCATGAGTTCCTCTTTTAACTGCTGGTCGAGTTGCTACAGTTGGACGAGATTCCTCTAGGAAAGGGAAGTGAATCTCCTTATCCCTATTGCTGGTCGAGTCACCATTTCTTGGGGTCGAGCTTCTGCTATTGAGGGACGAGTTCAACCTATGTGTCAGGGCCATGAAAGTTCTGTGCGTTTGGGCTGAATATATTTCCCCAAGGACCCAATTTTTGGAGCTTGCTGTTGGCAGAGAGGAACATGAATCATTGCTGGTGGTTGATATTAGTCACAGGTATGCCGCGATTGCTTCCTTGCTGGACGTGTTAGATGCCACTTTCATTCTGTGCGTGCAAGTTCTGGAGAGCAGTATTCAGGAGAGGACGAGTTTCTGGTATAGTAGCTCTAAGCTCATGGTTTGAGCCAACTCTTGGAAGGGTGACGCAAAGGGAGGAGCTGATGCACATATTTCAGGTTCCCTATATTTTGTATTCATTGCATATATGTTAGCAAACTGATTTACAAAAGTCTGTTTATTTTCAGATCTGGTGCCACTGCTTTAATATCAGCATTAGAAATATATGTATGTACATTTCAGAGCATATAATAAATCAGTTGTGGCTGAGATAGAAGTGTTCTTTCAGTATGGAATGTCTATTTTATGTATTACTGAGTTAAAACAAATCATATTTGGACCTACAGCAGTGAGGAAACAAACTGTTAGACAAAAGCATCATTGAAAACTTCAACATAAACTCAGAAATTTATTGTGATATCAAGATTTTCGAGGGAGGGGTTTTACATCATTGTTAGTTTCTCATGATTGAAATCAATTGATTTTTTTCATGAAATGAAAGCAATGTTGAAAAATAATCCACTTCAAGTTCATTTCATTTTTATTTAGTGCACATATTACCAATTAACATGGTAGCATATTGTGGCATTCCACAGAGGAAAACAGAGCTGTGGGATTGCAACCCTATACAGGTTCATGCTAAACAGTATGCAAGTTAAGCACAGAGCCAAAAGTATCAATTGACACAGACTATCAGGTGACTTTAGTACCAGAACCAGGATGCCAACATATCAATCCAGAGACTTGCATGAAGTGAATTAATGAGCACCAGCCAACTCTGAAAATTAATAACATTGGCCTTGACCTCTAATAGGTGCTTCTACTTACAACAGGCATTTGGTTACAAGCTTTTTTCTAGCTTTGAACTCTTGCATTTTTTCTTTCTTTATTAGTTCCAATCGATCATCACTGTCAGTTCCTTTTCCATTACAGGTCTGTGAGTCTGCTGACTCTGCCCCTCTATGCTCCTAACAAAAGGAAAAAAAAAGAGAAGAAGAAGATTGGAAACTTGTAATTTCATGCACCTGTAATAACAATAGAGTCGACAGAGAGTTATAGAGAACTATAAGCCACAGCACAAATCCACTGAAAATGTGGGCATAGATCATTTCATTAGTACAGATTGCCAATACTCCTAATATAGTTGAATCTATATTATTTGTGCATGTGGACCATATCAAACCAAGTACTTATGCCAGAGGTGGGAAGTAGATAATAACAGAAAAGGGTTTCTTAATCACCTCAAAGTTTGCCGATATCTTGTGGTACCTTATTTTGTACATGTTCATGTTGGTCCCTTTTGAGATTGCTGGACTTATTGGCCTTTTATCCCATATTTACGTTGTTGACTGTGGTTGGAATTTCTGTCATTATTCTTGATTCTCACTTGGACAGAACACAAGGTAAGATGCACCATTATATAAAAATGGCACTTATTGCTTCCTTTTGATATTTTATATTTTTTTCTTTATTTGGTTTTTTTGTTCGGATAGGAATGTATCTCTTTGGAGTTTGAAGTTGATTTAGTTTTTAACAGGTAACAAATTTTTTTCTTCTTGCAGTGTGTGACAGAGACTCCTAACCGGGTGAAAATCACTGACCGTATGTGGGCTAGGCTACTCTCCTCCACAAACCAGCCAATTTTTATAAAATATAAAGAAATAATGGAAGCCAAAAGGCAGAAAGAATCCACCAAAATGATTGAAAATCTGGACAATCAGGGAAATGGACTTTCTGGGAAGCAAGTAGAAACTGCATTGGAAAATAAAATCAAGGAGGAAAGAGAAGCTAAATGAATGTTTCTACAATTGTTTATACGCAAATGCAGGAATTTTTGCCTACAGCTTTTGAAGGGAAGGTGAATTCATAGATATATCCATTGAGCCATTTTTATGAACCGCAATATTTTAAAGATGAGTTGAATGGTAGGTTTTGACTGGGCATGAATGCTATACTTATTTTGGGCCTCAGTCTTTATTAAGGCGTCTTTTGGATTTTGTGCTATCTGTGTATTAAACTAGCCATCTAGTTTAATCCCTTGTATGTTTTGAACTAGCCATCTTTTGTGTGATGGACCCTACATGATTTTGGTCCATCAAGTTTTTATTAAATTGAATGAGCAGCTTCAAAGCAGCAGGTATTCTGCATTCATGCTTTGTATAGGTGGTCAGTCTGTGATGAAGAATTTCATTTACGACAACACTCATCCCTTTTCTAGACTATAATGAATTGTCAATGTAAATAAGTGTGAAGAAGCTGAGCAAGGATCCCGAGTGACATGTTGGAGTATGATTTTCCATGGGGATGATTGACCTTGGTTACATCTAACCCTACAATTAGTCATCTTTTATACTGAGATTCAGGAGGTTCATTGGCATTTTGAACACTCTGGATAATCTGGATAACTCTTCTTCAATTGATAACCACAGGAGCTTAAAAACCATCGGCATTTTGAAGTCCAAATGTTGTCTGCATTGCATTTTTTCATACCTGTGCTCAGTCAAATTTGCAGTGAGAAGGATGATTAATCTGTTGAAAGCATTTTTGTTGTCCATCAATCCAGCTATGAGGAATCATATTTGTGTGGTATTCAACAATTCTACAGTTTAATTTAACAAAGCCAGTTGGATTGTTTAAAATCTAATACTCTTATGCCAACTTTAAAATAATTCGCTGTGATAGTATTTTAGTGTGGAAGAAATATTTTGTGAAATTTGCCTTTTATCAACCTTTTCTCTATCTTACATTCATCAAAACCACTTTTTCCTTTATCTTACATTCACGAAGACAGGAATTCATTTTTGTATCATAACTGTGCAATGCATGATAATGTTGTGTGTAATGTTAAAACCAAAACAATCTGCATTATTCAGCACTACAAAGTGAACCACAACTTGGATTTTACTCTGAAGTCTCCTAGTTAAGGTGGAGAAAACATTCAAAATAGTCAGTTTGTTGTCTAAATGTGGAGATTTATAAGGGTCAACAAAAGAATCAATGGAACCAAATATCACCAAATTCTGAAAGCCTTCTAAGAAGTGTACTAGAGAGAGAGAGTGCAAAACCCAAGCAGAAGTGTGCTGAAAACAGAAATGCAGTGTGCCTAGGAGAAAATGCCCATCGTAGGAGAAAAATGCCAAAATATAAGTGCCCTTAGGCTTATAACACTTTGTATATTCAACCAAGAAGATGACAAGATGAGATGATCCAAATGAGAGCTTGAATTGTTATTGTACACAGCTCAATGACATAATCTTCTTGCACAATGAGGGTAGACTCCCCAAGAGGGTTGTTGAGCCTACATATCAAGTTTGACTAAATTGGCTTTAACCATAAATGTAGTGTGTAATAAATGGATTAAATTATGGCATTAGGCATGATTACAAGTGCATAATGATGCATATAAATGGGATTATGACAACATGTATAGATTACACCAATAATTCCAACAAGCCCCCTTGATTTGAGCAGAGGCTCATGAAGGAAAGTCATTATGGCACAACATCCCCCCTAATTGATAAGTCTCCCACAACATGACGTGGTTGCAACGTAGTGAAGGTGGGTCCCAACAAGATTTTGGTGAAGATAGCTACACATTGATCCACTGAAGGAATAAACACTGATGCAATACGTCCTAGTGCATAGAGATAATTGATACAATGCATCCAACTTTGGCACGTTTAGATTTTGATGATCCATAGTGTTTGATTAATATTTCTGGTACTTCGATTGTCACAATATAGAGGGGTAGGGCCCTTTGAGGGTGACCTAACTAATCAGGAACCATCTTCATCCAACAAGATGCTTCCCAACTAGGAGAGCATTGGCATAGTTAGCTTCCATAGAATATATAACCACAAGTTGTTGCTTAGAACACCAAGAAATTGGTCCAAAAACAAATATAAGTAACCATAGTTTGAATGATGCCCATCAAGATCATTGACCTACATTGCATCATAGATTTTTGGAAGATGAACAAGGGCATCTGTTGCATAATGCATACCCATATGAGTGGTTCCCTTCAAATAGTGTGAAATACATTTGGCCGCTTGCTAGTGATTCTCATGAGGTCTTTGTAGATACCCAGAACAAAAATCAACAATGAAGGAAATATTTGGTCAAATAAAAGGAAGATAGAGAACTCTCCTTGCTAAAGAGTGATAGATGGTAGCATGAAATTGATTCATAAACAACCGTGGATATTCCATTGGATACTTCGCCACAATAGATCTACTAAAATATATTAGAAAAATCTGAAATGAGGGTTTATTTCTCTTTCGATTTTTGGATATATTAATAATTGTTTATTGCATATGCATGTAAATTATAATTATGTGCAAAATAGAGAACTACGAAATAAAACTCACAAACCACAATTGTCACAAGATATAACCTGGGAAACCCTTTCGGATGAAAACCCAACTAGAAAGTGAGGTTACTCTTCTCTTTTTCTCTAAATGGAAAACTCGATTCAAGTACAAAGTAGTGAGGCCTATGGCTTGTGGGTTGCTACAATGCACAAACCCTCTTTGTTTGCTCTCTCTCTATCCACTCTAAGTTATTATGCTCATCTATGGAACAAAATGCACTCGAATAGAATGGAGCCCCTTTTCGTCTTAGTGCTATGGAGTGGTTTGGTTATAACAACTTGATAGCCTACTAGTGGTTAAGTTTGATTACTTCAACTCTTAACTAAAGTTACAAAACAGACTCTTCTAGAGTCTTCTTCATCATGATTATGTGGCTAGCCCCTTTTCCATGAGTAATGCGTTGACGTGACATCTTCTCGAATTATGGTGGTCAAAACAAGAAGGTCAACTTTCGAGTGGCATAAATTTTGCATGCAGACTCCAATTGAGGCAATTCTTACGTCGTTGGAAATGTATGAGTGTAAAATAATCCTAATAGCTGCAATGCTTAATGATAAAGATTTACTCCCCATGAAACATCATTTGATGCCTCAAACAACTTCTAGAATATTTTAGACCCCAATTCAACAAATTGGCTTCCATTGGTAACAATGGCCCTATCACTGATTCCTCCACTTTTTCAACTTCGAAAGCATCAAGATGGACGCAAAATAATATAATGATCCAATTCAAATCACACCTCCCCATTTTGGGAGGCTTTTGGTCCCTAAAAAATTTCTACTAAATGAGGTGAGAATTTTTTTCCTCCACCTTCGCTCGGGTGTCCCATTTAGCCTTGCCTAGAAGTTTTCCTTTCAACTCAATCCACCAAAGGTCATGCTACCCTTTTCCTGTAGTTCTAGATCTCTAGTCCAACTTGTAGCTTTTGTCAATTTTGCATAAGCATCTGGTGCCAAATCCTTTACAGAAGGTAGGACTGTTTCCTCTTCTTGATATAACATGGAAGGCTCATAGAGTTTCAGATTCTCTACATTCACCACTGCGTAAATGCGTATGTATGGGGGTAGACTGAGTACATAAGTGTTATCTTACACCTTTTCGAGTATCTCAAAGGGACCATATTGTAGAGCCTTGTTTTTCTTACTATGTTTTTGTAACCTCTCTTTGTTAAACTATAACCATACTTTGTCTCCCACCTTGAAGGGATTTTCTGTTTTGTGTTGATCTTGCCTGACCTTATATTTTTCCTCTGATTTTTGCAGTGTTTCCTGTACATATATATGAATTTGCTTGATTTTCTCAAAAATAATTCTTCTCTAAGACATCCCTTGTAAGATGCTCCGTCACTCATTCTTGTTGCCCATATGTAATATCCTGTTAATTTTAGATAACAATGGTATGTTCTATGCTTAGATAAATTTACTTCAATCTTTTCTTATTAGCCCAATTTCAATTTCAGATTAGCAATCACATTAACATTGGCAATAAATGTTGATAGAACATAAACAAATAACCAGAAGACAAGCCAAGGCAAGAGGACACAATATTTTGGCGGATGCCAAGGAAAAACCCCAATGTGGGGAAAACCCTTTGATCAAATCTTCTTATTATTCTTCAAAAGTTCAATAAAGAGAGAGAGAGTAAAATATATAAAATTCACTTGTCCAAAAATTCAGTGAAACAACAGTCAACATGATGCCCTAATCGGAAAGTCAACGCTGGTCAAATCAACAAGTTGATTTCACAAAAATGTGTCCAGTCAACCTTAGTCAATGCAACCTCCAATAGTGAACCAAATCAGCCCAAAACAGATCTGAAAATCACAGTCAAACTAGGTCAACTTAAAAAGTCAACGTTGTGGTCAAAGTTTGTGATCAATACTGCCCATAATTCCTTGGATTTCGTGCCAATCGCTGTGGCCTCAAGAGATCGGAATTCTTCCCAAAAATCAAAGTCAAAATATGAAGTTTGACCCTTGGTCAACGCTAGTCAATGCCTTGATCTGCTGCCCTAAAACAATATGAAATTTCTATCCTTCCTTTCACATGTGCGAGGAGAGAGAGAGAGAATCCTTGAGGCTGTATGAACCAATGAGAGAGGAGATGATGTGATGAGATGATGATGTCCAAATGAGGAATGTGTCTCTCTAATTTATATCCTTCAATGAGAGGTGGAGACACATCTATGGGGCTTATGAGCCTACATTACATTTCTGGCTGACCTTGACAAATGTACATGTGTGAGAGAATAAATTATCCAACTTCTACTCATCCAAACAAGATGATCTTTAGATCAATTTTGCACCTCTCGGAAAGAGGAATCCAACAAAAATATCATCTCCATCATATGAGCAGTCCAAAGTGGAGTTTAGCCCTAGTTGCCAATTTTAATACTCCCTCTCAACTAGGGAGAACTCCACTCGTCAATCCATCTGTCAACCTGTGCAATCCTGTCATCCTGTGTCATCTCATCCTATACCATCATGTTATCCCGTGTCATCTTGCCATCCCTGTACTAAACAACAGTGAACAGGATGCCTTAACTAGGAAGTCAATGCTGGTCAAATCAACAAGTTGACTTCACCAAAATGTGCTCGGTCAACCTTAGTCAATGCGGCCTCCAACAATAAACCAAATCATCCCAAAACAAATCCGAAAATCACAGTAAAACTTAGTCAACTTGAAAAGTCAATAATGTGGTCAAACTCTGCGATCAACGTTGCGGTCAAAGTCTGCGATCAACGCTGCGGTCAAAGTTTGCAATCAACGCTGCGGTCAAACTGCCCAAAATTCCTTGGATTTCATGCCAATAGCTGCAGCGTCAGGAGATCGGAATTCTTCCCAAAAATCGAAGTCAAAAGGTGAAGTTTGACCCTTGGTCAACGCTGGTCAACATGTTGATCTGCTGCCCTAGAACAATCCGAATTTTTTTACCTTCCTTTGACACGTTCGAGGAGAGAGAGAGAGAGAGAGAGAGAGAGAGAGAGAGAGAGAGAGAGAGAGAGACTCCTTGAGGCTGTACGAACCAATGAGAGAGGAGATGATGTGATGAGATGATGATGTCCAAATGAGGAATGAGTCTCTAATTTATATCATTCAATGAGGGGTGGAGAGACATCTATTGGGGCTTATGAGCCTACATTACATTTCTGGCCGACCTTGACAAATGTACATGTGTGAGAGAATAAATTCAAAATCCAACTTCTGCTCCTCCAAACAAGATGATCTTTCGATCAATCTTGTACCTCTCGGAAAGAGGAATCCAACAAAAATATCATCTCCATCATATGATTAGTCCAAAGTGGAGTTTGGCCCTAGTTGCCAATTTAACACTCCCTCTCAACTAGGGAGAAATCCACTCGTCAATCCATCTATCAATCTGTGCAATGTTGTCATCCTCTGCCATCTCATCCTATACCATCATGTCATCCCCTGTCCATCCCTGTACTAAACAACATTCAACATGATTCCCTAACCAGAAAGTCAACACTTGTCAAATCAACAAGTTGACTTCACCAAAATGTGTCTGGTCAACCTTAGTCAATGCAGCCTCCAATAGTGAACCAAATCAGCCCAAAACAGATCTGAAAACCACATTCAAACTCGGTCAACTTGAAAAGTCAATGTTGCGGTCAAAGTCTGCGATCAACATTGTGGTCAAACTGCCTAGAATTCCTCGAATTCTGTGCCAATAGCTGCGGCCTCAAGAGATCGAAATTCTGCCCAAAAATCGAAGTCAAAAGATGAAGTTTGAACCTTGGTCAATGCCCTGATCTCCTGCCCTAGAACAATCCAAAATTTTTGTCCTTCCTTTCACACGTGCAAGGAGAGAGAGAGAGAGACTCCTCGAGGCTGTACGGACCAATGAGAGTGGAGATGATGATGTCCAAATGAGGAATGAGTCTCTCTAATTTATATCCTTCAATGAGGGGTGGAGACACATCTATTGGGGCTTATAAGCCTACATTACATTTCTGGCTGACCTTGAAAAATGTACGTGTGAGAGAATAAATTCAAAATCCAATTTCTTCTCATCCAAACAAGATGATCTTTAGTTCAATCTTGCACCTCTCGGAAAGAGGAACCAAAAAAAAATATCATCTCCATCATATGAGCAATCCAAAGTGGAGGTTGGCCCTAGTTACCAATTTTAACATATCCAAAGCTGAAGTTGGAAAATATCCACAAGTTTCAAATGCGGCCTTACTAGTAAAGTGTGGTTTGCTATGTTATGTGAGTGTTGTATATATTCGAGATTTTCATTCCAAGTTTTTGGATGCTTTTGATTGTAACTCCTCGAAAGATGCACTAAAGCCCTATTGACTACTAATGTCTGTGGATGGAGTGTTATAGATCTCTTCAACATTGTGTCCATTTTCTCCCACAATGCAGTCCAAAATGCACTGAACAATCTTGTGTCATTGTCTGAAACAATGCTCTTTAGCATCCCAAAGTGCACATAGACATGTCTAGAGAAAAAGTTCACTGCTTCTTACTCATTGATGGTATTTTTACAAGGCATTAGAAGACACAACTTGTTGAACCTATCAATTTCCACAAACAAGTGGTCATTTCCCTTCCGAATTGTAGGTAAACCTCCCACAAAGTCCATAGAAACTCTTTCCATTGAAAACTCTTTCCACTTGCTGTGGACCTCAAAAATATTAGTGGGTACCAACCACTTCATGACGGCCTCCATCTTGGCAAGCTCTATCTTCAACTCTCCACCTATCACATACCCCATATACACGAATGATTGCTGTGCAAACTCACAATTATTGAGATTTACCAACTATTGGTGCTTCTTTAATGTCTCGAGCACTTGCATCAAATGTGAGATATGTTTCTTCTAGGTAGCATCGTATATCATTATATCATCCAAATAGAAAATAACAAATAAATATATAAAATGGCGCAATATATCATTCATTAACCTCACAAACATAGCTGGTACATTACATAGGCCAAATTGCATGACTAACCACTCATACAAACCTTGCCTAGTTTTGAAGACGATATTTCAAGTATGTTCTTCTGTGACTCAAACCTTGTGATATCCAAGCTTTAAGTCTAACTTGGTGAAGTATTTGGCTTGCTGTAACTTATCCAGTGGATCATCTATCCTAGGTAGGGGTGCATGTTCTTGTGTGTAATTTTGTTTGATGCTCTGTAATCAATACACATTCGCCAAGTCCCATCCTTCTTTGGCACAATGATGATGGGTGACCACATGGTGAGGTATTTGGTCAAATGACATCATGTTCTAGTAACTACTCCAATTGTTGCTTCACCTCACTTGCTTCTATAATGAATTTCCTGCACAACCCAATGTTTGGCAATGGGGAGTTTGACAATTGATGTATCTCATCCTCCACTTCCCTCTTGGGTAGTAGCCCTTTAAGCTCCCGGAACACACCCATGTATGTTTGTAACAACTCTTCCAATTGTTCTTTTTGTTCTTTAGCACACCCCTCAATGGATGAATTTTCTCTCACTAACTCTTCTACAAACTGATTTTTTCTTAAAAACAATAAAACATACTTCTTGCTAGCACTGATCAATTTCTTGGCTTGGTTGGTACTTACCAATGAAATTTTGTGCGTGCCCTTGTGCGCGTTAATGGTGAAGGATTTACCTTGATTAGGAAACACTGGTTGGATGTTTGCAAGAAGATTGCATCTTGCATTTACATATAGAGACTTCGAAACACCACTCCACATACATCCAAAGGAACTGCATCTAGTTCTACTTCATCAATAAAATCAATACTGATAACAAATCTAACTTTGCAATGTTTGGTTACCTTTATTTCTACAACCTTATTTACTCTTCCAAATGGATATGGGATTGGATGATCATGAACTTTCAATCCCAATTTGTTGACCAACATTGTTGCAATCAAATTTTCCTGTGATTCTGAGTTAAACAAAGTATCAATCTCTGTCTTCTTGACCTGTATCTTTATATGGAAGAGTTTGGTCTTTTTGTTCTTTTCCTGTTGCTGAAGGTAACTGATATTCACCTCCTTCTACATTAATGTACAAACTATCTTCTCATCCATGTTTGTGTTGCTTTCAATTTGGTTGCTCGAATTAGTGGCCATGGGATTCTTCTTTTAGTAACTTTCTTTTTGTTTTTTGGGTTGAACTTTGGATACAACTTCCAACGATTCTCCTCTGTATGATTGTTAATGTCAAAGTAGTTGCAGTGGTTGTTGATATCTTTGCATTGGTCTATTGCAAATTCTCTCTTTTGTACTTCCTCCCTTTCCACTTCTCCTCCTTGGAAGATTCCTGGCGCTCTTTTTGCTTTGACCCACTTGATTTCCCTTTCCTTTAGCCTATGTTCTCCAGGTATTGTGCCTGTACACAAGATTCGTCCACAAATATGGGTTTGAACATCAGCACTTGCTTATGCAGATCATTGTGTAGACCGCCCATATACTTGATGGGTATGTTTGGGTTCTTTGGGGAGGTACCCAACATTATGACCATCTTTCTAAATTCTATGGTGTACTCATGTACACACTGCCCCAGGTTCTACATGAAGCAATGCTACTAGATCCACTAGTCCTCTACATTCCTGATAGGGTTAAATTGTGAATTTATGAGGGTTTTGGAATCCTCTCACTTAGTCAGTGGAGGATCTCCTTCCAACCTCAAGGTTTCTGTGTGGATTTCCCACCCAGTTTGGGCATGGCCTTCTAATTTCAACCAAGCAAACGGAATATTTTGTTCTTCCTCTATATGATGGATACTAAAATAAACTTTAATTGCTACAATGAATGATTTAACTTTAGAGTGTCAATCTCACCTTGATATGGGTTGATGCCAACCTTTGCTTCCATTTTGAATAGGGACTATGAATGGTTCATAGCACTCAAACTATGTTGATCCTTTTCAGGTTATTTCTTAGAGTTCCTCTTTGGTTCTTGATTTGTTGGTTTCCCCTTCGATCGGATCTATGCGTTATAACTTCCATCATCTCCAAATAGCCCGAGATTATTGGTGAGGGTTTCAATGAAGAGGTTCACTGATATGGATTTATGCAGGAACCCAACAAAATACGCATATAACCATAAATACAAAAATGCAACGGAAATAACACTTCATTTCATTAATATCGAAGAACTGAAATTTGTTTACAGATAGAATGGAAATAAACTAGCTAGGGCGCTGGTAGCTTATCTCTGAGAAGAGATGTGGTGGCTACAGGCCTCTGAATTGTGTTACAATGAGGCTTGATGGCCTATTTATTATTGAGAAACAATAGAAAACCCTAAACATCCAAAAACCTAACCCTAGGAGATGAAGTGCCAAAACTATGGGCCCCGTTTGGGTAAATTGGTAGATCAACTTCCTCGGGACATGACTTTGGCATAATATCTCTGTTTGACGTGCACCATACCTCATTAGAAAGATATATCCGATGACTACAACTTTTGAGTGAGAAACATCGATCTATGACCCATGTTGCTCTCGATTTTCCCCAAAAACGCCGTTTAGGGCCTCAAAACGGCTTCGGAAGTTCAGGACCCGAAAAACTGCTAAAAATAGTAAATTGTGCTATAATTAAGGAAACTGAAAAAACTGAAAGAAATAATGGTGGGGTCCCAAGTGGAATAGGCAGGTGGCTACCAATATCCACCTGGATCATTCCTCCCCCCTTAGGAAGCAATGGTCCCCATTCCATTGAGTTCCTCCATGGGATGAAGAAACTTCTACTGAACTTGGTCCCTGGTGAACCACTTGCCTTGCTGCAGGAGTTGGTCATCTTTGACAACTCGACATAGTTGGATATTCTGCTGGTGAGTGTTCTTGATTTGCATGTCCATGATACAATCTATGGTGGCCTGTTCCATGCAGTTTGGGTTTAACTATGTTGGTGTGATTTGTTCTACAATGTTGGAGGTGTCTAGTAGAGGAGGGAAGTAGGGCTGAAGACGGTCCACATTGAATACTGAGTGCAGACCAAGGAATGGTGGAATACTGAGCTCAAAGGCATTGTTCCCTACAACCTTGATGATGGTGTACGACCCATATCGAAGCGGGCAAAGCTTGCGGTGGGGTCGAGTGAGGCGCTCCTTCTGCAAATGTAGCCACACTTTGTTGCCCACCTAGAAGTTGTGTGGCACTCGATGTTGATCATGTCGTTTCTTGTACTTAGCATTGGCTCTGTCCAATATGTCATGAACCTATTGGCGGATGTGTTGAATGTGCTCAATGAAGTTGTTCAATTTTTCAACTTCACACTGGACATGAGCCGAATCGGCCTGAGTAGCCGCAAATGGCATGGCTACGTCAACGGGACATAGTGGCTGGAACCCCAGGCCCACCTGAAAGGGGATGTGGCTGGAACCCCAGGCCCACCTGAAAGGGGATGTGGCTGGTTGAGTTGTGGAGAGCCCGATTATAACTATGTTGTATATAGGGAAGGCTCTCATCCCATGTGTATGGATGCTTTGAATTGTACATGCGCAGAATGTGTATAATCATCCTGTTGATGACATTTGTCTAGCCATTAGTTTGGGGATGGAAAGTTGTGGACTTGGTAAGCTTGGTGTCCAGCATTGACTAGAGGCTGGACCAGAATTTGCTAAGGAACCTGTTGTCCTGATTTGAGATGATAGACTGTGGGATTCCAAAGTGCACCCACACTCGTTCAAAGAAGAGTTTAGCAGCGGCTTCTCTCGTGATATTCTTCTTGCAGGCTGACATAATGGCCATCTTCGAGAATCTATCGACGACCACGAAGACACAGTGGTTTCCATGCTTAGTAGAAGGAAGGCTCGAAATGTAATCCATGGAGATGGATTCCCAAAGTCGACTAGGGGTAGGTAGCGGAGCATAGAGGCCTTTCTTCTTGATGGTCGGTTTGGCAATGACGCAATCAATGCAGGATCTAATGTACTTCCCAACAGCTTGTCGAAGGTTCGACCAATAGAAATAATTCTGTAATACTGCCACTATTTTCTTGACCCCGAAATGCCCAGTGACTCGACTGTAGTGTGCTTTCCAAATCATCTTTGGCACGCTCGCTTGAAGGAACACAAAGGTGTCCCAGGTGACATAGCAATGCATCCTGGAGGTGAAAATTTGGAATTTGTGTACCCTCCAAGAGTGTCTTGTACGTGTGGCCAAATTCCAGATTTCTCTTGTAGAGAAGCGTCCAATCAGAAGCCTTGTGCTCACAAGAGTTGAGAACGGTGGTTAGCACCACGATCAGTGGTCGGATGAGGCAGTCTGCAACATTATTGGTGCTACCCTTCTTGTACTTGATGTTCAAATGAAATTGTTGTAGATAAGTGGACCACTTTTGATGGTGATCATTCTGCGACTTCCCTTGTGTCTTATAATTTTTTGTAGATGTTCTATAATTGATGCAACTTTACTTTATACCCGATATCAATAAGCAATCACATAAACATGAAAGCAAAACGCTGATAGAACATACCAATAGATCGACAGAAGACAAGCCAAAAATACACTTAACTTGATCAACAAAATATATGTGTTGTGGTGCGTTATGATGGTCAACAGGATGCTTCAACTAGAAAAGTCTCCTCACGGTTAGCCAACTAGAATGTGTCACACAACCGTCTCAAACAACTCTACAACAGTCAACCCAAAGTCAACAAAAGTCAACGTTGTCCAGTCAACGGTCAACGAAAAACAACATCAGCAGAAAGTGAACGCAACCAAGTCAAAGTCAAAGTCCAGCCTCAGTTTTTGTGCCAAAAAATGCAGACTACAGAGATCGAAGTTTTGGGAGAGTTTCGGGTCAAGTTGACCAAGCGTTGGTCAACGCTAGTCAAATCTGCGCTGAAAACCCTAGAACAGATCCGAAACCCTAGCTACTGTTTTTCCCACGTGTGAGTGAAGATAATCCTCCAAGATGATGATCGAACCAATCATATGCAGAGAGATAATGTGTGATGAGTGATGGTGAAAATTACCTCCAATGTTGACCAAAATATATCCATCAGTGAGGGTGTGTGACACATCTGTTGGGGCTCCAAGCCTACATTACAATTCTGACCGACCTTGCACATAAGTGGAATTAATTCAAAATAAATGTAATACTCATCGGGTCAAGATGATCTTTAGATTGATCTTGCACCTCTCCGAAAGAGGAATCCAATAAAAATATTGGCATCGTCATCTGAGCATCACAACATGGAGTTTGGACCTAGTTGCCCAAAATTAACACTCCCTTTCATCTAGGGAGAACTCCATCCCCCCGTGCCATCCAAACATCATGCATCATCCCGCCGTAACTTGCTTTGTTGACTTCTTTATTTTAGAACAAAAAGGTCAGTCACAAAGACATCACTCCTGGCTTACAAAATCAGCTCAGAGGTCCGAAACCTCTATAGGACTCAAAGGAGTCACATACTAACCCGAAGTCAATTGGAGGTCTGAAACCTCACTAGACTTGATCCCAGATCAAGTGGTTGGACACGTGCCATCCTAGACATAGAGAGTACGAAAATATCCGATGCGTCCATCGTTCTTGCTACTGGGCTCTAGCTTTTCCAACCTCATTGGCCAAGATGAGAGGTACTTCCCATGAGTTCGAGACACCATGGGTAGGATGCATACAGGGCACAAATCAAACTCAATATCATAAAGGTGGGGCAGAAGCGCACCAACAAGGTTCGGCAAGCCTAGCCGCTGTAGTTGCTTCTAGCTCCAAGAAGCTATCCCCAAAGCCCTCTGGAGCTCCTAGAGCTCATCGTCCAACATGAACCTCAACATAGGGTCATTCCACGATTCCAAGATTCTCACGGAAGGTTAGGAACTTGACCTTCCCCAAGGGCTTTGTGAGAATATATGTGACCTTCTCATAAATTCCTATATGATCGAGCCTTACAGCGCCTCGCTGTACCATATCCCAGATAAAGTGGTAAGGCTCGATCATATAGGAATTTATGAGAAGGTACCTAATATCAATATGCTTGGATCGATCGTGGAACATGGGATTATCTGAAAAACAAATCCCACTCTGGTTATCACAAAGGATAACAGTGGTATCTAGCACATGCCCGAACAACTCACTAAAGAGCTTTCGCAACCAAATAGCTTCACAACAGGCCATACTTGTTGCAATGTATTCGGCCTCAGCGGTGTTCAAAGCCACCGACAACTTCTTCCTGCTCATCCAAGATATCAAAGTAGACCCAAGTGTGAAGCGACATCCAGATGTGCTCTTGCAATCCACCACACTGCCAGCCCAATCAACATCAGTATATCCATGGAGTCTCGAACTCTTGGCAGTGTATCTCAACCCATGGTTTATCGTGCCCCAAAGATATCTCAACAGATTCTTGGCACCAACCCAGTGAATATGATGAGGATCAACCATGTGTTGACTGAAAATGTTCACTGCAAAACATACGTCCGGACGGGTGTTCACTAAGAACTTCAGGGCCCCTACGAGTTGACGATACTCGGTAGGATTTGCTAGCATGGGCCCAACAACGTTTCCACTCAAATTCTTAAAGTTGAGCTCCATTAGTGTCGACACGAACTTACAATCCACCATTCCAAATCTTTCCAGCAGCTTCACAACGTATTTTCCTTGAGAGAGGAAAATCTTGCCAGGTCTCTGCCAGACCTCTAGGCCTAGGAAGTAATGCATCAGTCCTAGGTCCTTCATCTCGAACTTAGAAGTGAGCTCCCTCTTACACTGATGAATGAGAGAGTCATCACCTGTCAGGAAGAGATCGTCCACATAGAGAACCAGAATGAGAGGCTTTTCTCTGTCAACCTTGAAGTAAAGGTTTGGATTTTTGGAGTCCATAGCAAAATGCAGGCATCAATTTTTTATGTACACAGCAGTGTTTGCAACTTCTCCCCATAGAAACTTCGAAAGACCTTGGTCACATAGCATGGCACGGGCATCTTCCACAATGGTCCTATTCTTTCTTTCAGCAACGACATTTTGCTCAAGAGTATATATGGTTGTGGTCTCCCTCTTGATGCTAGCTTCTCTACAAAAGTTATTGAACTCATTCATCTCATATTCAGTGCCATTATCGGTCCTCAAAATCTTTATCTGCTTCCCTGTTTGATTCTCCACCAAGGCTTTGAAAGTACGAAACCACATGAAAGCGTCATCCTTCTTCTTAAAGAAGTATATCCAAGTCTTGCGAGAGAAGTCATCTATAAACGTCATATAATAAGAACATCCTCCCAAGGATGTCACGGGCAGCATACCAGACAAATCAGAATGTATCAATTGCAAGACATCAGATGTCTTTGTGACACTTGAGGGGAAAGGTCCCCTTGTATGCTTTCCTTTGGCACAACCCTGACATACACCTTCATGATGATTTTTAAATTCAGGTATCCTTGTCACCACCTTTCTTTCTTCGGAAAGGGATTTGTAATGAAGGTGTCCAAACCATCGGTGCCATAGTTCGGTTTGACGAATGGTATCACATGTCATAGCCTCCAATGGACTTCCTCCAACTTGGTAGAGTGTATCAACTCTAAACCCAATTGTGATAGCTTCCTTGAAACTCTTCTTCTAGATGCATACCTTCCCATCGATGAATGCCACCTTGAAACCTTTGTCTTCCATGGCCAAAATAGACACAAGGTTCTTCTTCAAATCAGGTACATATAGTACATCTTGCAAGAGGATGACTTGACCTTGAGATAAGTGGAGGGTCACAGTCCATGTCCCTTTCACGAGATAGGTGGCATTATCTCTAAGGATAATTTTCAGATTAGTATCCTTCTCAATCAAATCAGAGAGCGCTTCTTTAAACCCAGTGAGGTGCCTTGAAGCACCACTATCAATCAACCAGACATCCATGGTGTCGGGTGGAGATGCAACAGAGAGGGAAGATACAAGAATGAACTCATTTTTCTTATCATCAACCTCATACCTGGAATTTCTTGACCTTTTGAAAGGTTTCCCATTTCCATTGCGATCAGAGGGAGCCTTCCTCTTTCCTTTGAAACTGTTGTTCCTTTGGTTTCCATTATTCTTCTTGTTGTTGTCGTCATCCCTGTGAAAATCCCTCTTATTAGGGCATTCTCTAGCATAGTGGCCAGTCTTGTTACATGTGTAACATCTTCCTTTCTTTTCTCAGGCTCCTGCTCTTCCATAGTTCCTCTGACCACCATTGTTCTTCTTCTTAGCACGGGAGGTGAAGGCAACATTACCTTCATTTTCATATTCCATCATTCTTGTTTCCTCTTGAGTGCATCTCGACAACACTTTGTCAAAATCAGGAATCACATTGTTATTGAGAATGGTAGTAATGAATACATACCATTCATAGGAGAGACCTCCAAGTGCGGTGAGAACCATTTCTCGATCAACTATTTTCTCCCCAATGGAAAGAATATTTTTCCTGATTTTAGTCAACTTTAGAAAATAAGATTGAACGGATTCATCCCTGCCTTTCTTTAGATTTTTCAATTGGTTTTTAAAGAAAAGAACTTGATTCGCATTGTTGGCCCTGAACATATTGACCAACTTATCATACATCTCCTTAGATGTGCCCAGCTTAGAGATGGAGGCAACCAGACTCTTATGGATGGAATCCCGGATGATCAGCTTTGCTTTGATTTACCCTTTCTTATACTTTGTCTTGGTGGGAGCAGGTGCAGATGATGGAGGCTCTTGGATTTTACCCTGCACATAGTCCATGACATCTTGGTCTTCCAACAAATCCAAAGACATATTCCAAGCATGAAATTCAGCCTTGCCAGTCAACTTGTCATCAACTTTGAAGCCATTATAATTTGAGGTACCCATGAGTCCTTGAAAAATATTACTTCTTCGATGATTGCTCTCAATACAAACTTGGACTTTGTCTTCTCCTTAGCTCTAATACCATGTAAATTTTCGTAGATGTTCTATGCTTGATACAACTTTACTTTATACCCGATATCAAATAGAAATCACATAAACATGAAAGTAAAATGATGATAGAACTAACTAATAGATCGACGAAAGACAAGCCAAAAATACACTTAACTTGATCAGCAAAATATATGTGTTGTGGTGCGTTACGGCGGTCAACAGGATGCTTCAACCAAGAAAGTCTCCTCACAGTCAACCAACCAAAATGTGTCACACAACCCTCTCAGACAGCTCTACAATAGTCAACCCAAAGTCAACAAAAGTGAACACTGTCCAGTCAATGGTCAACGCAAAACAATAGCATCAGAAAGTCAACAAAACCAAGTCAAAGTCAATGTCCGACCTCATTTTTTGTGCCAAAAAATGCAAACTGCAGAGATCGAAGTTTTGCGAGAGTTTCGGGTCAAGTTGACCAAGCGTTGACCAAAGTTAACGCTGGTCAAATCTGTGTTGAAAACCTTAGAACAGATCTGAAACCCTAACTACTATTTTTCCCACGTGTGAGTGAAGAGAAGCCTCCAAGATGATGATCAAACCAATCAGATGCAGAGAGAGAGTGTGCGATGAGTGATGGTGAAAATGACCTCCAACGTTGACCAATATATATCCATCAGTGAGGGTGTGTGACACATCTGTTGGGGCTCCAAGCCTACATTACAATTCTAGTCGACCTTACACATAAGTGCAATTAATTCAAAATAAATGTTATGCTCAGCAGATCAAGATGATATTTTGATCAATCTTGCACCTCTCCGAAAGAGGAATCGAATAAAAATATTGGCATTGTCATCTAAGCATCACAACATGGATTTTGGACCTAGTTTCCCAAAATTAACATGTCTGAATGAACTACAGAGGTTGGTGGTCTGTGTGGATGACCATTTGCTTCCCCAAAATGTAATGCTTCCATTGTCGGCAATACTGTATAATGGAACACATTTCTTTGTCATAAGTGGGATACTTGCGGACTGTGTCGGATAATGTATCACTGTGATATGCCACTGGATGCCCCTTTTGAGTAAGAACTGCCCCAATAGCATAGTCAGAGGCATCTGTCTCGATCTCAAATGGTTGGTGCAAGTATGGTAATGTGAGCACTGGGCCAGAGCAAAGGCGACGTTTCAATTCTATGAATGCCTTCTGTTGAGATTCCGATCAAAATAAATTTTCTTTCGCTCCTCCCTTGGTGACTTGACTCAAGGGCCAAGTGATATGAGAGAATCCCAACACGAACCTGTGGTGGAAATTAGTAAGGCCCAGAAAGCTGCGAAGCTCTGTTAGAGTGGTTGGGGCCGGCCAATCCCGAATTACTTGGATCTTGGTTGGATCCACATGCACCCCCCGTTCATCAATAATGTATCCCAGATACTGAACTCGGGTCATGCCAAAAGTGCACTTCTCCAAATTGGCACACTTGTGTTGCCACAGTGTTTGGAGGACCTGCTAGATGTGGAGGAGGTGCTCTTCCCAAGTCTGGCTTTCCATCCAAGTACACTACTACAAACGAGTTGGTGAATGGCTACAAGATGTCGTCCATTAGCCTCATAAAGGTGGCAGGAGCATTCGTCAACCCGAAAGACATGATCATCCATTCGAAAAGGCCCTCCTTGGCTTTGAAGGCAGTCTTCCACACATCGAAGGGTTCGATTGGTACTTGGTGATACCCGGACTTCAAGTCGACCTTGTTGAAATATTTCGCCCCTTTGAGTTGATCCAGAAGGTCATCAATCCGTGGGATCGGGTACCTATTCTGGAAAATGATCTTGTTCAATGCCTGATAGTCAATATATAGTCTCCAAGTCCCATCCTTCTTTTGCATCAACATGATCGGGCTCCCACAAGGAAATGAACTTGGATAGATGTCACCTTTCTGCAAAAACTCCTGAATCTGCCTCTTGATTTCATCGTTCTCTAGAATAGATCGCCGATAGGTCTATCCATTGGGTAGCGACGCACTTGGGATCAGATCGATGGGGTGCTTGACTTGACAGTGCAGAGTCACCCCTGTGGGTGAGGTAAAGATGTCGCCATACTCCTCCACGACCTTGTCCATTTGTTGTTGTCGTGCGGAGGAGCCCTGTCTGGAGGTCGTGGCCACAATCTTCTTCTTGCCATGGGGGCGGATCATCAGGAAAACAAATTTCCCTGTTTTGGAAATGAGCTTACTGCATTGTTTTGCAGTAACCAAAGAGATAGCAACAGGCAGTGGTACCTCTGGTATCTTGTACAACTTATTGCCCAAACAATAATAGCGCGAGTCCAAGACTCATACACAACATGTCGCTTCCACAAGTATGGTTTTCCTAATAATACATCATAAACATCAAGAGGAGAAATGTCACATAATACCTCATCCGTGAAGAGCTTGATGATGTAGGGAAGGCGACACTGCTGGCTGATGTGGAGATCCCATCCTTGGTGAAGCCACCCAATGGTGTATGAATGTGGGTGTGTTGTGGTTGGCAAGCCCAAATGCTTCACGACCTCTATGGAAATGAGGTTCTTTTGGCTCCCACTATCGACAATGAACTATAGCAGGGAGCCCTTTACCCACATTTGAGAGTGGAAGAGACGCTCCTACTCCTCTCGATCTTCCAGTTCCTCCTTTTGGATATTTTCAGTGGCAACGGTGGGCGTTGGGCTTCGCATCAATAATTTGCTTTCCTTTATCATTCCCCTCATCAGGTTCTAATTCAGAGTCGGAGAATGCATCTGATTTAGAAGCCCTCATCTTGGCCACCAGTGACTGCTTGGCCCAACACTCACTTGTGTTGTGAGTGGAGCTATTATGGAACTCACACTACTTTCCTGTGTCCTTCTTCGGCTTCGTGGTGTTGTTATTTGCTTGCGGCTTCGGTAGGTTGCCTTGGGATGCCATGCCTTGGCTTTGTCCTTTGTTTTGCGGTTTTGGGGCACCTTTCCCTTGCTTTCGATTCACAGATCCAAAGTCTCGCTTCTTCTGTTTGAATTTCTGTTGAATCTTGGCAACATATTGGTATGCTGTACCAAGCAAGGAGATGTCGAGGAACTCCATTTCCTCTTGAATGTATCTATGCAGACAACTACGGTACTTCAGCACCAAATGTTTCTCTGAATATTTGATACCCAACTTTGTGTGCAGGGTATGGAACAAATTCGTCAGCTAATGCACATCTTGATCCCTTTGCTGCCGAAACGTAGTCCATTGTATGTACTTATCCTAATAGCTCCCCATGGTATAATATTGTTCCTTGATGGCATCTCAGAAAGAATTCCAAGTGGGTACGACCGAGAACAGAGAGGGTTCCTCCTCGTCCTTTCTCACAACAGGTTTCCCACTAGTCCTTGACATGGGGGGTGACTTCGAGGAGTGAAAAAATAATCTTCTCCCAGTCAGAAAAGTCATGAACCTGAAATATCCTTCGAATAGATTCATCCATCTATCTATGACATTTGCATCTATTTGGCCCTAAAATATGGGAATGTCAAAGTTTACTTGTACCTTAAAAGGAATTGTGCCTCGGGGGTGGCTGTTGGATGCAGATGTGCCATCGGTGGATAGTCGTTGAAGGATCTGGGCAAAGTTATCCATCATCGCGTTCCTTTGTTTTTTGAGGGCCTCCTCGAACAATATTTTGATAGGATCTCCTGCTCCCTCATATTTATTTTCATCCCCCATGGGTGGCCGTCAGGGTTTGCGAGGCTGATCTTGCAAAGGTTCAACCAGATCGAGCTCTAACTCCTTATACCCCGACCTTGTTGGGGACATGCAAAGAAGGATCAAGAAAGAGAAGATCGATCTGATACCACTGATCTGTATTTATGCAGGAACAAAAAAAAATACACTTATAACCATAAATAAATAAATGCAACGGAAATAACACTTCATTTCATTAATATCAAAGAATTGAAATTTATTTACAGACAAAATGGAAATAAACTAGCTAGGGTGTTGGTAGTTTATCTCTGGGAAGAGATGTGGTGGCTACATGCCTATGAACTGTGTTACAATGAGGTTTGAGGGCCTATTAATTATTGAGAAACAATGGAAAACCATAAACATCCAAAAACCTAACCCTAGGAGATGAAGCGCCAAAAATATGGGCCTCGTTTGGGTAAATTGGTACATCAACTTCCCAAGGACATAACTTGGCATACGATCTCCGTTTGATGCGCACCATACCTCGTTAGAAAGATCTATCCGAGGACTAAAACTTTTGAGTGAGAAACATTGGTCTATGACCCATTTTGCTCATGGTTTTCCCAAAAAATGTCGTTTAGGGCTCAAAATGGCTCCAGAAGTTTAGGATTCGAAAAACTGCTAAAAATAGTAAACTGTGCTATAATTAAGGAAAATGAAAAAAAATGAAAGAAACAATGGTGGGGCGCCAAGTGGAATAGGTGGATGGCCACCAATATCCACCTGGATCATTTACATTATGGTTTATATTTTCAACTTATGCTTCAAGATGCACTAACCTCATATTTGTGACATCTTGAGGGTTATTAATAGATTTGTTAGCCATGGCTAGGGTTTTATGAATTTTGTCTTAGACGATCTGGATCCATTGAAACTCTACAATATACCCAAAGAAATCTACTATGATACCAATTTGATCTATAAATTGTAGTGGATATTTCACTGGACAGTTTGTCACAACACATCTACTAAAATATATTAGAAAAATCTGAAATCTACACTATGAGGGTTTATTTCTCCTTATATTTCTAGATCTGTTAATGAATGTTTATTGCGTATGCATGGAAATTATAATTATGCATAATATATAGAGTAGTGAAATAAAACTCACAAACCACAAATGACACAAGATATAAACTAGGAAACCTTTCAAGGAGAAAACCCAATTGGAGGGTGAGGTTGCTCTGCTCTCTACCTAAATGGAAAAATGGATGCAAATACAAATAAGTGAGGCCCATGGCCCGTGGGATGCTATAGTTCACAAACCCTACTTTTTTTCTCTCTCCCTATCCACTATTGGTTACTATGCTCATTTATGGAAAAAAATGCACTAGAATAGAATGGAACCCTTTTCCTCTTAGTGACCTGGTTATAACACAACTCAATAGCCTACTAGTGTTTAAGTTCGACTCATTCAACTCTTAACTACAGTTACAATATGGACTCATCTAGATTATTCTTCACCATGATCACATGGCTAGCCTCTTTTCCATGAGTCATAGGGGTTGAAATTGTATCCTTTCAATTTATGGTGGTCAAAACATGAAGGTCAACCTCCAAGTGGCATAAATTTTCCATATTGACTTCGATTGAGGTGATTCTTATGTCATTGGAAAGGTATATGCATGTAGAATAAAAATAAAATATGTTGGTCTCAAATGAAAAAAAACCCCTCCCCCCCCAAATAAAATGTTGTTTAATGCCTCAAATTGTTTTCGAAAGGTTTCAGACCCCAATTCACTACATTGGGATCCATCGGTAAAAATGGTCTTGTGCGCTAATTCCTTCGCCTTTTCCAATCCAAAAGTATCAATATGGATGAAAAATAATACACTGATTCAATTCAATTCAGAAAATAAAGGAGGGGAAAGCTATCTCAAAATTCATCCCAATGACAAGATGGGTGCTAACTAGCTTACAATCCTCCATCTTGAAGCATTGTAGCAAATCCAAAACATATCAAGGTTGAGAGATATCATGGAATTACAATGAGTAATTTTAATGCCTATAAAGTAGTGAAGTAGGCCTAAACCAAATACTTCAAATGACTCTTGAATCCTTAGCTTTAATGCTTTAATTTGAGAGGTTGGGATCCTAATGAAAATTATATCATCCATATTGAGAATAGTAATAAGAATTTGACTATCCTAATGATAAATGAAAATATTAGGGTTTTGAGAATTTTTTTTATGGATCTTGTCATACCAAACTTGAGGAGTCTTCCTTAGTCCATAATATTTATCAAGTCCATAGACAAGTGGTGTTGAACCTCCTTGAAAAAACTTGATGGTTGCTATGTGTAAATTTCTTTAGGAAGATAACCATGAAGGAAATCACTTTAGACATCCATTTTGTGTGTAATATTCCTAATGGAAATTTACAATGATAAACAAAGCAAACATAACAAAAACGTATACAAAATTTACAACAAATTAAACAACGAGAAAATGCCAAAATCTACGCTGAGTTGAGCCATTTTATTGATATAATTGCTGGGTACAAAGGTAACATCAGAAAGCATGCACCTGGGCTTGCCCAAGGCAAGGTAAAAATATCCAGGTGATGAAATCAACTGCTCTAACATGCAATGTGGTTGTCCTCAACAATGTCTGCGCTATCTCAATGAACATTGCACTGCTGGTTGAAAATAATAGTTTCTAGGGCCTCCTCCGGTGCTCAGAAAATTTCTGGAAATTAACCTCGGGCTCTCCACCAATAACCCACAAAAACCTATGAAGGAATTGGCCAAATGTTGACCTCGGTATTTCGGCCCAATTCTCCCTAGATCCTCTAGCTGCTGGTTGAGATGGGATCCCTGTTTTACCCCTCAAATCTGCCCATAAAATTCTGCCAAATTAATCCTGAACTCTCCTCAATAAACCCAAGAAAAATCAGAAATAGTTTGTCCTAGTTTTGACGCTCCAAAATTGACCCCCAAATGCTTGGCCCTCCTCCACAAGTAGAAGATGCAACCTCTAGAAAATGCTGCATTTGTTGTTCCACCAAAATGTTGGAAATTCCCCCACAATCCCCCTCCAATCCAACTCCAAGTAGACCCAGCTCCTTAAACCCCTTCGCAAGCCACCCCACAAGTTGCCTCATCAAAGGACTGCATAGTCCATGGACATAATGACGCAGACCCTCCTCTAGGAATTCGAATGGTTGTTGGGTGATGCTTTCAAAAATTCCCTAACCTTTGTGATGGATGAATAACTCTTTTGTGATGTTTCCCTAACCTCATTGAAGACTCTCCTTATGGAAACCCTAAACATGAAGATTGAAATATAAAGATAAACCCTAACTACTTGACTAGACCCTAGGTGCACTTTCCATGTACATTAACAAAAACCTAACAATGTTGTCATTATGATATAATGTTTGCATTGTTGAAACTAGCCTTTTCAATCATTATGATGTCAAGCCATTAATAACTAGCCCTTGTATGCATTGCTTGAGCTTTGTTGAAGATGCCCCAAGAAAGAAGACATATTGAAAAGGTGCATAGCTTTAAAGCTATTTGATGAAACCTTACATATATGCCCTAGCATGGTTCATTACTTGTATTGACCTAAAAGCCCTAGCATCCTAGTATGTTCATATTAAGAAGTCCTATCTCCATTCCAAATATCCACAACCTAAAAGATGTCATAATCCTTGAATTTTTGAATCTATCCCTAATATATGAAAAAAAAATTAGTTTTTGACAATTAGACACATTATCTCACAACACCTCTTACACCAACTTGAAGAGGGCTTCAAAAACTTTCCGACAAGCCATTACTCTCCTTCTAACTCCCTATCATTGTAAAGATCTTGAATTTTTAAGAAGGAAAATGATTAAAATAAGGAAAATTGGTAAGTCAACTTATGTAGGCTTGAAATGTCTCTTTAAAGGACGCGTCTCTTCATTTTAAGTAAAAAACATGTATACATATAAGTTTGATCTCATCATTTTAGCCATCCAACTTAGTGAAGAACTCAAATAAGAAGACAAAAGCAGAAAAGAGGCTGAGGAGAACAAAGGACATCACTATTTGGGAAAATGATTACACCTCAGGTCTGTGGAACAACACATAAAAGACTCAGACTAGTGAACAATCATCTGGACAACTCAAAATTATAGATATATTGTAGATCAGACTTTTGGAAGCTCAGATTAACAACACAACCACTTGCAGAGCTCGGTTTGTTAACCAGATTTGTGGTTGCCCTCAGACAGACTTGCTAGTGGCTTGTTGTGAAGCTCAGACTTGAATCAGAAGCTCGGATCTGAAGTCTACTTGGACAGCTCAGACTCCAGTTCAGATTGCAAACCTATGGTGGCGCCTCAATATTGTAGACTCGTGGACATTGGGATTAGCGATGAAGGCTCAAATTTACAGCTAACCTTAGACTTGTAGTTGGACAATTACCATTGAAGAATAACACCTCGGTTCTGGGTGACACTCATTTGCTGACTTGTGGAGGAATAAGGAGGCCCATACTTATTGTTTCAACTCGGATCTGAAGCTTGAAGGGTCGAGCTTGTAGACTGAACTTTGGACTAGTGAATCGAGGTATTTTTGGTTATACCTCGATCTGTGGCTTAAGCAATTCAAACCTGTGCTTTTAAGTTCAAACCTGTTTTCTAGATTAGTTTGGAGCTCAAAGCATACTTGAAGCAGTTTTGAAGGACTCGTTTCTTTAAGGCCACCTGTAGCAGAAGTTGATTTGGGAGAAAACCACTCTTGGAGATCCCTTGGAGTTACTCTTGAAGAGCTTGTTGAATCCAATTCGAAGAAAGTCTTGTTGGAGACAACATTGAAGACCATTGTGTAAAAAACCCTAAAGCAGTCTTGGAGGAAATGTAGAGGAAACCTTTTTGAAGCATTGCTTGGAGCATCTTCCCTTAAAGTAACATTGTTGAAGTTCTAATGAAGCAGGCTTTGAAGAAACTTACTTGTGCAGAAATGAAGAGATTTGGAGCCCTTGATGCGAGATTCAATCCCTCATGGAGTAACCTTGAAGAATTTTGTTTGGGTAAGAATTTTCGTAATATCCTCATAGTTGTTGAGATTTTGTATAGTTGGTGTAGCATCAGGTGTGATCTATCCCTGAAACTTTGTGGAGAGGCTAGGAAACACTTTAAATCCAAAACCCAGAAAGTGTTTTGTGAAATTTCAGGTGATGTTCAAATTATTCAAATAATTAATTATTTTAATGTATTTCCAAAGTCTAAACTTAGGAAAATTAAATAATTAAAGTGAATTAATTAACACATGTGATGAAATGTTCTAAAAGGCACGAATCAAGTAGTCTTTTAATCTCAGCCATTGATGAATGTTTTAATCTCGGCCGTTGATGAGATCATCAAAAAAGTATAAGAGAAAGGCTTGAGGGTCAATTGGGGGTAGACACACAGAGGCAAAGCTAAGAGAATAGATCTGAAATTCTAGGGCAGTGTTTGCTAAGAATTTCCAGAAGAGTTTCTGCAACGAGGGGTAGTATTGGCTGAGGGGATGATTTTATCCCGGAGCTAAGAGTCCCTAGGATGCAAAGGAACAACAAATAAGGACAACGCAGAGGAGCAGAGAGCAACAGGAGCAGCTACGCCACAGCTGCTACGCAAGATAGTGCTGAAGCTCCAGAGGGTTTCAGAGTATGCAGAGGGTCTCCAGGGCTAGCGTAAGGCCTGCGTCACCCTCTATGGGGTTACACAATCCCTCTCTAGGCAGCGCAGTGGCACACAGAGCCTAGCAAGGTTGACGCTGGGCTTTCTAGGGCTAGATCTGGGCTGAGTCTTGTAAATCCCGTTTAAGAGTGTGGATCAGTTAGATATTTGGTCTTGGAACAACATGTTAGTTGTATATTTCTTTTATTCTCTATCTGGTTTTCGAGATATGGAACCCAGATTTACTATACTCAAAATCTACTTAATAAAATAAATCCTCATATCTGTTGCACCAGTTTTCCCGCTTTGGGTTTTTCCGGGGAATTATGTCCAAAAATCCATGTGTCAGTTTGTATGAATGAGCATATTATTCAGTAAATGATCTGCATGCGTATAATGTAGTTGCGTTCACTTCAATATTTTTTGAATCTAATTTTTGAAGATAACTTGTATAATTTAAATCAAGTAGAAGAAGTAAACCATGATACTGCAGTAGAATTTTCACATGGTATCAGAGCAATAACAGATCAAGCTGAATCTCCAGCAATCAGTTGAAGAATATTTTTTCTGCAGGATAGTAGCAGAAGCATCAGAGATCCTGAAGGGGCATCTTCACAGCAGGAGGACGTAGATCCAGGAAGGGACAACACTACAGATTCAGAAGGCCATTAGGCTTATGTAGAGCCTTCCCAGGCCAGTGCAAGGATTGCGTCACCCAGTCTGGGGTTACATAGTCCACTTCTGAGCAGCTCTGAGGTTGCACTAGGCCAGTCAGTGAGACGCAGTCCAATATTCCTTCTATTGCAGAAAGCCTTTCCAAGATCCGGAAGCAGTGCTTCAGATCTTCAACTATGCTGGTGTGGCGGAGATTCTGTCGGTGAATAATTGTGCCTCGCTAAGTCAAAAAAGGCGGGAGGAAGACAGTTACTCAGTAGATATGATCCAAAAAGATTTGAGATTCGATTAGGAGGGTGATCAGAGAGTATTGTCCAATTGTGTTTGAGTGAAATATTTCCAGGAGGGAAATCAATGGTTAGAGGGAGAAACTACTATAGAGGGTTTCTATCACCAAGAAACCCAGATCCAACTTTTTATGTTGAGTGTTGCAATAGAAAGAGGGAGAGTAGTATATTTTCTAACATATCTGAGCAAGATGGAGAGATATGGTCTGAGAGATCAAGACAGGTTGGATAACATGTCCAACTTTGTTATCTGGAGAGCCAGAATCCTTTCAGTTCTAGATGAGTATGGTCTCAAAGATCATGCATAAAAATTTCTAGATGTACCAACCGATGCAGATCCTCTAAAGAAGTATGAAGAAAATCAAGCGCGGACTAAGCGTTTGATCATGGACAGAGTCAAAGACCACGTCATACCTCATATTTTCGGAAATAATACGACAAATGAGATGTGGGTAGCCTTGGACACGATGTATCAAGGAGGCTCTGTCCAATGAAGGATGCTTTTGGAAAATCAGATGCGGTTGTTTTGGATGATGAAGGGTGAGGAGATAGCTCCATTCCTCTTCAGACTTATGACTATATGAGATCAGTTGATTTCCATGGGTACAAATCCGGATGAAGGGCTCCTAGTGAGGATGACCCTAAATGTAGTCTCGGAATATTGGGAAACGTTTGTCCAAATCATTCTGGGAAGGGCAACATTACCATCATGGGATGACATGTGGGATATCCTCCCCCAAGAGGAGATCAGGAAGATCACCAAGAAGCAAAATATCAGTGGTGGAAGTGGATCATCTAGAGTGAAGAAAGAAGAGGAGGATGATGCAGCCCTTGCATCAAAGGAAAGGAAGCAGAAAGGGGAGAATAAGAGGGATCTTTCCAAGGTCTGGTGCTTTAACTATAGCGATCGTGGACACTTCGCCAACACTTATCCTAAGCAGAAGGACAAATGATATTCTGTTTCAAAGGTTGCAGCAGCAAGGGATGATGGTTCTGATGATGATTCACCCATGAGTCCTCATGTGCCTTGAGAGAAGAGGTGGGGTGACACGGATCTGTAGAGCATCTACAGACAGTATGGTAGGATCCTTGAGTGAGCTCTACTCCTGGATCACATAAGAGCTGCGGGAGCCTTAAGACGGTAGCAAGATGAGTCAGGAGATGGTTGCAGAAGGTCACAATGAAGCAAAGGGCAATGATGGAGAGCTGAAGAGGGAGCATCGTAATGCAGAGGCAACAACAACGTGGAGGAAACAAGGCAAAGGGGCTGATGGGACTTCAACAGTGCAGAGAGGTTGTGCTCACATAGTGCAGTGTTGCAACATAGCAGTAGCTTTAGAAGGACAACGTAAATCAGCAACCAGGGAGCTCCAGTGATAGATGCAACTTGAATTATCTGTAAAATAGTTGGGCAAAAGTCCTTCAATTGCTTACTTTTCAGAAACTGAGTTGCAATGCAGCAGTTAGCAGTGGCAGTGCTATGGGTAGCATGATGCAGCAATTTGAGAGGGAGTTGCAGTACAGATGTGGCAGTGGCATGGGAAGCAGTACAAAGAGCAACAATGTAGTGGATGGAGGGCATCATTCCAAGCATCAACAACACAGAATCCAACTTCAAGATCTTGTAGTATGATGGTGTGGATGCATTGCTAGAGCACACTCCATGCTAAGAGGGAGTGTTGAGATTTTTTATAGTTTGTGTAGCATCGGGTGTGCTCTAGCCCTGAAACTTTTTGGAGAGGCTAGGACACACTTCAACTCCAAAACCTAGAAAGTGTTTTGTGAAATTTCAGCTAGTGTTCAAGTTATTCAAAGAATTAAATATTTTAATGTATTTCCTAAGTCTAAACTTAGGAAAATTAAATAATGAAAGTGAATTAATTAACACATGTGCTGAAATGTTTTAAAAGGCATGGATCAAGCAGTCTTTTAATATCAGCTGTTGATGAATGTTTTAACCTTGGATGTTGATGAGATCATCGAAAAAGTATAAGAGAAAGGCTTGAGGGTTAGTTGGGGGTAGACACACAGAGGCAAAGCTGAGAGAACATATTGGAATTCTAGGGCAGGGTTTGCTAAGAATTTCTAGAAGAGTTTTTCTATAGCGAGGGGTATTATTGGCTGATGGGATGATTTGATCCCTGAGCCAAGAGTCAGTAAGAGGCAGAGGAGTAGCAAACAAGGGTAATGTAGAGGAGAAGAGAGCAGTAGGAGCAACTACAGAGCAACTGTGCAATCGCTACATAGGTGCTATGCAGGACAATGCTGAAGCACCAGAGGGTTTCAGAATTACGCAAAGTGTCTCCAGGGCCAGCATAAGGTTTGTGTCACCCTCTCTAGGGTTACACAATCCCTCTCTGGGCAACGCAGTGGCACACAAAGCCTAGTAGGGCTCACGCTGGGGCCTCAGGGGCAGCGCCGGGGTTTCTAGGGCCAGATCCGAGTTGAGTCTTGTAAATCCCGTTTTAGGGCATGGATCGGTCAGATATTTGGTCTTGGAACAACATGTTAGCTATAGATTTATTTTATTCTCTGTCGAGTTTTGCAGATCTAGAACCCAGATTTAATGTACTCAGAATCAACTTAATAAAATAAACACTCATATCTGCTGCACCGATTTTCCCACTTTGGGTTTTTACGGGGAATTATGTCGAAAAATCCATGTGTCACTTTGTATGAATGAGCATATTATTTAGTAAATGATCTGCATGTGTAGACTGTAATTGTGTTTACTTCAATATTTTTTGAATCTAATTTCTGAAGATAACTTGTATAATTTAAATCAAGTAGGAGAAGTAAACCATGATACGGCAGTAGAATTTTCAAACTAGCTACCAAATATGAGTAGAATTTTCCTCCCTAGGGTGGCACTTGTGGTCCACCAAAGAAGAGGATGAGGTTTCCCCTTGGAAACCTCTGGTGCTAGACAACACTTGTGACTCAACTGAACAACTTGAGCAAAAAAGTGTAAAATGTCAAATGATCAAAAGTGTTGAATGATGATGCCTTACTCTTATTCATAATTTCTTTTCTCTTCCTTCACGTGGCCCCCTTCACCAAGCAATTCAAGCCCCCTCCTTAGCCATTCAAATTTAATCATCAAGGGTGCATATTTCATCATGGGGTGATCACCACATCCCACTATGCGATTAATATTCCCTTTGTCTAATGTTTGGGGCCTCCATTACCACACAACATTAATTTAATCAATGTCCACCTGCTTTTCCTAAGTTTGTATCCAAAACTTTCCCCATCCATAATTTACAAAAATTGAGAAAGGCACTTAGCAAATTTTAATGGGAAGGGATATTACAGTCCTCCCAACCAAATAATGATTGTCCTCAAGCAATGCCTGAACACACATCCTCTCTAGTTGTTTCTCCTCACTATCACTGCAAAAATGTTCTAGTGTCCCAAATGCGCCATTGAATCATCCCTGACCTCTGCACTATCCTGACATGAAAGAATCCCTAAATACCAGAATCCCGAGCCATCCTATCCAACCTAAAGCTCCCCTCGCTCAATTCATTATCCTTCCTGGTACATGTACAAGTAGTCCCTTGTATACCATTAATGAGTAGGGGATCATGATAATGTGGCACTATGCCTGACTCCTCGTGACATTTTCCGACCACGTACGCCATCCCATGCACTTCAAGTGTATACTCTCGAAGATACCACCCAATCCTTGCAGATATAGTGTCTCGCTCACGTGAGCTCCTGATATCATTCTGCTGGCCCACCTGCCATGCTAATGAAGTACCCTGTATAAATTATAAAATATGCGCGTATCTCTTGGATTCTCCTAATCTAAAAATTATATGCCACTGTTAAATATATAATCGCTTCTACAAAATCTTTGCGGAATTTGAACAAAAATCTCTAATCACAATATCATGAAGAAAGATCAATCACACATAACACAGATAATTTTATTGGGAAAGCATAAAGCTAAAAACCCCACTATCTTCTATTATGTATTATATCATGGATCATGAAACAATTTCATACAAAGCTCCAATCCAAGAGCTCTCAGTACATGATATAATTGTCTCACACTACCATACAAAAATTGGCAAATTCATGTGCCAATTTACTGCCTCCAGACAACCTGCCTCCACTACGCAATCCCTGATGGTCAAGAACCCCTAAATGAATGATTCTAGCCTGCTTTGAATGCGAAATCCTCATAGGCACATCCAATGTGTGTGTGGTCGCATGTGTGCAACCGATAATGTCACAACTGATAGTCAATCTGTCCTTTTCACCTACATCTCAACTGGGTCTCCACTGGCTCTGACATGCATGTAGTTAATAGTAGTAAATATTCAGTTGCATGTGAGGCCACTGATTGTGAATTAATTAATAATTAATTCACTTTATCTCTCACTAGTGTATCTTCAGTTACAACTAGCACAACTGAGTTTAAGTCACTTAACTGAGTTAAACTACTTTACAACTTTCATAACTGTACTTCGAAATCTGTTACAACTTCGAATCACTCAGTTACAACTAAGTCCACTTGCATGTCCCACCAACCAACAACTCAACTCGAAATTCACTTAGCTAACTGATTTTCCACTTCATTTCACTATTTCCAAGTGCGCATTGAGAATATATTATTGTTTATTGTCCAACTATTATTAAGGGATAATAATAGTTGACATGCATCTATAAATAAACATACAATATATAAATCGAACTTGCACATACATCTATAAATAGAATTTTATCATGCATCTATAAATAGACATCCCCCTAAAAATAGCCTGTGTGGGCCCCAACTAGTGTAGGTGCTTCATTTTCACTAGGATCAAGGATGTTGTTTCCGGATGCCAATTTCACTATTTCTTGTTGCAAACTTCATCACTCCATCTCAACAAGAAAGGAATGTCCTTGCATGCGACATGCAACTCCATGCATGTGACACGCAACCCTTACATGCGCCATGCAACCTTTGCATGCAACACTTCTGAAACTGAATAGCCTCCAAATAGCCTCCAAACAACTGAATCAGTATAATGCATTTGTCATCAATGTCTTCTGACTTTTGCTGGTACCAACTGCGCATGTCTTCTGGATCCACTGCGTTGTTGACCTCTGCATCCATGCACTCTACACTTGTTGTCAACTCTGATTCGCGCTCCAATATCCTACACTGTCACTTTGATTTCATGTCCTCACGACATATGACTACATCAATCCAACTGATCCTGCTACTACTTCTCTGTGGGCTCCTCGTAGCCAGGTTTGATTCATGAGATCCATACCATCTCAATGAATCCTGCCCAAAATTTCTTCTTGGGATTATTCATGCATGTTGCCCCACCTCTCACCTGGTGGTATAGATGCATGCACTCCCTCTGCCCATCTAGCTCGAAATTTCTCTGCATGATTGGTTGCTCCCACTCCATGATCCTCCACATGTGGCTGCTCCACATCTTGAGGTTCACTCTTACCTGCATGCAAATCTAGCTCCCTCTCAAGGGTCAATTGCATGAATTTATCACAATTCCCAACAGTAGGAAGCTCTGTAGAAATCCCAAGTACATGAAGTCTATAAAGATTCTTAACTCGAATCCAAACCTTCTTGGCTTTCCTTGTTGCTTTGTGTCGCAGGAAAAATTTTCCTTCACTAAAGACAACATCATAGCCTTTATCCTCTAACATTGCGACTGAGACTAAATTTTTCCTCAAACCTAGTAAATGCATTACATATTTTAAATGAAAGAGTTTGAATGAAAGAGTTTTCAAAGGTAATAGTACCAATGCTAGTCGCATTGTATCGTCCATCGTCGCCCAACTCAATATGCATCTTGAGATGTTTCTCCTCCAAGTCACTGAAAAGTTTCTTATCTCCCCTCATGTGAAAGGAAGCACCGCTATCCAAGTACCACCCTGATCCCAATGCACTTGACACCATGCATGCGATCAATGAGAAGTCAAGCTCAAATTGCGAGGCAAGAGCCTCAACAGCTGTAGCTCCAACAACCATCTTGTTCTTCTTCTTTTGTGGACATTTTGTGGCAATATGTCCATGCTCGTGATAGTGAAAACGCTTCACTTTCGACATGTTGTTCTCCTTGCTATCTTCACCGGCCTCAGATTTGGAATGGAATTTATTCCCCTTCCCCTTCTTCGCCTTGGAAGCCAAAGCAAAATCCTCTTCATCATCATGCTTTGATGAAGAGCCATCTATTGTGTTCTGCCTGCACTCCTCCTGCACCAGATCCGACCACAGTCGTTCCCAATCTGGAAATTTGTCTTGTTTGTGGACAGAGTATTCATAATTGTGCCAACTCTTAGGAAGTACGAAGAGAGCCAAACTCACAAATTCATCATCAAAAACACTTATTCCTACACTCCCAAGCTCATCCCAACATTGGAAAAACTTTGTTAAGTATACCGGAACAATGTCATTCTTTTCCATCTTGATCTTCCTAAGTTTATCTTTGAGCGCCAATTTCCTATGGTCGCTACTGATTTGGAATAGACCCGTCAAAACCTTCCACATAGCATATGGTGTGGCTTTCCCATGAAGTCTTGAGACAATGTGGTCTCGTACTCCTTCCAACTGAATCCTCCTCACCCTTGCCACTTTCTTTCACCATGCATCAAGATTTGTAGCATTTGCAGTATCTGGCTTAGGAACATATTTTTCAATGAATTCCTTTAAGCCATTGTCTTCAAGTACTGCCTCCATCCTGTCCTTCCAAGAAGTGTAGTTCGAGATGCCCTCAAGTGCATACTCTAACCTCAAGACATTGAAAGCCATTTCGATCTTGAATCAGCTGTAACACCAAGAAAGCCTTTCTGCAAATTCGAATTCTTTCCACCAACAAACTCAACTCCTGCTTCAAAATTGCAATCTCCTGTGCTCTGATACCATGTAGAAATTATAAAATATGCATGTATATCTTGGATTCTCCTGATCTAAAAATTATATGCCACTATTAAATAAATAATCGCTTCTACAAAATCTTTGCGGAATTTGAACAACAATCCCCTATCACAATATCATGAAGAAAGATCAATCACACATAACACAATAATTTTACTGGGAAAACATAAAGCTAAAAAACCCACTATGCATAGATCATGAAAAATTTCATGCAAAGCTCCAATCCAAGAGTTCTCAGTACGTGATACAATTGTCTCGCATTGTCATACAAAAATTGGCAAATTCATGTGCCAATTTACTGCCTCCAGACAACCTACCTCCACTGCACAATCCCTGATGGTAAATAACCCCTGAATGAATGATTCTAGCCTGCCTTTATTGCGTAATCCTCATAGGCACATCCAATGTGTGTGTGGTCGCATGTGTGCAATTGATAATGTCACAACTGATAGTCAATCTATCCCTTTAACCTACATCTCAACTGGGTCTCCACTGGATCTAACATGCATGTAGTTAATAGTAGTAAATCTTCAGTTGCATGTGAGGCCACTGATTGTGAATTAATTAATAATTAATTCACTTGATCTCTCTTTAGTGTATCTTCAGTTACAACTAGCACAACTGCGTTTAACTCACTTAACTGAGCTAAACTACATTACAACTTTCATAACTTCACTTCCAACTCTATTACAACTTCGAATCACTCAATTACAACTAAGTCCACTTGCATGTCCCACCAACCAACCACTCAAATCGAAATTCACTTAGCTAATTGATTTTCCACTTCAGTTAACTATTTCCAAGTGCTCATTGAGAATATATTATTGTTTATTATAAAACTATTATTAAGGGATAATAATAGTCGTCATGCATCTATAAATAGACACGCAATATATAAATAGAACTTGCACATACATCTATAAATAGACCTAATCTATAAATAGAATTTTCTCATGCATGTATAAATAGACATCCACCTAAAAATAGCTTATGTGGGCCCCACCTAGTGTAGGTTCTTCATTTTCACTAGGATCAAGGATGTTGTTTCCGAATGCCAATTTCATTGTTTCTTGTTGCAAACTTCAACATACCCCACTCCATGGGTGACTCGCTAAATACCAATGGAAGGTCTGCATGATCTCACCCTATAGTAGCGAGATGTAATATTCCCAGTTTTCCATAAGTTAATTGGAATATTAGAGTTATTAATTTTCTTACTTAGATAAGTAAATAAAAGGGTGGAGGGGCCCATAAACCCCATAGATGAATAAAATCCACTTTTGTTGTGTGAATGTGGGTTATTTAGATAATAGGTCAACATTATGGAGTAGTGGAGCAACTTATTAATGAAGGAAGACTGGAGATCATAGAGCATTGGTGAGGGAGATCATGGAGATAGTGGAGGAATAAAAGTAAGATCATAGAGCAATAATGATGAAGTGGTGCATTAAATGCACACACGATGGAGAGAGTGGAAAGTAAATGTAGAGATGATGGAGATCATGGGGAGACAACGCAGTCTTCATGGAGGCTATAGGCCACATGTTCAACATAGTAATGAGGTGGGCCAAGGCTAGGGGAGGCTCAAAAAGCATAAAAGGAAGGTGAGGGCAGCTATAGATGGGATGATTTTGGATTTAGATCTTATTTTATCATTTGAAATTTCTTTGCACGCTTCAGCTGTTTAGCTAAATCTACAGTGTTGTTTAGCACACGGGTGTTCCCGAGTGGGAATCCCACCCTTATCCATGGAGGATTTCGAGTGCCTACTCTGGAAAGGTTTCTTGAGAAGCTATTCATCATCCGACATTGGTGCCATATTCAACCCCTCTCTTTAGCACATACAAATTCAGGAAATACACATTCTTGCTTGAGGGTTTGGGAGGAGGAAAGTAGTTTCTAGCATTTCATCTAGGAAACCTATGGAGGGTTCATCCTTTCACCTTATGCTTCTATTTCAGTCTTACAGGAGCAACATTATGACACTCGACATCAAGCCAACATTATACACCTCCATGCAACAACAGTTCCTCCAGGAATTGCGCAGTCCAGCGGGGTAGATACAGTGGAGGAAGGAATTTCCAAGTATTTCAGCTTGGAATCCTATGAGAGGCCATCCCCTCACTTTGGAGATATTATTGCCATCAGTTTTGAGCATAATTGCATCATCTAGCAGCAGGCTATAACTTCATCCTCCTTGACAGCGCAATCCATTCCAGCAGTTTTATATTCAGTAGCGGCAACTTGAGAGGAGGAAGGAGGAGCTAGATCTCAAGCTTCTAGCTTGGAGATCAGGAGAAGGGATCAACCCTTCATGAATTGAGATGATTATGTATCATTGCAGCCATATTATTTTTAGTTCATGCCATAGATTTGCATACCCAACAATTATATATTGCAAACCCTAGGAGGGTGATTTTCCAAGGTGATCCAATCTGGAAATCCTTTCTGGGTTATCTGGGTTTTCATCATAGAGCCCGGATCTCAAATCTTGAAATTTTCTGAGCTCCGGAACAGCCTGATCTATGCATCCATTTTCAACCAGTAGTTTATTTCTAGCATTTGTAGTAGGGACAATGCAGTATGGCCTTCGACAGATTAGCAGTTACGCAGTGCTTTCATTGAGAGGACTTTAGGGTCACTCTAACCTTCTCTGTTGGCTTGAGGGCTATTATTTTTTAGCATCATTGTACTTGTATTTCACCTCCATGATTAATAATATGGCTCAACTATTCTCTCTATTTTTATGGTGTGTTTATTTTATTTCCATATTATTGTAGTTTCCATCTATTGTGTTGTGTATTACTGTCTTTTCTTATTTTGGGATATTACAGTGGTATCAGAGCATGATCTTTGCTCAACTTGTGGGCATTACATTTCATGACATAAGAAGAAGAAGCAGAAAGAAGAGATCTACAATGATGGAGGGATTAATTTTTGCCACACTTCTCTTCAGATCTATGCAGGATCTCTCTAAGGAGGTCAAATAAATTAGAAGGGAGAGGCAAAAAGGAATCTCAAGAAGGTTTTAAAATGAGGAAGGTCCAAGCACTTCCTATCAGTAGCAAAAGAAACCGACAATGCAGAGAGCTCCACAACACTCTACTATGTCCACTTTCTTTGCACAGGGAGGTGAAGGGCATGGATATGGAGGATACTTAGAGCATGAGACTCTGAGTAATTATATTGTAGAGTACAAATCTCAATCAAGAGCATTCAAGGAGAATCTAATTCTCCAACAATTTTTCCAGATCAAAGAAAACCAGAGATCCCGCTGCAGAAATAGAAGAAGAAGGCACATACAGAATAGATTCTTCTTGCCTACATTTGATGGGTCATCCACAAGCATAACAAAAGCTTGGATGAAGGAATTAGATGCATTTTTCCAGCTACAGCTAGTAGCAGAATGAGAGGCTATTGAGATTGTAGCACTGCACCTTGAGGGTGAAGCAAAGGATTGGTGGATCAGCCATATGAAACATGCAAGAGTGACTACTTATGCAGACTTCACTCAAAGGTTGGTTAAGAAGTTTTATAGAAGGAAACCAGAGGTACTTTCAATAGAGACATTTCCCAACATTGATGAGGAAGCATGTGAGAAGCAAAGGGAAGATGTCAGCAATATCACTCCGGAAAAGGAGCAACTACCACCACCATTAGTTGCAGAAGTACTTGAATGAGGAGAAAGAGCACTTGCATCTTTGCAAGAGCGTCCTGAGCCCTTGAAATTGAGAGTCCCATGCATGATTTAGGAGATGCATGAGGAAGAGGAGGCAGATACCAATGTTGGTGTAGTAGTAGAGGAGCAACCATCACCATCACCAGCAGTTGGAGAAGCCATTTCACCAGTTGGAGGAACTCTTGTAGTTTCAGTTGATCCAAGGTTTGAAAAAATTTCTATCCCATATTATTTCAGCACCTCAGTTTGAGATTTGTGGGGTCATGCCATCAGGGCAATTGCATAACCAAGGGTTAGAGTACCTTGTTGATTTGAAGCAAAAAACTATCACTGCATAGAGGACCCTTCACTTGTTCAAGGAGGAGATATATAGCCATCCCAATTTTTCATTGTTGAGCTGCACACAACACTTTGTACAATGAGCATCATGTCATCAAGCCAACATTCTACAACTCCATGCAATAGCAGTTCCTCCAGGAATTGTGTAGTCCAACAGGGTAGATCCAGTGGAGGAAGGAAGTTCCAAGTATTTCAGCTTGGAATCCTGTGAGAGGCCATCCCCTCACTTTGGAGAGATTATTCCCATCAGTCTTGAGCATAATTAAATCATCTAGAAGTAGGCTATAACTTCAGCCTCCTTGACAGCGCAGTCCATTCCAGCAATTGTGTATTCAACAACTGCAACTTGAGAGGAGGAAGGAGGAGCTAGATCTCAAGCTTCTATCTTGGAGATTAGGAGAAGGGATCAACCCTTCATGCATTGAGCTGATTGTGTATCATTGCAACCATATTATTTTCAGTTCATGCCATAGATCTTCATACCTAATAGTTATATATTGCAAGCCCTAGGAGGGTGATTGTCCAAGGTGATCCAATTTGGAAATCCTTTCTGGGTTATTCTAGGTTTTCATCATAGAGTTCGGATCTCAAATATTGGAATTTTCTGAGCTCCGGAACAACCTGATCTATGCATCCATTTTGAGCCAACAGTTATATTTCCAACATTTGTAGTAGGGACAGTGCAGTATGGCCTCCATCAGATCAACAATTATGCGGTGCTTTCAGTGAGAGGACTTGAGGGGCACTCTAGCCTTCTCTGTCGGCTTGAGGGATATTATTTTTTATCACTGTTGTACTTGTATTTCACATCCATGATTAATAATATGGCTCAACTATTCTGTCTATTTTTATGGTGTATTTAGTTTATTTCCATATTGCTGTTGTTTCCTTCTATTGTGTTGTGTATTACTGTATTTTCCTATTTTGGGATATTACACAAGATCATCCCTAAATGTTATTGAGATGTGAAGAGCGAAGATGCTCAGGTCCCCCTCTAATCAAAAAGTGGTGGCACCATGCAGATGCTGCACTAATATGAATATGACATACTCCCCATCGTGCGCAAACTGTATCCTACTCTCTTGAGGCCTAGTGGCGAAAAATCTGTGAGAGCCAAGCTCATCCTTCTTGGGAATCTCCATGATGCCAATATCCACCCCTCCACTGCTAATCTTGGCCATGAGCAACAACAGGATAAGTCTACCTCACCATGCAGTGGAGGTCTAGTGATCCCCATGTGTCAAACCCAAGGTGAACCGGATCCCCTCTGCCATGACCCTGCTCCTCACAAAGTGGAGTGATCCACCCACCAACCGGATCCCTTGATCCCTCGACCATACTGGGAGCTCATAACTCCCACTCCTCGCGGAATGTCGCTGCGTAGCGCTGCTACCTGCTAGAACCCATCTAGCCCTCATCTCTGACCCCTATATGTATCCCGTGGGTGGACCCTAAGTATATAGAGTCTGTCCCACGCAAATCAACCTACCCTGCTCTTACTAGATCACGTAGTGAAATCTGCTATCCGAACTCCTAGCGATACACATGGATACTACTTGGAGTTTGTGTGCCCTCTTATAGATGAAATCTACCATCCACCGCCCCTCAGGCTCCTGTGACACCTCTGACTATCTCTCCAAAAGTGCATCATGTAGTTCCCTCGCAATTGAATCCCCATGTGTGAGCCCAAGAGTGGAACCTATGCTACCTCGACAATAAAAAAGGCCATCCGTAAGCCTATATCTGTCATCCCGTGCCTCAACCAAACATCTCAACTGGAGAGTCATGGGTGGGTAGGTCCCTAAGGGTAGGATCAAGAGTCTGCTGGGGTACTGAAGAATATCCTTATGGATGACCCTCTCCCTGTATCGGATCTACTGATAAACTAGTCGAAGACCTGTCTCTGTACACCACATGATATCCTCAGATACCACTATACCGCCCTATATCATCTCGTGCCCTATCTGTGTCAAGGCACCAGTCACTCCCCACATGTACTCAATGTGATGTAAGACACTTCTACTCCACAATGCAATCTAACATAGTGCGGTACAGCACTATGCACCTCCATGCCCACCGATAGTCCACTGATCAACACTAGATGCTCCCACACACCCCTGGATGTGATGGCCTAGAGATGTGTCTTTACGTGTCAACCCACCCTTGATTAGTATCATCACCTCCATCGTCGCATCACTATTCCCGCCGATGAATGGATCTTCACTCCAAATCCTACCCGAGGGATCTGAGAAGTGAATCTACCTATGTGTAAGTAGTGATGCCACCAATTCTCTACTCCTCTGCGACCTCTGTGACCCGCACAAAGGTAAAGAATCCCCAGCTCTATACAAGGCATTGTTTGGTGACCTGCCAATGCCAACTCCTTCAACAAGCTCCTACCAAAGTATGCTAATCACCTCGTGATCCCATGTACAAACATCATACCAAGACAGCCCAAGGATTATGTCCATAAACTGGTTGGCCACTGGTGCTGACCGAAACTCCCATAACGAATGTGCATGCTCAACTGCTAGGTCAACTATACCATCCAGGTCGTAGTCAACCGACATACCTGGGAAGTGATAGGTAGTCCCACCCGGATTCCAATGCCAGTCCGGGCTTCTGGTATACCAAGTGCCTGGAAGCTCCTATTGAGCTACACCCAGGTCCACCACCATCTCCATAGCCCACTCCATAGAGTACCAACTTAGAATCTCTCGCCATCGAATGCCAAGAGAGGGATTGAATGCACGAACTCCTGTACATAGAAAACCCCAACATGCGGATGCTGCACCCTGTGCAACTCCGATAGTCTCATCCCACTATCCAGGTCAACACATGAGATCTGACTAGGTAGCTCTGTCTACGTCTCTCCAATGGGAAAAGGTGACCCAATAGTGCTACTAACTTGGTCATCCCATCTGGTATGTCTAGAAAACTCCACCTCTCTCAATCCAATGTGAAGGGGTGGGTTGATAACGCTGTAGATCCTGTTAGTGCGCCTTTGAAGTGAACTGTGTTGAAACCCAAACATGTGGTCTCTATGTTTTCCCTCATCAATGGCTAGCCAAAAGGATGGTTGCACATCCTTCTCCATCATGGGCTCGATATGAGCCTCCAACTGCTCTTCCATAGACAACCCAACATGTAAGACATGCTTATCAGTCAACTGTAGGTGGTTGTCGTTCAGAATATCTGTCATAGACCGAGATGCCTTTTCAATGGATACCTCTTCAATGGATGTGTGATTAACTGCCTTCTCCAATCTGTCTATTGGGGCTAACAAACAAAACTCCAATAGGCGTGACTCCTGCATCATACTAGGTGTATCCTCATGCTCCTCCTCCATTCCATTAGCCTCATGCTCAACTTGCTTAAAGGTGTCTAGATGAACTACCTCCTCAATGGGTACGTTCTCTCTCATCTCGTCACTACCTCCTCCTCCCATCTTAGTATCTACATTATTGATACTATCATTTTGTTCAATAGTCATGCTCCTCTTATTTTATTCATCTGCAGGCCAGAAACTACTTTTTCTTCTTACTGCCCTTTTTGACACCCACTTTTCGAGCTGTCCCGCTAGTCCCTCGAGGTTCCTAGTAAAATTGTTAATTTTGGGCAACTATGTCCAAACTCCATTTTGCATTGCTCATATGAAAATGGTCATATTTTTGTTGGATTCCTCTTTCAAAGAGGTGCAATATTGATCTAAATATCATCTTGATCGAATGAGAAGAACATTTATTTTGAATTTATTTTCCACATGTGGAAGGTCGGCCAGATTTGTAATATAGGCTCACATGCCTAATAGATGTGTCAAACACCCTCATTGATGGATATAAACTGGAGAGACTTGGAGGTCATTTCATCATCAACTCATCACTAATTCTCTCATTGTGATATGATTGGTTCGATAGCATTTGGAGTCATTTTTCCCCTCACACGTGTGGAGCGAAGTTGTTGTTTTCTGCGCATTTGTCTAGGGTTTTTTTGCTGCAGTGTTGACCAACGTTGACCATGGTCAACCCTTGGTCGTTTTACCTCCATCTTCTGCAAAAAATCTGATTTTAGGAGGCGGTACAACTGGGCACTAAAATCGAGGAATTCCTGGATGTTTGACCGAAGCCCTAATTTGTTGCGTTGACTTTTTGCTGCTGCCTGCGTTGACTTTTCTGCGTTGTTTCTGGGATGACTAGCATTGGCTTGTGATGAGCTCTCTTTGAGGGCTATGGGTGTGAAACATGAAGGAGTGAATGACCAAAGAAGACTTTGCTGGTTGAGGCATCCTGCTGACTGCCGTAATGCAACAATATCTCATATCTTTGCTGGACAAAAGGAATTGTAAATTTGATCTATATTTGGCTTGTCTTCTATTGATATATTATTGTGTTCTATCAACATTTTACTTTCATGTTTATGTGATTGCTATTTTGTATCAGGCCTAAGAAAGATTGAAGTAAAAGTGCATCAAGAATATAACATCATGGTTATCTAAATTTAACATGGAATCAGAGCTGAGGTGAAGACACAGTCCAAGAGTCCAAGATGGTGTTAGAAGCAATCACTGAAGGAAGAAATTATGTCAAGGACAAATGGCCTCCTCAACCTACAAGGGTTTCAAGGTTGATGATAAATTGACTGATAAGTCTGATTATCATGCATGGAATATGTCCTTGGATCTGGTGCTAGAAGATCAAGATGTCATGGACTATGTGTAGGGGAAGATCTAAGAGCCTCCATCAATTGCAGCTGCTGCCACAAAGACAAAGTATAGAAAAGGGGAAATCAAAGCAAAGATGATTATCCATGATTATATTCATAAGCACTTGGTTGCTTACATTTATGAGTTTAAGACATCTAAGCAGATGTATGATAAGCTGGTGAGCATGTTTAGGGCTAGCAATGCTAATCAAATCCTCTTCTTCAAGAATCAATCGAAGAATATCATCAAGGGTAAGGATGAATCTATTCAATCCTATTTTACGTGGCTCACTGAAATCAGGAATAACCTCTTAGCTATTGGGGAAGCAATATCTGATCGAGAGATGGTTCTGATTGCACTTGGAGGTCTCCCCCGTGATTGGCATGTATTCAATACCACTATTCTTAATAATAATGTGATTCCTGATTTTGATGAAATATTGACGAGATGTAGTCAAGAGGAAACGAAAATGATGGAGTATGCCTCTAATGGTAAAGGAAGTGACCCTACGACCTTCGCTTCTCATGCAAAGAAGAAGAACCATGGTGGCCCGAGAAATCAAAACCATGGTAGAGCGGGGCCGAAAGGAAGGAAGGGAAGATGTTACACTTGTAACAAGTCTGGTAACTATGCAAGAGAGTGCCCTAATAGAAGGGACTCTCTCACGGATGATGACAACAACAACTCAATAAGGAATGGCAGGAACAACAGGTTCCAAGGAAAAGGAAGGCTCCCTCTAATCGTAGTGGAAATGGGCAACCTTTCAAGAGGTCAAGATATTCTAGGTACGATAAGTCTAATGTTGTTGATAATAAGAGAAATGAATCTATTCTTGTATCTTTCCTCTCTGCTGCATCTCCACCTGACACCCTGGATCTCTGGTTGATTGATAGTGGTGCTGCAAGGCACCTCACTGGTTATATAGAAGCCATTTCTAATTTTGTTGAGAAAGATACTAATCTGGAAATTATCCTTGGAGATAATGCCACCTATCCTGTGAAAGGGACAGGGACTGTGACCATCCATCTATCTCAAGGTCAAGTCCTCCCATTACAAGATGTGTTGTATGTACTTGATTTGAAGAAGAACCTTGTGTCCATTTCGGCAATGGAAGACAAAGGGTTCAAGGTGGCATTCATTGATGGAAAGGTACTTATCAGGAAGAAGAAATTCAAGGAAGCTCTTTCTATTGGTTTTAGAGTTGATACACTCTACTAGGTTGGAGGATGTCCATTAGGGGATATGCCATGTGATACAACTCTTCAAACAGAGTTATGGCACCGAAGGTTTGCACACCTTCATTACAAAGCCCTTCCCGAAGCAAGGAAGGTGGTGACAAGGATTCCTGAATTTAGAGATGATCATGAAGGTATATGTTAGGGTTGTGCCGAAAGAAAGCATACAAGTGGACCATTCCCCTCAAGTGTCACAAAGACAACTGATATCTTGTAGTTGATTCATTCTAACTTATCTGGTATTCTGCCTGTGACATCCTTGGGAGGATGTTCATATTACATGAATTTTACAGTAGACTTCTCCCGCAAGACCTAGATATATTTTTTGAACAAGAAGGACGAAGCATTCAAATGGTTCCATACCTTCAAGGCCTTGGTGGAAAATAAATCTGAGAAGAAAATCAAAGTTTTGAGGACCGACAATGGGACCGAGTATGAGTCAAATGAGTTTAATGACTTTTGTAGAGAAGCTAGCATTAAGAGGGATACCATAACTGCGTACATTGCTGAGCAAAATGGTGTTGTTGAAAGAAAGAATAGGACCATTGTGGAAGCTACCCGCTCCATGCTATGTGACCAAGGTCTTCTGAAGTTTCTATGGGGAGAAGCTGCAAACACTGCTGTGTATGTTCAGAGTAGATGCCCACATTCTGCTCTGGAATCAAAAACTCCTGAAGAAGTCTTCTCTGGTAAGAAACCTGATGTTTCTAATTTTAGAATTTTTGGTTGTCCTGTTTACTTTCATGTGCCGAAAGAAAAGAGAAGCAAGCTACATTCTTCTGGAAATAAGGGAATGTTTGTGGGCTATAGTGAAACTTCAAAGGCATATAGAATCTATGTGTCTTTTCAAAGAGAAGTGGAGATATGAAACAATGTCACCGTCGATGAAGATGTTGCCCTCAAGAAAGCAAGGAATCTTTCTAGCTCCAAGGAAGACAAAGAAGATGAAGAAGCGTGGAAGCTGGGAGAGCCGAAGGATGACCTGATGCTCGATGTTGAAGGACCTATGGATCCCATTGATCCACCTCCTTCAAATAAGAGAAGACCCTGATGGCTCAGGGATACTCTCGAAGATGACGAGAGACATATTGCCCCAAGGGGGACATTCCATGAAAGCAAGAAGCTGAAGAGATACCAAGGGTATATAGCAGCCATGAGTACAATAGTACAATCTTAGCCTGGAACATTTGAAGAAGCCGTTAAGCATAAATTTTGGAAGGATGATATGCACGAAGAATATGAGTCCATTATGAAAAATGATGTCTAGGAAGTGGTCCTGAGACTGGAGAACAAATCCGTTGTCACCTCGAAATGGCTCTATAAGATCAAGCATGGATCTAATGGAAGTGCTGAAAAGTACAAGGCAAGATTTGTTGCCCAAGGATTCTCTCAAAAAGAAGGCATAGATTATGATCATATATTTGCACCGATGGCTCGCTATACCACCATCCGATCTATTGTTTCCCTTGCTGAAATGCAAGGATGAAGTCTACATCAGATGGATGTGAAGACTGCTTTCTGTATGGTTCTATAAAGGAAGAGGTGTATGTGGAGCAACCTCTAGGGTTTGAAGTCCAAGATAGAGACACCCATGTATGCAGGTTGAAGAAAGCCCTCTATGGGTTGAAGCAAGCCCCTGAGGCTTGGTACAAGAGGATAGATAACTGCTTGATGAAGCTGGGCCTCACTTGAAGTAATGCTTATCTGAAACTTTATTTTAAGGTTGATAGAGAAAGGCCTCTCATTTTGGTTTTCTATGTGGACGATCTCTTCCTGATAGGTGCTAACCCTCTCATTCATCAGTGTAAGAGGGAGCTAGCTTCCAAGTTTGGGATAAAAGACCTAGGACTGATGCATTACTTCCTAGGCTTGGAGGTCTGGCAAAGGCCAGGTGAGATTTTCCTTTCTCAAGGAAAATATGTCGTGAAGCTGCTAAAGAGATTTGGTATGGTGGACTGTAAGTCTGTGTTGACATTGATGGAAATCAACTTTAAGAAGTTGAGTGGAAATGCTACTGGGCCCGTGCTAGCAAATCCTACCGAGTATCAACAACTCATGGGGGCCTTGATGTTCTTAGTGAACTCCCGTCCGGACGTATGTTTTGCAGTGAACACTTTGAGTCAACATATGGTTGATCCTCATCATATTCACTGGATTGGTGCCAAGAATTTGTTGAGATATCTTCGGGGCACAATCAACTATGGGTTGAGATACACTGTAGGAAGTTTGAGACTCCATGGATATACTGATGCCGATTGGGCTGGCAGTGTGGTGGATCGCAAGAGCACATCTGGATGTTGCTTCACCTTGGGTACTGCTTCGATATCTTGGATGAGCAGGAAGTCGAAGTCGATGGCTTTGAGAACTAATGAGGCCGAATACACTGCAACGAGTATGGCCTTTTTTGAAGCTATTTGGTTGCGAAAGCTCTTCAGTGAGTTATTTGGGCATGTGTTAGATACCACAATGATCCTTTGTCATAACCATAGTGGGATTCGTCTTTTTGAGAATCTTATGTTCCACGATCGATCCAAGCATATTGATATCAGGTACCACTTTATCTAGGATATGGTACAGCGAGGCGCCGTAAGGCTTGATCATATAGGAACTGATGAGCAGGTCGCAGATATTCTCACGAAGCCCTTGGGGAAGGTCAAGTTCCTAACCTTCCATGAGAAGCTTGGAATCATGGAAAGAACCTATCCCAAGGGTACTAATTGAGTTAGAATATGAGCTCTGGGAGCTTAAGGGGGCTTGGGGATAACTTCTTGGAGCTATAAGCACATACAATGCTAGGCTTGCTGAACCTTGTTGTGCTTTTGCCCCACCGTTATGATATTGAGTTGGTTCGCCTCTCTATGATATGTGCCCCACACACATCCTACCCACAGAGTTTCAGACTCATAGGAAGTACCTCTCATTTGGCCAATGAGGCGGGAAATGTGGATATAGACTAATAGAAGTACTGATGGACGCATCGAATATTGCCGTACTCTCTATGTCTAGGTTGGCATGTGTCCAACACCTTGATCTGGGATCAAGTATGATGGGGTTTTTACCTCTAAACTAACTTCGAGTAAGTAAATTAACTTTGAGTGAGTAGGAGACTCTTTTGAGGCTAAGAGAGGTTTTTACCTCTAAGCTGACTTCGGGTTAGTTGTGTGTGATGTCTTTGTGACTCACCTTTTGTCTATCTAAAACAAAGGGCCGGCAAAGAAAGTTACGACAAGATGACGCACGATGTTTGATTTGGTACACGATGGTATTGATGGATGGCACTTGTGGATAGATGGAGCTCTCCCTAGTTGAGAGGGAGTGTTAATTTTAGGAAACTAGGTCCAAATTCCATGTTGCATTTCTCATATGACAATGATCATATTTTTGTTGGATTCCTCTTTCAGAGAGGTGCAAGATTGATCTAAATATCATCTTTATCGGATGAGCAGAACATTTATTTTCCACATGTGGAAGGTTGGCTAGATGTGTAATATAGGCTCACATGCCTAATAGATTTGTCACACACCCTCATTGATGGATATAAATTGGAGAGAATTGGAGGTCATTTCATCATCAACTCATCACACATTCTCTCATTGTAATTTGATTGGTTCGATAGCCTTTGGAGGACTTTTTCCCCTCAGACATGTGGAGCGAAGCTGCTGTTTTCTACGGATCTGTCTAGGGATTTTTTATTGTAGCATTGACCATGGTCAACCCTTGGTCGTTTTACCTCCATATTCTGCCAAAAATCCGATTTTAGGAGGCCATATCGCTGGGCACTAAAATTGAGGAATTTCGGGCTGTTTGATTGAAGGCCTAATTTGCTGCGTTGAATTTTCTGTTGCTGCCTGTGTTGAATTTTCTACACTGTTTCTAGGTTGACTAGCATTGACTTGTGATGAGATTCCTTTGAGGGCTATGTGTGTGACACATGAAGGAATGGCAGACTGAGAAAGACTTTTCTTGTTGAAGCACCCTGTTGACTTCCGTAATGCAACAATATCTCATATCTTTGCTAGACAAAAGGAATTGTAAATCTAATATATATTTGGCTTGTCTTCTATTGATTTATTATTGTGTTCTATCAACATTTTACTTTCTTGTTTATGTTATTGCTATTTTGTATCGGGCCTAAGAAATATTGAAGTAAAAGTGCATCAAGCATAGAACACCATGGTTATCTAAATTTAACAAAAACTTTCAAATTTCTCTCACTGAGACATTTTTGGGCACAAGTTCAATTTTGAGAATAATGTGGGACTAGCATTTTAGCCTATGGAATTATAAGCCGCAACAGAACTTGAGCATTAGCATTATTTAGACACACAAATGGCCAAACTCATGCTCTGATACCACTGTAATATTCATAATGGAAATTTATAATTATAAACAAATAAAACATAGGAAAAACACACACAAAAGTTACAACACATTAAACAACCAGAAATTGCCATAATCTATGCTGAGCTGAGCCATTTTATTGATATAATTGTTGGTTACAAAGGTAAGATCAGAAAACATGCACCTAGGGTTTCCCAAGGCAAGCTAGCAATACCCAGGTGATGAAAACAACTGCTCTAACATGTAATGTGGATGTCCTCAATAATCTCTGTGTTATCACAGTGAAAACTGCATTGCTAGAAGAAAATAATAACTGTTATGGCCTCCTATGATGCTAAAAAAATCCCGGGAAATTAACCCCAGACTCTCCACCAATAACCCACAAAAACCCATGAAGGAATTGGCCAAATGATGACCTTGGAATCATTGGAAAGTGTAACTAGCTTCAATCTTCATAATGACTTGTAATTATGAATTTATGTAATGAAGAGACAAAGATAATAAAATGTATTTATTGTAATACTTGAATCACGGGTTTCATGAGCAAGGAGATTTTAGTCTAGGTCCAAGACTTCTTCTTGATGTATTTAGGGGTTTGTCCTCTTGTCACAAGTGTATAATTTAGAGTCATGTATATGAAGTGTTGTTACACTTGTAAAGACAATTATTGATGTAATTTGTATGCTCCGAGACCTTGTCAATATGCTCATGAAAGTTGGCTCAATGTGATGCATATACCCTTGAACAAGTCGGTCTAGAAGATGCTGGAAAAAGTTGACTCACCCATAGAATTGTCATGTTGGCTTAGAGGAAGAAAAAAAACCTCTATAAAAAAATAATTTGTGGCCTCATTTGGATAATCAGTTCGGTCATGCTCTGAGATTACAGTGCGAGAAAGTGTATGTTTTCTGGGTGCGTAAGAAGGAGAAAAGTCAACGAAGAAGGGTCTCATTATAATGAAGTGAAAGGGCTCTCATATACTCGGTCTTTAGTATATTGCATAATAGTATACGGTCTGCAATATATTGCGAGATAAGGACTGTAAACAAGGGTAGAGAATAAGGTATACCGAGGGCTACCTTAGCAAAGGTTGACTCTGTAATACAATGCATAAGAAAGGTTTCCTACTGAAGAAGGAGAACAATCATATACCTCGCTCATCTCAAGGATCACTACAGCTGCAAGGTAAGGCTATATATAAGCTGTTTAGTCAATTTCATGTCTTAAATTTCCTACATAAATTATCAATCGAGGTTTGTAAACTGATGAAGTGTGGTGCACTATATGTGCTTAGTTAACCTTCTTCTTACTTCATTGCATGCATTTTCATGTTGTTTTGGGGGTTTTGTTCTTTATATCTAAGAGTGATAATCTAAAACTATGAGAGAAATCAAATGAATATTAATGATTTTTAAGAAGGAAGAAAATGAAGTGTTCCTAAATTAAAATAATTTGCATAAAAATGAATCAAAGACTATTGGCTGGTTAGAATATGATATGGAAAATAGAGTATCTATTCTAATGACTTCTAATTTAACATTAGTCTTATTCCATGGATGTAAATCTTATAGCTAAAATTGAAATTGCAATGCTACTATAAGTGAAAGCAGATTCAAAAGAAAACAACTAATGTATGTTTAGTTACTCCAACATTCAATATGAAGTGTCACCTTCTTGAGATGATGTATAAGTAACCAATTGTACCTTAGTTTCTAATGTTCTAGAAAAGCAAGTAAAGTGTGCAGAGGAAAACTCAGTAATTGTATGAATTAAATATTCAATCATTCAGTCTAGAAATATGATAAAATCAACTTCTTGGAATGACTTAAAGAACATCAAGTGATGTAGTTAAATGAGGATCTAAAAGAAAATGTGAAAGCATGCAAAGTTAAAGCTCAACTGATTGTAAAAAAATACTATATATTTGATTACTCCAACATTCAATATGAAGTATTATCCTCTTGAGATGATGTGTAAGCAACCAAATATACCTTAGTTTCTAATGTCCTAGAAAAACAAGTAAATTATGCAGAGGAAAGCTCAATAACTGTATGAATTAGATATTCAATCATTTAGTTTAGAATCATCTTCTCGAAATGACCTTTAAGAAAATCCATTGATACAATTAATTGATAGTTTTAATCTAAGAAAGTAAATGACAAAACATTAAAGGAAACTAGATAACTGTGAATTCTTATTGCTTCAAACTTAATTCAATTTGTAAATATATAAATCTATCTTCACGAAATGTTTTAGAAGAACAATGATTACACAATTATGATTTAATTCTATGCTACTAATAAAAAATGAAATGTAACATTAATCTATTTAGAAAATAGAATTGACAAAAACAGAGAAAGTAATTTAAACTAAATCAATGAACAAAAATCCTCCTCCTGTGTAGGGGCCCTCTGCAATAGATTCACTTGAGATCCTAGCTGGTTATATATGCACTTAAGCAATCACTGATACGATGAAAACGATCCTTGTATTATAATAGAATCGAGTCTTAAAACAATACACAATGTTTCAACAAAAACTTAATCTCGGTTCTGTACAATCGGTATTTAAATAAAACAAACATAACTGTTTATGAGCTAATTATGCCTGTAGGTGGCTAATCTTAACCAACTTATAGAATTGGAATTTGACTGTTTAACTCTTGATTTGCTATGATAGAGAAAATCAAGAGTCCTTATGTTCTCGGCTTATGTCCTTTGACCACGGTCTCAGGCATCATTTTCTATCGATCTCGATCAAGTAGATAGGACGAAATCCACGTGTAGATTATTTTGGAAATGACCATGTGGCTTATTTCTCCATTTGATCTCTGAAACTTGTCAGACCATGAAAGTAGTTGCGGAACCCATGATTAGCTGTAGAATAGGCTGCGTTCTGTAGCCAAATTACAAAAATCCATTCGAATAGCAAGAACATCAAAATATAACATGGAAATCATTTAAATGCATTCCTTGAGACAAAACATGACATTTATCATTGATTGGAGTATATGAACTTATGATAAATTAATGGAAAATGGTGAGAAAGGATGTCCGAGAGAGAATAATTCTGAAGTTCAACATACCCCCACTGAGAAGTCATTGCCTGTCCTCATGCAATTTGCCAAAAATGTGAATTTTTCCTCTCTTACTGCATTTGTTCAGACACTTCTGCTAACACATCCAATTTCCTTCTTTTGCTTTTCTTTGAAGTGATTGCCATCCTAGGCTTTCTCATAAGAAACTTGTATTTGAGATTAATGACTGCCTTGTTTAGTGACTTGTTCTTTCTTTTCAAATTCCTATTCTTTTTGTACCAGAGTCCTAAATGCAGAATGATATTGTTACTAATTACCTTTTCCAACTTGTTCTGCTGCTTCAAGGCTTCATTCTCCTGTTTAATGTGCCTATTCAATATCTCTAGTTCATAAATTTCCTATTTGATAGTATCAATTAAAGGTTCTTGTGGATTGATAGGAGGTTCCAGATTCATTGTTGCATTTTTATTCTCCAGTGATTCTATGTAATGATATATTTCTTGTTGTGCTGGGTCTATGCCTAGAGATTTTCTGTTGGGAATACCTTCAAAATTATGAATAGGAGAATTTTGAGGACCGTGTGGAGGAGAAATATTGACAGGAGATGGTATTGGAGTTTCTTCATCTAAACTTATACAATCTGTCTCTTTTGGTAGTGTTTTCTTCATTGAACCTCGGAGTCTGGAGCTCCTTCTCAGCTGTAGAGGATTTAAATTTTCCTCACTTGTAACCTTGCTCCTCCTTTTTAGCTTACTTCCTGTCTTGACTTGACTTTGATTTCTGTTCTTTGTCAGCTCTACAGAGATGAGATTTTCATTTTTCTGAAATGAATATGTAGGTCTGTCGCCAATGTTTTTATTAGTCTTCTTCTTTCTGCTCTTTCTAACATTGTATTCTTTAGGTTGTTCTGGTACTTCTTGGAAATGGTTTCTGATAAGAAAAATCTCCCAAGAATCTCCTATGCTTTCTAAATGAAACTCAACAAGTATTTTTATCAATCCATGATGGTGCATAGTGTTATCTATAAACTGTATTCTCTTCTGCATGTTTGTAGAATTTATTTTTAAGCTATTAAATAGAAAGAAGGGAAGATTTATTTCACCATTCTCTAAGAAATTCATCAACAATCGAATGTGATATACATACATGCAACCAAACTTTCCTTCACAGGTGATAAATTTCTGTAAAACCAAGAGCATGTTCCTCCATTTATTTTTAAGAGCTGAGCTGGGGATACCTTTTCTGAAAACAGAAACATCCATACTTGGGTTTTTGAGGATAAATTTCCATGATTCATTATGAAATTCCTTGTTTTTGAACCACATTTCTCCAACCATTGGGAGTTATGTGGCTTCGGCTATGATTGTCTCAGTAACTGTGGACTTGATATCTCCAATTTCCACTTCTATGCCATCAAAATACATAGCAAAAGACTTTGTGATATATTTGTGAAAACCATCGAATTTATCTATGAATTTGAGCAACATTTCCTGGACCTGAGGATATCCTTCCATATATTTTGTTCCCACCGATTCTGTTCTAACAATCAACCCCATGCCTTCTATTATGAAGAGTTCTAACCTTCAGAATTATCCTTCTCTGTTATGAAATGAATTGGATTATGGATCTAATGAAAGGCATCGAGGGTTTGTAGGAATAAATAAGCGGTATGGATTGGGGTTTTGAAGAAACGTAGACAGATATGTCATATCAATAGGTCATGACCATTAATTATAAATGGGGGAGTCTATTGTGGACCATTATGAGACATAATGCAGATGATGTGGCCAATCTATGATATGATGGAAATCTCAATCAAATCAAATGATGTTATGTCAAGGGAGCATATAATCATCCATATTATACACGCTAATGTTTTGACCTTGCTATTAAAATAAATTTTTGCAAATTTACCTTTAGAACTAACCTTTCGTTGTCATTTCTTTGGTGTTAATTCTTTAGGTACCTTTTAACATGGTGGTCTTCAAATGTAGTCCTTCAATTTACTGTATTCATCATTTTTTTTAGTAGGATGTACAAATGTGTCAGAGCCGCTGAATGAAATGGAATGTGGTTGCAGAATGGAACCAGTTGCGGAATGTAATCAGCTGCAGAATGTAATCATGAAATGGAATATGATTGTGGAATGGAATGTAAGTGGAATATGACTGTGAAATGGATTGTAAGTGGAATATGACTTTGAAATGGAATGAAATTGCAGATTATGGACTGCAAAAATGGAATATGAATGTATTTCTGTATTACTACTTATTGCATAAAAGAAATGGAAGATATAGGATGTCATAAATCTCTGGTTTTTACCCTGTATTTTCTGTATAAGGATGCCAATCATTGATTGGTTTTCATACTTATACACTTTATTTTTTATTTTTTTATTATTATTTTTTATATATAGGAAAAATAAAAGCTAAGTTAGTGAAGAAAAATAAATCTTCTTCACTAACTTCATATCAGTATTATCTTGGAAAATATGGATAAACTCTTCTCTTGAAATTGGCTTATGATATAATTTCAACCGATGACCATTCACAAGAAGAGGTACATTTTCTTCATTAATTTTCCTTATCTTGACTGTTCCATTGTTAAAGAATTTTTCAATCTCATATGGCCCAAGCCAATCAGTCTAAAACTTTCCTTGAAAATCTTTGAATTTTGAATCGAACAAAAGTGCCCAATCCCCTGATTGAAACTTCTTCTCCTTAATATATCTATCATGCCATTTAGCCCTTTTCTGTTGGACTATACTGGTTCTTTGAATTGCATCTTGCCTGATTTCATCAAGCTCATTGAGTTGCTCCAATATATGTTTCTGTGCTTTTGATAAATCAAGTCCCAAATGTACTGCCATCTTGAAGGTTCAAATCTGAAACTCTATAGGGAACAAGACTTACTTTCCATAAACAAGTTCATAGGAATTATGTCCTGTTGTATTCCTCCATATAGTTTTGTAGGCCCATAAGGCTTCAGGAAGCCTTTCTGCCCAATCTCTTCTGTGTAGATGTACAATCTTAGTGATAATTCCTTCAATCACTTTATTGGTAGATTCTACTTGACCATTTTCTTGTGGATGATAAGGAGTAGACTTTCTGTTCTTGATCTTGTAATCTTCCACGAGCCTTTTCACCAACTTGGATGTAAAATGGGATCCCTGATCTGTCACAATTTATCTTAGAACACCAAAACGAGTGAAGATATCCTCAAAAATAAAATTAAATACATAATGTTCATTAGTAAAAGATAGTGCTTTAGCCTCTACCCATTTAGTGACATAATCAATACATACCAAAATATATTTCTTTTGTTTAGATGGTGGATTGATTGGTCCAACAAAATCCAAGACTCATTTTTCAAAAGGTTAAATGAGTACCTAAGGTTGTAATGGCATTTCATCTGAAGGAGCAGGTTTCCCTACCCTTTGGCAGCTGTCACAATTTTTGACATATTCTTTGGTGTCTCTAAAGATGGATGGCCAATAATATCCCAAATGAAGGATTTTATAGGTTGTCCTTTTGTCAGCAAAGTGTCCACTACAAGGTTCATCATGACATGCCTTAAGAATTTAAGACATTTCATCTTCCCGAACACATATTCTGATAATGAGATTTGGACCTGTTTTATGCAGTTCATTAGTAATCCATGAGTACCTTGCACTTATTTGAACAATTTTTCTTTTCTCCCTAGGAAATAAATGTGAAGGTAATTTTCCTATGACTAAGTAATTAACAATATCTGCAAACCAAAGGGTTTTAGTAGTTATTGCAAAAATATATTCATCAGGAAATTTATCCTCAACTAGAGTGTCATCTTTGATATTCTGAATTCTAGACAAGAAATCAGTAACTGTGTTTTGTTTTCCAGGCCGGTCTAGAATGGCGATGTTGAATTCTTGCAGGAGTAATAACCATCTTGTAATTCTGCCATTAGTAATAGATTTATTCAAAATCTAATTTCAGAGTGATCTGTATGAACAAAGGTTTCATAGCTTGTAATATAATGTCTGAATTTGTTGATAGCATGAACAATAGCTAAGAATTCCTTTTCAGTTACAGTGTAGTTTAAATTAGTGGGAGTCAAATTCTTGCTTGTGTAATAGATGGCATAGGGGATCAAATCTTTTTATCTTAATACAACTCCTAGAGCTGAATCTGAAGCATCTGTTGAAATGTGAAAAGATAATTTCCAATTTGGACCTCTTAAGATGGGTGTTTCAGAAATTTTTGTTTTTAAAGTTTTAAATTCCAATTGGAAATCATGATTCCAACTGAATTCACAATCTTTGGTAAGTAACTTGAAGAGTGAGGATGCTATTTTAGTGAAATTTTCTATAAATCTTCTATAATATCCCGTGAATCCTAGAAAACTTCTAACATAATTTTGACAACTTGGAATTGATAGTTTGGAGATGACTTCAACTTTATTTGTATCAAATTTAATTCCATCTCCTGAAATGTGATGTCCTAAAACAATCCCTTCTGTAAACATCATAATTTTTTTTTCATGACTTAGTGAAAGGTTTTCTTCCTTACATATTTTTAGAACCTTTTCCAAATTTTCTAAAGCTTCTTCAAATGAATTCCCATAAATTGTAAAGTCATCCATGTACACCTCTACACAATCATGTATTAGATCAGAAAAAATTTCTAGTACTGCCCTTTGGAATATTGCAGGTGCATTGCACAATCCAAAATGAAGTACTCAGTAGGCATAAGTCCCCCATACACAGGTGAATGTGGTCTTATCTTGATCTTCAGGTGCTACATGAATTTGATTGTAACCACTAAAACCATCCAGGAATGAGAAATACTTTTTACCTGCTAATGTATCCAATACTTGATCTATAAATGGTAAAGGAAAATGATCTTTTAGGGTAGCTTTATTCAATTCTCAATAATCAATGCATACCCTCCATTTACCATTCTTTTTGGGTATAGTCACTAAAGGGGAAACCTACTGACTGTTTGAAATTGGGTAAATGAAGTTCACATTTAGCAATTTTTGCAATTCTTCTTTCACAATTTCTCTAAGATTTGGATTCATCCTTCTTTGAGGTTGTCTAATAGGTTTACAATTTTCCTCAATATAGATGTGATGTATACAAGTCTTAGGACTAATTCCTTTCATGTCAGTGTATTCCCATGCATATGCTGAAGAATGTTGTTATAATTTTTTGATTAAATTTTCCTATTGTAATCTCTCTAAGTTTTTGTTTATATTCAAAGTTTTTCCTGGAAAGATTTCAACTTTAGAGCTACCAAATTCTTCCATAGAATGAAGAGACATCTGTCTGGATGAAAAATATTCAATATTGCATTTTTCTTGAAATTGATCATGTTCATATTCTAGGGATGATTCAAAGTTTTCTATTGAATTTAAGATTTGACTATCTTCACTAATGGTTGAAATACTAAAGACATGCTGTATATAATTGTCATCATCAATCCATTCTTTGTTATCTAACTTTGTGATTGTTTTTGCTGGAGGATATAGAGTGAATTTCTTTTTTGAGTTACCATCAGAGATATACATGTCACCAGATCTACAACTAATGAAAGCATTAACTGTAGCCAACCAAGGTCTTCCTAATATAACTGGATGTTCTCTTAGATTGTTCTTACGAGTTAAAATCATAAAATCAACAGGATACTCCCAAGAGTCTAGAGATACTGAAATATCTTCTAACACACCATCTGGCTTGATTACAGATCTATCTGCTAAATGCAATAATGTAGGTGTATACAAAAGATTAGGAAGTTTGAGTTGTTCCATGGTTTTTTTGCTCATGATGTTTATTGCTGCTCCTAAATCAATCAATGTATTTGGAATTTCAACACCATTGATATGTGTTTTTACAACTGGACTTCCTGGATCTAAATATTTTTGTATGGAAATTTTTCCCATCATTATGTCTGCAATTTTTCCTACTAGCTGAATTCCTTTTATTTCTTTTGTTTTTCTTCCTAGTTTCTTCATGCTCAACCCTTTTATTGTTTAGGCTAGAATTCGAATCTCTTTAATGGCCCGTAACAAGGGATTTTGATGCAGACATTTTTCAGTTCATCTAGAAAATCATAATTGGGCAACATAATATGCTTTTCTACCCCTTTATCAACTTGTAATATTTCAGGGAAAGGAGGTTTAGAAGTAAGTACTTATGGTTGCTCTATGATAGGAGTTGAGTTTACTGGTTCTTTTTGTTTTTCATTTTTATAATTATGGTTTTGAAGAGATGTTCATTCTTCAAAAGTTTTATTTGGCTGTAGAGAATATTCCTCAAAATTATCTTGTTCTTGAATAACTACAAAAGGCTTTTTCTTTTCTAATATCCTACTAGATCTAAGTTGGACATCATTGAGATCTAGAGGAGTAATCATGTCGGTTGGAAATTGCTGTCCTTCTATCATATAAGTATTTTGAGGATTTTTATTATTGGGGTTTGGTAATGGTTGGGCAAGTAGTTGATTTGGTCTTTGTGGAAATGGTAATGAAAGTTGTGGATTTTGGTTTTGGAGTTGGGGTTGTTGATTTCGTTGAGGAATTTTTTGGGGAGGATAGTTTGGATATGATGGAGGATATTGATAGTATTGAAAGAATCTTCCATAGGTATTTTTCATTCCTTGTGCCCAATATTGAGATTGAGATTGAGATTGAGGCCAAGGTTGTTGCCAATAATTCCAATTATTTGGTGGGGGCTGAATATACATTTGATTGTTAAAGCCTTGAGTTTGTGGCCCCTGCCATGGTCTTCTAGAGACAAAGCAAAGATTTCTGTTGGATTTAAAGTTGTTTCTTCTTGAAAAACAACCTTAAGCCCTAGAATTGAAGGACAAATATTAGTTTAATGACTTTCTGAACAAATCATACAGGTCTCTATGACTTTTGCATCAAGAGGACATTCTCTTAGATCATGATTCTTTCTGCATTTAGGATAGAAAATAGCTAAAGCATCAGTCTCATATTTCTTCTTGTTTTGTAATTTAAGGGTGCTATCTATTCACTAAGACTCCCTAAAATATTTGTTTTAAATTCATCAAGCATGTTTCCAATTGCTGCCCTACTTACTGTTCCAGTTGCAGATTTATTTACTCTAGCAAGAGAAGGATCTCTTGGACTTTTCCCAGTTTTTGCTTTTCTCCTTGAGAGATGAATACATAATTTACCAATGTCAGATAATGGAAGTTGAGAGATATCCCCCTTTCCCATAATGTTGAGGATGTCTATCCATTCATCTCTAATGGCTTTTAATAAAAGAGCTTTTAAAGTATCTTGATCTAAATTTTCATTTTTTCTCTTTTTATGTTATAATTGAACTTTTCAATTAAATCCTCCAAATTCTCATCATCCCTTTGCATCATTTTAAATACTTCATCCTTGTGATTGATGGGTATGCAATAATCCAAATACCTTTCTAAAAATTCTTGATTCATGTCATTCCATGTTCTAATAGACTGAGTGATTAAACCCATGAACCATTTTAAAGTTGCTCCTTTCAATGTTGAAGGAAAAAACTTAAGTTTTTGAGAGTCTTTTAAATAATCATAAGTTCTGCATAAGACTTCAAATTAAAACAAAAAGGTTTCAGGATCTTCACTTTTTAATCCATGAAAATTTGGGAGGACAGAAGGTGAGATATTTTTCATTGTGCCATTTGTCTTTCCATCAACTACAGGGAATCCAAAAGAACTATCAATTTACCTATTTCTTCTGCCTCCTCCTGCATTTCCTCTACCTCTTCCTCTTCCTCCTCCAAATATTACATTTTCTTCATTTATAATTTCTCCTTCTCCTTCTCCTCTTCCTGCCATCATAGATTCTTCAAAGCTAATATAAGATTCAACCTGCAAGGTTAACTGCTCTTCCTCTGGTTCTTCTATTAATGGTATGTTTAAAAAAATTTATTCTTCTTCCTCTTCACTAGGAATTTTTAACTCTTTAGCTAAAATATGTTCCCCTGTAGAGGTGAAAAAGGTTACTCCTTCTGTTGGAGACCTATGATCTTCTTCCTCTAAGACTGCCTTAGTGGATGAAGTAGGACATCCTCCTAACTAGATTTCTAACCTTAGGACTTTAGGAAGTCTATGTCTAGTAAAGTTGGAATATGCGTTTGAGATGGAAGTGTATCACTTCGTGGTCTTGGTGGAGTGAGTGGTGTTGTAGGAATTAAACTCTTGCCTCTAGCTATGAATCTACCCCTAGAATCTCTTTCTCTATGCATATCAATTTTTTTTTTAGATGCAAGAAATAAGACTATCTAATTACACTTCCTTGGCAACAACGCCAAAATGTTTAGTCAATTTAATGTCTTAAATTGTTTACATAAATTATCAACCAAGGTTTGTAAACTGATGAAGTGTGGTGCACTATATGTGCTTAGTTAACTTTCTTCTTACTTCGTTGTGTGTATTTTCCTGTTGTTTTGGGAGTTTTGTTCTTTATATCTAAGAGTGTTAATCTAAAGCTATGAGAGAAATCAAATGAATCTTAATGATTTTTAAGAAGGAAGAAAATGAAGTATTCCTAAATTAAACTAATTTGCATAAAAATGAATCAAAGACTATTGGTAGGTTAGAATATGATCTGAAAAATAGAGTATCTATTCTAATGAATTCTAATTTAACATTAGTCCTATTCCATAGATGTAAATATTATAACTGAAATTGAAATTGCAATGTTACTCTAAGTGAAAGTAGATTTAAAAGAAAACAACTAATGCATGTTTAGTTACTCCAACATTAAATATGAAGCGTCACATTCTTGAGATGATGTTTAAGTAACCAATTATAACTTAGTTTATAATGTTCTAGAAAAGCAAGTAAAGTGTGCATAGGAAAACTCAGTAATTGCATGAATTAAATATTCAATCATTTAGTCTAGAAATATGATACAATCAACTTCTTGGAATGAACTTTAAGAACATCCAGTGATGCAATTAAATGAGGATTTAAAAGAAAATGTGAAAGCATGCAAAGTTAAAGCTCAACTGATTGTAAACAAATAATGTATATTTGATTACTCCAACATTCAATATGAAGTATTATCCTCTTGAGATGATGTGTAAGTAAACAATTATACTTTAGTTTATAATGTCCTAGAAAAACAAGTAAATAATGCAGAGGAAAGCTCAATAACTGTACGAATTAGATATTCAATTATTTAGTTTAGAATAATATTCTTGAAATGACCTTTAAGAACATCCATTGATACAATTAATTGATAGTTTTGTATCAATGGATTTTCTTTCCCCAGATACATATTGTGTTATGTGATTCATAATTTCTTTCTCTTGCTTGTATGTGATTGTGCGATCGTGTATTGTTTCCACAAATTTGCAGAGAGATTCAACATCTTGTTTTAGTACATTATAAGATTAGATTGAATCACGTTGGTAAATTTTCTGCAAGAATTAATGCCAAGCATGAGATGAATCATAAAGACAACTTTACAAGGTACAAATAAGAAGAAATCCATGAATACTTAGTGAAAAGGAACCTGGTAAAATGCCTTGCTCAAGAAATCTGTGGCCTCCTCACTTAGAATTCTGTGCAATTCTTACTAGTGGTGGGATATATAGTCTCTAGTTCATAACCTGCTTGGCCCTCAGTAGATTTACATCTTGTATTATCCACAGTTTGTCCTCCTTGCATAAGCAACTCACCCATGTTTCACTGCCACTCTGTTTCATACTTCCTAAAAACTGAACAATGATCTCATCTTCAAGCTCCAGTTCACAACGTACAACTCATCTTGCACACACAGTGAATATATAATTTGATGAAGGACCATATCATAAATTCAATTAGACGTACATCATTCCAGACAAGTGCATTCAATGCTCTGTTATACACAACAATTTTATACAGGTATATAATCAATATTAGCACCCTTAGACGTTAATCCCTGTCTTCACACGTCCTCTGCCATCGAACTTCAGATTTCAAGGACTCCCTTCACACTCATACTAGTCGAAACATTTGTTAATATCCATCGCACCATTCCATACCTACTTGCTGTGATCAACTACAGGTGACTCGATTAATTTCCATTATTGGGGTGGGTCTGATCTCTGTCCAACAAGGTAGAAATCAAATCCTGTGTTCACTTTTGTGCAGAGAACAACATACAACCAACCCACATTCTATAAATATCACATAGCCAATCGCTATAAATTTTATCTTAAGCACAACGTCTTCATTTTCAGATCCAGTAGCACATGTAGCTGCCCCTCCGCTAATATAATTTACGTGGATTTTTATTTTACCATTGAAATGAAAAACATATCCAATGTGGCACCAAGAATTCCTGCTCTCTTTTGATCGATGCCACAATGATAATTCTCTACTGGGCATAATATCATAGAAAATTACCATGTGCCTGGAAATCAATGTGATTCAGATCAATGTGCGGCCCCACCTACAAGACATGAGGTACCCAATCTCTTAGAAATACGTAAAATGTCACACCTTCCTTTCCCGTGTCTAATCCGTTGCTCCGATGGTGACCAATAACATGGCCCGAGCTTGATTAGATTATGCCACAACCCCACTCGTGGACGAATGTAGCAGCTCAAATGTCTGAAAAAATTCGGCTGAATTTCATTAGGGGAATTTTGAGGTCTAAAATGGGTTTCCTAGGGAAAATGTACAATCAAAATTCACTTTATGAGAACCAATCACATTTTAGGGGATGACATCATTCCTAATGGTTGAGGTGGCATTGCTTGAGTTAAAGGTACTTACTTGTCACATTCTCAATGGTGAATAAAAAATCATGGTTAACCATGGTAGTGCTTCAAGTACTTTTAAAGTCATAAAGTAAACTACTCACAATAAATGTTATTTCACACTTTTTGAATAAAATATTATTATTATCATTTCATATTTTTTGAAAAAAAATGCATATCCCTACACAATCTTCATGTATTTACACACTTTTCAAAAAATATTATATTTGTATATTTTCAAATATTTATTTATAAATCAAATCAATTCAATATGTAATATAAAATTCATACATAAAACAATATATTATATTATATTATTTTTATATAGTATATTAATTAAATGTTATTATATAATGTAAATAATATAAATTTTAATTAATATTGTATTATATAATTAAGAATTTATGAATTTATTTATATTTTGTTTTAAGTTGTTTATGTACAAAGGACAAATGCATTAGTTGTGCAATGATAATGATTTTTTCTTGAAAATCTCATTCTTATTTATAGTCACATCAATACAATTTTCTTATTACTTTTATTTTAGTACAACTTTTGAATTGAATTTAATCATGGTTACATGGATTTTGGTGCAAAAAGTGAATTGCAAGTTCATAAATATTATTTTATTGGTTTAGCTATGGGCGGAAACATGAAGCTGGGTTACACTTTTGTGAGAATCGGGGGCCGAAAACTTTTTTCGGCAATAGTTCGGGCGAACATTTTCTAAAGTTCGGCCGAACTTTCTTAGAAAGTTCGGCCGAATTCGTGATTCTGTTTAGATTGACGGCACACTGACGGCGCGGGCAAATAGAATTTTTGCCAGAGATTGGAAAACCGGCAACAAAAGTTCGGCCGAACTGTGAGTTCGGCCGAAATTTACTTTTAAAATAGTTCGGCCGAACTAATTCCTATAAATAAATCGCTCGTGAAGTTTGTTCGTTTACCGGTTTCATTATTCCCGCAAATTTCTGTCAGTGTCGCTGCTATTCGCGCGTTCTCGCTCCTCCCTTCAGCGCTGTTGTTCCTCTCGTCGGTGTGTGCTTTCATCGGGTATGTTTTTTCTCAAAACCAAAATATATAATTTTAGTGAGCGCTACAAAATTGTTTTGGAGTGAACGATGATACAAAATTATCCTATATCGAATCGACAATGAATTAGAAATGGATGCTTTAAAATTATTTCGTAGTGACTGATAAAAAAATTTACCGTTGTGTTGAGGGTGTTTAACCCTCTTTCTTTATAGGTTTCCAGCTTACTGGTCACATTATGGGGGTTCTACCCATGAGTACTTGTCTTAGATCTCTGGAGTTCTAGTTTTATTAAAATTTGTATATGAGATTAAACCCTCCACTGAGGTGTATCCCAGTTTTGAAATTAGGTTGTAAATGTTCCAGCATTTTTTATGTGGGACTGACTGTAATTTTCTCAGCACTGTTGAACATATTACGCATGCGTTATTTTTCTTTCGGTACATTGTGTAACTCGGCTCCTATTTTCTGGTTTTGGTAATCAATATTTATATATATACATATCTTGTGGAACAATTACGCTTTCCTTTGATTAAGCTTGTCTTCAAATTGCCATTTAATCTTTTTTTCTTTTAAAGTTATTTTGTTCAAACCCTTGTCCCTTTTCATCGGTTATTTTGATAGAGGTTTTGTGAGGAATGTGTCAAGGTTTCTCTTTTTAAAAGAATGCAATAATCTTGTTCTTGCACTATTAAATTTATCAGGTTCGATTTATTACGAGGAAATGTATTCTCATGAATAGTTTTTCTTCTATTTTTTTTCATGATTCAATATTACATGTTCCTATGGTAATCCTCATGGTTGATTCTTTCCTCTAAATATTTTGAATACAATTATCTTGATTTGTTGCACAGTTGGATGTAATGTGTTGTCGTTTTTCCTTCATTTCTGTTTTACAGATGCTTAACATTGTGCTTTAGATACTGCTGAAAATATATAGATAACTTTTGTCAAGTAATTTATTCTTCGAAATCAGATTTTTAATCTGATAACTATATAATTCATGACATTGTACCAGAAGACATAGGACCTAGGTTGGTTACTCCGGCTAGGGTCTTAAACCTCTGCTACCCCTCTAACAATTAACACAGTCTTTAAGCTTAGAAAACAAATAATCGTTATCTAGTGCAAAACGATTTAATTTTTTTAGCCTAAGAAATTGGCAGAGTACACTTCACCAGTCATTCTTGTAATTTTTCGTCAACCATTACAACTTAGATACCTATTTTTTTGGAAATCCTAAGGAGAATAAAAATTCAACTCTTTTCCCGGACTTATATCTATTTTTAATTCAAATATAATTTAATATTATTGTCTGCTAGAAGTTAGTTTATGTTTTAAAAATTTGCAGTGTTGTATGTAGCAAAATATTCTATTACAGGTTTTGTTCTACATATGCATTCAGGTGTTTTGAGATATCCTTGTGTGTTACGTTATTTATGTTTTTAAATTTTGCAATGATATGTTGTAATCTTTTTATTACAGTTTTTGGTTTGCATGTTCATTTTGGCTGCAGAAATATTCTCTCCATCATAATATCATTGTGTTTGATATCTTGATTTATGTTTTAAATTTTGCATTCACATGTTTTATCATTTTGTAGAAAAGTATTTTTATGCCTGCTATATTAGGCTCTCTCTTTTCATACAAACTACATAAGCTTAAGCTTAAGGGGATATAATCCTTTTTGCCTTCCATATAGATAATGAAAATGATTGTTCCAAGTTTCATGTTGCTTCTCATGTTACTTTATAAATCTTGATTGGAAAGAAAAATAGGAGGGAAAAAATGTAAGAAATATAAAACATAATGAAACACAACGTAAGAAATAGAGAACATAATGAAACACACATACATATCTCTAGACAATCAACACAATTATTTTCCTAGGAAATCCTTATGGGAGACAAGCAACCCTAAAAATTAATGATGCTCTAGACTCCTTTTTCCATAGGAAATCCTTATGGGAGAAAAACAACACTAAAATTTAAACATGCTCTACTCTCTATTTTCTGGTATGGAAAATATTTAAGTACAAAGAAAGAGGTAATCTCTCTAGAGTTAGCTAAGACTTTTGGCATGTAAGGTTGCTATAAAAACTTAACTTCATACATTTTTCTCTCTAAATTCACACTTCTAGTTGTATTTTCAACTATGGAACAAAATACAATAACACAAAATGGAACTCTTATTCCTCCTAGTGGCCAAGTATTTAACATAGCGTGATAGCCAACTAGGTGTAAGATTTAACTCCGTCAACCATTAACGAGGTTTGTAATTTTAGACCTTTTAGAGTCTTGTTAAAATTCCACATGTAGCTAGCTTGCTATGCATGAGTAATGGGGCTAAAATGACATTCTCTCGTACCATGGTGGTCAACATGATAGGTCAACTTACTAAAGGCATAAATTTTGAATGAACTTAATTTGATGTTTTTCTTGCACCATTGGATATGTCTTTAAGTGTAGAATAATGGTCAATATTTCTGCACAAGGGATAGTCGTTTGACCCCCAGAAATGTCATTTAATACCTCAAAATGACTCCAAAAGGTTTTAGACCCCAATTCTCCACCCACCATTAAAATGACCCTACAAGTTGATTCTTTTAGTTTTTTCACTCTATAAGCATTAAAATATATGAAAAATAATATAATTATCCAATCTAGATCATTATTTAATAATTTGTTAAAATTATGAGTAAGATATACATCATGGAATTTAAATAAATAGCATTAATTCATTGAACACCCTTGTACATTCTTTGTTGATACTTTGAAAGTAATACATTTTGAAAAATAATTTGTTTTTTGGATTCTTAAGATTATGTAACTTTCAAACCATAATTACAAATATATTTATTTTTTTACTTATCATTTAGTTGCTAAAAGTTGAAGAATTTATGTTGGTAAATAATTAATTAGGGACCTATTTAAATCATTTACTATTTTTGGGATTTTTGTTTTCGTGGTTTCATTCATAATTTCACTTTTTTGCAAATTGTCAATTTCAATTTTTCACACCACATGTGCACAATCAAAAGACCTAAGGTCTTTCCCCTACTAAAGTATGTTCTTTTAAAACATGTTTTCTTGGTGATATGGGTGATTTAGAAATGATTGGGAGAGCGAAATTCCTCATTTAATACACAATATGTTTGGTTCATGCCATTTGATTCTCATGATTAGGTTGTAATCATGAGTCTCTCGCTCAAGAGTGGACCTTCCCAAAATCTTGTGACGTCTTGTCACAAACAAAACCATCAAACTGAAAAACACATCATGCAAGAAACATAGCTCGCTGACATATCATTTTTCTCCTTCAAAGAAAAAAAATTCACATCATGTGAATGTCTCCATGTACTCTTACATATTGGTGTACAAAACCATCAACTAAACACAAGTCGACAAAACATGCCTCTTCAAACAATTGACTCTCAAGTCAAATTTCCATATTTGTTGCATTTAAGTGTGTCAACATAACTCTACCTTCAACATCTTGCTTCATGCAACATGCGCCATACTTTGAATTTGAAAAGAAATTCACGAAAAATCAAAATACATGCAAGGCCTTAATTGGATAAGAAATCTAACCATCCGTTACCAAACCATTTCAATGGCGCTTCTTTTAGCTGCACTTCATCATCATGTGAATCATCTTGACCCTCATCGATTATGGAATCCTCTTTTCCATTCTTGTCATTATCTCTTTCCACCTTCTTCAAATGTTGTGGATGACTTGTTGGATACAAATTCCAACACTTGTCTACAAGGTGACCTTTCTTATGGCAATGAGTAATAAACAATTGCAACTTATTTTCAACATCATTTTCCTTGTCCAATGGGCCTTGGATTTTTTGCCTCATTTATTTAGAAAGTTTCATGTGCATGGATATCTTCTTCCAACATCTATAAACATTATGATTATTCAAACCACAAAAGGAACATGCAAACTTTTCCAAATCTTATGTGAATATTTACCATGTTTATCATAATCAAAAGCAATTTGATTAAAGGCAAATTTATACCTTGAACATTCACCATTGTCGCCTTCTTGAGGAGGTGAATTTGATGAGGTAGTGGCTCTCCTCTGAATACTAGCAATGAATTCAATGACTAGATAGAGCTTTCAACATCCTCTTCTTTTACATTCTCATTAGCTACATGTTTATTAACATCTTGTTGCAAAGTGGGTGTCAAACTTTTCCATTCATCATGAACACAAACTTCACAAGCTTGAGGTAATGAACACGAAATAAAATTCCTTCTTGGAGAAACTTCATGTGCCTCCTTGGCTTTGGATCATTCTCCATCATGTTTTCCATAACCAAGACCCAAATAATTAGGCCCTTCCTCAACAACATTTGGCTCAACTATGCCTTGTACTCAACTATGCCTTGTACATGTTTGCCTTTAACCCTTTACTTTCATAGCACATTTTCATCAAAATTTTGGACCTTATTCCTCTAGTGTGTCTCTGAAAAGCATGTACACATTCATTTTGATTAAAATAGTTTGGCTGAACTAATTTCTATAAATAAATCACCCGCGAAGTTTTTTTGTTTACTGGTTTCATTATTCCCGCGAATTTCTGTCACTGTCGCTGCTGTTCGCGCGTTTTCGCTCCTCCTGTCTGCGCTGTTGCTCCTTTCGTCGGCGCTGTTGCTCCTTTCATCGGGTATGTTCAACCTTACCGTTTTCAAAATTTTCACATGTATTTGAAAAATTCTTCACTAGGATATACTGCCTCTTATGTATTTGATTATTCTTCACTATTTTCAAACTCTTTACACTTCCTTAGACTATCCGCAATCTGCATACTTCATTTAGAAAAGTTAATCTCAACAGAAAACATGAAACTGATGTAGAAAAGATGCGAAACCGAAATTGCATAGGCCCAAAGTAAGAATGAATATATGATCAAACATTGTATAAAAAGATTACCTGTGCTGGGAGTGGCCTTTTACAACTCCAAAAAGCATTTGGTTCCACATTCATTCCTCCGGCAGACGCTGCCTTGTAGATACCATACATCTATCTAAGGTTAAAATCATACAAGAAGAGCTTCATTCTGGGCTTCACCTTTTCTACAAGCTCCTTTTTGGTTAGTGGCAACCCAAACACTTTGTATCGAAAACACTCTTGCTTTGTTTGAGAATTACACATAAAAATCAAGCCGGCAAACTTATCTTTGCCACTGCCATCTTCATTGTTTGCTTCCTTGCCGCCTTGTTTTTTCTTCTTATTTTGATCAACCTTTGACATAGCAGGGTCAGATAAACCCTTGGGTTTGTTCTCTGTCTCTATTTTAGCAGTCTTATCCACAACATTAACCTTTGACACAGCAGGGTCAGATAAACCCTTGGGTTCGTTCTCTGTCTCTATTTTAACAGTCTTATCAACAACATTAGTTGGTGCCGCATCTTGCAACATATATCCACAGAATTATTTCAGGCATTTGTAATCTTCCTTAGACTATCCACAATTTTCTTCACACTATACGCAATCTGCTTCATACTATACTATCCGCAATCTGCTTCAAAGATGACCGGACAATAGATCCACACTATTTTCAAACTCTTTAAACTTCACACTGAAAGCCCATCAACATATTCGTACTGAATCTTACAAGAATCTGTAAACTGTTTTCAGAGATTTCCGAGTTATTCCTTATCAAAAGAGCCATAGACAAGGTATATAAATATAGATAGAATTACTTCCTTTTAGGCCGACCAACACTTTTCCATGTAGGCTGATTTGTAACACATCATAATAGTTCGATTTTTCAACGTTGATGTAGAGCTGAAATAAACCATTGGTTCATGTTTTCTTTGACTAGGTCTGGGTTTCTGGCTGAATCTATATGGACATTTCTGTCTAGTTAAATACCCTTCTATTTGCAAGATTGATTTATCTTTTAAGATTTTGCATTTGTGTGTTGTATGTATCAAAGATTTCTATTCCCAGTTTTTCTATGCACATCAATTCAACTGCACAAAAAATTAAATCTAATTTAATATTACTGTTTGCTAGAAGTTAATTTATGTTTTAAAAATGTGCAGTGTTGTATGTAGCAAAATATTCTACAAGGTGACCTTTCTTATGGCAATGAGTAATAAACAATTTCAACTTATTTTCAACATCATTTTCCTTGTCCAATGGGCCTTTGACTTTTTGCCTCATTTATTTAGAAAGTTTCATGTGCATGGATATCTTCTTCCAACATCTATAAACATTATGATTATTCAAACCACAAAAGGAACATGCAAGTTCTTTTCCAAATCTTATGTGAATATTTACCATGTTTATCATAATCAAAAGGAATTTGATTAGAGAAAAATTTTATATCTTGAACATTCACCGTTGTCGCCTTCTTGATGAGGTGAATTTGATGAGGTAGTGGCTCTCCTCTGAATACTAGCAATGAATTCAATGACTCTAGAGATTTCAACATCCTCTTCTTTTACATTCTCATTAGCTGCATGATTATTAACATCTTCTTGCAAAGTGGGTGTCAAACTTTTCCATTCATCATGAACACAAACTTCACAAGCTTGAGGTAATGAACACGAAATAAAATTCCTTCTTGGAACAACTTCATGTGCCTCCTTGGCTTTGGAGCATTCTCCATGTTTTCCATAACCAAGACCCAAATAATTAGGCGCTTCCTGAAGAATATTTGGCTCAACTATGCCTTGTACTCAACTATGCCTTGTACATGCTTGCCTTTAAAACCCTTTACTTTCATAGCACATTTTCATCAAAAATTTGGACCTTATTCCTCTAGTGTGTCTCTCAAAAGCACGTACACATTCATTTTGAGAGGAAATTGAAGACAAAAACCAATAGCTAATTCTTCTAACTAACCTTGACTAAAATGAGCTAAATTGTACTTTGATACCAACTATATTTGAATATGGACAAACTAGTTTTGTTGGGCTATCTCCCTCATTAGTTAAATAAAAATGTGTTTAGGATCGTCTAAAGTTAGCCAATTGGGAAGGGGTTTATGTGTCAAGATTTAAGTGTATTTTGTGAGAAATTTATGAGTTAATTAGCTTTTAAAAACTCATGTTTACAACATTTATAAAATGCAAATTTTTTATTTCTAGGAAAATCTTTTCCTTCAATCCAGATTTCGATCATTGGACATGTAAGAGGAAGAAAGAGGGAATTCACTTTTCAAATTCTAGACCTTGTCTAAACCAAAATAAACTAGAGGTTTGGTTTTCAAATACATTCACTTATTTGGAAAAGTTATAGCGAGATGTTTAACAAACATAATAATAGAGAAACAATTAGTGACGTCACCAAAAGATGTAGCCTCTTCAAGGTATCATATCCTCTCATCAAGGTCAAGAATCTATTCACCAAAAATGTCATATGGAAATGATGGTTTAAGAAATAAAACTAGACAAAAACCTTCAGTTAGAACAACAAAATCTAAAACCTCTTCAAGGTCTTCAATCTGCTCGTAAAGTTAAATTGTGTCTTGATCAAGTCCAATAACAAAGAAACATTCAGTGACAACACCAAAATCTAAAACTTCTTCAAAATCTTCTAAACCATCTTCAAAGTCAATATTGTGTGCATCAAATTCCTCAGCAAGGTCATCAATGGAGTCATCAAAACTACTATATCAAACTTCAATGCCAAAAATAAGTAAAAAAAATTCAATTTCTCCTCCAAAACCTTCTTCTATGAGCAAAGCTAGCATGATGTCGTCGAGAAATTCAGTAATTCCACGAGGAAATTCTATCAAAGTTAAAACAAATCCTTTCCATCCATATTTAATGCCTACTTTTTCAGGTGGAACACCTCCAAATTTAAGGACCACAATGCCATAAAATATGTAACTTTACCTAATAGGTGTAGACTTAGAACCCCCAACTTTGCGTGACATGTACAATTGAAGATCTTATATGGTAAGCAGTGTGAGAAGAGAGTCATGGTCACTGAGTTGAGCAAGAGAAATAGTTTGGTATGACAACCTTACTTGTGATAGGTCTAGCTAGCAGACTACCAAAATACACGGTAATGGCATTCAAAATGTGAAAATTCCCATTTCACTTGGAAATAATATGGTAGAGAAAGGTATAGATGAAAGGAGATATCCATCTATGGTAAAGAAATCAAATAGTTCTATCAATTCCACCTTGCAACTCTAAGAGACATTGAATTACATTTCATCTCAAGACAGGGCTTTGAGAGGACACTCTCAAAGCCAACCTTCATTATGGCTTTGAAACACATGGTAAGTATCAAGACTTAGCAACCTTATTTGCATAATTTTTTCTAGCATGGACCTTAATGTCATAGCCTTCTTTTGCCTAAAATTAATGCAAATTTCCTTGCAATTTGGCTTGCAACATTCATAATTCATGCTCATGGAACATGATTGTGTTGCAATTGTGATAACATCTGCTGTATGTAGAAGCTTTAATAAAAAATGATCGAAAATGACATTTTTGCTCTGTTTTTTTCAAGATTTAAGGAAAATTACACCAAGTAGCTTCCAGCCTCATATGACCATCATGTCAAACTCATCTCAGGATATTGTCCAAGTAAGAGCCACTTAAGCAAGTAATCTAGTATACATGACTCTCCAATTTCAATTAGCAGCAATGATAGTTCTAAGTATGGTGCAAACATTGCTCCAGATCCTCAATGGGGCATGTTTGATGACAATAATTTGGGGAGTGAGAGAGGGAGATGGTAGGAGAAAAAATTCAAGGAATCCACGAGAAATTGAAAAATAAATAATAAGGTGAAGACACTTTGTAACCTAAGAGAGAAACCTGTTAGGAAATGGGTGAAGTTGGTATTACACACCCAATTGGATAACCTCGAGGAGAAAACATTTCTCCCACTTTATTTGTTGGCATAACCTAGTAAGTTTTATTCACTAGCATGTATTTTGTAAAGGCCTTGACCTAGTTCCCATTCAACTCCATCCACCAGGTTGTAGAGGATTCCAAGCCTAATTTCATGAAAAGTAAGTTGGGGATGATCACATTGACCTGCTTGATGACGTTTCTATGAAGATTAACTACCTTGAACTATTTTTTTGCGTAGGGAAAGAGACATATTCCCATGTTTGAGCATCAAAATGTTCTTTGATATGGTTAATGCCTCTAGTGTTTACTTCTACAAGTTCTATAGGCAGAGTCTGTAAAGGGCTAGGTAGCCTCTGGATCTCATCTTTAATGAAAGGTGACATATCTAGTAAATTCCCCTACAGTCAATCTCTGGAATGGATATAAATAGAAGTTCTTCATTTTAATATCCATAAAACACAACAAATTTAAGGTAAACTATGTACATGTGTCATTTCTCCCACAAACTATAGTGTATAAGTGGTAAATTTTATACCAAGTGTGCTCCCACAATGTAAAGCGCAATTTGGTGAACTTATCATTTTTATAATTTCTTTTTCAATTAAATTTAGTTTCACACATAATCAATTATTGCTTTGAAATTTGTGCTCTACATAATTTGTGTACACTAAATTAAAAATTGATTTTTTGAAATCTATTTTGTGTAAATGTCGACCAATAGATATATATCATGGAGGATGAATGACGAAGATCAGCCGAATCCCATATGGAGGTTCAGGGATCGGGGGATGTTCACGGTATTTAAATATATAATCTTAAATCTCCATACATGTGTGTACATATGGAATTTAATTTTTATTAACTTTGTGAGTTAAATTAGTTGTTAATAAGTTTCATATTTTAATTTTTAGGAGGTAAGAGGAGAAGGGTTTCTACTCCATCCATGGAGCATGGCCATGGTTCAACCGGTCGATGTATGAGTGGTAGTAGGTTGCGTGAAGGGGGTGATATTTATTCCCCCAAAGGCCAATCAATGACTGCTGGTTCTCAACAGGGTCATTTTGGGTCTGGTTCTCAGTAGTGCCATTCTGGGTCTGGTTCTCAGCAGGGTCATGTTGGAGAAGATGTTAACCAACAACATCAACGTTGCCATCAATTTCAATATTTTTTCATTAAATTTGTACAACTTTTTTTACACGTGTTTTTTCTAATATATGAAATTATATATATATATTGATGCAGAGGCTGAAAATGTTTGAACTAGTGGTCAAAATAGACGCAGGGCAGCCCGCTACATTCAAGAAGAAGGCTGTCAAGCCAGCACAACTTATCCAGCCGAGATTACTGATATACCATGGGAAACCAACATGGCAGAATGCACCTTAGAAAGGCAAAATTGCAAAGAGATCTCGTGGCTTTGTCTCTACCTACTGAGAGTCGAAAAAGCCTTGAAATAGTTACACATTCATTGGGTGAAATGGTAAATGTGTACAAAAATCTTGGGCCAATGACTGATTCATTTGTAGAAATGATGAGAAAGAGAAAAGAAACAGTGATGGGTCCCGATAAATGGGAGGACGTAAAACAAAAAGTTACAAAAGAAGTGGCCAAGTCAATGTTTAATTACAAGGAAGGGCCAAAAAGAAAAATGTTGAAGGTGCAATATTTCAAGCACCCAAACATAGCTCGTTATTTGTATGATAGGCACCTTGCGGCCTATGGAAGGCTCCCATGGAACGACGAGGTTCCCGTTTATTTTGCACAAATGTTTTGAGGAGTACTTTTTTGGGAGAAAACCCAATTACAGGAAAGTGAGAAAAATATACAGGGTGAACTGTGATTAGGAACTTACCTAAATTTTTTATCGTAGATTCATTAATTTTTTTACATAGATTATTGCATCAGTCTATTAAGCAAAAGAAGTGGTGAACAATGTAACAAACCATCAACACATACAAAGGCTATATGAATAGACTCAAATAAACTCAAATATTTAAGGTGGAAACCCACTTGGGGAGAAAACCACCTTTCTTGTCATTGCCTCTATTTCAATATTTATTATAAAAAACTTACAATTTCCGTGTCAAGGCAGCATTTATACCAAGATGCGTACACCCACCCGTAGAAGGCTACAACCTTCTCTCTCGTTCTCCGCTACTACCTGGAAGGGAGCCCAACCCCCCGATTTCGCATCCACCAACTTCCTTCATTTTAACGACTTGTTGTGCCTCAGCTATTTCTACATCTTCCTAGAGATTCACCATTTCTAGATCTAGAGATATTGTACCTTTATCCACTCTATAGGTGCATCATAGATTTAGCGTTATCAGACAACAAAGTTCAATCATGCAGATATCTCCTAAAGAGATTTATTTATTGAAAATCCCTCCGCACGCACACCTTGTACTATAATCTTCTTCTCCTTATATAGTTTTGCCTTTATTAATACCATGAGTCAAAACCACCCAACCGCTGATGGTATTTCTTGACGGGATCAAATAGATAATCCAACGGGGTCTACCCAAGCCCCAAACAATTTCTCATTATTTTCTTGGTTTGGCAATTAGATAATTAATCTAAGCCTTTTTAATATCTCAATCTGAGATTGAGATATTAATCCACATTTATTCTGAAGTAATGACCTTCCTAAGGCCTACAAAAACGCTCTTTTAATAACAACCCACGTATTAAAAAAATTAATCCAGATTGGAACCCCAACCTATGATTTTCCATGCATATTCTTACAACACGAATCGACCCAAAAGGTAATCTTTATCTCCGCCGTATAATATTATAGCCAAGGTTAATAAACATTTAACTCCGGGCCCCACGTATATGATCAATCGTCCAATCAAATTCCCGCGTCGTACTTTGGTTAACCTTCGCACATATTCTTCATACGACCGCCGTCCGATGGCTCCCCTCCAGATCGACGGTGCTCAACGATATCGCGCGGCCTCCTTGGTCGATCTTTAACGTGTGATGGCGCACTGTGATGGCAGTTTTTCAAAGTCGCTCGAGGACACGCGTCGGTCGATCTATGGAATCACTCCCAACCTCTTGAATACCGCTTGCCCGTCGAAAGCGGTGTGATGAAAATCGGAAAATGATCGTGGTTTCTTCCGCTCGTGGTTCCTTTCTGCTCGTTTTGCTCAGGGTTCCGTCCGCCTTTATTCCATCATTGCTACATTTCTTCATGAAGGCATAACCCTATTTTAATTGTTCTTCCTCCGCATGATTATGTTAATGTAACTCAGGTTAAATATATATATATATATATATATATATATATATATATATATATATATATATATAGATATATATGTATGTATTCCGGTAAACATGCTCTGCGATCATGTGTCCATTCAATTGCATTCTTCAGCAAACAGGTTAACGATATTGATTCCACCATACAGAATTACATCCTTTACTGGTTTGCTAGCTCGTGCTTTTACAGAAATCGAATCCATCAGCCCTTTACTCAGATTTACTCAGCCATACTTAACACATATTGCAAAGAGACCAGAACCCTCCAACTTTAGAGGATTGTCAGGATGTATGAATACACCGAACTTATTCACACATGATTTAACACGTCCTTATTCACATCGATTCTTCCAGAGCTTCAATTAATGTACATTCAGTCTTATATTCTGCTTGTATAGAACTGCTGATGGTTTTCTGAGTTCTTCATACAGTCATTATCTGCATCCTGTGTTAGAGAGTTGCCATCAAGGACAATCAATTCAATATAATAGGATACCAGAAACATATTGCCAAAAATCTCCCCCTTTGGACTTGATGGCAACCATGACCAGAAATACATTCAGCAATATTCTCCCCCTTTGACATCAAGGGCAAAGGATAGATCAAGATCCTTTGTACCGAAAATACCATGCTCCCCCTGAGATCATGCTATATCTTTAGACATAATATTAAATGACTTATACACTCAAGATGAGAGTCGATTACAACAAATAATTTAGAATGCCAAACATGCATCCTTGCCACATGACCAATGCTCCCCCTTAGCCTGTGCATCCTGAATACTTTCAACAGGAGCGTATCCAATTTAATATTCTGAATTTACGCAGATCTGATCTTCTTCATGGCAGAGACTACTTCCAGCTTCTGTCTGAGATATTCGAACGCTTCCCTAGGTAAAGGTTTGGTAAATATATCAGCAACTTGTTCTTTGGAGGGAACATACTCCAACTTCACCTTTTGTTCAAGCACTTGTTCACGTAAGAAGTGATACTTGATGGGAATTTGCTTGGTCTTGGAATGCATAACAGGATTATTTGAGATACTGATGGCACTTGTATTATCACACATAATGGAAATAGGAAGTGAACATTTGATTTGAATGTCTTGTAAGGTTTGCATCATCCAAAGAAGTTGAGTGCAACATGATGCGGCAACCACATATTCTACTTCTGCTGTAGATAAGGAAATAGAGCTTTGCTTTTTGCTGAACCAAGATACTAACCGGGGCCCCATATAGAATGCACCAGCACTAGTGCTTTTCTGATCATCAACATTTCCAGCCCAATCTGCATCAGTGTAAGCATGAAGAGTAAGATCAACATTCTTTGGATACCATAGTCCAAAGTCTTGAGTTCCTTGTAGATATTTGAATATTATTTTCATAGCCTGAAGGTGAGACTCTTTTGGATTAGCTTGGAATCGTCCAACAATCCCAACTGCATGCATGATGTCTGGTCTTGTCCCAGTGAGATAAATTAGACTTCCTATCATAGATCTGTATTCTGGTTGATTCACCATGGGGGAATCATCATTAGAACTGAGATTACATCCGGTTATCATTGGTGTACTTACAGGTTTGCAATCTTCCATGCCATACTTCTTCAAGATTTGCTTAAGATATTTTTCTTGTGATAAGAATATGCCATCTGTTGCTTGTTGCACTTGCAAGCCAAGAAAGAATGTTAGTTCCCCAAGTAAATACATTTCAAATTCTTGCTGCATATCAGAAGCAAATTTTTGACTCATAGACTCTTCATTACTTCCAAAAATGATATCATCAACATATACAACCACAATCAATAGTTTATTATTTTCAGTTTTTGTGTATAAGTTTCTATCAGCAGACCCCTTAGAAAATCCTTGCTAATGAAGATATTTTTCAAGACGATAGTACCATGCCCTTGGAGCTTGTTTGAGACCATATAGAGCCTTTTTAAGTCTACAAAAAAGTTTTTGATCATTTCCCAAAATGAATCCTTCTGGTTGTTCTATATAAACTTATTCTTCTAGATCACCATTGAGAAAAGCAGATTTAACATCCATTTGATAAAATTTGATTTGTTGGAAGCTTGAAAAAGAAAGAAACATTCTTATGGCTTCAAGTCTAGCTACAGGGGCAAAAGTCTCTTAAAAGTCTATACCTTCTTGTTGAGCATACCCCTTGCAAACAAGTCAAGATTTATTTCTTATAACCTCCCCATTCTCATTTAACTTATTTTTGAATATCCATTTAGTTCCAATGAAATTTTTGTCATGAGGTCTTGGTACTAATTCCCAAGTGTGATTCTTTTCAATTTGATCAAGCTCTTCATTCATGGCTTGAATCCAACATTCATCTTTGTTGGCTTGATTGAAATTTTGTGGTTCAATAGTGGATAGAAATGCCAGATAGCTAGAAGATCCCACAAGAGTCCTTCTTGTTTGTACACCTGATCCCTTTTCTCCCAAAATTTGAGATTCTGGATGATTCTTTTGAACATATCTGGATGGAGCTTTTTCAGATAAATCTTCTTCGGGTTCTTCATTGGGTTCACTGTCTATATCATTCCTATTTGATGTAGAAGGATATATGTCATCATTGTCTTAATCTGTTGTTTGTTTTTCTTCTTTTGGAGCTACAGGAGACTCATCAATAACAACATCTATACATTCAACAATCTTCCGAAGTATTTTATTGTAACATTTATATGCCCTAATCCTAGAGAGTAAGCAAGAAATATTCCTTCATCTGCTCTGGGTTCAAACTTGCCAAGTTTTTCATCATTATTTTTGATAAAGCACTTGCTCCCAAAAACTCTAAAGTGCTTCACAGTGGGAGGATTGCCATACCATAGTTCATATGGAGTTTTATCACTATTTACACGAACATGTGCCTTGTTAAGAATATTTACCGCTGTATGTGCTGCTTCTCCCCAAAATGTGTCAGGTGTTCCGGAATCATCAAGCATAGCTCTATCCATTTGTTGAACTGTTCTATTCATTCTTTCTGCTACGCCATTTTTTTGTGGAGTGCCAGCTACAGAAAACTGTCTTTTTATGCCATGTTGTTCACAAAATTCAAGGAATTCTTCTGATGTATATTCTCCTCCTCGATCAGATCTAAGACACTTGATTTTTAGATCTAATTCATTTTCAACCAGTGATTTGAAGATCTGAAATTTCTCAAATGCTTCATCTTTGTGTTTAATCAACCCAATCCAACACATTCTAGAGAAATCATCAATAAATAAGATATAGTATTGTTCACCACGTGGTGAATTTTTCTTCATAGGTCCACATATGTCAGTATGAATGAGTTCAAGAGGCTTACTTGATGAACCTTCCTTGGCATTAAATTGCACTCTGGTTTGCTTACCGAATTGGCAAGATTTGCATATTATACTTTCAGGTGGTGTAATATTGGGAAGATGACGAACAACTTTAAGTCTGCTTGATTTGTTGATTTGAGAGAAGCTCAAATGCCCCAACCTTCTATGCCATAGCCAGTTTTCTGAATATTTACTCATGTAACATTGTTCTTTGCAGTTCTTTAATACATACAGATTGCTTGGAGTTCTGTTTCCTTTTATAATTTTTTTACCTGTATCAAGATCACGTACCACACATTCTTTTGAACTAAAGACAACTTCAATTCCTTGATCACACATTTGACTTACACTTAACAGGTTATGCTTTAATCCATCCACATACATGAAATTATTATCTTTCACCTTTTCTTTTAGAAAAACAGATCCTTTTCCCTTAATGAAAACATGAGTATCATTTCCAAATGTAACATTCTTTTCCTTTTCTAGAGCACTATATGCAAGAAGTTTGTTTTTGTCACCTGTCATGTGTTTTGAGCATCCAATATCAATGTACCATTGATTTTCTTCTCCTTTTGCAAATAAATCTATGCCAAAATTTTTAAACTGTAATTCCTTCTTTTTCCATACTTTGGAGCTTGAAGGAAGATGCTCTTTTGGCTAGACTTTGCTCCTGCATTCAGATTCTTCATGGCCAAAGTTATTGCAATAAGCACATTCAACTTCACTTTAAAGAGGATAAAAGTTGTTATATGTATTCTTCTTTGTTCCAATATCAATCCTTCTCTTTCTTGCTTCTCTTGTCATGATGGTTTTATATGCAACACATTGAACAACTTTATGACCAAAATTGAGACATGAGAAACATTTTCCATTGAAGAAGAAGTTTCTGCGATCATGAAATCTTCTACTTGAATTTACTTGTTGATTGGTGTTTCTTTGAAAGGTACTCCTGTTAGTGTTCTTTGAATTGAGATGGTCATGCTTTATCTGTAAAGATTCTTTATTCCCTTGCTGAGGGGCAGAATGTTGTGTACTGGCTGTAGCTACTTTTAGATAATTTGGTGCTGAAGCCTAAGAAGATTCTCCGATATATCCAAGACCTATCTTTAGAAGAGGAGAACGTTGTATCTTGATAATCTCATCTAAGGTTTCAGATCCTTTAGCAAATCTAAGATTCAAAGTCTTTACTTTCTCAATTTATTTTCTTAGACTTACTATTTCACATTCTAATTTCTCATTATGTTTCTCCTTTTCTTGAAGTTGGTTTTTCAGAGTTTCTATGGTTATTTTACTTTCTTCTAAGAATATTTTGAGTTGATTGATTTCATCAAGAAAATCATTGTCCTCTAAAGCATCCATAAAAGTATCCTTTTCTTCTCTAGACTCCTTTTCAAATGCCATGAGCAGTCTAAGGTCTTGTTCACATTCTTCCTCACTATCTGATAACCCATCACTGTCTTCATGAGTATAGTAACTTTTTCTAGTGCTAAACCGATTCTTATTCCTTCTTGCTACTTCCTTTCCTTTTTCATGTGTTTCTTTGTGAGGACACTTAGCAGCATAATGACCAACTCTTCCACAAGCAAAAACATTTGAAAGGAAGCTTACCTCTGAACCGTCCTGTACCAAGTTGGAGTTTCTTTACAAAATTTACCTCATCTTCTTCTGAGATATACCCTGATCCTTCTGTCTCTTGTACTTCCTTCCCTTTTGTAGAAGCCCTAAAGATGGCTTCTTTGACTTCAGATGGTCCTCCTCTTCTCATTTCATATGCAGTTAGTATGCCATGAAGTTGCACCACAGTAAGATTTTGAAGATCCTACTTTTCTTCAAGAGAAGAAACTTTTGACTCAAATTTTGTCGTTAGTGATCTTAAAACTTTCTCAACCAAAGTAGATTCGGTTATTGTTTCTCCCAGATTTCTCATACGATTTACAATATCATCAAGTCGTAAAAAGAAATTAGCAATGCTCTCCTCATTATGCATTTTTAGGTTTTATATTGAATTCTGAGAGTTTGGAGTTTAACACTTTTTACCTTTGCATCACCTTCATAGCTTAGAATGATTTTGTCCCATATTGCCTTTGCTGTATTCAGCTGCATGACTTTGAAAAATTCTGATTCAGTTAGACTTTCCAATAGAGCATTAACCGCCTTTGCATTTGTTTCATAATTCTTTCTTTCCGTTGGATCTGTTGGTACTGCGACTGGATATTGATATCCTATTTCAACAATAGCCCATACATATGCACCCAGAGACTGAAGATAGGATCTCATCCTTGTTTTCCAGAAGATTAAATTGTTTCCGTTGAAGAGCAGAGGCTTGATAGATGCTATTCCATCTTGATTGCTCATCTTAATTGATCTTCCTTCTAGCGGCTAAGCTTTTTAGAAGGACCTGCTCCGATACCAATTGTTGAGAGAAATACTGAGAGGGGGGGGGGGGTGAATCAGTATTTAGAACTTACTGAAAACTTTTTATCAGAGATATTATTTAATTCTTTACATAGATTATTGCATCATTCATTAAGCAGTAAGCATGTGCAGGAATAATAGAATAAACCATCACACATAAGCAACACACATGAACACCAGTATTTAAGGTGGAAACCCAATTTGGGAGAAAAACCACCTTTGCTGTCTTCTTTGTCTTCAATATTTATTATAAAGAAAACTTCTTACAATTTCTGTGCTGGCGCAAACTTATACCAGCACGCAGGCACCCACCTGCAGAAGGCTACAACCTTCTCTCGTTCTCCAGTTACTACTGGAAGGGAGCTCCAACCCCCCTGATTTCAGATCCACCAACTTCCTTCAATTTCTTAATCAGACTTGCGTCAGGTCTTCATTATTTCTTTGCAGATCTTCCTAGAGATTCACCATTTCTAGATCTAGAGATCTTGAACCTTCATCCACTCTATAGATGCATCATAGATTCAGCGTTATCAGACAACAGAGTTGAATCATGCAGATATCTCTTAAAGAGATTTATTTATTGACAATCCCTCCGCACGCACACATTGTACTATGTTCCTCTTCTCCTTATATAGTTTTTCCTTTATTAATACCATGAGTCAAAACCACCCAACCGCTAATGGTATTTCCTGGACGGGATCAAATAGATAATCCAGCGGGGTCTACCTAAGCCCCAAACAATTTCTCATTATTTTCTTGGTTTGGCAATTAGATAATTAATCTAAGGCTTTTTAATATCTCAATCTGAGATTGAGATATTGATCCAAATTTCTTCTTTAGTAATGACCTTCCTAAGGCATACAAAAATTCTCTTTTAATAACAACCCATGTATTTAAAAAAAATAATTCAGATTGGAATCCCAACCTACGATTTTCCATGCATATTCTTACAACACGAATCGACCCAAAAGGTAATCTTTATCTCCACCGTATAATATTATAGCCAAGGTTAATAAACATTTAACTCCGGGCCCCACGTATATGATCAATCGTCCAATCAAATTCCCGCGTTGTACTTTGGTTAACCTTCGCGCATCTTCTTCATACGACCGCCGTCCGATGGCTCCCCTCCAGATCAACGGCGCTCAACGATATCGTGCGGCCTCCTTGGTCGATCGTTAACGTGCGATGGCACGCTGTGATGGCGGTTTTTAAAAGTCGCTCAAGGACACGCGTCGGTCGATTTATGGAATCGCTCCCAACCTCTTGAATACCGCTTTCCCGTCGAAAGCAGTGCGATGAAAACCAGAAAATGCTCGTGGTTTCTTCCGCTCGTGGTTCCTTTCCGCTAGCTTCGCTCAGGGTTCCGTCCGCCTTTATTCCGTCATTGCTACGTTTCTTCATGAAGGCATAACCCTGTTTTAATTGTTCTTCCTCCGCGCGATTATGTTAATGTAACTCAAGTTAAATATATATATATGTATTCCGGTAAACATGCTCTGCGATCATGTGTCCATTCAATTGCATTCTTCAGCAAGCAGGTTAACCCTGTCGATTCCACCATATAGAATTACATCCTTTACCGATTTTCTAGCTCGTGCTTTTACAGAAATTGAATCCATCAGCCCTTTACTCAGTTTTACTCAGCCATACTTAACACATATTTCGAAGAGACCAGAACCCTCCAACTTTAGAGGATTGTCAGGATGTATGAATACACCGAACTTATTCACACATGATTTAACACGTCCTTATTCACATCGATTCTTCCAAAGCTTCAATTAATGTACATTCAGTCTTATATTCTGCTTGTATAGAACTGCTAATGGTTTTCTGAGTTCTTCATACAGTCATTATCTGCATCCTGTGTCAGAGAGTTGCCATCAAGGACAATCAATTCAATATAATAGGATACTAGAAACATATTTCCAACATTACAATGATCTTCCTTCAGAATTTTTTGGCCTGGGGAAAGGTCGATTATATGACCATAAGGGTGCTAAGCGAGATGTGGAGTTGCCTCGCCCTGAACCGCCATTGGTGAGTCGACCATTTCGAGTCGAAACTTTGCGTTCAGAGATGGATGCGATTTCTCAAATAAGTCGAGAAGAAAGGGATGTTATGATCGAGAATGTTCATAGCGGATTGGGTGGAGTCGATCTTTCTTTAAATCGATAAAGAGCACGTGAAAATGCACATGCCAATTTTGTTTATTGTACAGATGAGGAGATTGACAACATGAATGTTGAAGATCTCCGAACATATGCAAAAAAATGTTGCAATGGTTTGCAAGACTTAATTTTTCATGAGGAAGAGGGCATCAGAACGGTATGTGTTAGTGATATTAGGGTTTGAAAATATTTTTACATATACATGTGTACAATTTGTAATAAATACATGTGTATGTACATGTATACATTTATTTGTATGTGTACATTAATCTAACAAAAATGTATGATTATATGTTAAAACACCATTTGCAGTTCTCAGGCATGATGCGTGACGAAAATGTTAATATCACGTTCGGGACCTTTGGTTCAAACAATGCAGATGGGTCTGACCATCAAGATATGTTGGCAAATGTTAGTGTTTTTTAAGTGACTCTAAAATAAATAATTGTTGCCACACATGTACATGTATGTATATATATAATTTGATAAAATGTTTTAACAGGTACTGATTCTGTCTGATGTTTTTGGGATGGCCGTACCTTCTTCTTCCTTGGGAGATGTACCTTCTACTTCCTTGGGAGATGAGCCACAAGTATGGACAATTTTTCACAAGTTTAAAATTTATGTTTAAAAGTTATATATATATATATATATTCTACCTCAAAAAGTTTCATTAAAAATTGAGATATATATATATATATATATATATATATATATATATATATATATATATATAAAGAGAGAGAGAGAGAGAGAGAGAGAGAGAGAGATCTATATTTTGAGTTATTTAAAAATTTTTGAATTTAGGTTCCTATAGAAGATTTCTTTAATCTGCGGACTCTAGCGACGGAGATAGGAACATCCACAACATTTGAACAAGTTGTCTTTAGTTCCTTTTTTTAATATTATTGAAAATAAGTTTATATATGTACACGTGCATTTTCATTTGAAAGTTTTTAATATATATATATATATATATATATATATATTTAACTGTACATGTATATTGTACAGTTTACCACTACAGATGTTCCTATGGGAGAACTTGTTCATCAAATGGAGAGGGAACCTTATGAGGTATTGCATGATTTTTTTGTTATATTTTGTTTTTTACATGAAGTTCTAGATATATATATTCTCATTCATTTTTAAAACATCAAATTTTAATGTTCAAGTACATGTGCATTGTGTATGTAGGTTTCCCATTCACAGGATAGGGCGCGGACTGAAACCCTAGTAGGGAAGATGCTAGATCCATCTCCATTTGATGGACATGATTTAGAGTAGATTTGATTTCAAAATTTATATGGTTTTAAAATTTGTTAAACTTGATACGGTTTGATACTTGTGAGATTTATAATTTTTGGACATATTTTATTACATTGTTATTATATAATTTGTTTTATTTAATTTTTGGATGATTTTAGTACTTTTGGCATGTGAATGTGAAGTAATGTTGTCATCTATAAATTAATGTTGTCATCTGAACTACATTTGGCATGTTATGTAATGACATGTGTTATAATTTGTTTTGTTTTTAAAATTTAAGTTTTGGATGCTTGGAGTACATTTGGCATGTGATATTTAATGTTAAATGTTTTTGTTGGATAGTTGAATTATAATTGGCATGGCATGTGAAGTTTTTAAAACTCAAGTTTTGGATGGTTTCAATCTACATTTTGCATGTGAGATTTAATGAACTTTAAATGTTTAATGTTTTAATGTTGCACAATATATAATCAAAAGGTTTTTAAAACCTAAATTTTTGGATGGTTTAAATCTACATTTGGCACATGTGGTATATAATGTTAAATGTTTCTATTGGATCTAGTTGAACTATAATTGGCATGGCATGTGAAGTAACGATCTATATATAATTTAAAGTTTTTTAAACTCAAGTTTTGAACGGTTTCAATCTACATTTCGCATGTGATGTTTAATGTTTTAATGTTGCACGATATATTATCAAAAGTTCTTAAAATTTTAAATTTTTGGATGGTTTCAATCTACATTTGGCATATGTGGTATATAATGTTAAATGTTTCTATTGGATAGTTGTTCACTATAATTGGCATGGCATGTCAAGTAATGTTGCACAAATCCCTTTTGGATGGTTGAAGTACATTTGGAATTTTAAGATTGCTTTTTATCTCTCCATGTAGTTTTGTTTGAATGAAAAAATTTCCAATAGGAAGAACATAGCTTTTCAATGCAACTAACCATGTATCAATTGAGCTCTAATTGAAAAAGAGTTTAAAGAAGTAGATATATGTACAAATTATCCCTTTAATTTTGATTGGAAATATAAGTCTAGTACATATATATGTTTGTTGAATTTGGGTCAATGTCGTTAATGCACTCAAATAGGTAGCCTTGTCGATTTATTTACATTGTTGAAACTTAAATTACCAAAAAATCCAACTAGTTTTTCATCAATGCACATAGAAAAACTACTTGGAACAATTAATTGTGCATTCTAGAACATATCTATCCAAGACAAGTAACATTTTTCATCGATGCACATTGAACATATCCGACCATTGGACAAGCAAATTTTGTACTAGATTTTCAATCAGGATTAGAGATGTGGGTCAAATCCCACCAAAAGTCAGAGAAGTGCTCCGAGTCTCTTGTCTGAAAGGAATTTTCGTACAAAACTATACTGCAGATGATTTATTTACATTGTGTCCATACTTTTTACCAGAAAAGCAAACTAGTTTTTCATCAATGCACATAGAAAAACTAGTTCCAGTTAATTGCATTCTAGAACATATATATTGAGTACGTAAATAATTTTTCATCAATGCACATAGTAAAACTAGAACAATTAATTTCATTCTAGAACATATATATATATATATATCCAATACATATAACATTTTTCATCAATGCACATGTATAGAAAAACTACTTTCAGTTGATACTGGAGCACGTGCTTGTACCCAAACAATTTGTACATGTGCAAACACTTGCACAAATAACATAAGCAACTCAATTTTTAGTTGAGTACTGGAAGTTCTAAAACATATTTAATCCAAAGATAATAAATTGTTGGACAATTCACTCAAAAAAATTCTATGGAATTCCATCCTCAATAATCCATTCATGATCGGATTTTGACATTTTCCATCTCTTAATTTTCGATTTTTTCTTTGATTGAACTTCTATCAACTTTATGCGTGCTGCACACACCAAGTGACTATATTGATAACTTATGGAATCAGGTTCATAGTCTTCAAAGTAAACAAAGTCTCCACTTTGATGAGTTTGTCTGAAAAAATAACCTTTCAGTATAATAGACCCTCTGTCATATTGAAATCCGTGATCATTATAGTTTTGTAATAATTTCATTTTTCATTGAGTGCAATGCATCAAATAATACTTCACATTTTCATCGTTGTCAATAGGTGCAATTACAGCAAAAACATCTCCTGCACAATAAAATAAATTTAACAAAATTATGCATATTTAAATTTATTTCTAGATCTTTAAATCATTAGAAAGTAATTCAAATGTTACCTTCTCTAACAAGATCAGAAACTCGATCACCATCGGATGATATTGTAGTTTCCTCTGATTGCATTTCTTCAAACATTGCAACAAACATTTTGCCCTTTGTATTTAGCTCTGTATGTTTCCAATCGTTCACATACATTTTGTTTTCACAAACGTCATTGGATTTTCTGTTGTCTATGCAAACATCACAGAAACAAGAATATTTTCTTTTATCCAATGCAAACACATTTCTGGACGACTTTGCTTGAATTTAATGCAATTTTCGAGTCCCTTTTATTGTTTCAACGTCATTTCCAATTGATCTATCTATGTCTTCGATTCCAATATGCCATAAAAAACTTTATATGGAAAATTAGAAAAAGAATTTGTAAATATGATATCAAAATACAATAAAAGATAATCATTGCATGATAAATGTACACTATTTAAAATTAGATTTCCAATATAAATTAAATTGAATGTACCTTCGCACTTCTTTTGATGGGTTTCTCTCATGGCTTAAAGTAGCGATACACCATTGAACAACTTCTTCAGCGTTCACAAGTCGGCTTGCAGAGTGGTTCATTTGATATCTTTGAAGTGCTTGTTTTATGCATGCTCCTGCACCATCATGTTCTCCTTTTCCATGGCCAGTCTCAAAGAAATTCCAACAATGTTTAATGCCAGTTTTCTTATGAAGAAAACACATAGATTTGAATTGACCTGCGCATCCGTCTGACCATATCCAATGTTCATTGAATGTTATTCCATGATTTTTCAATGAATCATAAAATTTTCCAAAACAATGTTGTACAAAACATGTATCATGTGTACGATCGTCACTGATATAAAAGTGATATTCTTTAATGATATGTCGATTTTCACTCGTGCTTTCTATATGATTGACATTTTGTTCAACATGTCTATATAGAATATGAATGAGCATGGAGACTTGGTCAGAATGATAGTATTCACTCTGAATTTCTTTTTTTGGAAAAAATGTGTAGTTTTAAGCAAAATCAATCATTGAAAAAATGGTCCCTCGTGGAAAAACTTCACGAGATTTTTTGAATTGCAAGTCTTGCCTTCGAGCTCTATGGGAATGCTTGGTGTATTTGTAAATTTCTGCCTCAAACTTTCTCAAAAATTCTATCAGAAAAATTTCGTCTTCTAGTAATTCGATTCTTTTAACACTATTCGCACCTTGAATCGATGTATCGATATATTCATATCTCTTCCATTTCACTTTCATGTTGGACAATGATTGATCATTTATATCAATACGATATTTGTTTTGAAATTTAGTCAAATTTCCACAATCATCGCATTTTTTACCACCAACACATTTCTTTTTGTAAAATATTTCATCGCTTTCTCTTTCACATAGAATTTGAGATATGAATTCACGGATAGTGGAAGGAGGAGGTGAATCCTTCCATAATGTTCTACCGAAATCAAGGAATGTGTCATAATATAACTCAAATTCCACATGATAACGACAACAACAAGTGTCGTGTACGGTGATAGGTTACATACCATGGTTTTTGTTGAACAAAAGCACTGATTGAAACATGAATTTGACGATTCTCTTTTTTGAACTTGTTGAATAAATCTATCTGAGTGGTTTCCAAGAGATGTTTTTCATGTTCTTCGTACTGATTTCATGCTATTCTTCTTCGCATCACATGTCTTGCAGTTGGTGAAACACGCAAATTGTTCTTCCAATATTCATATATTATTTTTTTAACATTTTCTCCAAGTCTATCTTTGTATGGTTGCCTACAAATAGCTCTCCAACAAGCGAGTTCATCATTTACATCTATTTGCAGCCGAAATTTCCGATGTTTGTGCAAAATTTTTCGCGAGGTTCCTAGTGCTCGTGCCATAGATGTTACCAAACGATTCTCTTGAGTACTTGATGAAACCATTGCCATCTGTATTCCTCTATGTACAATTGAAACATCTTTCTCTCTAGATCTCTTAATTGACTTTATAGCACTAATATTTTTTATCACATCTTCCTTCATTTTTTTTTTATCTTTGGTTGATTTTCGAATACCCAATAGTGTCGTAGCTTCTTTCAATTTCCTTAATGATAGGAGACCTTTCAACATTTGAGCCTGAACTGTCACCTGCTCATTTAAGAAATAATTTTCAAAAATGCAGTTAACATGATATCGTATAACATGGTCAGGTTTTTTTTATCTCTATATGTGTGAGTGTCAACATCTTCTAACATCTCATTATCGATAGTGATTTCATCTATACATATTCGAAAAAATAGTACATATTCAATAAATAACTAAATTAATAAATATATCTATAATTTCAAATATTTTTCAAATTAGTTCATCAAATAAAAATTAAGCTTCACATTTTACATTAGGAAAATTTTAAATATATCAATAGATCATAATATTTACATTTACATACCTACTTCAATTTCTGCTTGAGGTTGATTTTCTTCTTCAATATTTTGAGGAATATCTCTGTCTTTTTACATTAAACAAAATATTTTTCAAATTAGTTCATCAAATAAAAATTAAGCTTCACATTTTACATTAGGAAAATTTTAAATATATCAATAGATCATAATATTTACATTTACATACATGCTTCAATTTCTACTTGAGGTTGATTTTCTTCTTCAATATTTTGAGGAATATCTCTGTCTATTTACATTAAACAAAATATTTTTCAAATTAGTTCATCAAATAAAAATTAAGCTTCACATTTTACATTAGGAAATTTTTAAATATATCAATAGATCATAATATTTACATTTACATACCTGCTTCAATTTCTACTTGAGGTTGATTTTCCTCTTCAATATTTGAGAGGGCTTCTAACTTTCTTTTGCGAGATTGTCTCGTCTCTTCTCTACGTTCCTCGGGGTCTCTTTTTCGATCATATTTTCTCACACAAGTTCTTCGATTTCCCATGATAATAGGGTATGAAGTTCAAAAAGTTTCCTTCAAAAAATTAGACAATAACTCAATTACAAAAAATATCACAAAAGATTTAATTTAAAAAAATTCAGTTTAAAGAAACGAAGCTCAAAATATTTACTTCAACTCAAAACATGTACATACCTCCAAGAAATGTCTTTTGAATGTACGTCCAAGAAATTTTTTTAAGTTCAAAACAATTTTTTGCAAAATCAGGCCGCCTCCAAGAAATGTCTTCCAAAAAAATTCTTTAAACCCAAAAAAATTCTTTGTAAAATCAGTTTGCTTCCAAGAAATGCTCTTAAATACAAACTTTGAAGAAATTTTTTTAAACCCAAACCAAGATCTTTGTAAACTAAGATGAAATGTGCGAAATGTGTGAAAATTGTGAATAATTTCGCGGCAATTTATATTGCCACGAAATGTGTTTTAGTAGGGGCTTTGCAAAACTTTCCGGTTGACGGAAAGTTATACAATAGTTCGGCCGAACTTTTGATTAAAAGTTCGGCTGAACTATTAACTTTTTAGATTTAATGAGCCTCGATGCAAAAAATATTTCAACCGAACTGTTAATCAAAGTTCAGCCGAACTAATGCGTCACCAGTTACGCAAAAACCAGGCTCTGAATACGTTTATGCAACTTTGGATTGATTAAACTCCATGAAAGGTTGTTAATTAACTGTCAGAACTAAGACAAGCATTTTCAGAATTGGATCTACTTTCAGGAAATATAACTTTTATGGAATTTCATAAACGTTTACTAATTTTAATTATTTTTCTAATAAAATGGGTGCAAACAATTTCTGAGGGTCATTGTGATTCAGTGAAATCAAAATTTTGTATCTCCCAAAATACATTGTAAAAAAAATTGAAAAAATTATGGGGCATTACATTGGTCCGTCGTCTCTAATGGGTAGCTTTTAGATTTTTAGTTTATAACTTATATGTTAAGAAATTTCTTGCATCGCGAAACATATCCAAAATATGCAGTTTTTCATATTGGACCAGTTCAAAAAATTCTATTAATTATGATATGCATCCATTGGCTTTGTAAATATGGCAAAACCAAAGTAGACTCTGTCTAGATTGTTGTAACACATTTTGTTTTCTCAAAAACACAAATTTTCAATGAATACAACATTGCGTCATAACATGACTTCTTATGAATCCTTTGATTGTTAAGAAACACACACTCAAATAAACGCTAAGTTGACATATCAAATATGCATAAAAAAATTTCAAAAAATAAGTCATAGAAAGCTAACAAAATTTCTCACAACTTTTATTTTTATTGCAAAATGAAATTCTACACAGAAAAATTGTTATAGTTTGCAGAAAGTTGAAGAACCGAAAAAAATGAATTTTTTTTCTCAAAAAAGGGCAAAAAGTGTAACCCAGCTTCACATTTTCACCTAGTATTATTTCCTTAGGAGGCCCATTTTAGACCTCAAAATTCCCCTAATGTGGTTTAACTTGATAATTTTTGACTTGCCCCTCTTGATAGTCAACTGTATCCAATTGATCTTGGCTGTTTTCAGTCCATTTGAATCAATTGTAATGGGGATTTTAGGTCGTCCATAACATCGACTCCGATGAACATGCTCTAATGACAATACATTATCTTTCAACAAAAAACATTTCAAAAATCGACACAACAATGTAAGCTTCCTTCTCAGAACCTAATTGGGCTCGACCTTGATATACCTTCAAATCACTGTAAATTTCGGTCTCACTAAGTCAATGTGGCTCAAGTGTGGTCTGATAACACAACCCCTCCTTCGTTATGAATGACTGCTGAAAGAAAAAGTGCATCTCCACAATTTGTATCAATGTGACTCACCCGACAATTACTACTTGAATTAATTTGTCTTCCCACGTAGTCTCACAAAGTTGAGGGTCTTATGAATCCACAATGAATTCAACCCAATGGTCACCCCACTATTTTGTCTTTAGAAAATTCACGTGGGCATGTGCTTAGGTATCTTGGCTCGGGTGCTTTGCAAAAATGAAAAGTGAATCTCGCCCCTTTATAATAAAACCAGTTGAGAAGGTTGGTCTTCAAATATGAATGCCCTCGGTCTCCCAATAATGAAGATTCTAGACCTCTTAATAAAGCAGAAAATTGATCCATTTCACAAGTCACAAGTGGTCACTTGGTCACTTTTCTTCTCTTGCAAAAACTCTCCGGAGAGCAATCTTGGCAATGGAGCAATGATGGACGCTACAAAAAAATTGGATCAAAATTGATTTGAGATAAACCCTCAGGTTGGCAGGAATACTAGCTCTGATACCACTATAGTATTCCAAATGAAAAATGTGGGGTTTTATTGAAATTTTAACTCAAACAATTAATTCAGATAATTTTTCATTCATAATATAAGTTTTCCATGAAAAATATGACAAATAGAGTTAAACAACATAACAACAACATGAAAAGCATACAATTATATTAGATTTTTATTATAATAGATAAAATGGGGTTACATGCATGTACAACAAAAATAGTTCAGATGAGATGCTGGCTCTGAGATAATCTGCCGCATTGCTAGGTTGGCCCACCAATTGAACTAAACTTCCACTGCTAAGCTCTCATGTGAATTCTGGATGAATTCACCAAGGGGAGATGGGTGCTTGCCCAATCTCTCTAAATCACTCGAGGGTTTCTATCCTAGAGCTACCAATGGAGTAAAGAACTGGGTTCTCAATCTCACATACAAGAAGTAATACCAAATCTAAGATGTCCTCTAATGGCCTCCTCCTCCTCTTTTATAGATCTAATGGACCCCTCTAGAAGCTCCTATTTTATTATTATTTTAATCATTGAACACATTTACCTTAATTCAAATATTCTTTCTAATGTGGGAAAATGGTAAATTGGCCACCATGCCTCCTCAGGTCACTGAAAATCACTTCTAGCCATCCCATCATGTAGATCTTCTCGTTCCAGTGCCAACGAGCTATTACACAAAGGTGTTCTGCCAAGCGTTCCTCGTGAAATTCCACATTATGTGTAATTAATTGAGTTAGGCCCATTAATAACACATTTTTTCGAAAGTTGTCAAAATGCAACGAAACAAAAGGAAAATTGTGCAGATGATGCATCATACCAAGAGAATGCCATCATACCTCATAAAAAATCCTCAACACCACCATGAAACATCTCCAAAATCCTATGGGATCGCTGTTGAAGTAAACCTGCACCTATGACATGTCTGCCTCCAAACCTGAATGTCCATCCATAAGAAATACCACAAAAAGTAACATCACATCAGCTAAACAGCTTGAGAAACAAAGTGTAAAAGGTTAAATGATGAAAATTTCTCGAGTATGCTACCTTCCTCTTATATATAATTTTCGCTCTCTTCCTTCACATCGAACCCTTCACCAAGCAATTCGAGCCCCCTCCTTAGCCATTCGAATTTCTCCATCAATGGGTGTGCATTTCATCATGGGGTAGTCTCCACATCCCACTATGTGATTAATATTCCCTTTGTATAATGTTTGGGGCCTCCACTACCACACAAAAATAATTTAATCAACATTCACCCACTTTTCCTAAGTGTGTATCCAAAATTTTCCCCATACATAATTTACAAAAAATGAGAAAGGCACTTACTTAGCAGATTTTTATGGGAAGGGGTATTACATTGTGAGCCTCTTGCTAGAAAATTGGAAAGGCATAAATATTTTCTTATACTGATAATTACTTGTGATATCATTATGTTCTTATTAACATCTTTATGTTCTTCCTTTATCTTCTTCTCATCAATAAATTATGAAAGAAAAAACATCATGATCAGGGTCACTAGAAGTAGGCACTTAGTCGGGGCTAAAATCCCTATATAGGGGAAAACCCAGTCAAAATTTTTTCCTTTAGTATGTTCAAAATGAGATAGACCAAGGCCTTAGACCAACATACCTTCCTCCTCCACCAAGTCATCCCTCAAACTGTTCTTCCAAACTTCTAATATCGACTACAACAATACTGCATCAAGGACAAATTTTCGACCCTACTGCACCAGAATTTCGGCTTAACTTCAAGACTGCAATTTCGTCCCTCCTGCAGCTTTAGTTCCTTTGCACGTGTGAGATAATATAGAGAAAATTTTGACTTCCTTAGCAAGATAACAAAACCTCCTTCTCCTTCACTATCCCTTTCTTTATTCCTTCTTGAATTTCACACTTTTTCTACTTCCAGCTACTGCAATTCAAACTTGTGAGAGATATGCTTCTAAATGAGTTGATTTGCTCCAATAGATAGTGAGTTTGTGAGGTCTAATTCCCTTGTTGAGGCCGAATTTTCCTTCTTTGAAGCCGAGTTGGTGGAGGAGGGCTAGAAGACCTAATTTACATTATAATAAATTTCTTTCTTGACAAGTAGAGCCCAAGAAGGGTCTTTACATTATGACATGGAAAAGGATATGTGACATAAATACTAGAAGCCTTCAATGGAGGCTTTTACCTAAAAACAATTGACCCAAGCATGAAATGCATGCTTTAATAAGTCAATTTATTTTTCTTTCTTTTGACAAATACATTACATCATGACTCAAATATAATTATGAAGACGATTCTAATTACATTCTTTAACACTCCTCTTAACTAAGGAGGATCTCAAAATGAACTACAAATAGTTCTAGCACACTCAGTGATGTGGACTAGATAACTTACCAATGTATTATATTCAGGTAGGACCAAGGGGACTCAAGATTTAGCAAAATGTAGGAGCTCTACCACCAACCTAAGGATCTAGGTGTGTATCCAAGGTCAGAGCTCCATGACCAATGCCACCCTCCCTCTTTGGGATCTAGACATCAACACATAGGCCAACCATATGTCCTCCTAAGCATATTTCCATTAGATTATTCATCTCTCCTTATCAACTAAATCAGATATATCCACCAATCCAAGAATGCTTCATACATTCAATATTTTATGGAGAGATCCTGCACAATCAAAACCCAAATTAGTAATGAACTTTCAAATTTATGTATATAAGTAAACATAAACCTTCTGGGTCCTTAATCATTCTGATGCTGCTTGTATCATCATAAAATAAAATTTATCGGAAGCTTTCCTCTTTCATGTCTTCAAAAACACCGAATACAACCTTAGTACTTATGTTTGCAACTCCATGAATCATGAAAATTTATTTGTAGTACTTTCATTCATTTGGTTTCATTCTTAATTTACAATCTTCCTTTGACTTGGGGAGATCAATAGCTTCATGACATTGAAAAAACTCCATTCTTTCATGGCTTCATTTATTTCTTATGGAATCAAGGTCATCTTGATCATCATCATTATTATAACTTCCTTCATCATTTTTACCAATATTTACTTACGAATATCTTCAACAACTTGAAGATTATGTACCTACAAAACTTTAATAGAAATTACAACCAAATACAACCATACAAAACTACGAAGTTAACTATTTAAAAAATCATGCTATAATGGAAGCATTTAGAATTTAGACATCAAACACCTAAACCTACTTAGGTTTATAAGAGACACATCTTTTTAGAATTTGACTTCTTGCTAGGGTTTTGTCATAAACCCTAGAATACATCATCAAGAATTAACACAACTCAATCAAGATATCAGTCTCATTATATCTAGGGCCTTAATATTACTTTCAGAGATATGTGACAAAATATACTATGATTTATTGCAAACCCTAGATTCCATATTCAAGACACAAATCCTTGGATATCAACAATTCAATCAAATAAAATTTCTACTATCCATCTAAGGTTTCAACAATTTTTAGAATTTACTTGCTATATTTTTCTAGGGTTTGTTGCAAACCCTAGATTTTATCAAAAATAAATCATATCGGAAAAAAATATCATCATATCCTAGAATATAAATCTCTACTAGGGTTTTACAAACCCTAAGATTCACAAACTAAAATATGAGCATCAAAAATTAGGTCAACATATCTAGGATTTTATGTACTTGCATCTCATATTAATAAAACAAACATCAATACATCAAAGTTAGACATACAATAATTTTATTCAAACAAGGGTTTTGATCATACATACAAATATATACCTAGGTTTTCATTCCAAGGATCTTACTATAGATATCACAATGATTTTTCTCATACACCCTAATTCATCAAAGCCTAAAGATCTAGGGTTTTAGAAATTAACAACAAACCCTAAAGGGCTAGGGATTATATCATAAAAATACTAAAGCCTAAACATCAAAAGAATAGGATTTCTAGATTCCATCAACAACCCTATGTAGACTATGGTTTCATAATCAATATTGATACACCCTTAGCAAAAATATTCTAGGGTTTTATAGTAAACCCTAAAGGTTAGGGTTACACAAGAATGATCAAATAATATTGTGAAGGTATATTCAATCTAATGATTAATCACTCGAACAATAATATTTGTGATTCAAAACCCTATACATAACGATGTCAGTATTGTAAAGAAAATTTCAAAAGAAGAATGATCGTACCTTTTACATGAAGAGAAATTTATAACAAAGTTTATAATCTAAGACATACATTGAGTTGTTCATTAACAAACTTGGTAGGACATTAATTCTAAAAGAATTTATTTGCAACAAAAAGTCTATCATTTGAGGTCTCCTCCATAACCTTTGAATATCCAGTAATATTTCCTAACCAAGGAAATATAAGAATTTTTTTTATTAATATATAATAAAAATAATTCTTAATGTGAGGAGGAAACAAAACATGAAAAGATGAAACAAAGAATAAGATACGTATATTTTGGTAAAATGGTGGAGGTTACCTCTTAAACAAATTATTTTGAGGGATACCTACAAGTTAAAAATAATTAAAAAATGATCTAATGTGATATGTTAGACCTACAAACTATAGAAATCAAAATGCAAAGGAAAACAATACAAGACTAAGAAGGATATGTAGGAGAGGACTTAGTAGTATAAGTCCTTGGACTAAGTCCTTGACTTCTGATTCCTCGGTTTTGTTCTTCATCGGTCGAGCTTCATCAATAATATTTTCTTAATCTCTTTCTCTCTTCCTATTACTTGGATTCTCAAGACATTGACTTTTATAATGACCCATATTATGACACTTGTAACATTCAATTTTGGATAGGTCAACTTTATTCTTTGTCCCTTTAAAATTCTTGAAGGTTCCATTTTCTTGTGATGAGTAGAATAGGCATTAGAGGTGTTTTATTCTTCATCCTCCTTTTCATGTACTAATGATATTCTGGCTTCTTCTTGACTACATGCATCCCACATTTGTTCAAATTTTAGAGTATTCTTCCAACTATTGATTCCCGATGCAAAAGCACTCCAAGATTTTGGTGTTCCTAGAAGAGCAGTAATTATAAGATTTTTTTCCTATATGACTTCATCTATTGCTTGGAGTTCATCTTTAATTTTGGATATTTTAACAAAATATAATTAAACAATATCATCTTTCATCATCTTAGCAGTTCTTAGTTCATTCTTGAGGCTTGCTATTTGACCAATTTTCTTGATGGTGAATAATTTGGAGAGGTGCCCATACATTTCTTGAGCAGAATCTGTGTTGGAAATGTATGTAATTAAGTTTTACTTTACTCCATCCACTATTAGGTCCATGGTTACAATTTTAAATTCTCTAAAAATCTCTTTCTCTACTTTATCTGTGTGTTTCTTGACTTTCCCTTGAACAAGATTCAATACTTTGTGCTTTTCAAGGATAAGATCTATCCTCTTTTTCCATGCCCTTTAGTTGGAGGCTCCTTATAGTTTGTTCTCTGCCTTCATTGAGTTTTTCATATTGATATGTTATATTTATAACCTTCAAACTCCTTATTCTCCTTTCAATATATCTTCAGGTTGCCTTTTTCTTCCTTCTTTCACCGTAGATTTGATACAATATTAGAAAATTGGAAAGGAAATTTTTTTTTTTTATACTGATAATTACTTGTGATATTATTATGTTCTTATTAATTTCTTTATGTTCTTTCTTTATCTTCTTCTAATCACGCAATTATCAAAGCAAAAACATGAATATCAGGGACACCAAAAGAGGCACTTAGGCAGGGCTAAAACCCCTATATAGGGGAAAACCCAGTAAAAATATCTTCCTTCAGTAGATTAAAAACGAGATAGACCAAGACCTTATACTAATAGACCTTCCTCCTCCACCAAGTCATCCCTCAAACTATTCTTCCAACATTCAAAGATCGAGTGCAACAATACTGCATCAACACTGCTTCAATATTGCATCAATACTACACCAAGGATAGATTTTCAACCCTACTGCATTAGAATTTCGGCCCAACTTCAATACTGCAATTTTGACCCTCTTGCAACTTCAGTTTCTTTGCATGTGTGAGACAAGATAGATGAAATTTCCACTTCCTTAGCAATATAACAACCTTCTTCTCCTTCGCTCGCCCCTTCTTTCTTCCTTCTTGAATTTCTCACTTTTTTTGCTTCCAGCTACTGTGATTCGAACTTTTGAGAGATATGCTTCCAAATAAGTCGAGTTGCTCCAATATATAGTGAGTCTGTGAGGTCAAATTCCCTTGTTGAGGATGACTTGGTGGAGGAGGGATAAAAGGAGAGATAGAATACCTAATTTACATTATAATAAATTTCTTTCTTGACAAGTAGAGCCCAAGAAGGGTCTTTTAAATTATGAAATGGACAAGGATATTTGAAATAAACCCTAGAAGCCTTCAATGGAGGCTTTGACTTTAAAAAAATTGATCCAAGCATGAAAAACATGCTTTAATAAGTCAATTTCTTTAATAATAAAGTTTATTTTTCTTTCTTTTGACAAATACATTACATTATGACTCAAATATAATTATGACGACCGACACTAGTTACATTCTTCAACACCTCCCATCTATCTGAAGCATCTGTATATAGAATTATACATATATACTTCATCCTAATCACAAAAGTAAACATCTCATCGTAGTTAGTGCATTCCCCCCATGAAAAACATCTCGCAAAAAAAACAACCTTATGCTTGATAATATGTTTATCAATGCTATATTTGGTCTTATATATACTTTTACAAAAAACAATATTCTTACCCTTATGTAAAGGAGCCAATCCCCACATCCAATTTTTAATTAGATATTCATTGTTAGGTCCCTATAATACTAGTGTATTTCACTTATTGTTATTGTTAGTGTAGCCCCTTATTGTTATTTTTGTGCCTATGTATCCCCCATATTTTTATTGTTGTGCCCCATAGAATCCCACTATTTTTATTGTTGTGCCCTTACATTATTATTGTTATGTATGTTCTGATTATATTGTGACCCCTCAAACTCCTATGTATACACTAACGTGGTCTTATCATTTGAATCATCCAAGAATTGTTCATTTATGTAATGTTAATGAGGTTTCCTCCTCTAAGAGGATAATTTTTAAGTCGTTGATCTATCTTTTCTTCTATTTTGTGAGCTGGTTGCATAACATTTGGTATCAGAGCTTTGGATTCTAGGGTTTTGCTGTTTCAAACAGGACATCTTGGAATTTTTGCTATAACTTTTTTTCTATGAGGCTTTAGAAGCTAAAATTTCGACCACATGGAGCTGAAATCTTGGTGAACTTTGTTTAAAAATTTCAAATATTGGTTCGCTATATTTTCTGAGATATGCTCTAAAGAAGTTATGGTTTTTGCAAGCTGCAAAATTCAATCTCAAATTGGTGATCTAGGGAAAATATTTATAACTTTCTATTAGAGTATCAAATTTGAATTTTTAAAAGGCAACTAAAAGTGCACGAACTGTATTTTTTCATATATCATTTTTAGGTCTGAAGGTCAAAACAATAACATGTGATATTCTGTACAATTTAGCTCTACTAAACTAGTCTATAAGCAGGTCATCATGGGAGATTGGACATAACACTTTATTTAACAATACAATCTTATGTAGTGGTGCTGTTTTTTGGGTATGTCGCATCCATGCTTTTTATTTTCAACGTTTCGAACCAAACCACCATGGTTCATCTTCAGGAAAAGATCTCGGTTTGACTTATGGGGTTGGAAATAAGACTTAGAGGGCTGCCACAGGACACAATTTCATATCTTGGAGAGCCAAAATTACATATTTACAATCGTTTCAAGATCTAGCTCCTAAAATAAGGAAAAATGTGTGTATTTTTTAAAAATTGCATAAATTTTGTCTGAAAAATCAATTTGAAGTGTTTCCAAGGGCATATTGAAGCAAATATATCAACATTTCATTCCAAAATTCCTCCAAAAAATAATAATTCTACCCCATTAACCCCTTCGAAATCTCTAATATGACACATGAAAATGAAGAATTACAACAAGATATATCCAAATTACGGGACCAAGTGCAAAAAATTTCATTCTCACAAAGATAAACCAAAGATGAACTAAAATGGTACATGGATGGCTTAAAAGGGGACATGGATGGTTTAAAATAAAAAATAAAAGGTGATGTGGATGGTTTAAACTTTAGAAATAAAAGACAACATGAATGGTTTAAAATCAGAAATAAAAGAAAACATGGAAGGTTTGAACAAAGGTTTGACAAAGTTGTTGTAATGAAGGCTTCCTGGTGGTGACAAGGTATTCTAGGAAAATAAGAAATGAGGAGAAAGGGAATATGAATTATTATTTTAGAGACTTAAATTTTAGGTTTAAGACTCACCACATTCCAAAGATCGATATGAGGAAGTTTGATGGAAAAAATTTGGTAACATTGATACTATAAATAAAGCAATATTTTGATCTCCATGATGTGCAACACATAAAAAAGGTACGCATTACATATTTATATTTAGATCCCAATCAATTTGTATGGTATTGATGGATTTTTTCTTATAAACCACTTGTCACTTGGTCAATTTTTATGGAGGAAATGATAACATATTATGAGGATACAAAGAGCAACACCTTCTTTAGCCAATTGATAAATCTAAAAAAAATGGTTCAATGGCGGAGCACATTGAGAACTTCCAAAAATTGAATATCAATGGTAACTAACATTCCAGAGGAGAATATGATTGATGTCTTTATAGAGAATTTAAATGATACCATCCAACTTGAGGTTCGCCTTTGGGAACCTGATTCATTGGAGAAGGCATTTAGGATAGCAAGAAAAGTTGAAAGCAAAGTTATGGCAAGAAGGAAGTCTACCACTCACAACTATAAATATGGAAGTGTTGCTGCTCCTAGTGTTCCACAACATACAAGGTTTACGCCACAAAAATTGGTTGAAAACAAAGCAAAATGGCTTTGTTACATTTGTGATAGAAAATATACTAAAGGTCATAAGTGTGTTGAGAATAAATTATTTTACATAGATTGTGAAGAGGATGAAGAAAATGAATAAGAAACATCAAAATAAGAGGATATATACCATGAACCGACCCCAAAGAAAGAAGAAATGAATCTAACCATATATTGTAATGCATTGATAGGAATTAACACTCCTCAAACTCTTAAGATATAAGGATATATCAAGAAGAAAACGGTAAAAGTGTTGTTTGATTCGGGTAGTACCCATAATTTTATTCATTGTAAGATAGCCAAGGAATTGAATTTCTTCCTATATCCAACACCATAGCGTCAAGTGATGGTTGCAAACGGAAGAACTATAAATTTCTGTGGAAAATATCAAGCTAACCATGGGGGAATATGTGTTTAATAGTCCAATGCTTTCCATTCCGAAGGGTGGTGTTGATGTTGTAATAGGAGTCCAATGGTTACAATCTTTGGGGATGATAGCTTTTAATTTGAAAGAAATTTTCTTGATTTTTTTTGGGAAGGAAAGGAAGTTGAATTAAGGGGTATTGCAGGGAAACCAGGAAATATAATCAGCTCTAATGTCATGACAAAGATTCTAAAGAAATAACAACGAGGTGTAATTGTACAATTATGCTCACTAGAGGTTCAAACATCAAAATCATCTATTTCTACATATCTCCAAAAAGTCTTGGACAATCATTCCAAGGTATTTGAGACCCCAAAATGCCTCCCACCTATTTTTGATCATGATCACACTATTCATTTGATTCTAGGAAGTGTTCTTCCAAACATCGAGCCTTACAAATATCCCTATGCCCAAAAGTGTGAAATTGAACATATGGTTGCAGAAATGCCAGAGGCCGATATAATTCAACGTAGTCAAAGTTATTTCTCTGCTCCAGTATTATTGGTGAACATGAAGGATGGATCATGGTGTATGTGTTCAGATTATAGGGAGCTCAATAAACTCATTATTAAAGATAAATTTCCCATTCCTGGCATTTATGAATTGTTGGATGAATTACACGGAACAATTTACTTCACCAAGCTGGATATTCATTTAGGATATCATCAAATTAGAATGAAGACTGAAGACATTTCCAAAAACAACATTCAGAACTCGTGAGGGTCATTATGAATCTTTGGTCATGCCTTTTGTCCTTACCAATGCACCTTCCACATTTAAAGGTTTGATGAATTCCATTTTCAAACCATTAGAAAATTTGTGTTGGTATTTTTTGATGATATGCTAATATTCAACAACTCTTGGAAGGATCATGTTCAACATGTTGACAGGGTGCTCAAACTATTGGAGGAGAAACAATTATATGCAAAAAACTCCAAATGTTTGTTTGGAGTACAAGGGGTGGAATATTTGTGTCATATTGTATCTCATGAGGGTGTTAAGGTAGACCCTAACAAAATTAAATCCATTAACGAATGGAAAATACCCACAAGCATACAACATCTTTGAGAATTTCTCAGGTTGACAGGGTATTATTGCAAGTTTATTAAGAATTGTGGGAGAATAACATTAGCTCTAACAACATTATTAAAAAAATATGCATTTTATCGAACTCCAGAAGCAAGTAATTCCTTTGAACATCTTTAAGAGGAAATGTGCCAAGAACCAGTATTAGCTACTCCATACTTCAAAAAAACATTTATTGTGGAATGTGATGCCTCAGGAAATGGAATTTTTGTTGTTTTAATGCAAGAAAGAAGGTCCATTTCTTTTGAAATTTGTCCAAGCAAAGGAAAGTATTTACACAAACCTATTTTTGAGAAGGAAAATTTGGAAATACTACATGCACTAAAGAAATGTCGACCTTACCTAATGGGAAGACACTTCAAGGTAAAAACAAATCATGATAGTCTTAAATAATATTTGGAACAATGAGTATCTTCAGAAGAGAAGTAAAAAAGTGTCACAAAGATGTTGGGTTATGACTTTGAAATCATCTACAAAAAAGGGAATCAAAATGTTGTTGCAGATGCACTCTCAAGAAAGGATGAGGATGTGGAAGAATTTCTTTGTGTGATTTATATTATCCAACCTGATTAGATAATCGAAGCAAGGGACGAATGGAAGAATGAGGAAGAGATATGAACACTCATTCAAAATTTCTAGCAAGATCCCAATACATATGATACATTTAGCTAGAAAAATAACTGATTATGGTATAAATATAACTTATATCTTTGTAAGATTTCCCAAATCAAACAAAATATTCTTTTGGAATTGCACACCTCCCCCTTACAAGAGCACTTGGGATTTTAAAAAACTTAACATAGGGTCAAAAATAATTTTTTTTGGGATGGCCTTAAATATGATATTCATAAGTTTGTGGAAGAATGTTTGGTTTTCCAACAAAATAAAGTTGAGACAAATAATACCATGACTCTGTTACAACCTTTATCCATTCCAAGTCAGAATTGGGAGGAGGTCTCAATGTATTTATCACAAGTTTACCCAAGTTTGAAGGAAAGAGTTTCCTCATGGTGGTAGTTGATAGAATTACCAAGTATGCACACTTTTGTGCATTATCTCATCCTTAAAAGTTAGCACAGTTACTATTGAATTTATGGTAACATTTCAAAAGGCACAAGGAAACCCAAAAATTATTGCAAGTGATATCCCATATTCATTGGAATTTTTTGGACAAAATTATTTTCTTGTCTTGGTACCTAATTAGCTCGTATCTCATATTATCATCCTCAATCTGACGAGAAAACCGAGATAGTGAAAAAATGTTTGGAAGGATATCTTCTTTTATTTGTATATGATAAACAAACACAATGGGTCAAGTGGTTACATTTGAATGGTGGTATAACACTTCCTTCCATATTGAAACAAAAGTGACCCATTTATGGAAATTTATGGATATCATCCACCATCCATCACATCATATTTAAGATAAATTCGAAGGTTCAAGCAGTGGAATATCACATCGAGAATCAACAACAAGTTCCCCAACTCTTAAAGGATAACCTCACTCTGATGCAGAATCAAATGAAACAACAGGAAGATAAAAATTGTAGTGAAAGAAGTTTTGATGTAGGTGACTGGGCATTTTTACAACTACAACCATAAAAAAAATGCCCGGCCTCAAGCAAGCTAAGAAGGATAATAAATTATCACCCAAGTACTTTGGTCCTTACAAGGTGTTGCAAATGATTGGTACTATGGCATACAAATTGGAGTTGCCTGCATATTCTCGAGTACACTCAGTTTTCCATGTTTCATGCTTAAATAAGGCTACCGATGATAAGCTCTTAGTTCAAATAATGTTTCCAGAACTTGATGAAGAAGGAAAAATCAAATTTGTGCTTGAAGAAATCACGGAAACAAGAAACCAACAACTACGAAATCGATTAATTTCAGAGTATCTCATTAATTTGAAGAACTTACCCACTAAATATTCCACATGGGAGGACGAAAATTTTATGCAAAAGCATCCATAACTACTCAAGAATTGATGACAACACTTTTTTAAAGGAGAGGGGCATGTTAGGTCCCTATAATACTAGTGTATCCCCCTTATTGTTATTGTTTGTGTAGCCCCCTATTGTTATTATTGTGCCCATATATCCCCCATATTGTTATTGTTGTGCCCCATAGAATCCCGCTATTGTTATTGTTGTGCCCTTACATTATTATTTTTATGTAGGCTATGATTATATTGTGACCCCTTAGACTCCTATATATACCAAGGAGGTATTATCATTTGAATCATCCAAGAATTTTTCATTTATGTAATGTAAAGGAGGTTTACCCCTCAAAGACGATAATTTTTAAGTTGTTGATCTATATTTTCCTCTATTTTGTGAGTTGGTTGCATAACATTCATTCTTGATAGTGATCATTGCTTACCATTAAGGGGAGTTTTTGCCTTGAAATTATAAGCGTCTCTTCAGATGTTGACCTCTGTGAGAAGACCTATGTAGTATGTAAAAATCAGTGAGGGAACAAGTTCATATTTAGGAAGGAAGGTTATAAATTTTGAAAAAATATATAAAGCCCATTTAGGCATATTCATTAGCATTTCTAGAGTAGATGAAATATTTTTTTCAACATTATTGAGTTACGTAAATACAAAAGCATTATGAGCTGTAATTATTCTAAAGAAACAAATATCTTGAAATTGTATGCAAAAACATCTATATAAAGTAGTGGGAAAGGTCCCAATGTAACTTCATAGTGTTGGAGAATGTAGTAGGGAAGATATTAATTCAAATTATCCTTAACCTTAATAGTTGTTTGTGAACTTTAGTTATATTCTTATGTTTCTTTTTTATATATTTTCATCAAACAATTATCAAGAGAAAAATAATAAATAAAATAGAGACGAGTATTAGGCTTCAAGTCAGGGAAAAACCTCTCCAAGGGGGAACCTAGAAAATCTCTTCTCTTCTTATAAAATTTGCTTCAAATGAGAAAAATAAGACCTAAAGCCCTAGACCAAGTTCTCCTCCAACACTAAGTCAGTCCTATAAGAAACCATTCAATTGGTCAATGATCAACCAAGATGTTGGAATAAGGTCTCTTGCAAGCTGTGAAATTGGTCCAATTTTGCATATTTTTTATTATATTTAGTCTAGCGCAGGGGTTTTGGGGTGGGGCAAAGCCCCGAAAGCACTGTAATGGGTCAAAGGGTAGACCTAGAGTCCAAAAACCATGGTTTGCGGACCATAAGAAAGATTAGGCTGGATTGTTATAAATAGAGGGACATTTTGAATTATAAGGCAAGAAGATGATGAGATCTTGATGCGAATTGTGGCTTAGTAGATCTGTTTGGGGTTTTTGGGAAAGGACTCCTACTGGATGTGTGTGCGGAGATCCCAAGTCCTACTGTGTGTGGACCCTGCTGCTGTGTGCGCAGGTCGGGTTTGGGTATTGTAAGAAGAAACTGAAGGATTAATGAATGAGAAAGGTTGTTTGAGTAACTGAATCTATGTGTATCGTTGATGCAAATATTTGATAGCTGTTATGTTATGCATATTTTGTGTTAAGTTACGAAAGTACTATGTTAAGTGTTTCTACTACATCTAGGTATGTTCTGTTATGTTTTATGTAATGCTGCACTATTGTTTTAGAAGTACATGATTTGTTGACCACAGTAAGTATAGTCTACCTTGCGCACGTGGATGCGAAGGAGATCTATAGATTCGGTTCTGAGATAGGCGATCTGGTCATTATAAAGTTGGACGTAGCTCTGCTTGGCTTACCTATCCTCTCTCAAGGTGCGAAAACCTGGTTCCAGCACCCACCCATACTACTTCGGGTGAGACTTCGACTTGCGCAAGTAGGTCACTGCCAAGAGGGCGAGCAGTATAGGGGTTTGTTGGAAAAAATTAACCTCCGAACTTGGGTCAAGACCCCTAGAGCCAAGAAATGGTTCCGTTGCCGGGCCAGGAGCATTTTGAGAAGGGGATCGGGTAATGCCAAGAAAAGTAGTGGAAGCCTGAGAAGAAAAGAAGAGTAGGTACAATTGGATGACCTCCATTCTGAACGAAAGTACGACGCGGAGTGGTAAGTACTTTCGAGCCAATCTAGAAGGGGATAGATCTGTCTATAGCCCGTTAGAAGGAAAAACTGCACAAAGCCATCCAGCTACACCACCTTCAGAACCACGTAAGGGTGAAACCCCGCTCGAAACCCCTCCAGAAGAAGATATGGAAGCACACTTGAAATTACTTGCCTTCAAAGGTGCGGGAGATGAGGACATGGACCAATTTTGGTTTTTTGCAGACTCAGTATGGACTACGCAAGGTGTGGCAAGTGATACTGTGAAAAGGGCGCAGCTATCCCTGGCCTTCGACAAGAGAGCTCTAGACTGGTATATGCGATACATATCTCAAAATGGAAGTGCATCCATTCAAGATATTAAGGACACTCTGAAACAACAGTTCCGAAAACTTAAGTCCTATTCGCAGATCGTATCAGACATGAAAGATTTCAAGCAAGGAATGATTGAGTCTATATGGGAAGTTGATTAGCACCTAAAGAAAGCTATTAGAGAAGGAGAATTTAAGTATGATGACAGACAACATAAGGAGTGGTTCATCGCTATGCTGCTACCTCACCTGCGCGTACCTATGGGTCACCAAACTTTCGAATCACAGGAAAAAGCTTTGGAAGCTGCTATGAAACTAGAAGCTATGCCCAGAGAATATACTTTGTTAGGAGTACAAAAAATTCAGGAGCAGCTCGGGGCAATGCACATGGACATTCATGACCTACGAAAGGAACGAGGGAGGGAAGCTAGCACAGATATGTGGTGCATATGATGTCGAGTATCAGGACATACAAAGGATCTGTGCCCACTGCTAACAGACTACCTGCAGACAGGAGGACCTAGTCCAATGCACCCTGGATCAAGTGGAGGACCTAGCCCAATACGACTAGGCTCAGGCAGACATGTGTTGTGGTGCGAGGATTGCCGCATAGCAGGGCTGCATGATACAAATCATTGTCCCCGTCGGGACGCATACGTCCCAGAGCAGAAGCAACAATGGTGCAAGTTCTATCGATTAGTAGGGCATGATGAGAAGAACTGTCGAACCTATGATCTAATGATAGATCAAGGGAACTTGTATAGGGTATAGTCAGACCCCACGTCACCGAAAACCCACGCAGGCATAAAAGGCTCCCTCTCAGGAAGCAGGGGAGGAGGTCGAGGTGGAAGTGCAGGTTGGGGCCAGTGGCAACTGATCTGCTATAACTGTGGAGACACAGGGCACTTTGTGAGGGATTGTCTAAACCCTACAAGACAGTCCTGCAAGTACTGCAGATAGTTGGACCATACGCTGGAAGACTGTCCAGTATTAATATCAAAAATGTGGCAGAAGCAGCTACCACCTACACAGAATATGCAAAGGGTTAAGGATGAGCTGCGAGAAAAGGATCATAGCGTAAATTTTGTTATGCGCAGTGGATTGGCTACTAGAGGGATAGGGGAGAAGGGTCAAACTGAACCTCTGATCCACAAGGCAGTTAGCAAACAAGAAGGGCTAGACCTAGACAAAGAAAGAAAAACGTTTATAACAGCTCGCAAGGACTTTATCGGGACAGAGGCACCTAAATCCCTACTCCCCGCGAACCTTAAGGCAGATGAGGAGGTCAAAAATTTCTTGCAAGAATGTATGAAGTTGTTGCGCAACCCAAAAGCTGTGCAGAACCTTTAGGTATTAATAGATATATGCGCAACACGCCCTACCGTGTCCCCAGATATTAGGGATGTGCACAAACTATACAGATATAAGAAACGCACTGGGAGAGAGATGCGACTCACGACACAGATCAATGATTACGAGATGGACTGGGTTATTTTGGATCTAGGATTGGATGAAAATGTATTACCTAAACAAACTTGGCAATGAATGGGTGAACCAAATTTGGAATGGTCTATTATCCAGCTACGCATGGCTAATCAACAGAAGATCGTACCTTTATGGAAGTTATTAGGGATTATGGTAGATATCAGAGGGTTCAAGGTCTAGGCTAACTTTGAAGTCATTCAGATCATAGAAGATGTGGACCCCTACCCTGTGCTATTAGGATTGGATTGGGCCTTCGACATGGGCGGTATCATTAACTTAAAAGAGAGAACCATGGTGTTTGAAAATAATGGCACAAGGGTGATAGTACCATTAGACCCTGCGGAAGGTAAACGCTACACTAAACCAGTACCTAAGGATGGGGATGTTGACCATATCTATAAGTTAACTGCATGGGAAATGGTCAACCCAAAAGTGGATGAAGTACTTTGCTGGGAGGAGGATAATGAATTCTTCTCTGTTTCTGATGGGGAGATAGAGAATTGGCAGAATCAGTTACATGATGTCTCTATGCTGCGTTGTCTTTGGGTCACAAAAGAATTCCGCTGCATTTCCTCAGAGGTAAGGGACCTACCTTACCTTGAAGGATCGGGTACTGAACTACCCATGTGGGAACCGAAGGAGTTAGGAATAATCGACTACTAAGGCCTAGCCCCAAAAGAAGGACAAGTTGACCCACAAGCCACTTTCGACTCAGGGCCGCGAACGAGCACCAAACTGATTCGGCCATAGACAAGTAGCATTAAAATGCACCCTCCACCGACTATAGGTACAGAAATAAGAGCCCTCATCTATCCGGCAGCCCCTACAACAAAAAAATAGCTGCGTTTAATCCTTGGCCAGGTAGGTTATTATAGGAGGTTCTCTTGGGATAACGAATGTCAGGAAACTTTTTCTTTGGTCACAAGTTACCTAGGAAGCAAGCCTGTGTTTGGGGAGGATGTGCAGAAGATGTAGATGATTGACCCTAGCGTAGTAGATAGGCCAAGCACACAGGGGATGTGAAAACTAGCTGTTGGAACGGTGAAAATTGGTAAAAAGAAAAAGTTACCATTAAAAGGAGCGGCCTCCGGGCATTAATGAAGTGAATTCTAGGGATTTTTTACCATTTCCTGGGGGATAAATCTCAGGTAAATATTTCCTTACCATTGCACGATTGTGGGTATTATAGAAGGAGCAAGATAGTTCAGCCAGAGGTTCTGTCTCACTTGCATAGCTTGCACTCATGATTCTTCTCTCGGAAGAACTTGAGCAATCAGATTTCCCATATCTGCACTATCCCTCTCATGTCTGGTCAAACTGCTTCATCTAATAGTAGTCACCTAGGGCTGGGATTCATTTTTTGCGCAAGGATGACAACCACTAACCCTACCGAACCTTTGGCCTCGATAGGGCCTGACGTTGGGGAAATAATGGAAGTTGAGTCTGAACTGGAAGAATTTCCCTCTACGCTGGTCACAAGGAAAGGGAAAGAGAAAGAACAAGGCTCAGGAAAAGCCCCGAAAGCTACGAGATGGGCTACCAGGAAGCCCAGGACTTCTCCAAGGCACGCCAAGTCCCCGCCGGCATCACCCTTGGATCAAGATGCGCAGGAAGGTGCTCTGCCCGCCAATCCGATCAATTGGTTACCTCCCTTCATTTTTCCATGTAGACCATCCACGCAAACGCCAAATAACTTGGATGGCTTGGTCACCTATCTGCAAACCCCCCTAACCCCTGGATAAGTTCCTGTCCTCAGTGATCCTTGTGGAAGACTCCATGAGGTCAAGTTTGATGATCACGACTTGGTGGACTCTAAAACCCTCCCTAAGTTGGCCCCCGCGCTGTACTTCGATACAATCCGTACAAATGATGGAGTCACGGTGGTTCCTTAACGATGGGTTTGTGGCTTGGCCGGGTCTGGACTCTTGAATCTGCTACGGATGCCCCATTTTTTCCATTACAATGTCACAAATTAGTTGACTTGGTAGTTGCTTGCCTTAATTCACGATGGTTGCTTATGGATTCGGGACAGAGTCCCTATTGATGCTACCTTTATCCATAAGATTACAAGCCTCCCTATGCAAGGGCCGCACCCTCCGGAGCGGGTAGGCAATAAGTATGAAGCAGATACTGCTAAGTTTGTGTGGAAGACCTACAAGGTGAGTCGAAATAAGAGAGGCTTTGTGATCTAGACTATCAATGATCCTGCTACACAGATGGGTACTAGGCTCTTAGCCTACAAGCTAATGAGAAAGTGCCAGGTTGCGACTGTCCTTGCCTATGTTATTAGATTAGCTGACCGGTGTGCAAAGGGAGTCTCCTTCAATTAGGCTCAATATTTACACGATGAATTTTTGGCTAATGTCCGCGAATATCAGGAGCAGAGGACGTCCTTTTTCTATTCATGGTTATTACTCCTTATAGCGCTGTTCACCTGGGACACCCCTGATGAGTCGGTCCTCCCCGAGCTCCCCCCAGCGATGTATGAAGGAGCTTGGTATGCTCATTTATGGGACTCTAAGGATGTGCAGCGCGTCGAGGATAACAAATTTTTTTGGGTCCTCTTCTAGAGCAACATGGCAGTAGCCATAAATTCCCGACCCCGACTGTCCCCGACAGTATATGACAAATACAAAAGTGTTGCAGCATTCCAAGTTACCACGCACCATATTCAGATCCGCAGCCTCAAGAATAAGACATGGATGGCACTTCCGTATATGGTAGCAGATGAAGAAATTGGCCTGATGATCACACTATGGCCCCTTGCCTGGAAAATAGGCTTCACAGCCAGTCATGGGGAGACCACGGAGCCCAGCCAGAAGGGCTCAGATGTAGCCATGGAAAAGGTTACACAGTTACCACAGACCAACGCCAAAGACGTTGCGGCCGAGACTCAGGTAGGTTATGAGAAGGATACCACCCCCCCCTCCCCCCCATGGTATGAAGCGGTTAGGTGAGCTTGCACCAAGGCCCTGAAAGAAACATTGTTCCCACTGTAAGAAATATGATGCGACGGTCACACTAAATGATGGTGACCTCGAGCAAATTGCAGACGCAGTTATGATGGCAAAAAAAGATAAGTGGGTAGCCATAGAAGAACAATATAAGGCTGCAATCGACACCATCCAGGTTGAGCTCCACGCCCTTAAGTTAAAAATAGACACGCTGTACACTAGCGTCGGCTAGGCACAAACTCCTTTGGTAACTCGCAGTACAACGCTAGCCACGGAAGAAAGCTCTCTCTGTTCTGTACCTAGCGCTGCCCTGATAGGAACTCAAATCCAAGTAAGAACATGGATCTAGCTAGACTTGGCTAAGCTGCCCCACGAAGCCTTACAAGCCCTCCACAACGCTGTATTCCAAGAGATTAACCATCGCGACCAGAGAATACACCAACAGCATGGTACGGCTGAGCAGACCATCACGCAGTAGGCCACAGACTTTCTTCTCGCTGTTTCATAGTAGGAGGAGCTCGAAATAGTGATCCACCAGCTCTGCACAGAGGTTATAGATGAGATCCTAGCCGCAGCCTTTCCTCGCGCTAAAGTGGAATTTTTTTTTGTGGCACTGAAAGCATCTAGGATGGAAATGCACATAGTCAAGACGCAGCTGGAGCAACAAATCACCTACTTACAGGCCAAATTGCAGCCGGAAACACCTTTGGAGGTACGAGCCCAGTGCACTACACTAGTAACCGAAGCAACGAACGTTATTTCAGGGCAGATTGCTCAAGGCACCCAGTTGCTAGAGTTAGCCATGCAACTTTGCACTAAGGTCCAGCATGATCTGGTCCTCCGAAAAATCAATCAGGACATACGACAGAAGGAAGAAGCTTTCGAGGAGGTCGAAGTTACACTGCCCACCTTGGTGCCTGCACAATGCTTGATACATTTGAAGACCAACAATGATCTCCAGGATGAGATTGAGGAACTCTGGCGCAAAAAGCATGTCATTGTGGAACGTCTGAAACCTTGGGTTGCCACAGCTCTCCAGATTTCATAGGATGTAGATGGCGCAATCAAGCGACTAACTCAGACACTAGAGAGTGTCACAGTGGCAACTGAAGGACCCACCTCCCAAAAGCTTGTAGACATTGCACAGAGTGCTGCTGCTCAGAGTCAAGAAGTGTTACCTCCGTTGATCATAGCCATCAATGACCTACGTGCGCAAGTAGAGACCGCACCACCACAGTGACTCGGGACGAGCCACAAGATTTTGTTGGGGGATTGTTGGAAGAAGGTCTCGTGCAAGCTGCGAAATTGGTCCAATTTTGCATATGTTTTTATTATATTTAGTCTAGCGTAGGGGTTTTGGGGTGGGGTAAAGCCCCGAATGCATTGTAATGGGTCAAAGGGTAGACCTAGAGTCCGCAAACCACAGTTTGCAGACCATAGGAAAGATTAGGCTAGATTGTTATAAATAGAGGGACATTTTGAATTATAAGGCAAGAAGATGATGAGATCTTGATGCAAATTGTGGCTTAGTAGAACTGTTTGGGTTTTTGGGGAAAGGAATCCTGCTGGCTGTGTGTGCAAAGATCCCAAGTCCTGTTGTGTGCGGACCCTGCTGCTGCTTGTGCAGGTCGGGTTTGGGTATTGTAAGAAGGAACTGAAGGATTAATGAATGAGAAAGGTTGTTTGAGTAACTGAATCTATGTGTACTGTTGATGTGAATCTTTGATAGCTGCTGTGTTATGCATATTCTGTGTTAAGCTGCGAAAGTACTGTGTTAAGTGTTTCTACTACATCTAGGTCTGTCCTATTATGTTTTATGTAATGCTACACTATTATTTTAGAAGTACATGATTTGTTGAGCACAATAAGTATAGTTTACCTTGCGCATGTGGATGCGAAGGAGATCTATAGATCCGGTTATGAGATAGGCGATCTGGTCAATATAAAGCCAGACGCAGCTCTGCTTGGCTTACATATCCTCTCTCAAGGTGCAGAAACCTAGTTCCATCACCCACCCATACTACTTCGGGTGAGACATTGACCTATGCAAGTAGGTTACTGCTGAAAGGGCCAGTCGTATAGGGGTTTGTTGGCAAACATTAACCTCTGAACCTGGGTCAAGACCCCTCGAGCCAACACAAGACAACAAGAGTCAATCTTGCTTCAACCAGCTTCCAGCTTCCACTTTGGCCCCCAACTTCGATCCTGCAACTTCGACCTACAATCTTTGACTCTATAGTAGCTACAAAAATCCTAATTCTGGCACGTGTAACCTCTTCAAGAAGTCTTCCGTCAAACAAGCCAAGGTATTCAAAGTAAAACTAGACCAAATCATATTATTCGACTCTCCTACAATTTGGATGTGTAATTCAATCTCTTGCGATTCAGACCTAGAATTTTCGGCCTTCCTTGAAGTTGCAGAAACCATAACCTTAACACATGTAAGAGAATAAAGGAAAAAAACAAACTTTCCTTAGTTTTCTTGACTTCTCCTTGTTTCCTTGATCTTCACTCTAACTTATTTGATCTTCCTTGCTCTAGTATATTGAACTTCTTTCTTGAGAGATTGAATTGGTAATGAAGGAGGTCAAAGCTGCTTCTATATATAGCCTTTCCAAGAGGTCAAATAGCCTCTTCTAGGTCGACTTGTAATTGACATGGAAAAATTATGCTAGGAGGTTAGTAGAACTGTCTGGAATAATAATTAATATCTTTTACATGTTACAACTTATCCAATAGGCTCTTATACAAATGACGCGACTGAAGAAAAATATTCTTTTGAGATGAAAAACCCTAGAAGCATGAAGAACATGCTTGACCTAGATGACCATCAAAATCATAGCATGAAACCCATGCTTAAAATAATATTTTTATTTCTTATTTTTCTTGTAACATAAGATATGGATAATGACATGAGTACAATAACAATGCCGAAGACCAAAACTAGTTACATTTTCCAACACTCCCTCTTAGCTAGGGTGATATTCATAATTGTATTCCTGGTACAAGGTTATTCTCAATCTAAAGAGTTCTCATAAGAAGAGTCAGATTGGTAATCCATATTCAAGCATCAACATCATGACCAACATTGTCAACACAATAAGGCCTTAACTTGACACAATATTTATTATACAATACCATAATGCTAGGAGGTTTTAAGTGAGATACCACACAACCTCTACAACATAGCCCATATGGATGTTCACTAGATATATCCTTTTAGGACTATTCTTAGTTTAGATTCCCAATCCTCAAAGAATATCAATCCTCTTCTACCACTCTTGTCTTGGATACATGTACAATTCTCAAATAGTGTCGGTACACTTTCTATCTTTTATTTTCTATCCTTAAGTCACAAATTATTATCCAATCCTCCAACCACCATTCTCTCTCCATGGCGTTCACTTAGACATATGGTTGTTAGTCTTGGCCTAATGCATGATTCATGAAGAAGAGAATACAAATATGATGTTTATCATCACTCCCTCTCAACCAGAGAGGATATCCTATTCCCACTTGATTTAGTCAATATATCCTTGCTCCTTAAAAAATTAAAGATACTTCATACTCCCTCTAAAGTATAAATGAGATTCTTTCACTTCCTTTCAATTAGGAAGTCATAACCACAAGCTCTATAGCTTGATTCCATAGTGTATCAACTAACAGTTCTTCATGGAGGTAAATGCATGGCTCCTTCCTTCCTTTTTATTTCATCATATTGATCTTTCTTTCTTCCTGGAAGTTGTAGATCCATCTTCTTCCTTCAATATTGTGACAAGATTCATGACATCAATATTGCATATCATTTTCCTCTAGTCATCATCGATGAATGAATTATATTGAGGCTTACGAAACTTCAAGCTAGTCATATCTCCCTCTTAAACATGAAAGTGATATTTTTTAATGAACATTGGGTTATATTCTTACACTTATACCTTCAAATTCCAAGATGACGATATAAACATCTCGGTTGAGAAATTTAGGGCAACTACGTTAGGTGATTTCTCTTCTTTGATAACTTCTTGTGATGTATTTTTATTTAACTTGATTAGCTTCTTCTTTCACTTTATTATATTTAGTGTTATTATCATAAAAAAACTACAAAACAATAAAGAAAAATGAGACAAGAGGACACAAGATATAGGCTATCAGCTAAGGCCAAAACCCCTTCTCTTGAGAGGAAAACCTGCAAGAACTCTTCTCTTCTTATAGAACTTCAAATGATGAATTCCAAGACCTTTGACCCTTGACCAAGACCCCTCCAAGACCAAGTCAAAAATCCTCCTTGAAGAACTCGCTTCTCACGAAGTCAACCCAAGTAAAACTTGAATTACTTCTCCAAATTTCGGTTCCTCTTCAAAGTCTCAGACTCTATCACAGGTCTGCATTTCTCAGCCTACCTGTAATCTCTATGGTTCCACACGTGTGGACAATTTATGGAATATTTATGAGTTTCTTCTTCTTCGCTTGGGATAATCATTCTTCCTTGATAACTTTGGCTTTACAATCTGAACCTTTGACACCTTGTTTCGGCCTCCTAAAGTGACTGTAATTCGGTTATGATACAACAATTTTTTCCCTTGTCCCCTCGCATGTATGAACATATTAGCTCTAAATCAATCCTCAAAGATTCATTTTTCTTCTCCTTCACTGGATTTTCTTGTGCTTCTTGTGTCTTCAACGAACTTGCTTGCATCTTTTTCAAATGATGTGGAGTCCTTTATATATAGGCTTCTTGTCACATCTTGTAGGCTGACTTGTCACTTGTAAAGGTTGACTTGTCACTTGTAAAGGTTGAATTGTAGCTTTCACATTGACTAGGTCTTGGAGGGTCTTTGACTCCATTTTGTAATGTTCCTAATTAGGAAAAACAACGATATGCAAAGAAAACAATAAACTCAACCATAGAAAATTTTAAAATTTAGTGCACCCCCATGAAAAACCAGAAATATGGAAGCAACTTAGCCATTTTATTATAAAATGGAGAAATAGTACAAGTGTATGGAAAGAATGCACTTGGGCTTTCCTCAATGAAAAGTAGAGAAAATCCCAGGTAAAGAAATATCAATCTCGGATGTTTCTATCAACTTCCCAAATAATGCTTTGCACTACCCCAACGATTCTGCACTGTCTCCTCCAAAGATATCATTGAAAAATCCACCTTCAGTGCTTAGAAAATTCAGCCAAATTAATCCCAAGCTCCGAAAGCAAAACCCACCAATACCAAGAAAAGGTTTGATCTCATTCTGACCCTCCGAAATTCGACCCCAAAATCCCTACATCCTCCATTGGCTGCTGAAATGTGTTATCTCTCCGTGCACCAGAAAAATCCACCAAAAACACTCCAAAAGGGCCACAATCAACTCCAAAAATATTTCCCTTATTTCTCCTGAGAATTTTCGGCCCCACTAATCAAGCCCCTCACTCCCACATGTGCCCAGTGACACTCTTCTACATTGTGCCAGGAGTTGCAAATTCACTCCAGAATGTAACTGTCTCCTCTGGCTCCCAAATGTTAATTTTTGAAACTGGGGTCAAATTCCACTTTTGAAAACTCATATGGTTGAGATAATAATTTAATTAGATTCCTCTTTTCGATAGGATCAAAATCGACCTATAGATCACCCCAATCAGTTAAGCAGAAGTTAAGTTATGATTTTTGTTTTTTAATGGGTCGGCCTAACCATATGTTGATTCGATCAAAACCCCAAGAAGTACCTCAAAAAATTATAAATAGAAGCGACTTCAAGCTCATTTGTACACTTGCTCATGTGATCTATGATTTGTGTCCATTACTTTGTTTTGTCTATTTTTATTTCTTGGCTCGCACAGGTACGTCGGGAGGACCTCACACAAAGGGTCGGGATCACAGATGTGATCATGCATGAGATATAGGTGATCTGAAGTAGAGTCGCAGGAAATAAGAGATGAGGTAACGACACTATTGAGAAGAGACGCGGGATGGGTGTGTTATTCCTATGACCAAGGACCCTAGAGTCGCTATCTCAACTTGTTAAGGGCGCGACCTATCTTCTGAGGTCATATTGGGCTGATCTGAAGTAGAGTCGCAGGCACAAAGAGTCCTGGTATCGTCCAATAACCCTAGAGCGAGAAAAGTGTGTTAAGGTCGCGACCTTGAGAGTTACTGGTGTTATGACAAAATTGCACTTGATTGGCTGCTTATCAAACAACTCAGTGTATTTTATATATACACACACATTGTGTGTGAATCTTATAAATAAGTATAAGTCAAATACATAAAAGAAACAATTTAGTGCAAAAAATATCCAACCCTTGACTACATTGATGCTTTATATTTAAATAGACCTTCTTTACAATAAGGATGATCTACCTAGTGGCTAGACCATCGAATTCTCCTATGACACATCACATAAATAAAAAAACATGACTTCTAACAGAAAATTGATAGCTACACTTTAAAGAAGACATCTCCTAATAGGACTCTAACTCCTATTTATTACATAACTCTACCTTATCTTTGAAACAATTATATGATAGTTACAACATAAGTATCACATGCTCGAAAGACACATGAGAGTTCATCACCACTTCACATATTAAAAAAACCTCATAGATTTATGGAGCATAACCCTACTTTTTAGGAAAGCTTGACCCTTATCCTCAAATCTGCTTTGGTTGATAACTTGTATTGATATCACTTCCTTCGAGTCATAAGTATTTGATGATAAGCTCCCTTGACACGTTGGAGGATTCCAACTATCCAAAACTTCCATTAAGATGCTCCAAAACCTTTAACAATTGCTCGCTATCAAAACAAGACAGTTTCGTAGTGTGTTTTGGTAGCGTTGAAAAAGTGGCTTCTGCACCCAATAAATTCGCTCCTTTTTTGTTCCATGGTGTCAATCAAGTCATGAAACATCACCACCATCAATCTCCCTCCTTGAAAACTGCAAAAAGTGACTTTAGAGGAAAAAAGACTGCTACAGGTTTTTTCATAGCGTTTTCTAGGCTTTAAGCTTAGGAAACGCTACAAAACTTTGTAAAAGTGTAGAAATTTCACATTTCAAAACTGTCTTCACAAAATGACCTCCTGCTGCAAAATCTTAATTTCCTGCTTGTATTGAACCCTCTGAAGCATATTCAATCTCAACTTATGGCTCCTGTGGTGTTTCCTCCTCATTTATCATTAGTTGAGCTATGGGTTCCTCAACCACAGTCATCTTTAAAACTTTCTTTTCCAACTCTTCATAAATCAATTCCAATTATTCTTGAAGGTCTTTGACTTGGTATTTCAGTGTCCTATTCTTAGAATGTAAGTGCAGGTTTACCTTTTTAATGTGCTTTACCTCTCTTCTTAGTGGTTGAGTCCACTTTATCAGTTTTTCTGTGTTGTCCAAGGTCTTTGAGACACTTGTGACTTGATCCTCCCAAATCTTTCTCATTTGTTCAATCTTCACTCTTTCAGATCTATGATTATTTGCCTCTTTCCTCAAGACTTATATCTCTTCACTTGCATCTTTCAACCACTCCTTAAGGGCTTCAACTTCTATCTTTTCAGTGATTTTCTCTTTGCCCTTATTTTTTTTTATGACAAGATCTTCCTTTGTAGGTGAGGAGAGGTCTATGATGCTTGGTGGTGGCTGAGAAGTTTCACTGCCCTTCTGAATCTCTTTGTTGCTTTCCATGACCTTTATAACATGTCTTGTCATTGGTTTTCTAGCTTGAAACACGAATCCAACATCATCACCTAAGAATTCTAATTTCTTAGCTGTTTTTCCTTTCTTAAGCTTCCTTCCTCCCTCATCTATGTCTTCAGCTTGGACTATGGGAGTTTCTTCAATATCAATGGCATGCAAGATGTCCTCTAAGTTACCCTTAGCCATTTTTTGGCTCCTTGTAACCCTCTTTCTGCCATGTTTGCTCACTGTTGGCTTCTGTTTTGCAGGTGTAGCTTTGGGTGTATCAACCTTCTGCAAACAGCCTGTCTCCATGATCACTAGCTCAACTTTCTCTGCTACTATAGGTGATGAAATATCTCTAGGTTTGAGAACTCTTTTAGGAGTGACAACATATATTTCAAAACCAATGATGAATAGAAAGGATGTCCAATCTCTGCCTGATATTTTTAACTCCTCTAACTCCAACAACTTGATCAAACCATGATGAAAAAGAGAAGTTTCATTTCCTTCTTTTTTAACTTGGACCTTGTCTGACATTTTAGCTAGAATTCTGTATAAGTAAAAGGGCAAGTCAAGAGAACTATTACTCAAAAAATGCAGTAGAAGCCTAAGGTGGTAGGAATAGACGATGTGAAACCTCCCTTCATAGGTGAAATACTTCTGAATAATTAGCAACAGCTTTGAGAAGTTGTCTTTCATGTAGCTCCTTGGGATAGAATTTGTGAGATCAATTTCACCATGCTCTGGCTTGATAAATTATTTGCAGTCCTGCATGGTGAAATTGATGCCTTTAAACCATTTTTCCCCTCCCCCAGGGATTCATATTGCTGCTGCAATGGTTTCCGGTGTTACTGTGAGGTTTAAAATTCCCACCTTTGAAGCTGTCCCATTGAAACTGATAGCAAACTCCTTAGAAACCTGCAAATGGCACCCTTGCAATCTTTGGTAGAATTGTAAAGAACCTATTCTTCTGAATATCTCCAATGCAGTTGGGTCTTTATTTAACAAATTCATGTCCATTGGCTCATATCTAAGGCAGTTCCCACCTTTGTTAGTCTTCTTTCTTGCAGCCATGGTGATTTTATATCTTCTCAAGCTCGCTTGATTAGTGACACCTGCAACTTTTGAAAATTCCAGCAACCAGCTTGGCTCGGTGAAGCAGCTCTCTAGAAACTCAATAACATGCAACTATAAAATAGAGAATGAAAAAAAGACTCAATTGAGTAATTGTAGTGTCCCTTATTAGTGAGATAGCTTTGATGACACTTAGAGATGGTGATTTTGATAAAATGAAAGACTTATGTACATGCTTATATGCTATGACCTGGTTTGGGTCACTTGGTTGTTGTGTGCTTATGATAATATCTATGGTTGCGTGCACAAGGATTGATTTTGGTTAAGAGAATATTAGCGATGTTTTCTCTTTTGGTATCCTATTTTGGACATAGGTGTATGACGTGAATGGTGATTTAGAATTGAGACACAAATCCATGGACGATCATGGTTATGTGGAACATATGGTTAATTATGATTTATGGATGATACATGATTTGTATGATTATATGTGCATAATCTCGTACTAAGCATGATGTGGCAGGGGACTTGGTCATTGCCAACAGGGATACTCAAGTTATAAATGACTGCGGAAGTCATTTCTCCAAAACCAAAATGATTGTGGAAGTCATGCACAATATTTGGTAAAATTTGAATAAGTTAATTATGAAATTCATTTGATTGATTTGATCATTGAGATTGTGATGTGTGCAGGTCTTGGAAGAATACCTTACCAACGAACCATCAGATGGGTATAAGCTCACAATCAGTACCTTAAGGTGAAACACGGAGTTTCAAAGAAGAATAGATGAGAAGCCATGGAAATTAGGGTGCGGAGTCCTAAATCCATGAAATATAAAGACGTGGAGTCTTGGATATATGATAAAAGGATTAGGACGCGGAGTCTTAAATCCATGAAATATAAAGACGCGGAGTCTTGAATCTATAATGAAATGTTTGGGGCGTGGAGTCCTGAATATTTAAAAAAAAAAAAGATCAAGGTGTGGAATCTTGGATCTTTAGAGTAGATCAGGGCGTGGAGTCCTCAATCTACTAAGGCACAAAGATGCATACAATAGGGGTGCGGAATCCCTATTATCCAGAAGAAAAATACCACTCATGGGCAACTCGTAGATGAATTTCCTTAATAATCTAATTCCTAACAATTTTGGAGTGACTTTCTAAAAATAGAAAGTCATGTCTACCATTTCAAGTATGACTTTCCAAAAATAGTAAATCACCTCCAATCATGGGTAAACAAGTATACTTGAAGGAAAATCACTTAAATTATGATTAATCAATTGTAATAGTTCAGTCTCGACTTAATCCTCAATATTATTAATATTATTAATATTATTATTATCTTTTATGAGACTATGATATTATTATTAAAAGGAAATTATATCTCCTCAATCACTTCACACCTCTCTCGTTCATGACTCTCATGGCTCTATGAAACTCTCTCTATTTTAAATATTACATTACACTGTCTTTTATGCACTCATCAAGGAATGGCATATTCCTCTTACACTCATTAAATATATGTCATAAAATATTCTTACACTCATTAAATATGTGTCATAAAATATTCCTCTTACACTCACTTTAATGCATATGTTACACTCCCTTAAATAAGGCATGCATACCTCTCCTTAATGGCATAAGTTACACTCCTCTAAAAGGAATACAATGCATGCATATTACTCCTTTATGACAAGAGATTGTTGCTCCTCCTATATATGAGTCTCATGTATTCTCATTTAGGAGGAGGAGGGGGGTAATGCCAAGAGTGTAAGAGACTTGAGGAATATTGTGAGAGGGAGAGATATGGAGAGTATCCAATTACTTCCAAAACAAATCTGAATTTCTTACTAATCTACTAAGTATCTATTGAGGTTGAACATGAGTGGTATTTAGAGGAAGTGAAAACTATTTTCCTTAGTTTTCCTTGCATCTCTCTCTCTCTCTACTGCTGTATTTTGGTACTATTTGTGAGCTTTTACAGCTCGGGGGTTCCAGGGGGAGGAGTTATCCCTGGATATGGTTGGGTGGAAAATCGGATGGTTCAAATGAGTTGGTTAAGGGATCGAAGGTGGATCATATTCTCAACGATTGGAGCTGAATATCTCTTCAGGTATAATTTCCATTGTCCTAAAATTATAGTATAGATTTAGCATAAAATAAAAGGTAGACATTTAAATTGTTGTAAGCATCTAATTTTTGTTTAGGCTTATGTTATCTAAAATATTATTGATTAGTTAAAAATGAAGACTAGATCAATCTATATGTATGGATGTTTAGATCTCAATATTGGAGTTATTATTGGTATAGTTTATGGTACTAATCTTGGTATTTTAGCATTTGAGAAAGGAAAGCCAAATATTGTTGAAGGTAATTTCAATAAATAAATTTCAAAGGACTTGGGTAAGTATTTCACGATTTATGGTTTTGTTTCAAGTAATTAATAGATGCATGTTTTATAAATGGTTTTAGGATAGTTTGCAAAGTGTTTGACAAAATCTGTGAATGAGTAATGTTATAAATTTATTTATGCACGAATAAGTGCTAACTTGCAGAAGTAAGAAAATGGACATGTACCCAAAATATGCTTGGGGGAATTACAGAATCAACCCTTAAAAGAAAATGCAAAAATAATGGCAACTAAAGTATAGTTTGGAAGATCAAATGCTTGAGGTAAGTTGGAGATAAATTTTAGTTATGGCTTATGTTTCATATTATTCAATGTTTTGTTATTCAAGTTGTTGTAATAGTACTATCAGAATTTTGATAGAAAGCCTTAATGGCTGTAGCATTCATGGCTTCCATGTGTTTGTTAAATTGTAGCAATTGGTGCAAAAAGCTTGTCACTCATGTCAAATGAATTAGCTTGTGGGTGGTAAAATATTTCTCTATAATAATTATGGTAGGTAAGGTGGGACCTTACAGTAATGTTTTATGGTTTCGATGAAAACTCATGCCCTAATTATGACTCATGCATGCTAAAAACTATAATGATGACCTCAAGCATGACCTTGTACCTTTGAAATAACCCTAACTGACTCGAATGACATTCACCCTATCTCCTCTAATCATGAACTGACAATTTTCACCAGATTTGACAAGACAGACATAAAAAATATTTTTCGTAGTGTAGCTAGTTCATTTTCTGACAGTTTCGCTATGAAACTATTAGACAGTTCCGTAGCGAAAACTGTTATTTTACAGTGTAAAACGATACGAAAAGAGGAAAAACTGGTTAAAGTGTCCTTTTCAGATTTAAATTCTTGGGAGATTGAATCTAACACCTAATGATGACCGATGGGACATGATGTGACCTATATGAAGGTGGGTTTGAACCTTAGGATAGGTTTAAAGATGAAATATTTAAGGTTTCTTATACCAACTTGTGACAAATGAACTCTATGACCATGTGAAATAATGTTTCATTTTTTCTGAGTGATAACAGTGGCTCCACTTGGGATGGTGTGCCCCTATGGTACACCAAAGAACATGTAGTTCCAGTGCTATCCATCTTCTTGGAAATAAAAACTCTGGAATTTTTCAAACTTCCTTCAAACTCTAATGGCCTTCACTTCGGGCTCAAGCTTCATGACCAACTTGTCTTTATTAGCAAAAAAACATATTAAAATTGAATATATACAATGGAATGAAAGATCAGTAGAACTGAAGAGGAATAGTGCTTCAAAAACTTGCCATTGACAGACCCTCCAACACAACATTGTCCATCAATCTCCTGCAACATGTAAGTGTTGTTTCCATGGAATGCAGTTACTATGAATGGACCTTTCCAAATATTCTCAAACTTAACATGTTTCCCCTTTTCTTCAATTTTTGCCTCCCACTTCAATACCACATATTGAATCTGAAATTTTTCCTCTTTGACCTTCCTGTCAATTGTCTTCTTAATTCTGTTTTGAGATTGTTGATTGCTCTTATAGACTTCCTCCCTTTTTTCCTGTAGGGCTATTAAATGGTTTATTCTCCTTTGAATTGCATTTGTCTCCTCTTCTAATCCTTGCAACAGTTTCATTACAGGTATTCCCAAGGATGTAGGAAAAATGGCTTCAACCCCATACACCAACTCATAAGGTGAAGTACCAATTGACCTTTTTGTACACACTTTATCAACTTGATAAATGATGATGCCCAAGTGTAATGTGATATTGATGACAAAAACTGACCAGCCTCTTGGATTTGAATGCCTGTGCATTGTTAGTGATAATCTTCATAGGACAACCAAACCTAGACAATATGTTATTTTCTAAGAATGAAATGATGACTGAATCATTTGATTGCCTAGTTGGGATTGCTTCAATCCACTTGGTGAAATAATCAGTTGCTGTCAGGATCCAAAGATGCTGAACTAAAGATGATGGATGAAGCTCACCAATAAAATCTAGCCCCCATTGCTGGAATGGCACCTCAACATAGATAGGCATCAAGGGTAAAGGAACATGCTTTTTCTTACCATAAAAAATCTGGCATTCATGGTAGGCAGTTATCTTCTTGTATACATCTTTGAACATAGTAGGCCAGTAGTACCCTTCTCTGAGAATCTTGTTTGTTGTGGCCTTCCAATAGTGATGACCTCCACAATCTCCTTTATGAAACTCCTCAATCACTTTTTCAGCTTCCTCTTCTAGCAAACAATTCAAAAGAATACCACTAGTGTCTTTCCAATACATATTTTTATCTATGATGCAATACCTCAGAGATTTCAGCTTCACAAACCTTGCTTTAGATTTTATCAATTCAGTAGGAGCTCTATGATGATGTAAGGAAAAAACAATGTCTTTATACCACTAAGACAAAATGGACTTCTCTTCAATGGGAATCAAATCTTCATCTTCATCTGATAATTCTGAAATTTCTGCAATGAAATTCATATCAAGACAGTCAAAATTGGACTAAGCCATCAGCTTTACTAGCCATTGACCTTTCACCAATTTTGTAGGTCTAATCTCTATATCATATTCCAACAAGTTTTCTATCCACTTCCCTCTCTTACCATCAGGATCAGCGTGAGTTAAGATGTCCTTCACAACAACATTAGGAACAAATTCTATAACATGAGAATGCATAATATAAATTCTGAAATCTTTGATGTATTTGACCCAAAGCATATGCCTGTTTCTCTAAGATGTTGTACTTCAGCTCTGAATTAGCAAGGGTCCTGCTAAAAAATGAAATGGGTTGTTCAGTACCTTGCTGTCCTTTCTGTAGCTAAACTCCAACAATTGTATTTTCTGATGCAAATGTAAAAACTAGAATTTCCTTTGAAAAATCTGGGTTAATCAACACTGGTGCTTGAGTGAGTGCCTTCTTGATTTCCTCAAATGAGTTCTTTTCTTCAACTATCCATTTAATGTCAGCTACTTTCTTCAGCATCTTGGTTATGTCTTTGAAAATCTCAGCAAAGTTTGGAACAAACCTTCTCACAAATTTTACTCTTCCAAGTAAAGACTGAATTTCCTTCTTGCTTCTAGCAGATCCACTTTTTGAATGGCATTGACCCTATTTGGATCAATATTTATCCCATCTTTAGATATAATGTACCCAAGTAACTTTCCACAAGTTAAATAAAAAATACTCTTAGTGGGATTAAGAGAAATACCAAACCTTCTACACTTCAACAAAACCTTCTCCAAATGCTTCAAGTGGTCTTTCTCTCTTCTTGAGAATACTATTATATCATCTAGATAGACAACCACCAACTTATCCTTCTCCTCAGCAAAGGCGATGTCCATTGATCTTTCAAAGGTCAATCCTACATTCATTAGACCAAAGGGCATCTTGGCATACATGACTGTCCCCCATGGTGTGTTAAAGGTAGTTTTCTCATGATCTTCTGGGTTCACTAGTATCTGATTGTATCCTGAAAAAACATCCAGCATAGACATCTTTTGGGAACCAACAATGTTCTGCAGAATTTGGTCCATATTTGGGAGAGGGTAATGTCGAGGCATAAAAGGTATCTTTTGAACACCTATTTATCTCACATTAATTATCAATCCGGGAGCGACTTTTTATTTCAAGAGTGTACTCAGTCTGAGACAACAATTTATCCAAGAGTAATGCCTTGCAATATGTAGTACAGTGTTCAAAATACAAGAGTAAATGGATGCTTGAAAAATAAATCTAACTACAACAGCATAAACTCAAATGCTCTAAAACTTTATTTAAACCAATCTACAAAACATCGATCAGGGATGCAGTAGCAATAACTCTTTCCCTTAGAAATCGATGCAAGATAACCAATTCTGGGGACTTGGGAGCAATAACCTCTGTCCTCTACAGTTGGTGATCTTAAAACAATTGAAATGAAAGCAAACTCAATCTTCGTGCTGATGAATGTAACTGTAAAGACTTAAAAAGGAATGGCAACTTGTAACTCCTACGCATACACATCAACTGTAACCAAACTGCTAAAGCTATGAATCAGAAATAAGCAGTAACTAGAAATGGAACAACATGATGATTTGAAAAACAATTGCGAAATTCACTAATCTCAATACTTTAATCTATTGCCGGCCAATACTGCAAATCAATTAATCACAAAGAATAATAACTTAGAGTCAAATACAGAACAACAAGGCTTTCGTAATGATAATAGAATAAATGAACAACAAAGTAGATAGAAATGTAATTCGTTAATGGATCTGTATTCAAAGAAATCAATTAAATCTGTAATCAAAATAAGCAGTAAACACACTTCACACAACAGAAAATAAAGAAATAGAAATACAAACAACAGCTTGCTCCACCAGGGCCGGGCCCTCAACCGCCGGTGAAAGCGCCGCTGGGCTACTACAGAGCTTGAGAAATGGAACGAGAACACCTATTTGTATTAATAAAACATGAATAGCTTTTACATTAGTTTCTCTTTGCTCACAAGAGTCAAGGAATTATAGTATTACAAAGAGAATTCAATAATCATCCCTTGTTTTCCATCCTCTTTCAATACACAATACATGCTCTCCTTTTATAATCAGAAGGAGGAGAAATTAAATAGCAAATATAATATCCCATAACAATATTGGATTGCTCCCAACAACTTGATCAACCAGAAAATACATTTCCAACAATCTTTCAACAAGAGCAAGGCGAATTTGGCTTTGCAGCTGAGATTTGGAGGACGATCGCAACAACAAATCTAAGAAAATCGTTCTCAAAGAACCCTGCGTATCTCTCAATACAGGCCGAATTTGGTCAAACCATTCTTTAATGAAGTTAATTGGGCCCGTTCTGGACAAAACCCATGTTCTGGATTTTCCAGATTCTTCTTCATTTTCCCAGAATCTCAACCGAAAAACTGTCACTTCTTATTCCAGCGAATTTCTGAGTTGGAATATTTGATGATGATTTGGAGATCAAATCTTCAATCTGGTAAATATCTTGGAGGCTAAAATGGTGAGTGATATTACAAAATATATTAATAAACCATAATTGATAAAATTATGCATAATAATCATCAATTTATTAAAAATAAAGGAGAAGAAATAATATTCATCCATAAGAGCATAAATCATTATAAAATGGATTTATATAATAAATTATAATAAATGATATGATAAAGAAGAGTAAAAATGGATGAAATAAGTGTTAAAAATTGGTCGTATTCACGACCCAACAGGTAGTTTTTCTTCAGAGAGGCTTTGTTCAAGTTTTTGAAGTCAATGCAGATTTTGATTTCAATACTCTTTTTCCTAACTGGTACAAAGTTTGCAAGACATTTTGAGAATATGATTGGAACAATAATTTTGGCATCAAAGAGCTTCTTAATTTCCTTCTCAATCAGAGGCATGAGAAGTGGATTAATCCTCCTTAGCTTCTGTTTGAAAGTCTTTTCATTTTATTTAATGGGAATGGTATGCTGAATAATAGTAGGATCATATTTCTTCAAATCATCATAACTCCATGCAAAAAAATCTATGAACCTTTTCATCATCTCAATATATTTATGTTTCATATCTGCAGAAAGAAACTTAGAAATTTTGATCATTTTTGGCATTGATACTGTACCAAGGTTACAACTCTCTACCTCTTCATTATTAGCTTGTATCCTACGATACTTGAACACATCATTTTGGTCAAAAATATTTTCAAGTGCGATGAGACCTTTGGGTATAGAATTATTCTTCAGCTGCAACACTTCAGAATTACCCTTAGTTTCAACAAGCATGTTTTGCTGATCTACTTGTGTGCTTTCAAACTCCTCTTTCAATTCTATAAAGTTTTTGACTTGATGATCATTCTCAAAAACTTGCTAATGAATTATGTTGTCAGGGATAGAAGGCCTATGATGAACTTAAACCTCATATCTTTCAGTGGAATGTGCAGAAATAATAAACAGACTTGCAGAAACAGCTAGGGAGTTGGCTACTGAGTTTTGATCCCTAGTCTTCACAATAAATGAATATTCTTGAAAATTCTCTAACATCTCCATGATCAAATTTCTGTATTCTCTCATTCTCACATCCTTGGTTTGATATACACTCTCAACTTGTTTAATAACTAATTCAAAATCTCCACAAACATAAATATTTTGGGCACCCAATATTTTCAAAATTTATAAACCCAAAAATAGAGATTCATACTCAGCCATATTATTTGTGCAATCAAAGTTCAGTTTGAAAGAAAATAACCTACTTTCATCCTCTGGAGTTGTGATCCAAATTCCTGCTCCAGCCCCCTCTCTTCCTGCTGATCCATCAAAGTGTAACAACCACCAAACTTCTACCTTTTATTCACTGTGTTGTTGATTTTCAACCTCCTGAATTTATGCTTTATTCTCATCTTCTGCTTCATCAGTTAGCTCATTGAAAAGTATAGCATATCCTAATTCAATCTCAACAACATAAATTGGGAAATTATGAGGTTTGTCCTTATTACTTACCATATAAGCCATCCTTGTTTCTCTGTATAGTCTTCTTTTCTCACCAAAAATAGGGAATGGTGGCATAAGTTAGGTCCATATGCATGGTTCCTTTGATCTTTGCTGCCCATGATCTAGATAATAGCATGCCAAACTTAGGTGGAATGTATGATACCACAATGTCCATTACCACTATCTTGGCAGAGACTTGTGTAAGACCAACAACAACATCTTTTATCAAACCAATGCACTGAACTCTTTTTGAATCAAAAGAAAAAAAATCCTTATATGGCCTAGTAATTTCCAATCCCATCCTTTCCACAATTACTTTAGGCATGAGGTTATGAGAGGCCCCTGAATCCAATATGGCATTGTGTAATGTCATGTCATGAATACTAAGGCTAACATAGAAAGGATGCACCTCTTCATTCTACTCATCTTCCAATATTGATCCCAAGTAGATGGTTGGATGGTATTCTTGTACAAAAAGGATGCTAGCAGCCCCTGGTTGGGAATTCAACATTTTTACAATTTTACTTCTATATTCATTCACCTTAAGAATTTCTCCAAAAGGGATTGGGATCTTGATTTTGGAAATCTCATTTTCCAAACTGAAAACAAAAGTAATTTTCTCAATCTCTTTGACAGGAGGAGGAGGTGGTGGATATTTTCTAACCTCAGCAGCTTTAGGGGCATCTTTATTAGGCTGTGTTTTATTTGCAGTAATTTGAACATTTATGTTTCTAAGGTTGTATTGTTTCTGCATCTCAAAGATTGCATGTTGGAAACCTTTAAGGTAATTAGATGGTTCCTCACCCTTGTTTACATCATGACCAGACTCATCATGTTCTTCCTTAGTCAAAAAAATTCCTGACATATTTTCATCTAGGCAATGAATAGAGTCTTCTGGTATTTTAGGCTGATCTTCTTCATCAACTAAATTTTGCTGAAAAGGTGGCCTTACTTGAGGGCTAGGATGATTTCTGTTTTCCCTTGGTCTCTGTTGGTTTTGAGATCTTATGAACTGAGGATTTCTAAATTGTGGTTCATGTTGTACAGGAGAAGAAGAAGTGTTTCGAAGGGAAAGCCTATCCATAAGTTTTTCCATTTTTTTCATCATGGAGTCAAATTTGTCATTTGAGGTGGAAGGATTATCTTCTTCTTTCAATTTTGTCTTTCCCATCTTGGAATTTTTAGCTGCTATCATATTGACCTCCACCTTCACAACATAATTTTTCATTTCAGCTAGTGAAGGGGATTCTCTTTCTCTTAGCAGGATAGAAAATTCATAATCAAAGGCCTCAACATATCTCAATTGAGCTACTGATAGTGGGGGCTTAAGATGGGCAGGGATGGAGTCATAAACTTTATTAAATATCTTGGAGAAATTTTGGATAGTTTCATCAACAACTCTTTTCAAACTATTGTACTCAGTGAGGGCTTGCACAAGGTTGGTTCTATTTCCCCACTTTCTCAAGAAGCTATCTTCAAATTCATTCCAATTATGCAGGATTCCTGGAGCAAGGGCTTTGAACCAATTTTTGTCCTCACCAGTGAAACTCTGAGCAAAAAGCCTCATTTTGACATCCTCATGGTCAACCGCCTCCCTATCTATGAAGTCATTAAATTGGTCTACATGCTCTTTAGTTGTAATCTCTTCATAACTTCCCCAAGTTTTGATTCCAGTAGAATATTTTCTAGGAAGGGCATTAAGGACAATTGGGAGAAAAAGAGGGGCATACCTAGTAGGTGCAGCAGTAGGTGGAGGTGGAACATTTCTAGCCATGATGACAGGAACTGTGGTAGTTTTAGGGACAACAAAAATAGAGGAAGAGGAACTGTTAGGAGGTGGAGTGATTGGTGTTTGTGGTCCAATTACAAATGTACTCCAGTCAGGTAAAGGAAAACCAGATTTACTTCTCAGCAATATTTCAAACAGGTCTAGTCCTTCAACCTATCCAAAGATTCCCTCTCTAACAATAACTCTGATGTGACTGCTTCCCAAAATTATTCTTTATCTTTTTGGGTCACTAAGGCTGAGGTATCAGTACGTCTTCTTTGTAGGTCCAAAACAATCTTAGTCAATTATTTTTAATTTTTAGACCTAAAAAAGACTTCCTGAATTTTATCATCAAATTTTTTATCTTCGGGACTTCTTAAAACTTCATAGGACAAGGATTTTGTATGTAATGGAGTACCTGATTGTGCAGAACTACCTTGAATTCCTCTGGAAATTGTGTTTGGATTATTCACAATTGTAGGTGGATTTGGGTCTGGATTACTCCTCGTATATTTACTTTTCGAAGCCACCTTTGAACATGAGAATTTTTAATGGAATCACCAAGGTATTTGCAACCTTGAACAGATTCTGAGCTCATGCTACCTTCAGGAGTTCAGCTTCAAAATTTCGGGAAAGTATATCTTCAGACTCCTGGAAGACGCACCAAAATGTTATCACAAAATTGTACTTGATTGGCTTCTTATCAAACAACTCAGCGTAAATGTTTCAAACCAGCTTTTGACTGAAGCTTAGCCTCTTCAATCTCAGAGGGCTCTCTCAAGGGGGTTTTATGATATTGAATAATGATGGTACTACATGGCTAACTCTATTGGAAATGTAACTTGTTTTTTATGTTTGCAGGTTGAAAAGAATGCAGTATTTCTACCATTGGGCTTAAGGAGTCAACAATTAGTAGTTTCAGTGGCAAGGTTTCTTGACATGGAAGCTGAGGCATATAGGGGTCTTTAACAGAGGCAAATCACACACAGAACATAGGGCAACACAATCATTTCATCACTAAAGGAATTCAGAGCATAAATTATGAATTCTGAGTAATAGAGATGAAATCTACTGCAAGTGGTAAAAACATAAAGATATAGATCAATAAGACATTAAAACCCCATGAGAATCTCAGGTTTGTCAAGAAGAAAGTCACTCTGTATTACTGATATAAGTCAACTACATAAAAGAAACAATTTAGTGCAAAAAATCTCCAACCCTTGACTACTTTGATTCTTTTTCTTTAAATAGACCTTCTTTATAATAAGGATGATCTTCCTGGTGGCTAGACCATCTTATTCTCCTATGACACATCACATAACTGAAAAACATGACTTCTAACAGAAAATTGATAGCTACACCTTAAAGAAGACATCTCCTAATAGGACTCTAACTCCTATTTATTACATAACTCTACCTTATATTTGAAACAATTATATGATGGTTACAACATAAATATCACATGATCGAAAGACACATGACATTTCATCACCACTTTACATATTAAAATATCCTCCTAGATCTATGGAGCATAACCCTACTTTTTAGGAAAGCTTGACCCTTATCCTCAAATCTGCTTTCGCCGATGACCTGTCTTGATAACACTTCCTTGGAGTCATAATTATTTGATGATAAGCTCCATTAACATGTTGGAGGAGTCCAGTTGTCCAAAACTTCCATTAAGATGCTCCAAAACCTTTAACAATTTCTCGCTACGAAAGAAACACAGTTTCGTAGTGAGTTTTGGTAGCATTGAAAAAGTGGCTTCTGCACCCAATAAATTCGCTCCTTTGCTGTTCCATGGTGTCAATTAAGTAATGATACATCACCACCATCAATATCCCTCCTTGAAAAGTACAAAAAGTGACTTTAGAGGCAAAAAGGCTGCTACTGGTTTTTTCGTAGCATTTTCCTGGCTTTAAGCCTAGGAAACACTATGAAACTGTGTAATAGTGTAGAAATTTCACATTTCAAAAATTTCTTCACAAAATGACCTCCTGCTGCAAAATCTTTATTGCCTACATGTAATGAACCCTCTGAAGCATATTCAATCTCAACTTATTTCTCCTGTGGTGTTTCCTCCTCATTTATCATCAGTTGAGCTATGGGCTCCTCAATCACAGTCATCTTTAAACCTTTCTTTTCCAACTCTTCATGAATCAATTCCAATTGTTCTTGAAGGTATTTGACTTGGTCTTTTAGTGTCCTATTCTTATACTGTAAGTGTAGGTTTTCCTTTTTAATGTGCTTTACCTCTCTTCTTAGTGGCCTAGTCCACTTTATTAGTTTTTCTGTGTTTTCCAAGGTCTTTGAGACACTTGTGACTTGATCCTCCCAAATCTTTCTCATTTGTTCAAACTGAACTCTTTCAGCTCTATGCTTCTTTTCCTCTTTCCTTAAGACCGATATTTCTTCACTTGCATCTTTCAATTTCTCCTTAAGGGCTTCAAATTCTATATTTTTAGTGATTTTCTCTTTTCCCTTCTTTTGTTTGATGACAAGATCTTCCTTTGCATGTGAGGAGAGGAATATGATGCTTGGTGGTGACTGAGCAGTTTCATTGGCCTTATGAATCTCTTTCCTGCTTTCCATGACCTTTCTAGCATGTCTTGTAATTGGTTTTATAGCTTGAAACATGAATCCAATATCATCACCTACAAATTCTAATTTCTTAGTTGTCTTGCCTTTCTTAAGTTTCCTTCCTCCCTCATCGATATATTCAGCTTGGACTATGGGAGTTTCTTCAATATCAATGGCATGCAAGATGTCCTCTAAGTTACCCCTAGCCACTGTTTGGCTCCTTGTAACCCTCTTGCTAGCATGTTTTCTCATTGTTGGCTTCTGTTTTGCAGGTGTAGCATTGGGTGTATTAACCTTCTGCAAAGGCTCTATCTCCATGATCACTGGCTCAACTTTCTCTGCTACTACAGGTGATGAAACATCTCTAGGTTTGGGAACTCTTTTAGGAGTGAAAACATCTATTTCAAAACCACTGATGAATAGAAATGATGTCCAATATATGCCTAATATTTTTAACTCCTATAACACCAACAACTTGATCAAAACATGATGAAAAAGAGAAGTTTCATTTCCTTATTTTTTAACTTGGACCTTATCTGACATTCTAGCTAGACTTCTGTATAAGTAAAAGGGCAAGTCAAGAGACCTCCTACCCACAAAATGCAGTAGAAGCCTAAGGTGGTAGGAATAGACCATGTGAAACCTCCCTTCACAGGTGAAATACTTCTGAAGTAATTAGCACCAGCTTTGAGAAGTTTTCTTTCATGTAGCTCCTTGGGATAACATTTATGAGATCAATTTCACTATGCTTCGGCTTGCTAAATTCTTTATAGTCCTGCATGGTGAACTTGATGCCTTTAAACCATTTTTCCACTCCCCTAGGGATTCCTGTTGCTGCTGCAATGGTTTCTAGTGTTACTGTGAGGTTTAACATTCCCACCTTTGAATCTTTACCATTGAAACTAATAGAAAAATCCTTAGAAACCTGCAAATGGCACCCTTGCAATCTTTGGTAGAACTGTAAACAACCCGTTCTTCTGAATATATCCAAGGAAGTTGGGTCTTCATTTAACAAATTCATGTCCATTGGCTTATATCTAAGGCAATGACCACCTTTTTTAGCCTTCTTTCTTGTAGCCATGGTGATTTTATATCTTCTCAGGCTCGCTTGATTAGTGAAACCTAGAACTTTTGAAAATGCTAGCAACCAGCTTGGCTCGGTGAAGCAGCTCTCCAACAACTCAATAACATGCAAGGATAAAACAGAGAATGAAAAAAAGACTCAATTGGGTAATGTTTTATGGTTTCAATGACAACTCATGCCCTAATCATGACTCATGCATGCTAAAAAGGGTAATGATGACTTCAGGCATGACCTTGTACCTTTGAAATAACCCTAACTGACTCGAATTACATTCACCCTATATCCTCTAATCATGAACTAACACTTTTTACTAGATTTGATAAGACAAATAGGAAAACTATTTTTCGTAGCATAGCTAGTTCATTTTCTAACAGTTTTGCTATGAAACTATTAGGCAGTTTCGTAGCGAAAACTGCTATTTTACAATGTAAAATGCTACAAAAAGAGGAAAAAATGGCTAAAGTGTCCTCTTTAGATTTAAACTCTTGGGAGATGGAATCTGAAACCTAATGATGACTGATGGGACATGATGTGACCTATATGAAGGTGGGTTTGAACCTTAGGATAAGTTTAAAGATGAAAAATTTAAATTTTCCTATACCAACTTGTGACAAATGAACACTATGACCATGTCAAATAATGTTTAAATTTTTCTGAGTGATAACAACTGGGAAGATCCAATTTGGTTCACCTTCAGTTGATTAGGCAATGCCTCCATACATCAGTCGTTCAGTCACAGTTGCATAAGAACAGTCATTTATAGTCTCCTAGATTCAGATCTAGGACTTCACAGTTGAAATCATTTGGTGATCTATCAGATCCGTGTTTTGGTATTAGAGATCTGTTGATCTTTTGATCAAATATATTTGTTTCCGCTGCAAGATGTATCTATATTCCTCATTCAGTATCAACCATATTCAACAGTTTGCTACAACCAGTGTCAATGCATTTCAGTTCTCATATTCAGGCTCCTTCATGGAGAAGTATGGTTATGGTTTTATTGCGTGTATGCTAGTTGTTTTCTACATCGTAAAGATATGTATCTATGGATCATTGTACTCTTATTACTGAACCATTTAATGAATATCTAATAAGAATAATTTTGCAAGGGTTTTCCATGTAGTGGGTTTTGCCACAGTCTCAGACCAATCCTAGTGTCTCTATGTGTTCATGCTTTTCTTCCTTTGATCTTTTACTTTCTGCTGCTCAGATGATGATGATGGTATTTTTCTTTCTGCATAGTTTCATATTTTGATGGTTAAAAACATAGATCTTTACAATGGTATAATTACTTGGGGTGAACTTAACATGTTATTGAAGAAATGTAACTATCAAAGTAAATAATAATGCTGCTTTATCAAAAACAATTTCATGGTATCAGAGCTGGTTGAAGAAAAGCCAATGAGATCACCCCAAGGAGACACTTTTATGGAAGCAAGTAGAGGATGGTAGAGACCTAAAATAAATATAGGGTATGAAGAAAAACTTAGGTAGTTAGTGGATAAGGGTTTGAGAAAAACCCTAGTTTATGGTAAAGTCTTGAGATTTGGTGTATGAAAAACTCGCATGGCATTTGTGAAGATGCTCAAATGTTTGGGATGGATTTGACAGATGACATGGTTATTGATAAAGTTACTGATTGAAGGAAACATTGTTTTATGGCCTATGGATGGCTCTTGAAGGTTGGTTCGAGAGGGAGAGGATCATCTCTCATTGAAGATAAGTTTTCTTTGACTTATGACCCTTACTATTGTTTACTATTATGGATCTAATTTCTATGATTATTGTTTATAGTCGTTAATTCCTGCATGTATATTTGAACACCTAGATATATCTAACCTCCATGAGATGTGATGAGTGGATCCCTCTTGAGGATACTTGGAAATGTAGGAAAGATGGCTATATCTAGAAAAAGTAAAGATGGATAGATCTGGAAAAGGTAAAGAGGTGATTGAGCACTACAAGTTGCCTATGTGAAGGTGCATAGGTAATATCACAAGGCATGCATGGTATATTATTTTTATTATGATTCAAATACAACATTGGATGGCTAGGTAATCCCTACGGTATATTGAGAATGCCTTCTTCTCAGATGGCTCATGCATGCATATGAGAGTGATTGGGATTTATGTTTCCTATGATGAAATGGTGCACCTAGAATTGAATGTTTTGATCATGATGATCTGCTTGATTATGTAAGACTACTTGATGTGATTACTGATCTTGGATATAGTGGCACAACTTGATGTTTTTCTAACATCTATTTTTTTTGAGATCCTGATTCTGACTCTAGTGGATGGTATTCTTGACTCTTGATATGCATAAGATTTGTTGGATCTCTTATAGAAGGTTACCTCATTTATATGGTATTGAGAATGCTTGTGATAAACATGATGAAAGCTGATGGAAAAAGAGTGATTGCACTTTATTATGTTAAATAATATAGCTTGATCCTATTGATTATGATATGCATGATATTTGTAACTGTAATGATAGAGGCTGATCTAGATCTTGGGGGGAGGCCCCCAAGGTCTAAAAATTTGAAATAGAGCTGGAAAGATCTTTAAAATTAGAATGCCAGAAAAATGAGAGAACACACAATAAGTAAAACCATAAAGATTTTTTTTTATATTAAAATAGAGAATAACTGTAGAAGCTACATTGTGATGGACCATCTGTCCTTTTACAAAATGTGACTTCTTACTTATAGCATTTTTTTGTTACAATACCACAGGTAAATTCCATGGGTGGGTAAATACCATGGGTGGATCTCACTTACAATACCATGGGTAAATATCATGGGTGAATGAATACCATGGGTGGATGCCACTTACAATACCATGGGTGGATAAAATACCATGAGTGGATGAATACCATGGGTTGATGCCATTTACAATACCATGGGTGGATGAATACCATGGGTGGATGCCATTTTCCATTCAGATCATTCCTCCCTCCTTAAGAAGCAATGGTCGCCATTGCATGAATTTCCCTCCTGAGAAGCATTTGTTGAATATGAAGAGCCACTAAAGAGAAGGGTTTTGTGTGGTTAACCCATAACCGCGATGAACGAATATCTGAGGATAGAGATACCCTGTAATGCTTGCGACCACCTATGATATTGACAGTGTATGGCCTAGCAAATGGACTTTGATGAAGTGTGGGTTTGTGGATGACCCATAAAAATGAAAAATGAAAATCCGAGGATAGAGATCCCTTGTAATTCTCATGACCAACTGTGATGCTAACAATGTGTGGCCTAGAAATTGGAATTTGATGAAGTGTGGGTTTGTGGATGACCCAGAACCATGAAAAATGAAGATATGAGGATAGAGATACCCTATAATGCTTGTGACCAACTGTGATACTAACAATGTGCGACATAGCAAATGGACTTTGATGAGAAGGATTTTGTGTGGTTGACCCATAACCATGATCATTATTATTGATGAAGTAGCAGGTGCCTACAGAGCCTGGGGTTGGAGGGTACATCTCCAAATAACCCAAGATGAACGCTGCTATGTTAAAACTGGTGAATGTGAAATAGGTGCCTACTAAAGTGGGGTAGGAGGGAACGTCTCCAAAGGGAACTCACTCTAAATGTTACTCCAGATTTAAAATGGGTATAATTCGGTCAATATAACTCATAATATTTATTATAACCTAGTTTTGGAAATATAATGATCATTCTACATTTTCCCATGCATTTTAAATCACTATCTGGAGACCTTAGAATCCGATTTGCGCTAGAACTGTCCCGCTGTCACAAAATTTCTGAAAAAATGGCTGATTGAAATTAGCGGTAACTCCCTGTTCGGACTCCAGTTCGACTGTTTTTGTTTTTGAAATCGGGTGATTTTTCAATGGAAGCTCATATCTATAACCATTTCTCTGAAATTGCGTACTAAAAACTGCAAAAATGACAGGAGAGCCTCCATCCACGAATTGTCGTTAGAAAAATTTCTGCAACATTGTTGATTTTGAATCAGCGATATCTCCCTCATTCAAAATTCGATTCGACTGATTTTGTTTTTGAAATTGGCTAATTTTTTGCAAAGAATCCAGATCAACTATTTTTTTTCTAAAAATTGTGGACAAATAGTTTAATATCTGCTCTACAAACTCGTCGCCCAAAAAATTCCTGCAAAAAAATGAAAAAGAAAACCAATAATTCTTCTCACTTTGTCCAAGAAAGTGTTTCGTGGAGGTCATGAAACTTGCATGGAGTTTGCTCAATATGACTGCAAAATTTTGAAGCTTAAATTTTCTTCAAACCCTTATTCCCATGGATTCATAACCTGAATCTGATACCACTGATCCAGATCATGGGGGGAGGCCCCCAAGATCTGAAAAATTGAAATAGATTTGGAAAGATCTGCAAAATTAGAATGCCAGACAAAAGAGAGAACACACAATAAATAAAACCACAAAGAATTTTTTTTATTAAAACAGAGAATAATTGTAGAAGCTACACTCTAGTGGACCATCTATCCTTTTACAAAATGTGACTTGTTACTTATAGCCTTTTTTTGTTACAACACCACAGGTAAATTCCATGGGTGGGTAAATACCATGGGTGGATCTCACTTACAATACCATGGGTGGATGCGACTTACAATACCATGGGTAAATTCCATGGGTGGATAAATACTTTGGGTGGATTAATACCATGGGTCGATGCCATTTACAATACCATGGGTAAATTCCATGGGTGGATGAATACCATGGGTGGATGCCATTTTCCATTCGGATTAGAGGCATATCTATGAGATTGATGTTTAATATCTTTGACTATCTGCGGTTATAACATGCGGTGAAATTAAACACTCTAACTTGAAGTATTGTTATTGGGATCATAATATTGTGTTGTCACATAAGGCTGCCACCCTGATCTTTCAAGTCCAACCCTTGATGAAATATTGATGACATGATGTTGAAGATAATGATAGAAATGTGCTTATGATCTAACAGATCTCCGTGAAATACAGGTTGATGGCATGAATGAAGTGAATTCTCATTCAGAGGGGGAATCTCTCTCTTAAAAGATTCTTACTCATGCTGCTATTTGATTTATGAGTGTTTGAAATTGTTGATTTACAACAGAGTTCTGATCCCCATTCATGCAAATGAAGGATCATAGATGTGATTATGCTTGATAGACATAAAATTGAAGTTTTGTACAATGAATTTGGTCTATACTTTGAATCCATGGATCTATGATTTGTCTTGCCATTGTAAGAAAATTTCTGGAATTGCTGGAATTAAGCATGAAATCAGATGGTCACTTGGAAGATGTCAGTTATGCAGATGTATTGCAGATGCCAGTAAGATCTGTCAGTAGGGAAAGTTCATATGTTTAAACCAAACTTGTGTGTGCAGGTGACCGAGGCATTCATATGGATATGTCATTATGTTTGAATATTGTGCTAAATGTTTTGGATGATTGATATTGATAAACTGTGTTTGGTACTTTTGACACGATACTTAATGATTGAGACATGTCTAGAATTATAGATCTTACCATGATCACGCATATGGATTTGACATGATTTGATCTGGCGATAGTTGATTTTCCCAGATGAAAATTCTATGTGGGAAAATTGACCTACAATGTCGTATGTGAGCATACATATGTATGGTTTTGTATTGGCCTCCTTGTTCCTAACACAATGGGAATTGGGACTTAATATGAATATGCATGACTTAAACTTGATATGTATGCACTTGCATCTAGTGACAGAAATGGCATTTAATGATATACAGACTTGATGGCTTGATAGTTAATGAAGTCAAGACTTGATATAATCTCTACCTATCTCTACTTGAAAGAATTGATACTATGAAATCAATTTCCTTGATAATAGTTTTGACTGACTTATATACTTTTATGAGTTGATTTTATTGACACAAGAATGATTTGTGTAAGGCTGGATATGTTGGCATGGTAAGGCATTATGTTTGTAGAGATTTTTACATGATGAAAGCTCTTTGATTCAGATTTGTTTATATTTTATTGTTGTTAGGTGAATTTGGGATAATGAGTTCTGTTAAACTCCTGTATTTTTATAGTATCACCAGATGACTGCTTATTCCTTATAGTTTTCATGATGAAAATAATATTCCATGATTATCATTTATTTTCAGAAAGGAAAGGAGGTCTTAGGTGATAAATGGGTCGTATGAGTCCATCCACCATTTGATTTCAGTTGAAAGAAGAAAAATTTTCTGAATAAGTGTGATGGAAAGCCAAATGTCACTGCCTTCATTATTTTTATTTAAAACTCTCCATTACATTTCATTTTACCTTTCTTGACATTCTCATGCTCTGAAATCCAATTTTTTAACCCTAATCCCTTCTTGAAACATTTTCCCCCTTCTTAAACCCTTTTCCACTCGTTAAAAACCCTTCCCCTTTACTCATTCTGTAATGTTCCCTTTTTAGAAACATTTTCAAATGACAAGGAAAATCTATTCCAGAGATAGACTGCAGGGGCATTTACTGGATTTGTCACCTTTAAACAAAGGATGAGCTCCAGAGGCTACCTGGCCCACTAGCAGACACTATCTATAGAGTGATTGTCAAAGGACAATATCCCCAAGAGGGAAACACAACAAGATTGGGAATCTCTTAAGATAACCCCAACATTGCAGCTACAACAATAACAAATACATCAAATGTAAATAGCAGTGAATCATGAACACATAAAATGCCAGAGAATCCAATGGCCATCATATATTATGACATAGCAGCAATACTAATACAAATCTTGAGGAAGAATGATCACTCAAGCAAGGTACTAGAAGCCTCAAGAAACCTGTACATGTAAACATGAAATACATAGCTACATAAATAAAGCCCTAGGCCATGACTGCGCAGTTTATAGAGGCACTGCTGCATAAAATATAATAATACAATGATATAGAAATATGAGGCTCAAATAAAGTGGGGGAGCATGATCTCAACCCTTGAAAATACATAGCATCAATCCTTTAAGAGGATTGGCTGAAATCTATGCAGAAACACTATAATACAAAAATGTCGGAGTTGCAGTAGCTGCTGCAACTCAAGAGATGGAAATGGATGTAGAAGGATGAAATAGATGCTGTAGATGAAGAGCCCTTCTCCAATAGAAATCTGAAGTGAAAGGCTGATCCTTTCACCCAAGACTTCCCCTCCAAAATCTACTAATCCCCCATAGCAAATATTCACCCAGAAAAACGCTGTCTAAGAGAGGGACTGCACTGCCAATGATGGGATGTGGTTGGCCTGATGCCAAAGATGATGGGATCTACTCATAAACCTCCTTTTCTTATCTCCCAATGAATAGAACCTCTCTCCACTAAAGAACAAGCTCTAGATGGTGTGTGGAAACCTCCCGGGCAACACCCAACAACACTGCATAATATCTGCTGCAGAAACTGCGCTGATGTAGATGGCTGAAGCTATGGCCTAAATTCCTGAATATGGGGAATGGGGTGCAATCCTTCATGAGCTACTCAAGAAGGAAAAGAATTCCTAAACAGGACTCCCTCGTGCTCGAAGGCATTGCAGCTCTGCTGAACAACAAGAGGCAACAACAAGTCTCTAAGACTAAAATGTAAAATGATCAAAGATAATCTCCATGGCTACCTTGCTCCTCTTTTAAACAATGAGCCTTCCCTCCATGGGACCTACTTCGAATTAGGGTTTCCTCCCTCTAGAATATTTTCTCCTATGTTGTCCCACATAGTGCTCTCCAACTCATGCCAACGCAGTTTGACTTGGTCAACCTTGGCCAAGCATGTATACAAAAACCTCCTTTCACACATGGAGGTGTGAAATCCAGCTCCAATATGATCCTCTTTCATACTTAGAGGATTTTTATTCTCTAATGATTCAAATAATGGGTCCCCTACCCATTTTATTTATCTCCTTAACAAAATTTAATGTTCCATAAAATTTGGAACATTACAGTCCTCCCCTCTCAAAATATTGCTTGCACTCAAGAAATTGCAAGGATGAACTGAGTTTCTTTCTGCCCTTCCTCCTGTAGCATCCTTATGTGATGATCTCCTCAAGGAAAAGGATTCCATATTGGCAATCAAATCTCCAAACTGTCCCTCCAACAAATGAAATCTAGCCTTGGGGTGAGCATTCCCAAATAGCTATCATGTAGAAACAAATATCCATGAAGGAACTAAGAGCTGTCAAAGGGCCTCCTTGAGGCATGATGTCTGATATATAATGGGATTTATAATCCCCATATGAATCTCCCATCCTCAAGCCACCAATCACGAGAAATAAGTTGCCTCCCAATAAGGCAATTCATGGAAAATCTCCCTCCACCTTGAGCTCCCGGAATGAAGGTGGGCTGAAAATCTGATCATGGAAAGCACTATAACTTTCCCCATGCTATCCCCTCCCCCACTTATGACAAGTGTGGAGTGTATGTTGATCCTGGGCTGCAAATGTATTGCCCTCAAATAGCAAAATGAAGAGTAGTCCCCCAAGAATCTCCCCTCCATCAATGATAATCTAGCTGGCCCAAGACATGTCATCTATGATGAATAGGACAAGATCACCATAGAATGCCCCCATGAAATGTTTTCTGTAGGTTATAACATGTGCAGCAAGTGCAAACAATGCCTCATAGGGTTATAATGCAACCTCATCCACTGCAGCTGCAGAAAATAACATGGAAAGTATTTCACAACAACAAATATCACATCTACTACTAAATAGTAAATAGATGAGTGAATCAGCAACACAAGGTCAAAAACCTGCCCATATACATACAATGGATGGATAAAATTACCAATCCCATGGCTTACCCCACAATTAAGCAAATATGTGGCTGTAGCCATGCCTCCTCTCATGTTACCTTTAGAACATGCACTGCAGAAAATGTGAGAGTATTTCTCACTCAAAGACACATCCAACTCATGTGCCTTTCTCATAATCATGCTTCTTATACAAATATGATCCATATCAGCAAGGAAGTCATGATCAAAAATAAAATGAGGAAAATGCTGAAGGTTTCATGTGTTGCAAGAATGTACCAACAATTTTCCCAGAAGTGACAGCGCAGTTTCCCAAACTGCTGCTTTGAGAAGTGATATGGCAAGTTGTTTTCAGCTCATGAATGACAATGTATGTTCTTACATCTGATAATTCATGGTGAGTTTCTGAATATGAATGCTAAACATACATGGAAGGTAACACTTGCCTAAGGCCATATAAAATATGGTTGTCTCCATCACATAGTTTGGCCCAATTTTGCTCATGGAGCAACATGAAAAATTTGACCCTTTGAAAACTCTGCACTGCGTCATAATGATAAGAGTATGTAAATCAGAAAAGGTACACAAAAGAATCTTACAAGAGGCTGGAAGTGAGATGATAGATGGATCTATGCATGTGATCCACCTCCCAAAAGACAGTGCTGTGAGCTCATGCAAAAAGGCTCTTGCCCATGCCAATCTTTGTTCCTTGACATGCTCCTTGTCAAGAACAATCTGGTGATGCTGCTGCAAATATGTAGCTTCTCCCAAGAGAGAAATGCCTCCCAATCAATCCCAAATAAGGAGTGATCCCCTTGCACTATGAGAGTGCCCTCCTCTACTTCTGCAACACCATCAATCATGTGAGAGAAAATCTACTTGTGCTCTCTCCCATCAATGCCAAGTAACTCAAGTGCTTGCTGCCCCATTATGCTCACATCATATGACTCATGTGATGAAGGTATCGTGACTGATATATATTTCATATCAGAAATATGAATCCCTTCTCCTTGCTTCCCAATGATGTAAACATCCTGCCATCTCTTCCCCATTCTTTTGGTACTCCTCCCAAGAGGGCTACCATCCTCCCAAACCAATTTTTGCTCCTTGTATTTCATGAGAGTTTGAAATGCAGCTCCTTGGAGACCTCTTAGGAAAGGCCTCTCTCCCATGACTATTTTGGACCTATGAATATCCAAATGTGATGGAGGTGATGTCTCCTCTCCACTCATGTTCAACAGCGCTGCTGGTTCCTCCAATGATGTAGTAGCTGTCTCCTCCTCCGGTTCACAAATTGCTTCATGATTCTCCATGGAGCTGTCATGGTTTACTTCATCCTCCAAAAGCTTACACTCCCACCTTGAAGACTGAATGAAAATCATCAAATATGTATGAGGATGAGGGTTCTTCTCCTCCTTGAACCCTTTGCACAACGCAGTGCAAACATGAGGCCCTAAAGTGGCCATGTGATTTGATCTTGGGACCTCCTCATATGAAATTCCACCATCCTTAAGATTATTTGTTGAAATAGAAAGTGGAAATTTACTCATAACTTGGTGGATATTGGTACCTTCTTGTGCGGCTGCAATGGATTTTCCTCCAATGGCTTCCTCATCCATAGATGTAGAAGGCTTCTCCTCCAAACATGTAGCAGCATTGGTGCAATTCCCCTGCCATGGTGGAATGGCTTTCTCTTCCTTTGTCCTCCCTCCATCAAGGGTTTGGATCAACCATTGAGAAAAGTATCCAAAAGAACTCCCCCTTGAATGGAACAAGGGTTTGAACCACAAAACAGAGGTTTTATCCTCCATGTGCAGCACTGCCATTTCCACTGCTTCTTTCTCTGCCACTGGATGCAGTAATAAAAATGCCTCCAGCTCCTTCTCCCAAGCTCTAGCTGAAGTAACCCCATAAAATGTAGAAAATAGAAGCCTATTGCCTCTGATTCCTTCTTTTCCATAGGGCCTTCTCTCCTCCATCTGCTGAATAGACTGTGAGAACACTGTAGCTCTCCCAAATGTTGCAGAATGGGGTTTATAGTCACCCAGGTACTTGCTTAAGATTTGGAATTCTAAGCATCTCCCATGCTAATCTTCAAGAGAATAGGAAGTGCATGGACCTTCCTCTTCTCCCCTTTTCTTCTCCTCCTCCTTAGGGAGGCTCTTCTTTATTCCAAAATAGATGAGATCAGTCTCATCTTCTTCATCATTCTCCTCTGAAATCGAACTCATAGGCTGTGCCAGTTCGATGCTCTGATACCACTGTAATGCTCCTTTTTTAGAAACATTGTCAAATGACAAGGCAAATCTATTCCAGAGATAGACTGCAGGGGAATTTACTGGATTTGTCACCTTTAAACAAAGGATGAGCTCTAGAGGCTACCTGGCCCACTAGTAGACTCTGTCTATAGAGTGATTTTCAAAGGAAAATATCCCCAAGAGGGAAACACAACAAGATTGGGAATCTCTTAAGATAACCCCAACATTGTAGCTACAACAATAAAAAATACATCAAATGGAAATAACAGTGACTCATGAACACATAAAATGCCAGAGAATCAAATGGCCATCATATATTATGACATAGCAACAATAAGAATAAAAATCTTGAGGAAGAATGATAACTCAAGCAAGGTACTAGAAGCCTCAAGAAACCTGTACATGTAAACATGAAATACATAGCTGCATAAATAAAGCCCTAGGCCATGATTGCGAAGTTTATAGAGGTACTGCTGCATAAAATATAATAATACAAGGATATAGAAATATGAGGCTCAAATAAAGTGGGGGAGCATGATATCAACCCCTGAAAATACATAGCATCAATCCTTTAAGAGGATTGGCTGAAATCTATGTAGAAACACTATAATACAAAAATGCCGGAGTTGCAGTAGCTGCTGCAACTCAAGAGCCAGAAATGGATGGAGAAGGCTGAAATAGCTGTTGTAGATGAAGATCCCTTTTCCAATGGAAATCTGAAGTGAAAGGCTGATCCTTTCACCCAAGACTTCCCCTCCAAAATCTGCTAATCCCTCACAACAAATATTCACCCAGAAAAATGCTGTCTAAGAGAGGGACTGCGCTACCAATGATGGGATGTGGTTGGCCTGATGCCAAAGATGATGGGATCTACTCATAAACCTCCTTTTATGATCTCCCATTGAATAGAACCTCTCTCCACTGAAGAAAAAGCTCTGAATGGTGTATAGAAACCTCCCCAACAACACCCAGCAACATTGCACAATATCTGCTGCAAAAAATGCGCTGATGTAGATGGCTGAAGCTATGGCCTGAATGCCTAAATATGGTTAATGGAGTGCAATAATTCATGAACTACTCAAGAAGGAGAGGAATTCCTAAACAGGACTCCCTTGTGCCCGAAGGCACTGCAGCTCTGCTGAACAGCAAGAGGTAGCAACAAGTCTCTAAGACTCAAATGTAAAATGATCAAACATAATCTCCATGAATGCCTTGCTCCTCTTTTAAACAATGAGCCTTACCTCCATGGGCCCTACTTCGAATTAGGGTTTCCTCCCTCTAGAATCTTCCCTCCTACGTTGTCCCACATAGTGCTCTCCAACTCATGCCGACGCAGTTTGACTTGGTCAACCTTGGCCAAGCATGTATGAAAAAACCTCCTTTCACACATGGAGGTGTGAAATCCAGCTCCAATATGATCCTCTTTCATAGTTAGAGGATTTTTATTCTCTAATGATGCAAATAATGGGTCCCCTACCCATTTTATTTATCTCCTTAACAAAATTTAATGTTCCATAAAATTTGGAACATTACACATTCTCCTTTCTTTTCATTAAAAACAATGAAAAAACCCATTTTTACATTGTTTTTAAATAATAAGTCTATTGGGGCCCACTTTAAAAATAGACCTTGTATATTTCACCTGACCCCATTATATTAAAACCCTACCCCCTCTTTATATTAAAGATTTTGCTTTAAAAAAACCCTTACCCCCTCCGCTTTAATATAAATCTGGCCCAAACCCGTTTTTGTTATATTAAACGCCTCTACTTCTTTGTATCCCTGGGCCCCAATATTACTTTGATTCTCGTTAAAATGTATTAAAACCCCACACTAACGTTTAAACCCTCCATATTCGTTCAAATCCCGACCCCACCGTTCAAGCCGACCCGTACTCTATCCTTCACCTAACCACCGTCCAATTTCCATCTCCTGATTCGACGGTCCTCAACCCATTTTTCAACCCCAACTGCTCGATGTTTAAAACCTTCAGAGGGTTGTGAAATGGGTGGTTTTGCAACCCCTCCCTTCTGCCATGTGTCACCTCTCCGCTTTCTCGCATCCCTCCATCATAAACCTTCAAACCAGTTGTGCATCGTGCGATAAACTAGAAACAGCCTCCGCGACATAAAACGAAACCATTGACCATTTAAGAAATTTTGAAACTCTTTGCTATTGTGATGAGCTCCCAAACTACCGTGATAACCCCTGCAACGTTTCTAAAAAACCTGGAAGCCATTGCTGGATGCAGAAATTGAAAAACCTCCTCTATATGGACTCCTTCCACAGTATTCCCAAGTTCCTTCAAGCCATGTCGCCATCCCTATAGACCTGTGTTTTAAATTAACAATTTTTTTAATTTTGCAGGTGATTAGCATACCAACAGATGGGATAAACGAACTTTCGGTTCTAGTTCCAAAGAATTTGTTGAAAACTAGACTCTCTGGATTTAAATTTAAAATCATCTTCACAAAATATTATGAGAAGAAGGATAAATAAAAGAAAAAAGAAGACATATAAAAGATGCAGTTAAATAACATAGTTAAGGAAAAGACAGTGAAAGGTAAAATATTCACTATGACAGTGAAAGGTAAAAGATGAAAATAGAGGAAATACACAGTTAAAGGAAAAAGTTAAGGAAATGGTAGATGAAAGGGATAAAAGAAGAAATTACAAGTGATAGCAGAGGTAGTAAAGAGATTATATAGATAAGGACAGTTTAAAGTTTAAAGAAAAATCAGAGAACAAATCAACGAGAAAGACAAAGCCAGGTGTCAAGGCCACTCAGCATTTGCCTCTTCACAACCATGTTGGCCACCTCCAACTTAATTTTGATTTGATGAAAGCTACCAAATTTAATATTTTAGTTAGAGATATTTTAGCATCAATTCAAAAGTTATTATAAAAGTTAATTTTACAAGCAGTTGGTCAAAGATATTTTAAAGTTAGCTCAGGAGTTAAATTAAAAGTTATAACTACAGTAGGCCTGTTAGAGATATTTTTGGCTTGGGCCTTGCATGGTCTCAATTGTCAAAACTTCATTTACTCTGTAGTAAATTCAGTCTGTCACCCTAGATTAGGGAAACCTCCTCAGTTGCAGTTAAATATTGCATGTATTTTCATTATCAATGTTGGTTGTTGGTTGGCTAGTTGGACTTTGTTTAGACTCTGAGTTGCAAAGATTATTGTATTGAAGCACTGTAAATGTTTTTGAGCTAGACATCAGTAATACAAGCAATTCCACAAGATCCTTGAGCTATGTTAATGGTGATGTTATCAATTTTATGTTAATGTTTTCCCTTTGTTTTTCCATACCGTACATCAATTTCTCTGATAGAAAAACAAGAATTTTAGATTCAGATATGCTATTTGAGCACCTTAATTCTGTCTGTTACTATTATCTCAATGTTTTCCTATGAAAGTTTAACTAAAGAATTCTTAAATTCTCTTTAGTATTATTGGACTGTTGTCTTAAGATTTTCTTTGTAAAGTATAACTAAGGAATTCTTAAATGCTCTTTAGTTTTACCTAACTGATTATCTTAAGGCTTTCTCTGAATTTTAGTTAAAGAATTCTTAACTGCTCTTTAATTTCACTGAACTGTTATCTTGGATATTTTTTCTCTAAAAAACCTGAATGAATAATTCAGAGACTATTTGCTATGCATTTATGTTGAAGTATTAGTTAACATATTCTTAATTTCCCTTTAGCTTTACTGTACTCACAGCTTACTGCCATCTCATATTCAACTTGCCACAAAAATCCATTTGACATAGTTAGCTTGCCCTATGAAAACCCTTGAAAAGTTGAAGTACACCTCAACACTTTTATGACTCCATAGCCCAATGGATTAAGCTTCCCACATTATATCTATCAAACCAATCAAACAATAGTTCAAACAAAAAACCCCAATCATTATAACTAGCCTAAAATCAGAAAATATAATCATAAAGCTAAATCAGTTAATCATAAAAATAGAGAGAGCCCTCTCTGAGCCCAGGAAGGCTAGGTCCTAGACTCCAAAGTGGTTTGATATTGTTATCTGCTATTTTTTCTTGCCAATCTTGCAAATTACAAGGAGCTAACATAATGGTGACTCCGCTGGGGAATTTTTGAGAAAACCTAGAATAATCAAAACTAAAATAGAAACCCAGTCAAAATACTGTGTGAATTAAGTATTTTGTTCACAGATTGGTTTGTTTTTCAGCTATTATAAAAATTTCAACCTCTCTAAGCCTTGGGTCTAAGTTTTGGCTTCTCGAAGATTCTGTACCATATCCCACCTTGACCCAAACCCTCCTACAATAGTTGACAATCCAGAGAAAATCTTGTGGAAAAATTATAGGATATCCAATTTGACTCACACTTGGAACAAATATTGTTCAAAACTAAATCCCAAAATTGGATAACCCAGATAGTTTTGGACCCATCCATCTTACAACAGAGTCCTGTTGTAGAAGCCTCAACCCCAACTCATACACCCACTATTCACCTTCCTCCATTCAACCCTGCACCTCCTTTTATCAACCCTCCACTTGTTAAACCCCCTTGGGTTCACCAATCACCAGCCATGGCAGCCAGGTATGTCCCATTAGTTGCACCATTGCCTTTAGTGCCTCTACCATAGGAATATCATTCCAAAATTCCTCTATTTGATGAAAGTAGTTCCAAAACTGCTCAACAACATGTGGATAGAATGGATGACTATTTTGATCGACAAGAGATAGATGATGAAACCATTAAGTTAAGAATGTTTTCTCAAAGCTTAGGAGGAGAAGCAATAAAGTGGTTTAAAGGAATGACCCTTAATAGTATACATGACCTCCCTGCTTTTCATCAATTGTTCCTAAATAAATGGGAAGTCAAGAAAAATTCTCTCCAAATCTTGTCAGAATATGAAAACATCAAGAGAAACATTGGAGAAAGTGTTCAAGATTAATGCACTAGGTTCAATAATGTATATAACGCCCTCCATCCTCACATGAAACCCCCACAAGGTCTAGCCCTAATGAAATTTCCAGATGGTTTTGACCCAGAGATGACTTATCAACTAAGAGAAAGAGACCCTTCTACATTAGAAGACATGCAGATGGGTGCAATAAGTGTGGAAGCAAATCTGACTGCCAAAAGGGCTAGAATGAAAAATGAAAAGAGAGTCACATATAGGGAAGAGCCTGTAGCCTCCACATATGATACTAAGATTGATAACCTCGTTAGAACTATGGAGAGGATGATGGAGAGAATCAACCTAAATGAGAAAGCCTTCCCCAAAGAAAACCAAGCGGCTCCTCAGAATAGAAACCAGAACCAGAACCAAAACTTTAGGAGAAATACCCCTCAAATAAGACATAGGGAACAGAGAGGACTTGAACAACAAATTAGGCCTCCTTTTCAAGAAAACTATTTTGATGAGGATGAGGGGGTGATTGAAGAGCCAAAATAAAGTCAAATTAATGTAATGGGAGTTAATGATGAGGATACTGTTTTCCTCCCCGAGGAAGAGCAAGGCATATTTTCCCCAGCTCAAATTGAAGAAGAATGCCAAGAATCCGAGGACTATAAACAAGGATTCAAAAATGATATCATGGAGGTGCATAGACAATATGAACTCAGAAGCAAGAAAGCCCAGGACATTCCCAGGGGAGAATTCTGAAAATTTTGCTAGAAAGACCCTTGAAAATGATCCTAAAAAGACAACAGAAAGTTCAAATAAAGTGGTTAAAGGTTCTGATAAAAATAAAAATAAAAAAAGTCTAGAAATAAGCATTAGAAAATCAACTATAAACCCTAACAAAATTGATCTAGATGATACCCCTAATGCAAATAAAAAATATGAAGATGCTGCAAGAATAATGTCTGATAAAACTGATTCAAATCTGCCAAAAACACAGACACCATTTAGTATTGAGAATGAAATTGCCAAGATAAATATTTCCATACCTCTCACTGAATTGGTAGGCCAAGATATACATAGATCCAAAATTTTCAAAGCACTAAACATAAGAGAAAATACCGACACTGTGAATTTGAATGATGAAAAACCTGAAATTTTGTTTAGACTTGAAGTAGAAGGAAAATTCCAGGAGGGAGGTGTGCCCCCATTTTATATAAGTTTGAAAATTCATGATAAAATCCTCCATAATGCGATGTTAGATTCAGGACCATATCATAACCTCATGCCAAAGGTACTGATGGAGAAACTGGGCCTTGAGATAACTAGACCATACAAGGACCCGTACTCTTTTGACTCCAATAGAGTTAAATGTCTAGGCCTGAACAAAGATCTCTGTGTTACTTTAGCACAAATACCAGCCAAAATTCTAGTGATGGATATTGTGGTGGATGAAATTCCCCCTAAATATGACATGCTTCTATCACGCTCATGGGAAGCCAAGCTTCAAGGCACCCTCCAAATGGATATGACGTATGCTACCATACTAGTCTTTAGTGAACCAAGAATATTGTATAGGGAAACTCATATGAAATACATGGTAAGAAACCAAGAAAAGTCTAATAACTCTCCTCTCTACTCTGTCCACTCAGAGCTTGATTCATTTATCCTTTACAATGATGAAAAAATTAATGAACAAGTAGAAGCTAATGGAAAAATAGCTAAAAAAGAAGAAGAAGAGGAAGAACAGTCAAACCAAATAGAAGATGAACAACACAAGTCTGAACCTGAACCTCTTTGGAACATGAGATTTGATGGTTATTGTGGAAAAACTGGATCAGGAGTAGGTGTTTGGGTACACAACACTAAGAACAACCATGTATAGGGTCACTCTTACAAACTGAACTTTCAATGCACAAATAATATAGCAGAATATGAGGCACCCCTTCTGGGGCTACAATTAATAAAGAAATTAGAAGCGAAAAGGATCTCTATCCATGGGGATTCTGAGCTAGTCATTAGGAAAATTAAGGGAGAATATTCAGCTAAACATCCTATAGTAAGAGCATACAGGAATTCTGCCCTTGACCTCCTAAAAACATTTGAAGAATATTACCTTGCCTCTATCCCAAGAAATCAAAATATCCTTGCCAATGGACTAGAATTTGCAGCCATCACTTGTCAACCACCTCATTCTAAAAAAAATACATAGTACAAGTTAAATATAGACCAACAATTCCTTATAATATGAGATATTGGCAAGTTTTTGAAGATGACCAATAGATTGAAGATTTCCTTCAATCCAAAAATGAGTTTGAAATTCCAAATTCAGACTTAGATTATGAAGAGGACTCCTCTATTGAGGAACAAAAATACAGGGAGGAGCCCTCTCATAATGCTGATATAAATTTGTTAGCAAAGAAAGACCCACATAAGACAAAAATGTGTGAAGACCCCGAAAAAGACGAATTTCAAGTGTCACATTTCAGAGATAATACCTTGCCAAGAGGACTTGTCCCTCTAGAGGAAATTTTTTATTTCAATGATGTTGCTACAAAGCCAAAAATGGAATCCACTGAAGCAAATGTAGAGGAGTGCAATCTAGGTAGTGATCAAGAGCCCAGGATGGTAAAACTGTTAAAAACACTACCAACACCTATAAAACATAAATACATTGAGTTATTCAAAGAATTTATTGATGTTTTTTCTTGAAGTTATGAAGGCTTGAAGTCCTATGATACTGATATCATCCAGCACAAAATCCCACTCAAAGAGATCCAGAAGCCCTTTAAACAGAAGCTACACAGAATAAATCCATTCCAAATTCCACTAGTTGAGAAAGAGATAAACAAAATATACGACGCTGGGATAATATTCCCACTCAGGTACTCAGAATGGGTTTCAAATCTTGTATCTGTGAAGAAGAAGACATGAGAGTTTAGACTCTACATCGACTTCAGAAATCTAAATAAAGCATCCCTAAAGGACAACTACCCTTTACCAAATATGGACCACATATTGCAAAGGGTAGTAGGCTCCAAAAGGATATCTCTGCTAGATGGCTTTTCAGGGTACAACCAGGTGTTGAGCATCCATATGATCAACACAAAACAACTTTCACTACACCTTGGGGCACCTTTGTGTATGTAAAAATTCCTTTTGGGTTAATGAACGCTGGAGCCACTTTCCAAAGAGCAATGGACATTTCTTTCTCAGAAGAAATAGGTTTCTTCATTGTGATATATCTTGATGATATCACAGTCTATTCAAAAACTGATGAAGAACATCTAGCTCATTTAAGAAATCTCTTTGAGAAATGCAGAAAGTACGGTTTGTCTTTGAATCCTAAAAAATCCTTATTTGGCCTTTAAGAAGGAAAGCTTCTAGGCCACATCATATCTGAAGAAGGGATCAAGGTTGACCCAACTAGGATTGAGGGAATATTGCAAATCAGTCACCCAAGAAATATCAAAGAGCTGCAATATTTCATTGGAAAAATAGTTTTTTTTTTAAGAAGGTTTATACCAAACCTTGCAGAACTCCTGAGGAACATCACCAACATGCTCAAAAGAGAGTCAGGAGTGAAGTGGACCAAGGAAGAAAAGTAGTCTTTTGACCTGGTGAAGCAAGCACTTACACAAGCACTGGTTCTGATTAGCCCTGACTTCACCAAACATTTCTTTATATTTTATTTTGCATCAGAACACACAGTTGCTACTGTATTACTGCAGAAAAATACAAAGGAACAGGAGTAGCCCATAGCATTATTTAGCCAAGCTTTAAGAGATGCACCTTTGAAGCATAATATCATGGAAAATCAGGCTTTTTCCTTAATCAAAGCACTAAAGGATTTCAGAGTCTACATTCTGCATTCACACATCATTGCATTTGTGCCCCATACAATGGTTAAAGACATTCTAACACAAGATCCTGATGGAAAAAGAGGCAGATGGATTGCTGTCATCTTAGAATATGATTTAGAAATCAAGCCCACCAAATTAATCAAAGGACAAGGGCTGGCTAAACTAATGGCTAAAACAAATTTTCAAGCACTCGACACTAATATGATTCACTCACTAGATGAACAAGAGGAGCTGGCGACTCCACCTATTGAGGAAGCATTCCTAAATTATCCCTGGAACGTAGATATAATGTATGTGATTTTTAATTTAAATGCTCCTCCGGGTTTATCCAAAACAAAGGGCATATTCTTGAAATTAAAATTTGTAAATTTCTGCATTCTGGAAAAAGTTTTATATTGGAAAAATTCTGGTGGTGTATTTCTTATATGTTTGCCTAAAGAAGATGCATATAGGATTATGCATGAATTTCATGAAGGGGATTGTGGAGGCCACCTCTATTGGAAGACCATTGTTAATAAGATCCTTAGGGCTAGTTTCTATTGGCCTACCCTTTTCCAAGACATCTAAAAAATGGTATTAACCTGTCATAAATGCCAAATTTTTTAGGGAAAAAGAAAGCTGCTACCTTTGCCATTATAGCTAATCTCTGTTGAAGCTCCTTTTCAACAATGTGGTCTATATTTCATTGGAGAAATCCACCCTTCCTCCTATGCCCAGCATAAATGTATCCTTACTACAACTGACTATTTTACTAAGTGGATAGAATCCATTCCTTCCAGGACTGCCACAGACTTAGTAATTGTCATATTTCTTGAAACCAATATTCTATCTAGATTTGGTTGTCCTAGGAAAATTATTACTGATAATGCTGCTACCTTTAAATCCAAGAAAATGGTGGATTTTTGCCACATATATAACATCATCTTGGGGCATTCTAAAACTTATTACCCTCAAGGTAATGGGTTGGCTGAATCCTCAAATAAGATTTTGATGAACATCATCAAGAAGTTAATAGAGGAAAATAAGAAATCATGGCACAAAAAATTGGTACATGCACTATGGGTAGATAGGCTGACAAACAAGAAGTCAATTGATATGTCACCCTATCAGCTAGTCTATGGAATGGATGCAGTCTTCCCAACAACCTTGGGAGTGCCAATAATGAAGCTCATTCAAGAAGCACAGTCTGAAGAGAATGATATACAGAAAAGAGTAAACCAAAACATTCAACTACATCAGTCCAGAGAAGGAGTATACAACATAACACATTTGGTACAAGAAAACATCAAGAAAATATTTGACAAAAGGACCAAAGAAAATGATTTCAACATTGGAGACAAAGTGCTAAAGTGGGATTCTAGAAGAGAGGATAAAGGAAAGCATGGAAATTTTGATAACCAATAGAAAGGTCCATACATCATTCATTCTGCAAGGGGTAATAATGCTTTCTTCTTACAAGAGATGGATGGAACAAAATTTTTTGGAGGTCCCGTCAATGGCAGGATGCTGAAGCATTATTTCAGTTAGAAATCTCAGTTTGAATCTTCTTCATTGTATATAACATTTCCTAAACAAATTTCAAAAAGAAAACAGGACCAGGTTGAGGCCCAAAGCAAAGGCCATGAGCCTAGTCCGATAAAACAAAAATAAAGAAATAAAAAGAAGAAAAGAGGGTAGATGAAAAGAAAAAGGTAAGCCCCATACCAAAAAAATGAATGTTTTTGAAAGTATTGCAGGTCAAAATTCCACTACTTTTAAGAAGGTCTTGTTCAATCATACAATCTAAACATGATTGTACAAATTTTGAATTTTTGTTGATAAGTTAGAAAATGAAGATTTAACAAACCATCTAATCTTGTCTTATAAATGGTAGTTTACTTTTGCAAATAATATTATGTGCATATTGTCCAAAAAATGAAACAATTCACGAGGATCAAACTACATAATCTTGGTTCATTCATGTTTTAAATTTCATGTTGATAGTTAGTGAATAAAGATCTGGCGAAACTATTTAAAATTGGAAGATCAATATTTAGGTAGAGAATAAAAGAGCTCATCAGTTTAATCTGAGCCTTTGGAAGTTATAAGGTTAGAAAAAGATAGTTTGCTTTCAAAAGAAAAAATGATATCAAGGTTTGCAAGTCTAAATGCACCCCAAAAGAAAGAAAAATTATTTGAATCATAGGCTGGGTAGGTGTGTATGGAAAATATCTCTCAAAGTACTTGAGCATGTTCAAAGTCTTCAATTTCAGGTTGTTATTCAGGCTCAAGAACAAGTGTGTTTTAGACCTCAATTTGTAGTAAGCATGGATTTTCAGTATTTTAAAGACCACAGTCACAAAAAGTTGCAGCAGATCAGAATTATAGAGTGGAGATCAGCCAAATAAATCAAGCCACTGGTCTACAAAGTTCTTGAAACCTCCTAAAGGAGCTACCCTCCCCAATTGGAGCCACTGTTAGAATCCTGTATTTTCATAGTATCACTAGATGACTGCTAATTCCTTATAGTTTTCATGCTGAAAATAATATTCCATGATTATCATTTATTTTCAGAAAGGAAAGGAGGTCCTAGGTGATAAAGGGGTCATATGAGTCCATATACCATTTGATTTCAGTTGACAGAAGAATTTTTTTCTGAATAAGTATGATGGAAAGCCAAATCTCACTGCCTTCATTATTTTCATTTAAAACTCTCCATTACCTTTCATTTTACCTTTTCTAACATTATCATGCTTTGAAATCCCATTTTTAAACCCTAATCCCTTCTTAAAACCTTTTTTTCCCTTCTTAAACCCTTTTCCCCTCATTAAAAACCTTTCCCCTTTACTCATTCCCCTTTCTTTTCATAAAAAAAAATGTAAAAACCCATTTTTACATTGTTTTTAAATAATAAATCTATCAGGGCCCACTTTAAAAATAGACCCTGTCTATTTCACCCGACCCCGTTATATTACAACCCCACCTCCTATTTATATTAAAGCTTTTGATTTAAAAAAAACCTTACCCCTCGCTTTAATATAACTCTGGCCCAAAACCCATTTTTGTTATATCAAACGCCTCCGCTTCGTTATATCCCCGGGCCCCACTATTACTTTACTTCCCGTTAAAATATATTAAAACCCTGCACTAACATTTAAACCCTCCATCTTCATTCAAACCCTGACCCCATCGTTCAAGCTGACCCATACTCTATCCTTCACCCGACCACTGTTCTATCTCCATCTCCTGATCTGACGATCCCCAACCTGTTTCACAACCCCAACTACCCGATGTTTAAAACCTTTAAGGGTTGCGAAATGGGCGGTTTCATAACCCCTCCCTTTCGCCACTTGTAGCATTTCTGCTTTATCGCATCCCTCCATCATAAACTGCCAAACCACTTGTGCACCATGCGATAAACCAGAAACAACCTCCACGACATAAAATGAAATCGCTGACCATTTAAGAAATGTTGAAACTTTTTTCTATTGCGATGAGCTCCCGAACTACTGTGATAACCCCTGCGATGTTTCTAAAAAACCTAGAAGCCATTGCTGGATGCAGAAATTGAAAAACCTCGTCTATCCGGACTCCTTCCACAATATTCCAAAGTTCCTTCAAGCCATGTCGCCATCCTTGCGGACCTGTGTTTTAAATTAACAATTGTTTTAATTTTTCATGTGATTAGCGTACCAACAGATGCGATAAATGAACTTTCGGTTCTAGTTCCAAATAATTTGTTTAAAACCAAACACTCTGGATTTAAATTTAAAATCCTGTTCACCAGAATATTATGAGCAGAAGGATAAATAAAAGAAAAAATAAAACATATAAAAGATGCAGTTAAAGAACATAGTTAAGGAAAAGACAGTGAAAGGTAAAAGACGAAAATAGAGGAAATACACAGTTAAAGGAAAAAGTTAAGGAAATGGAAGATTAAAGGGGTAAAAGAAGAAATTGCAAGTGATAGCAGAGGCAGTAAAGAGATTATACATATAAGGACACTTTAAAGTTTAAAGACAAATCAGAGAACAAATCAATGAGAAAGAGAAAGCCAGGTGTCAAGGCCACTCAACATTTGCCTCTTCACAACCATGTTGACCACCTCCAGCTTAATTTTTATTTGATGAAAGCTACCAAAGTTAATATTTCAGTCAGAGATATTTTAGCAAATTCAGAAGTTATTATAAAAGTTAATTTTACAGGCAGTTGGTCAAAGATATTTTAAATTTAGCTCAGAAGTTAATTTAAAGTTATTACTACAGTAGGTTTGTCAGAGATATTTTTGGCTTGGGCCTTGCATGGTCTCAATTGTCAAAACTTCATTTACTCTGTAGTAAATTCAGTCTGTCACCCTAGATTAGGGCAACCTCCTCAGTTGCAGTTAAATACTGCATGTATTTTCATTATCAGTGTTGGTTGTTGGTTGTTTAGTTGGACTTTGTTTAGAATCTGAGTTGCAAAGATCATTATATTGGAGCACTGTAACTGTTTTTGAGCTGGACATCAGTAATACAGGCACTTCCACAAGATCCTTGAGCTATGTTAATGGTGATGTTATCCCTTTTATGTTAATGTTTTCCCTTTTTTTTTCCATACTGTACATCAATTTCTCTGATAGCAAAATAGAAATTTTAGATTCAGATATGTTGCTTGAGCACCTTAATTCTGTCTATTACTGTTATCTCAGTGTTTTCCTCTGAAAGTATAAATAAAGAATTCTTAAATGCTCTTTAGTATTACTAGACTATTGTCTTAAGATTTTATTTGTAAATTATAACTAAGGAATTCTTAATGTCTCTTTAGTTTTACCTAACTGATAAGGCTTTCTCTAAAGTTTAGTAAAGAATTCTTAACTTCTCTTTAAATTCACTGAACTGTTATATTGAATGTTTTTTATCTAAAAAACCTAAATGAAAAATTCAGAGACTGTCTTCTTTGCATTTATGTTGAAGTATTAGTTAACGAATTCTTAATTTCCCTTTAGCTTTACTGTACCCACAACTTATTGCCATCTCATATTCATCTTGCCACATAAATCCATTTGACATAGTTAGATTTCCATGTGAAAACCCTTGAAAATTTGATGTACAACTCAACAATTTTATGACTCTATAGCCCAATGGATTAAGCTTCCCACATTCTATCTATCCAACCAATCAAGAAAACAATCAAACAAAAAACCCCAATCATTATAATTGGCCTAAAATCAGAAAATATAATCATAAATCTAAATCAGTTAATCATAAAAATAGAGAGAGCCCTCTCTGAGCCTAGGAATGCTAGTTCCTGGACTCCAAAGTGGTTTGATGTTGTTCTCTGCTATTTGTTCTTGGAGCTAACAAGTTACAAGCTATGGCCTTGATTTTGATTATGGATTTGATTATACATATTGATAATCCATCCTTGACAAGTAATGAGCCTCTGAAAACCTAAGTAAGAGGGAGATGGCTTCTGAATATTGTAATGATGTATCATGGTATGATAAATTGATTTCTAGAATTTGGGAAAGAAATTCCATATTGCAAGACTGTTGAAATGCCTTTGTGTAATTTAAATCCTTGGACACTCTGATTTAAAGTTCAAATTTTGATTGAACATGACATGGCATCTATTAATTGGTTGAAGCATTGATGTTCCATTTTAAACATCCATCCATATATGATATGTATAGAACATGATTAAAATCATGACTGAGCTGCTTCACTCATAATTTCCAGCAAACGTATTTTATTTTTTCTACTCTTAAAGGTTGAGATATTTCTCCCATGATATGTAGTTTCATGAATGAACTGATGATGTTTGGGATTAATATTAATGAGCACTTTTGGATGTTGCCTTATTATGAGATATGCCATGATATCTTGGACGAGAGGTCCATAGCATGACCGAGGTCAGGTATAATGCTGCTAGCAAGGCTAGTTGTGAGGCATGATGTAGAAACTCCTTAGAGAGACAAATCGAGAATGATCTGGATACGACACAGATACACTATGATGAAATCCTAAATATGTACAAATGGGACTATGATTCTCCATTTATTTGAGAAAGTTCAACTGTTCGAGACAAGCTTGGGCTTGCGTTTGACACCTCCATGAGAGGGAGGATGATTATCCATGTGTGATTGACACCTCCGTGAAAGGGAGGATGGTTATGGTATCTTGCTATGACTAATATCTTGTAGTGATTTACATTATTATGAATGTTTTAACATAACGCTTGATTTTATGTCTTGTAGGAACAAGAATCAATAGATACCAGGTGAGAGTAGCACTGATTGAGGAAACTGAGCCAAATATTCCTTTCTGTTTGATCTCCCAGAACGAGGAATTGAGATAGAGGGCTCCTGGGGTTGAGGGAACTCTAGAAAATAGAGCGTATTCCCTATATCTTACCCAGGGTTGAGAATGTTGCTCCCCTATCTTCATAAGGTCGGAGAATATTTGTCCCCTATTTGGTCTCTACAGAGTATACCCTAGTTGGAATCATACCCACAAGCAGGGTTTGTCGGGAATAACACTCCTTATTTGGCCAACGAGTTGAGAGTGTACTTGGGGTGTACAACCAAAGTGGATTATGATGTAGGTGTTCTACCATGTGACTATTCAGGTTCATCGATGGGAATATCAGTAGGTAATAGGATGGGTTGAGATAACCCTATGCGGTTCCGGGTTGAGAGTAAGCTTTCTGATTTGATATGAGGGTCGAAATGATCTCCCCTGTATGGATGGATATACTATTGCTAGATATGGGGTTGTAGAGGTATATCTCCCCCATGAGATTCCAGGTTGAGATGCACTCCACGATGTGGTTACAGGTTGAGATGTACTCCCTGATGATATACTCTTCGTTGATTATATTCCAGGTAGTAGCCCGTTGGCATATATTCCAGGATGATAGCCGAATGGATGAAGGGTGGTATCCCAAGCTCCCCTCCAGCGAAAAATTCTTCTTCTAGATCCGAGAATGTTCAATATATGAGAAGGAACAATCACGAGACAAGAAGAAATAATCATGAAGAGTAAATCAATGATTTGTAATGATAAAGGTTCACAGCATGAAAATTACATGACAGAGATGTTTAGTGACAATACGTGATGATGCATGAAGATAACATAGTGGCATATTGATCGATGAATAGATATCAGTAGATTGAGTTGAGCTATGATGGCACCATGATGCAAAGATATACAAGCATAGATTGCAAAGTAGAATTCTTCCTAATTGAGAGGGAGTGTTAATTTTTGCAGCTAGGGTCAAATTACACATTGGACAACTCAGATGATTGAGATAATAATTTAATTAGATTCATATTTTAGAAAGGATCAAAATCAAACTATAGATCCACCCAATCAGTTAAGCAGAAGTTAAGTTAAGATTTTTTTTTTTTATGGGTCAGCCTAACTACATGTTGATTCAGTCAAAGCCCTAAGCGGTCACTCAAAAAGTTATAAATAGAAGCAACCTTAAGCTCATTTGTACACTTTCTCAAGTGATATATGATTTATGTACATTTATTTGTTTCATTTATTTTTATGTCTTGGATCGCACAGGTATGTCGATAGGAGCTGGCGCAAAGGGTCAGGATCATTGATGTGATCATGCATCAGATCTAGGTGATCTTAAGTAAAATCGCAGACAAGAAAAGTTGAGGTAGCGGCCCTGCTGAGTAGAACCATGGGTTGGGTGTTTTATGTCCGCGACCAAGGATCCCAGAGCTACTCGATCAACTTGTTAAGGGTGCGACCTAGCTTATGAGGTCAGATCAGGATGATATGAAGCAGAGCCACAGGAACATAGAGTCCTGGTAGTGGCTAAGGACCCTAGAGCCATGGGTAGAGCATGTTAAGGCTGAAACCTTGAGAGTTACTAGGAAGATATAATTTGGTTCACCTTCAGTTGATTGGCCAGTGCCTCCAGACATCAGTCATTCAGTCATAGTTGCATTAGAAAAATCATTAACAGTCTCTTGGATTCAAATCTAGGACTTCAGAGTTGAGATCACTTAGTGATATATCAGATTTGTGTTTTGGTATTATATATTTGCTGATCTATTGATCAAATATGTTTTTTTATGATGTAATATGTATCTACATTCCTCATTCAGTATCATCCATATTCATCAGTTTTCTACAGCTAGTTTCAGTGCATTTCAATTCTCAGATTCAGGCTCCTTCATGCATAAGTATGGTTATGGTTTTATTGTGTGTATGCTAGTTGTTTTCTACATCGTAAAGATATGTATCTATAGATCATTGTACTCTTGTTGTTGAATCATTTGATGAAGATCTAAGAAGAATAATTTGCAAGGGTTTTCCCTGTAGTGGTTTTTACCCTGGTCTCAGACCAATCCCGGTGTCTCTATGTGTTCATGCTTCTCTTCCTTTGATCTTTTACTTTCCACTGCTTAGATGATGATGATGATGATTATGGTATTGTTATTTCTGCGTAGTTTCATATTATGATGGTTAATAATATATATATGTACAATGGTATAATTACCTGGGGTGAACTTAACATGTTATTGAAGAGATGCAACTATCAAAGTAAAGAACAATGTTGCTTTATGAAAAAAATTAACACCAAAATCCCAAAAAAGCCTGCAAATCCTATGAGCTTACTTCTCCTAATTTCCTCTCGCAATTTCTCCCCGGAAGAGTACTAAAATAACAACCCTTTAGTCCCTCCTATGTCCTCCTAAAATATGCACTAGATGGGAAAATTATGAGTGTAAGTGCTGGAAAATTGACTGCAAGTATCCTCTAGATGGATGTGAAAGAACCTCTCTAGAGTGATACTCGAAGTCCCCTAAAGAAAGGGTGGGTTCTCTGCTTGGAAAAATCGTGCTAAACAACAAGTGACCCAGCTAAGCAACTCAAGAAACAAAGTTGAGTTTGATATGCCAAAAAGATGCAAATGAGGTTGAGCTTATTGGGTGGGAACACGAAGGTGGGTTACACTTTTGTGAGAAACGCGCTTGAAAATTTCACTCTCCCACAAGTTCGACCGATCTCTATAAAAGTTAGGCCTAACTTTTGAAATTAATTCGGCCGAACTTTTTCTGCTGTTGCCGAACTTCTTCTGTTGTCTATGTTGATGGTGTCGGCAACCATATTTTTTTCCGGAGATAGAAAAACTGATGTCAAAAGTTCAATCAAAATTTTGTTTATAAATATAGCAGCCCGCAGACCGTGGGAAGATTTACTATAATTTCAGTTGAACAATATTGCTATCTAACCATTGGAGAGTGGGTAAGAGGTGTTTTGCAGGTAATTTTGGTAGGATTGTTTATGTTTTGTAGGTAACTTTGGTAGGATTTTTGTTTTTTGGATTGTAATTTTATTGTTTGGTAGTCTTTTTGTAGGTTTCCTCTGCATCCTCGGCTTTCTCTGTGCCTTCGGCAACCTCTACATCATTGTCTTCCTCAACATCCTTGGCTTGATATGCGTCCTTGATGACCTCTGCATCCTTTTCTTCCTCGGTATCCTCGGCTTGCTTTGCATCCTCGACAGCCTTTACATCCTTGTCTTACTCGACGTCCTCGACTTCCAGGTAAGTGTTATTTCTTCTTCTCCTTTACTAAAAAGCTGAAAAATGTAAATTTATGTTTTTGTAATATTTTATTTGCGTAGTATTTTCTTTTCATAAATCTATGTTTTTTGTAAATTTATGTTTATGTGAGTCCTATATCAAATAGGATGGGCCCCCTTTGTACTCTCAAAATTACGAAGTCCAAGGCCAGGTTCACAGAGTATAATCTACCTTTGATAAGGCTAGGTTGTAGGAAAACTCGATCTGGAGGCCACCCTTTCTGTATTTCAATTTCCACTTTGAGGGGTAATAAACTTAGAAATGAGCACGGTATCATTTTCACTTCTCTCTGGCTGTCTATTTGGTGGGATTATACATAGTATATTCGTATTGGTTATACCTTCAATCAATATATAGCCACAAGAGAGCAAGAAATCGATGGGGAACTCGACTCTAATCAAAGGCTTTATTCGGTTGACTTAGTCGATCTGATTGCACAAGCAGATCCATACTTAGTTACAATAAAACATGTAGTAGTTTATCTAGTAGCATGAGTAGAGTCCCTTTCTTTAGCCTTTTAGCATGCTCTGGTAGTATAAATGAAGTTGGGTAAACACACAGTGTCTCTCTGTTCTTCCTCCCGGCCTTACCCACCACCCACTAGACAATACTGCACCATTCACAAAGCCACCTATCATAACACTACTGAATGTGGTATACTCAACCGTTAATGTCCTTCTCAGACCTTATTCTCTTATTCCACCCCGTACACTCCCCCTTCTGATGATGTGATCGATGTCACCAACCCTAAAAAACCTGACCCCACTCTGGTCCTCATGGATGGACTCAGGATGAATAGTTTTAAACCGATACAAACTCAATAATGTTTAAACTAAAAAATAGTCAATACACAGGTCTGTACTAATTCTAATTATTCTAATATGTATACCATAGTTTCAATACTGTGTTCATAGTTACATAACACATGGAGTCCATACTATACATGTAATAATTATGGTTAATATGGAACACTGCCACCTTATGATAAAACATATAAAAGTAACATGCCTTATAGAAAATGGCTTCTATTACACTCATATTAGTATACTGGTACAATAAGTAGAGTTATAACAAATCTATGATTAGTACTAGTATTATCTGTAATAAGCAAGATAACAAGGAGTATAAGCTCAACTCATCATATATTAGTATAATACCTACTTGGTTACAATCATATTCATATAATGGAACTACTTATACCTATATGATTTATTATACAAGATCTGCTTATATGACATTCACTCATATGAAACCAATATTACATGTGATATAACTCCATGTAAGTAACTGCAACTTAGTAAGAGCTAGTTCACATCTATTGATTATTTATACGTTTCAATAAGAGCTTCTTCTATGGCACTCACTCATATATGAAACCGATATTACTTGTGATATAAATCCATGTAAGTAACTTCAACTTAATAAGAGCTAAGTTCACATATATTGATTAAATACGTTTCAATAAGAGCTTATACAACATTGGATAACACTTGTCCATAATGAATGAACTCCATTGATCTGATTAAGAGTGTTTACTACTATATTTTAACCCTTTGATGTCCCTTATCTTATGAAGTAAACCCAGATAAAATTAAACATGTGTAAGCTCCATAATAGCCTGAACATGTTTAGTAATATGGGATCTAAGCTTGATACTAGGAGCTTATTACCATAATCAATTACACTTGTATCAATCGTTACGATTGTACTTATATTGATACCAAATCTGTTAGGAGATAATACATTACCCATCTCAATAGAGTTGTAATATACAGTCCATTGTTTCACATAAACTATTACTAATAGCTATACTGATAGTTAAGACCCTTGTTATCGTAGTGTAATACTAGTATCATAATTAGGAATATACATACACATCATCATACTAAGAGTATAATTACCATGTATATCACCTCAATAAGCTTGTATGATCTTTTGTACTGGTTAGACTCCTTATACCCTAATCTATTCTAAGATTTTGAATATGGTACTATGTCAACTTATACGGGAATCATACTATAACCAACAACACGCTGAAGCTTAAAAAAAATATAGATAACATAGTCATATGTGGTATGAGTCAAATCAATGGAATTTGTATTACTAGTATGGATGTAGATTCCCCTTTATTCCATATTCATTCATCACATCTCCATTAATCACATCCCACTAGTGAACAAAATTTGTATATTTTATAGATAATCATCACATCTTTGTATCATACTTAACCTCATCTTTGACTAGAATAGAGCTATCCTTATGTTCTATATCACTAATTATGGAAACAAGATATGATATAAGTAACAACTAGCTAGAAGGATAAGAGTTGCAACCAAATGATACAGATTATGTAACCACCAGTATTTCACTCTTGTTATTAGAATCGTAACCATTAATAGAATTTAAGTTTCTCAACCAAATAGGCATCAACAATCTCCTAATTAATAGGAAAAAACTCAAAAAAATTCCTTTGTTGAGATTAGAACTCTACTTAAGTTCTGCCATCTTAAAATCAAAATCCACAAAGTTGATAGCGAGATATGTTTCAGTTTTCTATTGTGTTTGCATTTGCTTTTGTGCAGCACTTATATTGTTGATTTTGTCTTGGTTCTAAAAAAACAATTTTTGAGATATTTGGTGACTCTTTGTTTCCTTTATTTATTGTTTTCAAGGAATATATTTGGTCCCTATTTTTGTCTTTAATATTAAGCCTCTCAGGCCTTTTGTAAACCTTGGGAACTTGAGTTCTTTGTTGTTTCCTATTTGAATTTCTATAATTTAAGCTCTTGGACACCTACAATATTCCAATGATTTTAGATGAATACATGTCAGCTACCATTCAACAAATTCAACATTTTTCTATCTTTACTTCGAGATACCCCTCATATTCTTGGTTTTCATGTCATTATTTTGTTTGGATAGAAAGCATGAGAATATGGTATAAAATGAAGACAAGTTTAAACCACACAAGCACTCTACATATGAAGATGGGTTTACCACACAAGCACTCTAAATATTCATTTGAAATCTATGTTTAAATCCTCAATAATCTAATCCAAAAAATTTCGATTAGCTTCCTGAGCATTGCCACTACAATATTCAAAAAATTGTGGGGTTGAACTTGTTGCAGATCTGTGGAAATTTTGTACTTCAAGATATCCCTCATCTTATTGGTTTTCATGTCAATATTTTGTTTGGATAGAAAGCTTCAGAATATGGTAATGAGTTTACCACACAAGCACTCTACATATTCATTTGAAATCTATGTTTATCCTCAATAATCTAATCCAAAATTACTTTTTGATTACATGCCATACACCTCCAAAATTACATTTTGATTACACATTATACACCTCATAGGGGTCAAATATCACCTCACCAACCATAATAACACATATCAACCATAATAACACATCCTGAACTATGCTTCCTACAACCGTGAAGGCATAGTCAACACAAATTGTTTTATGCATCTAGTATATGCTAGAAGTGTAACAGAGTTCACCATTTAATTAAAATAACACATCTTGAACTACCATGACTAGATTCCTTGATGTATGCATTAAATATTGATCTAGCTATGATGTAGTTAGGCTGGGATGTGTTTTTACTCATTTTCATTGGCTGTAAACTATTATAAAACTTTTAGCTAAATGCAGGGATAGTCCTAGTGTTTTTGGAAACCATGTATGTCATTTCTTCCATAAACTAAGGAAATTTTTCAATAAATGAATTTAATATTTTATTCAATTTGTTTTTTTGAGGGATCAGAAAGCCCACTAAAGATGGTTGAAAAATAGATATTATGCATAGATGTTTCTTGTTATCCCATTCCAGGGAAAACAATGATTACATATGTGCTATGCAATATTGCGACAAACAAAGTCCTCCAAAGGAAAATGAATATACCTGGAAGAATAAAAAATAGTGAAACATATTATATTGCATTGATAGAAGGCTTGGGAACAACTAGGGAGTATGGAACCAATGGAATTGTAGTTTTCACCAATTTTTAACTTGTGTGCAACCAAATGAAAGGCATGTACAAAGTTATGAAGGAGAGACTAAAACAACTACATTGAAAAGAAAACAATATTGTTAGACAATTTCAATCATTTAGTATAAGACATTGTGCAAATTTTAATAAGATGTCTAGTGATCTATTGTATCATGGGGAAATGAAAATTCAAGATTCTTGTGTCAAAGATGAATTAGTGTTAAGAAGCTACTCTCCATCAAAATTTATTGATGGAAATTGTAAGATATCTTTGATATGTGTGTGTTTTTTAGTTATAAATGTGTCGTTTTTAATGACCATGTGTTTTTTTTAAATTATATACCAAGTGTGCCCCCACTATATAAGCACAACTTGGTGAAATTCATGTTTTAGAAAATTTTGTATTCAATTTTCAAAATGTGCACGACTTCAACAAATTTGTGTTTAAATAGTCAAGTGAGTTTTACACATCAATACGTGCTTCAAGTTTTGTGTTTTACATTTACGTTCAAGTTGTACTCCAACATTTGTGCAAATCACATCAATTTTTTGAATTCTTTTGAAATGTGTTTTACATTTATGTTCAAGTTGTGCTCCAACATTTGTGTAAATTATATCAATTTTTGAATTCTTTTGAAATCTTTTTAAATAGTAATTTTAAAAACAATTGCAAACACATGAGGTAAATTCTTAAACATCATGTATCTATATATTTGTATATATCAATATATATCATGGATGATCATTTTCCATGTGATTCTTCGAGGCAAACATCAATAGAGTCTCATGTATCTACGAGAGAGGGGAATCATGGATCGGGGGATGATATTTATATTAAATGTGCAAGTTTTTAAACTATATTTTAATATAATCTTATGCACATACATGTGTATACATGTATGGAATTGAGTTTTTATCAATTTAGCGAGTTAAATTAATTTTTAATAAATTTCATTTTTTTAGGAGTTCAGAGGAAAAGAGTATCTACTCAATCAATGGAGGGCTATGGTTCACACAATCGTGGTATGATATATATATATATATATATATATATATATATATATATATAATTTTAAATGATAAATAGTTAGAATCATATATATGTATGTATGTACATGTATATATATTTGAATTGAGTAGAAATTCTATTTTTTTTATGAAGCTTAGCTCTCGTCGCGTGAGGGTGGTGGTGGTGGTACACATTCCCCCGGTGGCCAATCATGTGACGGTGGTGGTACACATTACCCTGGTGGCCAATCAATGGGTGGTCATGCTGGTTTTTAACCAATGAGTGGTCATGTTGGTTCTCAACTATCTCTGGGTGGGCAGATGGCGCTTAACCATCTCAAGGTGGCCATCAATCTCAATCTTATTATCATGATTATTATTTTTTTAAATTATATATATATGTGTGTGTGTGTGTGTTAAAAAAATTGTGCATTTGTTCACATGATTTTTTATTTATGCATAATTTTATATATTGATGCAGAGGGTAAAAATGTTGCTCTAAAACAACATAGGCCAAATCACGTAATTCAAGAAGAAGGTTGTACACCAACCACAACTTATCCATATGAAATTCTCGATTATTTACCTTGGGAAAGACACATCCAACAATGCACATTAAAAAAGTGAAAAAGTATTTATTCAAAATTGAGGAAAGATATTGGGAGTTTGAAGCTCCTTTTAGAGATCCGGGAAAGCTTAGAAGTAGTTATGCAATCTCTAAGCACACTTTTAGATGTTTACAAAAATCTTGGGACAACCACTGATACCTTTGTAAAAATGATGAGGCAAAGAAAGAAAGCATTAATGAGTCTCGATACATGGGCCAATGTTAAAAAAAAGGTTACAAAACAAATGGAAAAATCTATGTTTACTTTCAAAGAAGGGACGAAAAGAAAGATGCTAAAGGTGCAATATTTCAAGCACCCTAATATAGCCCGACATTTGTATGATAGGAACCTTGCAGCTTATGGAATGATGAGGTTCCTGTTTATTTTGTAAAATTATTTTATGCATAATTATTTTTCGGAATGAAACCTAATTATAATGATGTTCCTTCTGAATTTTTTGGTCCAGGGAAAAGTCGATTATGTGACCATAAAGGCGCTAAGTGTTTGGTCTCAATCTAGTCTCCTAAACTGAGCTCATTTAATTGTCAACCAGGATTTGTAAACTGCTGAAGTGAAGTGTACTGTATGTACCTAGGTACTTGTTTCCTAATGCGTTGTGTGTAGTGTTTTGTGATGTTTTTGGTCTTTTGTGATGATTTATGATGTTTTTGGTCTTTTGGTGGTTTTATGTTCACAAGGAAAATGCCTAGAAAGCTAAGGGAAATGAGCTGATGATTAAAAACAGAGTGGATCCTAATTGATGGATGAAAAATGACAAATGCAATTGGAATACTAAAAATAGAATCAAATCTAAACTATGACCAATCAGAAACAAAGCTTGATAATGACTTTTAAGCAAATGATTCAAGACACAAACTAAACTGGTCAAATTCTTTCATCAAAGGCATTTGAGAGAGAGCTTGAAACATGGTCAACTAAGCATGCAAATCTTCCTAACTAAACAGTTTAAACAACTAACTTATAATGATGCAACATCTTGTCCTTGATTAGAGATTTGTTGAAGTATGTTTGGAGTAAAATATTGAGACCATCATAAGATTTTCTATTCTAAAGCTAATTCCTAACTCTATTATGCAATTCAATTGAATGTCACAAAACCTTTACTCAAGAGTTAATGATTTATTTTCAAAGTAGTCTTTTGAGGGAGAGCTCTGTTTATGAAATGATGAGGAAATTGCAGAGGTACTTCAGACCTTAAAATGATGTTGTCTTCTGTTTATATGGTTATAGATCAATTATGGATTTTAGAACAAGAAGAGGTTTGTGAATAATGAAGGCTGTTTTTTTAATCCTAACAACTGAAGTAATCTAATGTGCAGTGAATAACAATTGAATGTGGAGTGAAAATGCAATGAGTTGAACTACAACCAAACCTAAGATGTCACTAGCCTAAAATAGTGTTAAACTACAAGTCATTATCAAACCCAAAATAAAATAACTGAATCATGAATTAAGTGAAATGAAACTCCGGAGTATCCTAACTATACTATCATGCATTATTCTATGAAATTACACAATCTGTTTGTCCATCATTGTTGATATTTTGGAAGAGTTCCTTCTTTTGGAAGAGTTAGAACAATTATGACTGTGTAATTGAGTGCAAATGCAAATGTAAAGGCTGAAAGCAATGAAAAACTAAGACATCATATCCATATCCCACTCGTCATTATGATATTTTGGGCAAGCGTTTAAGAGTAAGAACAGATATGATACTTAGTGCAAACACACAACTAAATCATTCATTATCACGGTCATGTCTTGAACATCTTAATAGTTTCTTGGGAGAGTTTCTTCTTGTGGAAGAATGATTAGAACAAGTGTAACTGTGATAGTGAACAACAAAAACTACAATTAAATCCTACAATACTATAGCCATTTCTCATTCATCATTATAATCTTTTGGAAGAATTTCTTCTTGTGGAAGAGTTAGAATGAATATAACTACAGTAGCTAATTAAAAACAACTATGAATTCAACTTCAAATCCTACAATACTATAGCTATTTCCCATTCATCATTATATTCTTTTGGAAGAGCTTCTTCTTGTGGAAGAGTTAGAATGAGTACAACTACAGTAGCTAATTAAAACAACTATTAATTCAAATTCAAAAACGTAAAGGCAGCTAGAAGACTTATCTAATTTACGCAAAATAAATCCGTGCAAGAGGCAGGGGCCCTCTACCACCTGACGGAATTCAACTCCAAATTAAATCACGCTTTCAAAACAACACTGTCTGCTCCATTAAAGATGAAATAACTTGAAAATAGCACTCTGCGTCTTCAGAAATGTAGCACAGAATCTAAACAAAATCTAGCATAAAATCTAACATCAAAATCTAACCTAGCTCTCGGTTTCCCAAGTGTTTATATAACAAATGTAAATAACAAGATTTGCAACAATTCAGGAACACTGTCTTTCCTTATCGGAATCACATTAGGACTCTTTGAAGTGGCTGCGTGAAAAGGAAAAGACATATGGACTGAGACAGTCCTAATAGAAGTCTTCCTTCCTAAATGTGTTCCCACGTTCCAAAACCATACCCAGAATTCGTTTCTTCCTCCATGATGAGAAACGAACCATGTAGACATGACGTGGATTATGCCCATATGCGGTTTTTCTTGAGAGGCCACCTGGAACATACTCAAACGTGAAGACAGCTGCAGAATCGCCGGTTAGCTACAGAATGTCTGCATTCTGCAGCTAGTTCCGGTCAAAATGCTTTACAATGGCAAAAATCACAAAACTTAGCAAGTCAGTCATGTAAATCATTCTAGAAGTAATTTTAACTATATTCATTGATCAAGTGGGTCTAGGATAGCAATGGACAAAGGAAAATGAGGTAAAATGGAATGAAAGAAAGCACAATTTTGAGGCTCAACATACCCCCACTGTTGTCTCTTTGCATGTCCTCATGCAAATTATCCTATGAACTCAGAGGCTTCTGCAAGGACATCTAATCCTCTTCTTCTCCTTTGTCTGGAAGCTAGAGATCTTCTGGGTTTTCTGATAACAATTTTGAACCTTAGGTTGGTGAGTGCCCTGATTAGTTTCTTGTTCCTTTTCTTCAACTTCCCATTGGTCTTTTCCACTTTGTTTATATGGAGGGATAAGGTTGAGTTCATATCAGTTTTGAGCTTGACTTGATCCTTGAGAATTTCATTCTCATTTTTTATGTGTCTCTTCAGTAATTCCAACTCATACCTATCCCTTCTTAATATATCAATTTCAGACAGTGGAGGACTGGGGGTTCTCTCTCTGCTTTCTGAAGCTCTCCTCTCCAAAGTTTCCACATAGTCATAAATTTCTTGTTGAGCAGGGTCAATTTCAGGGGTTCCTTCATAAAAATCTTCTTCAATATCTTCTTCCATGGATGTTTCCTCATCTTCTATATCAATCACCCCTGTTTGTTTGATTTGAGTTTTCTTTAGTTTTCCCTTTAGTCTGTGGCTTCTCCTTGGCTGAGAGGATCCCTCTCCTTTCTCTGTGGCAGGTTTCTTGATTACCTTCTCTTTCTTAAGTTGCCTCCTGATTTGAGTCAACTTCTCTAAAATGATTTCCTCACTGCTCTCTTGGACTGTTTTGTCAATTTCAACATTTGAGGCCCTCCATTTCCTACTTCTCCTTGTAGGCTGTGGTTCTCGTGAGGGTTCTTTTGGCTCTTCAAAATGATTTCTTATCAAGAAATCGTCCCATGTATCATTTGTTTTAGCTAGATGATGTTCAATCAAAATTTTGACCAAACCATGATGATATAGGGTTGTCTCTAAAAATTGAACCCTTCTTTGAACACAGGAAGCCATCTTCTTCAGACTTTGAAGCAAGAAATATGGTATGTTTAAGTCTTCCCCCAGAAAATGCATTATCAGTCTAATGTGGTAGACATAAAATGTTCCATATCTACCCTCACATGTAATAAATTTTTGCAGAAGAAGTAGTATGTTTCTCCATTTTTTTTTCAATGCAGAACTGGGAATTCCTTTCTTAAATACACTGACATCCATACCTGGTGATTTTAAAATTTGTTTCCAGGAGTCATTGTGGAATTCTCTATTTTTAAACCATCTCTCTCCAGTTCTGAGCAACCCTGTAGCCTCTGCAATGAAAACTTCAGTGACAGTATATTTTACATCACCCACCTCAACTTCGGTTCCTTGAAATGATCTTGCAAATGTTTTAGTGACTTCCTTGTGGAAGTCATTAAATTTCTCTAAAAATTGAAGCCATCCTATTTGTTGTAACATTTCTTTGCATTGTGGGTAGCCTTCTAAATATTTTGAACCCACTGGTTCAGTCCTTACAATGAAACCCATGATTGCTTCTTCAATATTCAAATTAACACTCTTCTACCCACAAAAACAATGACTTTCACCTTCGAATTGAAATGGCTTCAAGTTCTGAATGAAAATGGCTTCAACCTTGGAATGACATACCTCTGATTGATAGTGGCAACAACTTCAAAACTTCGGGCTGATATGCCTCTGTTGACAATTGAACTTTGGACTGATATGTCTCTGTTTGACAGTGACAACTGGCTTCAACTTCTTCACTGCAATACCTCTGGCTCTTGGTAGCAAATGGTTTCGAATTCAACACTGCAACATCTCTATCTCCTAGTGACAAAATACTTCAAACTCCACACTGCTACACTTCTTTGTTTATAGTGAAAATGCTCAATCTCTGCCCACAGTGATACTTTGTCTGCCCACGGAATCAAATGGCTTCAAATTCTCACGCTGCTATGCTTCCAAATTTACCCTTCTGCTCTGCTCTGCGTTTACAATGATAATGCTCAATGCTATTCAAACTGATATCCTTTGGCTCTGCTCTCGGTGATAAGAATATCTCTGTCTACGGAATGAAATGCCGGCTACAGAATGGAGTGATGGCAGTGGTCACGGAATGAAGTAGTGGAGTGAGGTGGAGGGAATGAATTAATGATTGAAGAGACGACGGAGATTTTTACGACGGCAGAGGGAATCATCATTGAATGATTTGGTTAGGAGACGTGAAGAATTCAAATACCTCGACCATTTTAACCACTTAAATGATGTCGGATATGGAATTTGAATTGAGAGGTTTTAATCCAAAGTCTGTGGAGGGTTTATTGGTCTTGATCAATAAAAATAATTAAAACAACCTTTTCGAACAATTCATAACTAAAACTATGCTAAACTTTAATGAAATGCCATTATAATTTAAACTTGTTACCTCTGCCTTTCATTTGATTTTTGTAGTCTTTGTCTTCTTGTTCACCTTTGGAGGAGTCTTCATAATTTTCTTGATGCTTTTGATTCATGGATACACTGGGTCATTTTGTTGCAATTCTAATGTCTGCTGATTGATGCCTTCAGAGTTTGTAGCTGCGGAAAGACTGTCTGGCTGCAGAAAGGCTGATCAGCTGCAGAATGTCTGTTGAGCTGCAGAATGTTCCTGTAGAGCATTTTAATCATGGAATGGAGTGTTTTTGGAATATAGGTGAAATGTTATATGGTATGAATGAAGATGGATGATGAGTTATGATATGTATGAAGTGAATGATGAAATGGAATGGATTCAGTTTATGAAATGGAGTGAAAGAACATAAGAACTGTACTGCAATTCATGACATGTTTTATTCACTTACAGCAAGACATCAAATTTTGTATTTTGATATGAAAATGAGATGGATGGAGGATGGAATGAGATGAATAAAATGTGGAATGGAGTGAAATATGAATGATGGAATGAAATGGAGTATGGATGAATAAGTGAATGGAGTGAAATGAAATGAGATGGATCATAAGCACTATGGATCTGAACTTATGATTTTTGTAACAGCTGCTTATAAAAACAAAAATGGGAAAAGTTAGAGTGTCAGAGAGACTCTGATTTTCACCCTATCGTTTCTGTATAAACATGCCAATAAATGATTGGTTTTCATGTTTATACCTTTATTTATTTATTTATTTATTTTTTCAAAAGAGAAATACTTCAGAAAATTTAATCAAGTTGATGAAGAAGAGAGAGACTCTTCTTCATTAACTTCACATCATTGCTTTCTTAGAACTTCTTGACAAACTCTTCTCTTGAGAGTGGCTTGTGGTATAGCTTTAGTCTATGACCATTCACAAGAAAAGTGACCTCTTCTTCATCTATAGTTCTGATTTTTACTGCCCCATTATCAAAAATTCGAACAATTTCATATGGACCAAGCCAATGTGTCTGAAATTTCCCTTGAAAATCCTTGAATTTTGAATCAAACAAGCGAGCCCAGTCACCCTCTTTGAATTTCTTCTCTTTGATGTACTTGTCATGCCATCTAGCCCTTTGCTGTTGGACTAGACTTGTTTTCTGAACTGCATCTTGTCTGATCTCATCCAATTCATTAATTTGCTCCAGTCTATGCTTCTGTGCCTCCGTTAAATCAAGTCCTAGCTGAACTGCCATCTTGAAGGTTTGAATTTGGAACTCTATGGGAAACAAAACTTGCTTTCCATAAAAAAGCTCATAAGGAGTATGGCCTGTTGTGTTTCTCCATGTAGTTCTATAGGCCCACAAGGCTTCAGGAAGCCTATCTACCCAATCTCTTCTATGTAAATGAGCAGTCTTTGTTAGGATTCCTTCAATGACCTTATTAGTAGATTCCACTTGACCATTTGCTTGTGGATGATAAGGAGTAGATTTTCTATGCCTGATTTTGTACCTCTCCATCATTTGCTCCACTAGCCTTGATGTAAATTGAGCTCCTTGATCTGTAACAATTTCCCTTGGGACACAAAAACGAGTAAAAATATCCTCAAAAAGAAAAGTAACTACAGATGATTCATTAGCAACAAGTAATGGTTTAGCTTCTACCCACTTAGTAACATAATCAATGCAAACTAATATATATTTCTTTTGTCTTGATGGAGGACTAATAGGTCCTACAAAATCCAAAGCCCATTTTTCAAAAGGTTCAATGTGTACCTGAGGTTGTAATGGCATCTCACATGAAGGAGAAGGTTTCCCTACCCTTTGGCAACTGTCACACCTTTTGACATACTCCTTAGCATCTTTGAACAAGGATGGCCAATAATATCCTAAATTAAGGATCTTATAGGCTGTCCTCTTATCTGCAAAGTGTCCACCACAAGGTTCATCATGACATGCCTTGAGAATCTTAGGCATCTCATCTTCACGAACACACCTTCTAATGATCAAATTTGGACCTGTCTTGTACAACTCATTAGTGAACCCATGAATGTCTTGCACTATCATTAATGATTTTCCTTTTATCCTTTGCATTCATAATTGAAGGAAATTTTCCTGAAACTAAATAATTAGCAATATCAAAAAACCATGGAGTTTGAGTAGAGATTGCAAAAAGATATTCATCAGGAAATTGATCTTCAACCAGAGTGTCATCTTTGATATTTTGGATTCTAGATAGGAAATCAGCCACTGTGTTTTGTTTTCCAGGCCTATCTAAAATAGTAATGTTGAATTCTTGTAAGAGAAACAACCATCTTATAACTCTGCCATTAGTGATTGATTTGTTCATTAAGTATCTAATTGCAGAATGATCAGTATGAACAAAAGTTTCATAGCCTGTTATATAGTGTCTAAATTTGTTTATGGCATGAACAATAGCTAAAAACTCTTTTTCAGTTATAGTATAGTTTAACTCTGCAGGAGTCAAATTTTTACTGGTATAATAGATGGCATAGGGAATCAAATCTTTCTGTCCCAATACTGCTCCTAGAGCTGTATCGGAAGCATCTGTCGAGATATGAAAAGGTAACTTCCAGTTAGGTCCCCTTAATATGGGTGCTTCAGAAATTTTGGTTTTCAAGGTTTCAAAAGCTAACTGGCAATCAGAAGTCCACTTAAATTCACAATCTTTGGTGAGTAATTTGAAGAGTGGAGATGCTATTTTGGTGAAGTTTTCTATAAATCTCCGATAATACCCTGTGAATTCTAGAAAACTTCTAACATCTCTTTGACAACTAGGAATGGATAGGTTAGAAATGACTTCAACTTTTGCCTCATCAACTCTAATCCCATCCCCTGAAATGTGGTGCCCTAAAACAATACCTTCAGTAAACATCATAAAACATTTTTCATGACTAAGTGAAAGGTTTGCTTCTTGACATCTTTTTAAGACTTTTCCAAGTTTTCTAAAGCCTCTTCAAATGTGTCCCCATAAACTGTGAAATCATCCATGTACACCTCTACACAGTCATGTATTAGATCCGAAAAAATTCCTAATACTGCCCTTTGGAATGTTGCAGGTGCATTGCATAATCCAAATGGAAATACTCGGTAGGCATAGGTACCCCAAGGACAGGTGAATGTGGTTTTGTCTTGGTCTTCAAGTGCTACTTGGATTTGATTGTAACCACTAAACCCATCTAGGAATGAAAAGTACTTTTTGCCAGCTAATGTATCTAATACTTGATCTATGAGAGGCAAGGGAAAATGGTCTTTAAGAGTAGCTTTATTCAGTTCTCGGTAGTCAACACACACCCTCCAATTTCCATTTTTCTTTGGCACAATTACCAAAGGAGAAACCCACTGACTATCTGAAATAGGATAGATGAAATTAACATTTAACAATTTTTGCAATTCTTCCTTAACAATTTCCCTAAGATTTGGATTCATCCGTCTTTGAGGCTGTCTGATTGGTTTGCAATTTGCGTCTATATAGATGTGATGAGTACAAGTCTTGGGACTTATCCCTTTCATGTCAGTGTATTCCCATGCATATGCAGAAGAATGTCTCTGTAATACTTTGATTAACTCTTCTTGTTGAGATTTTTCTAGGTTCTTGTTTATGTTCAAAGTTTTGCCTGGAAAAATTTCACTTGTAGAGTTGCCAAATTTGTCCATAGAATGAAGAGACATCTGCCTAGATGACAAAAACTCAATATTGGATCCCTCTTGAAATGATTCATGTTTGTGTTATGGAGAGGATTCAAAGTTTTCTAGAGTATTCAGAATTTGATTATCTTCACTAATTTCTGAAATTGTGAAGAGTGGTTGTAAATCTTCTTCATCCTCTATCCATTGAGTGTCATCTAGATCTGTAATTGTCCTAGCTGGAGGATATAAAGTGAATCTTTTAGTTGAACTACCATCAGAAATATACATATCACCGGACCTACAACTAATAAAAGCATCAGCTGTAGCCAACCAAGGTCTTCCTAGTATAACAGGATGGCCTCCTAGATTATTCTTAGGAGTTAGGATCATGAAATCCACAGAGTACTCCCAAGAATCTAGGGACACTGGAATGTCTTCTATTACCCCATCTGGTTTGATCACAGATCTATCTGCTAATTGTAATAGTGTGGGTGTAAAGAGAAGATTAGGAAGTTTCAGTTTGTCCATGATTTTTCTACTCATGATATTTATTTCTTCTCCTAAGTCAATGAGTGTGTTTTGAATTTCAATTCCATTGATGTCAATTTTGACAACTGGATTTCCTGGGTCAAGATACTTTGGAATAGCAATCTTGCCCATCATAATGTCTGCTATTTGTCCTACCAGTTGAATTTTCTTGGTTTCTCTTATTCTTTTTCTTGTTGTCTTCATACTCAACTCCTTTATTGTTTTGGCTAATATTGGGATTTCTTTGATGGCTTGCAATAATGGAATTTTAATGCAAACATTTCTCAATTCATCTAAGAAATCATAATTAGGCACCATGATTTGTTTTTCTACACCTCTATCAATTTGTAATCTTTCCGAAAAGGGAGGTATAGAAGTAGATGTGGATGGTTTCTCTAATACAGGAGTTGGATTTATTGGACTTTTTGTTTTAGTTTTTCAATGTGTGGGTCTTGAAAGGATGTGTCTTCCTCAAGACTTTTATTCACCCGTAGGGAGTCTTCCCCAGAATTATCTTGTTCTTGTATGATCACAGAAGGTTTCCTCTTTTCAAGTATCCTTCCAGACCTAAGTTGAACATCACTAAGGTCTAGAGGAGTAATTAAATAAGTTGGAAACTGTTGGCCTTCTATCATGTATGTATTCTGAGGGTTTTTATTATTGGGGTTTGGTATGGGTTGAGCAGGCAATTGATTTGATTTTTGAGGGAATGGTAATGAAAGTGGTTGATTTTGATGTGGTTGGTTCTGATGATGTTGTTGAGGATTTTGTTGAAAATTTTGTTGAAGATTTTGAGAAAAATTTTGTTGAGGATTTTGAGGATAAAAATGTGGGTATGGTGGATAGGATGGTGGATACTGATAGTATGGAGAGTATCTTCCATAGGGACTTTGTGTTCCTTGTGCCCAAGATTGAGATTGATTTTGAAATTGGGGCCAAGGTTGCTGCTAAGAATTCCAAGGTGGAGGTTGATTATACATTTGATCATGGAATCCTTGTGTCTGAGGTCCCTGCCAAGGTCTTCTAGATACAAAGTTAAGAGATTCTGTGGAGTCTGTAGGAGTTTCTTCATGAAAGACAGCTTTGAGACCAGGAAGAGAAGGACAATTCTTGGTTTCATGTTTTTCAGAACAAATGACACAGGTCTCTACAACTTTTACATCCAAAGGACACTCTCTCAAGGCATGTTTCTTTCTACATTTGGGACAAAAGATTGCCAAAGCATCAGATTCAACCTTTTGCTTATTTTGTATCTTAAGGGTGTCTATTTGTTCACTAAGACTCCCTAAGATGTCAGATTTAAAATCATCAAGCATATGTCCTATTTCTGATCTACTTACTGTCCCAGAAGCAGATTTACTTGCCCTTGCAAGAGCGGGATCTCTTGGACCTTTGACAGTTTTAGATTTCCCTCTGGAGAGGTTGATACATAACTCAGATATTTCAGGTAATGTAAGTTGTGATATATCCCCCTTTCCCATCATGTTAAGAATATCCAACCATTCATCCCTAATTGTTTTCAACAAAAGAGCTTTTAAGGTGTCTTGATCTAGATTTTCCATTTTTGCCCTTTTGATGTTGTAATTAAATCTTTCCAACAAATCTTCTAAGTTTTCATCTTCTTTTTGTAACATCTTGAACACTTCTTCCTTATGATTAACCGGCATACAATAATCCAAGTATCTCTCTAGAAATACTTGTTTCATGTCTTCCCATGTTCTAATAGAACTACTGATTAGACTCATAAACCACTTCAATGCTGCTCCCTTCAAAGTTGAAGGAAATAATTTCAGTTTTTGAGCATCTTGTAGGTAGTCATAAGTTCTACACAGCACTTCAAATTTGAATAAGAAATTTTCAGGATCTTCAGTTTTAAGCCCATAGAAGTTTGGAAGGACAGAGGGTGAAATGTTTTTCATGGTTGTATTGGTTTCTTCATCAAGTATAGGGAACCCAAAAGAGCTTCCTATTCTACCTCTTCCTCCATTTGCACCTCTACCTCCTTCTCTTCTACCTCTACCTCTTCCTCCAAATAGTGTGTTTTCTCCATTAAAAACTCCTCCTCCTCCTTCTTCTGCCATGGTTGACTCTCCTGTGGAAGTGGAAAGATTTGTATCCCTACTAGGAGTCTTTAGATCTTCTTCTATGGCAGGTTTAGTGGATGAAGTGGAAGGTTTCTCTAATGGAATAGTTGACCTTAGATCTTCTAGAAGTCCAGGATCAAGGGAGGATGGAATATGGGTTTGAGTTGAAGGTGTACTAGCTCTGGATCTAGACGAAACAAGTGGTGTTCTAGAAATCAAACTTCTGCCTCTGTTGCTTATAAATCTTCCCCTTGAATCTCTCTCCCTACGCATAAAATTGTTTTTGGATGATAAGAAACAAAGGTTACCTAGTTTTCACTTCCCCGGCAACGGCGCCAAAATGTTTGGTCTCAGTCTAGTCTCCTAAACTGAGCTCATTTAATTGTCAACCAGGATTTGTAAACTGCTGAAGTGAAGTGTACTGTATGTACCTAGGTACTTGTTTCCTAATGCGTTGTGTGTAGTGTTTTGTGATGTTTTTGGTCTTTTTTGATGATTTATGATGTTTTTTTGGTCTTTTGGTGGTTTTATGTTCACAAGGAAAATGCCTAGAAAGCTGATGGAAATGAGCTGATGATTAAAGACAGAGTGGATCCTAATTGATGGATGACAAATGACAAATGCAATTGGAATACTAAAAACAGAATCAAATCTAAACTATGACCAATCAGAAACAAAGCTTGATAATGACTTTTAAGCAAATGATTCAAGACACAAACTAAACTGGTCAAATTCTTTCATCAAAGACATTTGAGAGAGAGCTTGAAACATGGTCAACTAAGCATGCAAATCTTCCTAACTAAACAGTTTAAACAACTAACTTATAATGATGCAACATCTTGTCCTTGATTAGAGATTTGTTGAAGTATGTTTGGAGTAAAATATTGAGACCATCATAAGATTTTCTATTCTAAAGCTAATTCCTAACTCTATTCTGCAATTCAATTGAATGTCACAAAACCTTTACTCAAGAGTTAATGATTTCTTTTCAAAGTAGTCTTTTGAGGGAGAGCTCTGTTTATGAAATGATGAGGAAATTGCAGAGGTACTTCAGGCCTTAAAATGATGTTGTCTTCTGTTCATATGGTTATAGATCAATTATGGATTTTAGAACAAGAAGAGGTTTGTGAATAATGAAGGCTGTTTTGTTAATCCTAACAACTGAAGTAATCTAATGTGCAGTGAATAATAATTGAATGTGGAGTGCAAATGCAATGAGTTGAACTACAACCAAACCTAAGATGTCACTAGCCTAAAACAGTGTTAAACTACAAGTCATTATCAAACCCAAAATAAAATAACTGAATCATGAATTAAGTGCAATGAAACTCCGGAGTATCCTAACTATGCTATCATGCATTATTCTATGAAGTTACACAATCTGTTTGTCCATCATTAGTGATATTTTGGAAGAGTTCCTTCTTTTGGAAGAGGTATTAGAACAATTCTGACTGTGTAATGGAATGCAAATGCAAGCAAAAAGACTGAAAGAAATGAAAAACTAAGATATCATATTCATATCCTACTCGTCATTATGATGTCTTGGGCAAGCATTTAAGAGCAAGAACAGAGATGATACTTAGTGCAAACACACAACTAAATCATTCATTATCACGGTCATGTCTTGAACTTCTTAAGAATTTCTTGGAAGAGTTTCTTCTTGTGGAAGAATGATTAGAACAAGTGTAACTGTGATAGTGAACAACAAAAACTACAACTAAATCCTACAGTACTATAGCCATTCATCATTCATCATTATAATCTTTTGGAAGAATTTCTTCTTGTGGAAGAATTAGAATGAATATAACTACAGTAGCTAATTAAAAACAACTATGAATTCAACTTCAAATCCTACAATACTATAGCTATTCCTCATTCATCATTATAATCTTTTGGAAGAATTTATTCTTGTGGAAGAGTTAGAATGAGTACAACTACAGTAGCTAATTAAAACAACTATTAATTCAAATTCAAAACGTAAAGGTAGCTAGAAGACTTATCTAATTTACGCAAAATAAATCCGTGCAAGAGGCAGGGGCCCTCTACCACCTGACGGAATTCAACTCCAAATTAAATCACGCTTTCAAAACAACACTGTCTGCTCCATTAAATATGAAAGAACTTGAACATAGCACTCTGCGTCTTCAGAAATGTAGCACAGAATCTAAACAAAATCTAGCATAAAATCTAACATCAAAATCTAACCTAGCTCTCGGTTTCCCAAGTGTTTATATAACAAATGTAAATAACAAGATTTGCAACAATTCAGGAACACTGTCTTTCCTTATCGAAATCACATTAGGACTCTTGAAGTGGCTGCGTGAAAAGGAAAAGACATCTGGACTGAGACAGTCCTAATAGAAGTCTTCCTTCCTAAATGTGTTCCCACATTCCAAAACCATACCCAGAATTCGTTTCTTCCTCCATGATGAGCAACGAACCATGTAGACATGACGTGGATTATGCCCATATGCGGTTTTTCTTGAGAGGCCACCTGGAACATACTCAAATGTGAAGGCAGCTGCGGAATCGCCGGTTAGCTACGGAATGTCTGCATTCTGCAGCTAGTTCCGGTCAAAATGCTTTACAATGGAAAAAATCACAAACTTAGCAAGTCAGTCATGTAAATCATTCTAGAAGTAATTTTAACTATATTCATTGATCAATTGGGTCTAGGATAGCAATGGACAAAGGAAAATGAGGTAAAATGGAATGAAAGAAAGCACAATTTTGAGGCTCAACACTAAGCATGACACTGAGTTGTCTCACCCAGAGCCAATTTTGGTAAGCCGACCTCCTTATGTGGAAAATTTGCAGTCAGAGATGGATGCCACTTCTCAAATTAGTCGAGAAGCAAGGGATGTCATCATAAAAAACGTTCAGACTGGACTTGGTGGAATTGATATTGGTCTGAATTGAAAAAGAGCATGAGATAATGCACGTGCTAATTTTTTATATAATACAGATGAGGAGATAGACAACATGAATATTGAAGAGCTTAGAACATATGTATGTGTTATTCTAACATAAATGTATCAATTGTTCACCATTTGCTGTTTACATGCATGTTGAATGAAAAATTTGATAATATCATGGTCCAAGGTTCAGGTTCTGGCAATCGAGATGATATTTTGGGAAATGTTAGTGTTTTTTAAGAGTTCATGATGTTGATGTACAATTATTATTCTATTTTTATATCGACCTATCATGAGGTGTATATTTTTAAAATAAATAATTATGTGTACACATGTATATATAATTAAATGTTAACAGATTCCACTTTCATCCGGTTTTTTTAAAATGGAGCCACCATCTTCTTCCTTGTTAGGAGATGTGCCAAATGTTCCAAATAATCCACTATCACAAGTATTCATTTTTTCACCTATGTTTCAAGTTATAAATTGAAGTGCAAGTTTCATTAAAAAATGAGATAGGTCTTGAGTTATTTTACAGTTTTGAAATTTTTGATTTTTAGGTTTGTGGAGATGATTTATGTTCTCCAAGGAATTTAGCGATGAAGTCGATGATGGTGACAGGAACATCCAAACAATTTGAAGAAGTTATCTACAATTTTTTTTAATAAATTTCATTAGTTTATTCATTTCATTTGCAAAATTTTAAAATTTTAATGTGTATATATATATATATATATACTTACTTGTACATATATATTGTACAATTTATCTAGGAGGATGCATCAATGCAGGGCCAACACGGGACAATGGAGGGGAACTACACGAGGTATTGCATGATTTGTTTTTTCATTTTGTTGTTTTTATGAAGTTCTACATTCTCATTCAATTTTAAAACATTAAATTTTATTTTTAAAACATATATATATATATATATATATATATGCAATTAGGGCCAGCATGGGACAATAGAGGGGGAACTACATTAGGTATTGCATGAAATTTTAATATTATTATTATTTTTTATGTTCTACATTCTCATCCAATTTTAAAAGATTAAATTTTAATTTTAACACACACACACACACACACACACATATATATTGTGCAGGTTCCACATTCTTGAGATGAGAGCACAAGGAGGTTACTGGAAAATATATTTCAACCAAATTCTCTATATTGATGCACACCATTTTATTTAATCTAGTTTTTTTTATAGTACATGTTATATTTACTTTTCTATAACTTGATGCATATTACATTTTACTTTCAATAGTATTTTTATATCTAATACACATGTTATATTTACTTTTATTGAATGATATAAATCTTGGACACATTTTACGTTTTGGATAGTTTTTACATTTCCTTTTATTGAATGATTTTAAATTTTGGATAGTTGCTACATTTTGAATGTGATCACATGTTTTTATAATGTTAGTAGATGATAAAATTATGTTTTGCTTAACTTGTTGTTTTGTCACTTGTTATTTAAAATGAATGTAGATTGAAATTGCAAATTACAAAACACACATGTGGTACATTATGAATTTGAACATGTAAATATTATAATTAGGTGTAGATATATATTAAAGGTGATATATAAGTACATTTTGCATGATCATGTGTCATTTAAAACAATCATAGATGGTTTTAAATATTCATGAAGTACATTTGCATAATTTAGTTTTTACATTTTGCATGTGATCACATGTTGTTATAATGTTAACTTAGATCATACGATTATGTTTTGTTTAACTACTTGTTTTGTCACTTGTTATTTAAAATGAATCTAGATTGGAATTTCAAATTAAAACACACACACATGTGGTACATTATGCACTTGAACATGAATGTTATAATTAGGTGTAGATGTCTATTAAATGTGATAGTTAACTTTTAATATAAAGTTTTAAATGAACATGCATAAACATAAGGTATATAATTACATTATAAAACATGACCATGTACAATTTGCATGATGTGAATGTGGTTTGATGCTTTTAAATGCTAAATACATATTTAAGTTCATGAATATGTAGCAATGAAAGTAAATTTGCATTTGATTCGTACATTTTTCATTTGAAATCATTCTTACAATGTTAATATACAATACATAAATGTCTAAAAACAATCATATACTTTTAGGTATGTAGATAAGTCTAAAACAATCATAAAATTTTAAAATCGCATTAAAAAATATGGTATACAATATTTTGCATTAACATACATAGAAAGGCTACTATGGATATCAATTAATACAATTAAATTTTAATATAGTAAAATTGGAAATTACAAAACTTGGTAAACATTTTGCATTTGAATGAATCTTATAAATTACTTTAGATGTCTAAAACAATCATAACTTAAAATCTCATTATCAAATATGATCTAGATACATACATTTTGCAATCATGACATAAAATTAACTAACATGTATTAAAAATTGCATTCATGTATGAAATCGTTTAAGACGAGAGAATGTGTATGTATATAAATTACTTGTTGTGTGCATGCAGACACAATATCAACAGAATCAACTCCTCAATACACAAGTGTACATAAAATACAATATACATATAATTAAATGTATCTTAATACATTATTAAGAATGTACAACTTAAGAGTGCACAAAAGGAAAGGCTAATGTAATTTATACTTGAACTGTAAGTTATCAAAGATGAATCCAAGGAGAAGAAATTTTTGGGAAGTTCAATCAAAAAAATTATAATGGAATGCCATCCTCACTGATCCGTTCATGGTTAGATTTTGAAAATTTCCATTTCTTAACTTTCATTTTTTTCTTTGATTGAACTTCTATCACCTTTATGAGCATTGCACACACCAAGTGACTATATTGAAAACTTATGACATTAGGTTGATAGTCTTGAAAGTAAACAATTATCTCACTTTGATGAGTTTGTTGGAAAAAATAAACTTTTAGTAAAATAGACCCTCTTTCATATATAAAATCGTTATCACCATAGTTTTCTAATAATTTCATATTTCATTCTGTGCACCACATCAAATAATACTTGACATTTTATAGGTTGTTAGCAGGTGTGACTACAACAAAAACATCTCGTGTAGAATAAAACAAGTGTATATAAATTTAGATCATAATTAACATGAAAAATAAATTTAAAATTAACATGTACTTGATTTTATTATCTATTTCTAGATCTCTATCATTTGAAAGAAATTGAAATGTTGCATTCTCTAACAAGATCAGAAACTCGTTCACCTTCAGATGATACTGTAGTCTCCTCTGATTGCATCTCTTCAAAATTTGCAACTGGCATTTTCCCCTTTGTATTTAGTTCTGTATGTTACCAAACTTTTACATGCATATTGTTTTCACAAACATCATTGGATTGTGTGTCCTCTATGCAAACAAGAAAAAAACAAGAATCTTTTCTTTTATCAAATTCATACACATTTCGGTAGTCCTTTGTTTTAATTGAATGAAATTTTCGAGTGCCTTTCACTGTTTCAACGTCATTTGCAATCAATCTATCTACATCTTGGACCCCAATATGCCAAAAACTCCTATATGGAAAATTCAAACAAGAATATAAATATGTTATTTAAAATACAATTTATATATGATCTCAAAGATAATAACTGTGATAAATAATGTTTAAAATTAATAAAAATTAGGTCATATATTAAAGTTATATATATATATATATATATATATATATATATATATATATATATATATATATATATATATATATATATATATATATATCTATATATATATGCAAGTTAATTGTAAATATGTACATGTAACTTCGTACTTTCCTTGATAGGTTAGTATCAGGGCTTAGTGCATCGATTCACCATTGAACAACTGTTCAGCTGAGACAAGTTAGTCTGCAGAGTACACCATTTGATATCTTCGAAGTGCTCATTTTATACATGCCCCTGTACCATCATGTTCTCATTTTCCATGAACAGTCTCAAAGAAATTTCAACAATGTTTAATGCGGTTTCTCATATGAAGATGACACAACCAAAAGAATGATCGCGAAGATTTGAATTGACCTGCACACCCATTTGACCATATCCAATGTTCATTGAGTTTTATTCCACGACCTTTCAATGAGTCATAAATCTTATCAAAACAATGTTGTACAAAATGTGTATCATGTGTACGATCATCACTGATATAAAAGTGATATTATTTAATAACATGTCGATTTTCATTAGTGATTTCTATATGATAAATACTTTGTTCAGTGTGTCTATATAGAATATAGAAAAGCATAGAGACTTGGTCAGAATGATAATATTCACTCTGTATTTCATTTTGTGTAGCAAATGTGTAATTATCTATAAAATAAACTATTGACAAAATGGTCCTTGGTGGAAAATTTTCACGGGTTTTTTTCAATTGAATGTCCTGTCATCGAGGTCTATAGGAATGCTTGGTGTATTTATAAATTTCTGCCTCAAACTTCATCAAAAACTCTATCACAAAAATTTCTTCTTCTTGTAAATCAAACGTTTTAGTACTTGTAGTACTACTTGAACCAATCAATGTATGAATATATTCATATCTATTCCATTTCACTTTTATATTGGACAATGATTGATCATTTATATCAACAGGATATTTTTTGTGAAATAAAGTCAAATTTCCACAATGATCACATTTTTCACCACCAACACATTTATTTTGGTAAAATAATTCATTACTTTCTCTTGCTAGTAGAATTTGGGATATGAAATCATGGATAGTGGAAGGAGGAGGTGAATGTTTCCTAAATATGTCATAATATCACTGAAATTCCACATGATAATGATAATAAAAAGTGTTGCGTAAAATGATAGGTTTAACATACCATGGTTTTTCTTGCACAAAAGCACTCATTGAGACATTAATTCCACGATTCTCTTCTATGAAATTATTGAACAACTCTATCTGAGTGGTGTCCAAGATATGTTTTGCATGTTCTTCGTACTCATTTCGTGATATTCTTCGTCGCATCACATCCCTTCGTTTTGGTGAAACACGTGAATTTTTCATCCAATATTCATATATTATTTTTTTATCATCTTCTCCAAGTTTATATTTGTATGGTTTCCTATAAATAACTGTCCAAAAAGCGAGCTCATCATTTACATCTATTTTCAATCTAAATTTTCGATGTTTGTGAAATGTTTTTCGTGAGTTCCCTAATGTTTCTGCCATCGATTTTACCAAATGATTTTATTTAGTACTTGATGAAACCACTTCCATTTGTATTTCTCTACGTGCATCTAAATAAATTTTCTTTCTAGATCTTCCAATTGATTTTAGAGCACTATTTATATTTTGTATCACATTTTCCTTCATTTTTTGATCTTTCGTTGATCTTCAAATACCCAATAGAGTCGTAGCTTTTTTTAATTTCTTTGATGTTAAATGACTTCTCAAAATTTGGGCTTGAACTTCCAAATTTTCATCTTTGAAGAACCTATCAATAATGCACTTAACACGATATCATATAACATGGCCAGCTCTTTTATCTCCATATGTGTCAATGTCAACATTTTCTAACATCTCATCATCGATATTGATTTCATCTATACATATGAGAATTAAATGTACACAATGGGTTTAAATATTAAATAAATAATTAAATTATAAAATAGAGTTTGAATGAAATTGAAAAATTAATAAATATGTATAATTTCAATAATACACATGTGACCTATATATACATACCTGGTGATTCAATTTCTTCACTTGAATTTCTTTCAACATCTTCAACAACATCTTCAATTATCGGTTCAATATATTTTTCACTTGGTATTTCAACATTTTCTATATCATCATCAATGTTATGAGGAATATCTCTCTATGTTTACATTGCAAAATATTTTTCAAATTAGTCCATAAACTAAAAATTAAGTTTCACAATGCACTAGTTAAATGTAATATTCCCAAATGGGAAAAGTAGGAATATAGTGCAAAACCATGGAAATAGCAGTGTAAACATTAGAGAAAAATAGGAGACCAATATGGAGACCTGTCATTCATTATAAAATCAGAAAAATATGCATAATAAATGGACCATAAGATGTACAATAAGATAGAACAAGCCTCCAATGGAAAAAACCCTCAAAAGAGGTGCTGCTACTATATATAAAAATACCGGAACACTGCTACAACGTAGTTTTAAAGGCATTGCTACAACAAAATTAATACAAAAATATCATGGGCTGATATATGCCTCAAAAGATAGATCTAATACAGATCTAGGCACTATAAAACCTCCAATGAAGAAATCCCAAAGGGTTTTCAGCAAAACACCATGTACAAGATCTGAATCAAAGCCCTAGGGATGCAGATTCACTGCAACATATAGATATGGAAAGTGTGGTTGATCTGATATAAGAAATAGAGCAGCCTCCTCCAATAGATATCCTAGATGAAAGGAAAATCCCCTTCACTAGCAAACCTTCTCTCCAAATGGTGTACTGAAACCACCCAACAACTCCTCCCTCAAAATAACGCAGATTTGGAAATAAACTACCATGTAGGGGGAAATAAATATGTGGCCTGATGCCAAGATTTGAAAAATATGCACAAGGGCCTTCCTTACTATCCTCCCAATGGAAAGGAACCCTTCTCCATTGAAAATATTTACCGAAGTGACCCAAAAGTGGTCTCCACTACTGCAACCTGCAAAACAACTCAACCCTCGACAGGATCTGCGTTGTAGATGTAAGATGAAGCTTGGCCAAATTCCTGATAGTGGAAGTGAAGTAAAAGACTCATCCAAGAGATTCTCAATGGAAGAGGTGGGATTCCCGATCAGGAACACCCAGTGCTAAACAACACTTGCAATCTTAGCTAAACAACCAAAGAAAGCTATATGTCTAAACATACCATATATTCAGAAATATAATAACCAATACATAATGAATATGGCTGCCATCCTCTTCCTTTTATAAGATATGAGCTTCCAAACCCTAAGCCCCATTCATTTATGGCCCTACTTCCATGCAAGGTGTCTCCATCTAAAACTGCAATGTCCCTCATTGATTGCAACTCCTCCATGACAACGATGTTGATTTGGTTAAAGTGGACCCAATCAAGATGTTCCAGCCCCTTTTCACACCTAAGGGTGCTTAATTAAGCTGCCAATATGTTTCCCTTTTACATTGGCATTGATTTATTCATATTTAAGGAGAATTATGGACCTCAATTGTCCTCTTATTCATTAAATAGAAAGCAAAAGCAAATTTTTATATTCCAACTAGCTCATAGCTAATTGGGAATATTACATAAAATTTTAAATATCATTTATAATATTTACATTTACATACCTGTTTCAACTTCTAGTTGAGGTTGATTTTCCCTTTCTATATTTGAGTGTTCTTCTCTCTTTTTGTTTGTGATGTTCTCTCCTGTATTCTCTATGAGCCTCAAGGTTTGTTGTTCGATCATATTTTCTCTTGCAATTCTTTGATTTCCCATGATAATTTAGTATGAAGGTCAAAAAATTTCCTTCAAAATCCTGCAAAAAAAAACTCACTATAAATTTTTTGACAAGAACTCACTTTATAAATTTATCACAAAAGACTTAATTTCAAAAAAATTCACTTAAAAATTTCAGCGCAAAAGACTTACTTCAGCCCAAAAGACTTAATTTAAAAAAAATTCACTTGAAAAAGTACGCAAAAAAATGTCTTTTAAAAATGAAGCTCCTTCAAAATCCTGCAAAAAAAACTCACTTTAAAAATTTAATCAAAAACTCACTTCAAAAAATAATCATAAAAGATTTAATTTCAACAAAACCTCACTTTAAAAATTCTGCACAAAAGACTTACTTCAACGCAAAACACACACTTAAAAAAATTTCTTAAAAAATTCCGCCAAAAAATGTCTTTTAAAAATGAAGCTCAAAAAATTTCTTTCAACGTCTTGCAAAAAACCTCACTTTAAAAACTTAGACGAAAACTCACTTTATAAAATCATCACAAAAGTTTTACTTAAGCCCAAAACACTTACTTTAAAAAAAAGTCACTTTAAAAATTCCGCCAAAAAAATGTCCTTTAAAAATTTAGCCCAAAAGATTTCCTTTGAAAATTCAGCCCAAAATATTTCCTTTGAAAATTTAGTCCAAATGAAGAATTGTGCGAAAATTTTGCTTTGGTTTTCATCAATTTATAGAGTTTGCAATTTTTTTTTTGGAGGGGCTTCATCGATTTTTTATTTTATTATTATTATTATTATTATTATTATTATTTTTCGGCCGACAGATGTCCAATCAAAAGTTTGGCCGAAATTTTTTGTTGTTAAAATTAACGGGACGGGGCACCGAGAAAAGTTTTGCCTAACTACTACAAAAGTTCAGCCGAATTAAAACATCTACAACTACGCTACATATCGACTATGAACACATATCTTCAACTTTGGAATGGTTAAATTCCATCAAATTTGATGAATTAACTTTCAGAACCAAGACAAGTATTAGCATAATTGAATTTATTTTCAGCAGATGTAAATTTTATGGAATTCCATAGATATTTACTAATTCTAATTAATTTTCTATTAAAATGGGTGCAAAAATTTTATGAAAGTGAAATCAAAATTTTGTACCTTCCAAAATACATTGTAAAAAAAATTGAAAAAATTATGGTGCATTACATTGGTCCATCGTATATAATGGGTAGTTTTTATATTTTTAGTTTATAACTAATTTATTGAGAAACTTGACGCCGAACTAAACATATTCAAAATCTACAGTTTTTTCATAATAGTTCAGTTCAAAAAGGTCTATTAATTATGATATGCATCAGTTGGTTTCATAAATATAACGATACCGAAGTACAGTCTGTCAAGATTGTTGCAACACATTTTTTTTCTCAAAAACAAAAAAGTTAACAAAGAATACACTAGTGATTAACAACATGACTTTTTATGAATCCCTTGATTGTTAAAGAAAACACACCCAAATAATTTCGAAGTTGACATATCAAATGAGAATAAAAAAATTCCAAAAAAAATTAATAGAAAGCTAATAAAATTTCTAACAAGTTTTATTTTTATCGTAAAATGAAATTCTAAATAGAAAAAATGTTTTGGCTTGAAAAAAGTTGAATAACTTCTAAAAATGATATTTTTTTCTCAAAAAAGGGCAAAAAGTGTAACCCAACTTCACATTTTCACCCTCCTTTTATAACTTCGTGGTCCTTCCTTCCCATTTGGGCCCCTCCACCAAGCCATTCGATTTCCATCCTAAGCATTTTGAACCATAGACTAAGTGAAGTGCATGTTTCATTATGTGGGTGGCTCCCACATTCCACTAGAAAAGTAATATGAACTCCTCTTATCTTCTAAGTCCTTTACCAAAATTAAGTGGGTCCCATATCTATTGGATGGTGTTGTTATTGATTTCAACCAATGGAGTTGAGTGGGTTTGACTTTAACTAAAATCACTGGTCATTGATGTCAAATGGCTAATGAACGCTTCTTAGTAATTGTCAGATTACATCAAGATAGCTGCTATATTATTGGATGGCTGAAAACCTAAGCCTTATGTTTTGGGTTCCCTAGACTAAGGGTGTACCCTGACTGTGTTGAGGGTTTTTGTTAGGTCAAATAATTTATTTTGGGCCATATATCTATGTTATTAGATTCTTCTCAAAAATATGTTTTTGTGGATATGCAGTACACCCCGAGAGGCCTCTTAGTTTGAGAGGTATTCACAATTAAAGTTGAAGACCCAGTTTTGTGGGCTAAACCCAATGGGGTAGTGACATGACACCTCCTCTTACGGTTTTCAATATATGACATTGTTAATCATTGCAATCTCACCATGTATTATAAGTTACATAACTCCAAGAATCAAAGGCAGTAAACCAATCATTGACTTCACAACCAAGTGATACCATATGCACTAAGACAACCATTGATTTCAAATATTAAAAACAGATCTTGAGGGTTGCTTATTATTATTTAATTAAAAATAATGAAACTATATTATTTTTATAAAATAATTTTTCTTATCAAACGAATTAACATTACCTTACGAGGATAAATTTCTCCAATGATTTTCATGGAGCCCCTCCTATCCATCCAACGTTCCTCTAATGGAGCCCCTTTCTTCAATGACATACCCTAAATATCTTATTCACTCCCTAAAATCCTAGTGGCTTTCTTTACTTAGGATTATTCCTTTCTCCAACGATCTACTAAGAAACCCTCAATAAATTCAAAAGGTCTAGCCATTAAAAAGGTTGAAAATATATTAAATTAAGTGACAAAGGGATAATGGTTCATCCTTAAATCTACAAGATATTTATTTTTCAAATTTTATTTGTTTTAAGGTCATGTCAAGCCTGTAATGGTCATACCATAAAGCCCTTCCCATCCTATAAAAAGAGGACTAATTTAAACGTAGAATCAACAACAAATTAATTCTAAATTTCTTTCGGCCAACCCTGGGTAGTTTCCTCAAAATTTAAGGTTTTGTCCAATTTCATGAACAACAATGACATCCTCAATTCAAATAATTATTTATGTGACTATTGGAAGAAGGAATCTAGACTCTTTCAGACTTGCGGATAAGATAGATATTAGTTGGTATTAAAATTGTTATCAGTTGCAACGTCCAAAACAAAGATTCACGAAAGCCACACACCAACAACAAGTACTTTCTCTAGTGAATGGTAAAGAGTCATTTCTCATCCAATTTTAATGAAATTATGATATACTTGATCTAGTGGACATTAAAGGGAAGTGAAGCAGCAAAACCAAGGACTTGAACACACAGTTAGATGTGACAATGAAGGTATGAACATTCTCAAAATTATCATTCAATAAATTACAGTTCTAGACATGTGCAAAGATCCTTAGTTGTTGTTTTCTATAGAGGCTTCTACTACTGTATCATCATACCATTTATTCATAAGTAAAAAGTTTGGGCCATATCATCAATTCGTTATCAAGTCTCTTTATCATCTGAAGGACATACCCTCAAAGTTTTTTTTTAAGCCCCTTAGCAACAATCCAATACTGTATGAATGAAAATTCTGGACCTTATCGTTTCCATCTGGATTAAGGATATTTTGCCTAAGTAAAGACTAATAGATTGTCATATTAAAAGTTTTATCAGGCAATAAGGGTTTTCATATCTTGTTCATCATTGATCTTAGTTTGAAGGGGCATTGTTTTAATTAATGCAGTTACTTCAGTGTGACATATGAAAAGCAGCAAACCTTACAGGAAGTTCTAGAACATGTCATAAGTAGTTTAGAAATTATGAAGGTGAAGGTCTATTTTTCGGGTAGACCTCCATAGGATTTGCTAGCAATGAATCTATATATATTTTAGTGAAGGAAAAAAGTACCCATGTCAATATATGACATGAAATTTCACCTTAACACAATGGCGGTAATATTTTTATATATATCATTGAGTAAATTTAAGAATAAAATGCATTAAGCCAATGATTGATTTAGTGCCTTGTTGACAAACCTCTCATTGCAATTATGAACCAAAACACGGTGAAGGTCTATTTTTAGGGTAGATCTCCATAGGCTTTGTTAGAAATGAATCTATAGACTATTTAGCGAAGGAAAAAGGTACCCCTGTCAATATATGACATGAAATTTCACCTTAAGACAGTGGAGGTAATATTTTTATATATATCAGTGAGTAAATTTAAGAATCAAATGCATTAAGACAATGAATGATTTAGTGCCTTGTTGACAAACTTCTCGTTACAATTCTAAACCAAAACACAATGACATATACTTATCTTATGTGACCTTGAAATAGTACAAATAGTAATACTGTGACATATAAATTGACCTTAAGAATCACACAATAGTATTGATGACTTGACTTTTGTACTTTATTTAGAAAAGGAATTTAGAATTGCTATGTGACAATGATCCATTTAGTGACATGAATAGTTCTCTAAGCACATGAAATCACATTTAAATGACATGATTAATATATTGACTTGATGTATTGATGTTATAATAATGTTTATACAAGTTACAATAGCTAGATAGAGTTATTGACATATCCTATTAAACCTCTATGATATATTGACTTGATCGTTTAATTGACTAATAAGTATGGTACACTTGAATCAACATCTATCATATTAACATGACACATAGACCTGATACAAAGTTGATTTAGAAGTGACATATGGTTGAATGTATCAATAGAACTCGTATGATTTTAAGTTGACACTTTGACATTGACTTAGATCTATGACTGTGATGACCAAGGTAGTTGTACTAGAAGTCTTGAAGTGATGACATAATCGTGACCTAACAGGGTATGAGGTCCTTGAGAGCATTATCATTTTTTTTTACAACATATTGATGTGAATATGGATAGTAGTGTATGAGAAGTGATCAACAATGAAAAGGAATATGATGGTAGCTCTCCATGTGTAGAGCTTGAGAGAATTGATTGTTGGTCTTAAGGATGATATGAGGCACCTTGGTTTTTTCCATATTTTGATATCACTTCCAAATGATTGTAGCATTGAGTAAAGCCTAATACGATGATGAAAGTGGTTGTGCATTGATGACTATTCATTCATGAGAAATGACATGCAATGATAGCCAACAGTTGTGTAGTGATTTGTAGTGACAATGATATACAATGTGTAGTGATAGTGGTATGTGGTTGAAAAATGATAGCTTGATGTGTAGCATCACGTAGTGATCAGTTTGTGGGAACATTGATTAGTGGTTACTAGGATTCAAAATTTATTCTACATCTTTTTTACAACTATTATACATTGATTCACAGTATAGGGGATCTAGTGTGAAATTTGTGAAACATGATCTACCAACTCTTTTGGGTGATTGGAGTCACCTTTAGGTTGTGGCCTGAGAACACTTCAGGGTGGTAGTGTGGTGCTATGGAAATTTGTGGCTTGCATCAGGCATTGTGGCTGATCAACTAGCAGGGAAGCGAAGCATCCTTTTCGACAGTAGATGGTAAACAAAGTGTTGGGGAACTCATCAGGTTGTGGCTTGATCTACAGGATGTTGGGGTGTCCTTCTAGTTGCAATAGGATATTAGGGTCTAGTAGCATCCTACAGGTTGTAGCCAATGAATTATGGAGTTGACGCCTCCCTCAGTTGTAGATGAAATCTTGATGCAATCAATTTTATTTTAATAGGGAGAAGACAATTACTAAAGAAGTGTTCGATGTTTTTTGACACGGAGGGGGTTTTCCACCTAAAAATATGTGTCATATGTTTTATCTTTCTACATTTTTGTATGGTTTTGTATACTGTTGATTATTATTTATGATCATCTGAAAAATATTAAAAAGTGCTAATTTCTAATAAATATTGATTCACCCCCCTCTCAGTATTTCCAACAATTGGTATGAGAGCTTGGTTCCTTCAGCAACAAATTAACAGTTGGAAGGAAATTTCACATCATAGAGATGCGAAACTTAAACAATAAGGTTGGAAGGATTTCAAAGGAAGGTACAGGTACAACAAAATCTAAAGAAAGTGAGTATTGTGTACGAACCCCTGATTTTTATGCAAATAATTACTGGATATGGAAATCCAGTATGGAAGTACAATTGTAGGCACATGAAGTGTGGGAATCAGTTGTTTCTGGAGACAAATATACTGATGAAGCTAAAAGGTACAATTCAAATATCATGAATGTAATTTTTAACATTTTTCCAAATTATGTGAAAACAAAAGTTGGTCAATGTTCAACAACTAATGCTCTTTGGGAAAAGCTTCATAATCTCTATCAACAAAGCAATCAGGTCAATATGTTATTGAAAGTTCATATCCTTATGATTATGATGAAGAAATTGGAGAAATGAGTAAGACATAGTTTCAAAGTCAAATGATCAATGTAATAAAATATTTCAAAATCCAAAAGGAAAGGGAAAGACTTATGGAAGCAAAATTGGAAACAACAAAAGAACTCAACAAGAAAAATGAAGAATCAGAGAAGATCATTAGAAGTCTTCGAGTATAGTTGGAAGAAGTCAAGAATATGGAGAAAAAAAATCTCAAGAAATAATTCCATTAGACAACAAGAACTTGATACAGACTTTGCAGATATTAGCAGGGTTAAACAACAGGTGCAAGAAGCAGAGATTGAAAGGAAAATCAATTAAAGAAATTAGAAACGTCTTCACCAGAAATAAGCAGGCTCAGGATTGAAAATGAGAAGTAGAATGAACATATACAGGTTCTCAATGGAGAAGTAGAGAAGACTACTCTTCTCAAGCTATAGGTTGAAGAGGCAGAAAAAAAGGGAGATATTGAAAAGATTGTTTCAAGAAGATCTTTCTCAAACGAAAGAAGAACTTTAGTCTGCACTTAATGAGATCAACAAGCTCAAAGAAAAGGTCCATTTACATGTTATGGATAGGACAAATAAAGAATTGGAAAAAATGAAGGTAAGGCTCTAATTGATGAAATTACAAGCTCCACATATTTCCACAGTGAGATTGAGAAGATGACTGAACCAAAGATGAATGAGTATAGAAAATAATACATGTATGCTCATCCATTTAATGGTTAATTTTTTTCATGTGCTAAATTTGGACATATGTCTAGGGATTATAAAGTTGTTGAAAAGTACAATTATCAAGGACCACAACCTTCGAATGAATTATCCAGGTACACAAGTTCATTTTATGGTTATTGATTTTTATGTGCTAACTATGGAAATATGGCTAGGGATTGTGAAGTTTTTGACACTTACAATCATTATCCACAAAACCCTAGAAGCAAGTTTGGAGGATCACAAGACAAGTTCCACGATGATTATGGAATACGTTCCAGTTGGGCCAAATATTGAATTTTTCAAATGCCATAACTATGGCCATAGAGCTTATGATTGCAGATATCAGATGGAATCACCTATGGACAACATTGAATGCTTAAATTTTCATACCTATGGGCATATGGATCGAGATTGCAGGAACAAGAAGGTATAGAAAATGAAATAGGTACAAGAAGACCAAGTAGATAAGAAGGTTTCGATTATTATGCTTTCAAGATTCATAAAAGCAAAAGGTCATGAGGAATTAGCAGTTGCTTCAGATAATGACTCAATTCAAGATGGCCCGTTAGGTGACTCACTATTTTGAACGATTCAACTCATTGACCCATTAAATCTTGTAAAGCCTGTGAGTCTATGCAGTAGTATATGGCACAAGTCTGAGATTGACAGACATATAGTTTGAACAAGATGGTAGTTTCATAACAAGTTCAAGAGGAGTAGAATAGTTGAAGGATTACAAGTTCAAAAAGGAAGGTTTTACAGGACACAGGTCCACAAGGATCGTCATTGAAAAAAATATTACAAGAAGGATTATTGTTAGGGGGAGCACAAGCTGATAATACGTCCACATGAAGCAATAAAATTCTCAGGGGGAGTAACCCTTTGCCATTGATGTCAAATTGGGAGAGAAAAACCTAAGAAGGAGATTGAAACCTCAATAATAAGGTGAAGCATGATGTAAGGGGGAGTTATAATTGTAGGAGAAGTAAGTGTGTTGCCATCAATGAAAAATGGGGAGATTTTTGGATGGTGTTGTTATTGATGTCAACCCATGGAGTTGAATGGGTTTGAATTTGACTAAAATCACCAGTCATTAATGTCAAATGGTTAATGAACACCTCTTAGCAATTGTCATATTACATCAAAATAGTAGCTATATTGTTGGATGGTTGAAAATCCAAGCCTTAGGGTTTGGGTTCCCTAAACTAAGGATGTACCTCGACTTTGTTGAGGCTTTTTGGTAGGTAAAATAATTTAGTTTGGGCCAGATATCAATGTCATTAGATTCTTCTCGAAAATATGTTTATGTTGATATGTAGTACACCCTGAGAGGCCTCCTGGTTTGAGAGATATTCACAATTAAAGTTGAAGACCCAATTTTGTGGGCTAAAACCCCAGGGGTTAGTGACATGACACCTCCTCCTATGGTTTTCAATATATGACATTGTTAATCATTTTAATCTCACCACGTACAAGTTATTGTTGAAAACCAAAATTGTCCCTTTTTTACACGTTCCTTAAACTCCATTCTCCTCCTTTTTGACCATAAAAATCCTAATTAAGTATTAGCTTGAAAGGTTATTGGAAAAATAGGTATTTAATCATATTTTATTCATATTTTCATTGTTCTTTATTATTTGATTTAATATTTTCACAAGCTACCAAATTGCATCAATTCTGCAGCTAATAAACGATTCTGAAACTTATTTGAAGAAACTATAGGTTCCGAAACTCCAGTTGAGGAACGAAACCTATGTACAGGTAGTTGGAAGCTAGAACAATGTTATCCAACTATTCCTATAGTTTAGCAAGTGAGAAGGACACCCATATAAGAAGGCAACGTGGAAGTTAACCCAGTGGGAAAGGAGGCCGAAGATAGATCAAGCGAGTGAGAAAAGGGTTGAAGCTGATATTTTTCCTCATGATTTGCTTCTTCGATAAAAAATCATGGAAAATTGTTATCTTATGTAAATTATGCTATTTTAAGACATTCTGTCAAGGAAGATAGGCTTAATAATCTCCAAACAGTTTAACAAAAGAGGTTATAAAACCCACCTCTCAACACGATGATGTATGAATGGCTATTGTTTGAAATACTTTGTGCAATTGATTAATTAAGATCTTTATTCCACTGATGTGTGGTTAACCTATTTTGATATATGTGTACCTGCACTCATGCGAGGACCCCCTGGGAAATGTAAGGCTTTGTTGCTATTTCTATTTGAGTTTTCTGTTTTGTAGTGCACAGTAAATATAATTTCGCTTTGTAGAATTTGTTATAGACTTTATCAATAGAATTTGTTGTACAATTCCTTCATAGATTTAATTTCGTTGGGTAGGAATTTTATGGATTTAATCTCGTTGTTAGAATGATGAGGGAAATAATCAATGGGATTCCTTATGCACATGTAGATTTGAATTAAGAGATAGGAGGTTGAATCATTTCTTTCAGAGTTTTATTTCTAGTAAGTATCAAATAGAAGTAAACTTTGTTCATTTCTCCACTTTAAAGATTGGTTTATTTTCTGTCAAGTGTGAAGTATATTTAATTTGATGTTGTTTGTGTGGTATTATTTTGGAATTTTAAGATTAATTTACTTTTTTGTCAAGTGTAAAGATTTAATTTTTCCAAGTGTGACATTTATTTATGTACTTAGAATTAGCTTTATCTTTATGCCAGTGTGAAATTTATTTTCTACAAGAGCGATAATATTTTTACATTGAACTTATTAGATAAAACATGTGACCAAAGACATCCTAATTAAAATTAAAATTACTCACATGATAAATAATCCTAGTACAAATGGTGCACATATACTTCATTAGTTTACAAGTCCTGGTCTATATTTTATGAAGTCATTTAAGATCAATTAAATTACCAAACAGTTACATAGCTCGAAGAATCAAAGGTAGTAAACCAATAATTGACTTCACAACCAGTGGGACCAAATTAAATAAGCCAATCATTGATTTCAAATATTAAGTAAGGCTCTTAAGGGTTAGTTATTATTATTTAATTAAAATTAATGAAATTATATTATTTTGATAAATTATTTTTACTGATAAAATGAATTAACATTATCTTAAGGGATAAATTTCTCCAATGATTTATATGGAACCCATCCTATCCATCCAACGTTCCTCTAATGGAGCCCCTTTATTTAATGACATACCCTAAAGATCTTATTCACTCACTAAAATCCTAGCGACTTTCTTTACTTAGGATTATTCCTTTCTCCAACGATCTACTAAGAAACCCTCAATAAAGTCAAAAGTTTTAGGCATTAAAAAGGTTGAAAATATATTAAATTAAGTGAAAAAAGGATAACGGTTCATTCTTAAATCTACAAGATATTTATTATTTAAAATTTATTTTTCTTAAGGTCATGTGAGGCCTCTAACGGTCATACCATAAAGCACTTCCCATCCTATAAAAAGATGACTAATTTAAACGTAGAATCAACAACAAATTAACTTTGAAATTATTTCGACCAACCTTGGGTAGTTTCCTCAAAAGTTAAGGTTTGGTCCAATTTCATGAACAATAGTGACCTCCTCAATTCAAAATAATTATTTATGTGACTATTAGAAGGAGGAACCTACATTCTTTTAGACTAGCAGATATGATGGATTTTTGTTGGTATTAGCATTGTTTTCAGCTGCAATGTCCAAAGCTATGATTCATGAAAGCCACACACCAACAACAATTAATTTCTCTAGTGAATGGTAAAGAGTCGTTTCTCATCAACTTTGACGAAATTATGATATACTCGATCTAGTGGACATTAAAGGGAAGTGAAGTAGAAAAATCTAGGACTTGAACACACAATGAGATGTGACATGTAAGGTATGAACATTATGAAATTTATCATTCAATAAATTACAATTATAGACATGTGCAAAGATCCTTAGTTGTTGTTTTCTTTAGAGGCTTCTACTATTGTATCATCATACCATTTCTTCACAAGTAAAAATTTTGGGCCATATCATCAATTCTTTATCAAGTGTCTTTCTCATCTAAAATATAGACCCTCGAAGTTTTTGTTTTTAATCCCCTTAGCAATGGTCCAATACTGTATGAATGACAATTATCAGCGTTATCATTTCCATTAGGATTAAGGGTATTTTTCTTAAGTAACGATTGAAATATTGTCGCATTAACAGTTTGTTAGGTCCTTATATTACTAGTATAGTCCCTTATTGTTGTTAGTGTAAACCCCTTATTGTTATTTTTATACCCCTGTAACCCCCATATTGTTATTATTTTCCCTTACATTATTATTGTTAGGTTGGCTAGGATTACATTGTGGCCCCACTATGATTACATTGTGGCCCCATGGACTCCTATATATAGAGAGGAGGTTTTGTCATTTGTATCGTCCAAAAATTGTTCATTTATGTAATGTATTAGAGGTTCCCCCCTCAAAGTGGCTATTTATAAGGCGTTGATCTCTCTTTTCTTCTATTTTTGGAACTGGTTTCATAACATTTGGTATCAGAGCTTTGGATTCTAGGGTTTCACTGCTCCAAACAGGTCATCATGGAATTTTTGCTATAATTTTTTTTATACGAAGATTCATAAGCTTAAATTTTTAGAGTGTGAAGCTGAAATCCTGAGGAACATCATCGGAAAATTTCAGAGCTTGGTTCATAATTTTTTCAGAGATATGATCTGTGGAAGTTAGGGATTTTTGCAGGTTCTGAATTTAACCTAAACAGGTCATCGCGGAATTTTCGCTATAAATTTTTTTCTACGAGGGCTCAAAAGTTGAAATTTTCAAAGAGAGAAGTTGAAATCTGAAGAAATCTCCTGTAAATATTTCAAATCTTGGTTCGAAATATTTTGGGAGATATGATCTGTGGAAGTTGGGCTTGTTTCAGGCTCCCGAATTTCATCTCAAAGAGGTGACCATGGAAAAAACATCATAACTCTCTCTCTGAGCATCGGATTGGGATTCTATAAAAAATGGCCACAAGAAAACAGATTGTAGATTTCTTTGTATCAATTTTAGAGCCTAAGGACGAAACAGTAACACGTGGCAAGTCATACAATTTCTCTCTACTGAACCAGTCCATAATTAGGTAATCGTAGGAGATTGGGCATAAATTTGTCTTCAAGAATCCAAATCAGGTCATACCTGTGGCATTTGAAAGAATATTCAGAGGGCTACTTCAGGGCCGAATTTTAGATATTTAAGATCTGAAATCACATAGATAATTCAGTTTCAATATTGATCTTGTCAAAATCAAGAAAAAGGTGTGTATTTGTTTTTCAAATTGCATAAGTCTTGTTTGAAAATACAGTTTTAATTGATTCCAAAGGCCTATTGAGTATAGATATCAATATTGGGTTCTAAAATTCCTACTAAAAATAATTCAACACCCATTAGGCCCCCAGATTACTCTACTATGATTCATGAAGATGAAGAATTGCAACATGATCTATCAAAATTATAAGGCAAGTGCACCAAAATTCACTCTCGCAAAGAGCAACAAAAAATGAAATGGATGTTTTGAAGAAAAGCATGGAAGCTAAGATGGATGGTTTGAAGAAAGGCATGGAAGCTACGATGGATGGTTTGAAGAATGGTATGGAATAAAAAATGGATGGTATGGGAGAAAAAATGGAAGGTTTGAAGGAAGACATGGAAGATTTGAAGGAAGGTTTGCCAAAGTTGATACAAGAAATGATTCCTAATAGTGAAAAGATAGTAGAGGAAACTCATGATGAGAACAAAATAAATGTTAATTGTGATTTCATAAAATATAATGTTGTATTAAAGAACCACCATATTCCAAATATGGATATGAGGAAATTTGATGGCAAGGATACCGTAACATGGATACTACAGATGGAGCAATATTTTGATCTCAATAATGTTAAAAACACACAAAAGGTACGCATTGAAACTTTACATTTAGAACAAAATACATTTGTATGGTATTGATGGATTTTATCCCATAAAAATATTGTCACTTGTTCATTTTTTACGGATGAAATGATAGCACATTATGAGGATAAAAAGAGAAACACCTTCTTTAGCCAATTGATAAATCTCAAACAAAAGGGTTCAGTGGTGGAGCACATTGAGGACTTCCAAAAATTGAATATAAGGGTAAATGATATTCTAGAGGAACACAAGATTGATGTCTTCATAGGGACTTTAAAGGATAACATCCAACATGAAGTTCGCATTTGGGAACCGGATTCATTAGAGAAGGCATTCAATTTGGCAAGAAAAATTGAATGTAAAATTATGGCAACAAGGAAGCCTACCACTCACATCTGTAAAGATGGAAGTGTTTCTACTCCTAGAATTCCACAACCTACAAGGTTGACACCACAACAATTGGAAGAAAAAAGAGCAAAAGGGATTTTCTATAGTTGTGATAACAAATACACTAAAGGTCATAAGTGTGCTGAGAAGAAATTATTTTATATAGATTGTGAAGAGGAGGAAGAAAATGAATAAGAAACTTGAAAAGAAGAGGATATACACCAGGAAGAAACCCTAGAAGAAGAAGAAATGAGTCCGACCATATCATGTAATGCATTGGCAGGAATTACCACTCCTCAAACTCTCAAGATAGAAGACATATCAAGAAGAAAAAGGTAATAGTGTTGATTGATTCGGGTAGTAACCATAATTTTATTCATTGTAAGGTAGCCAAGGAATTGAATTGTTTCCTATACCCAGCACCAGAATTTCAAGTGATGGTTGCAAATGGAGGAACTATAAATTTCTCTGGAAAATGCCATAATATCAAGCTATCCATGGGGGAATATGTATTGATTAGTCTAATGCTTTCCATCCCAATGGGAGGTGCTGATGTTGTACTACGAGTGCAATGGTTACAATATTTGGGGATGATAGCTTTTAATTTTCAAGAACTTTTCTTGAAATTTTTTTCAGAAGGAAAGGAAATCGAATTACGGGGTATCACAAGGAAGCCAGGAAAGATAATAAGCTCTAATGTCATGACAAAGATTCTGAAGAAAGAACAATGAGGCGTAATTGCACAATTATGCTCACTAGAAGTTCCAACATCAAAATCATCTATTTCTCCAGATCTCCAAAAAGTCTTGGACAATCATTCCAAGGTGTTTGATACTCCCAAAGGACTCCCACCTATTCGTGATCATGATTATGCTATTCATTTGATTCCAGGAAGTGTTCCTCCAAAAATCCGGCCTTACAGATATCATTATGTCCAAAAGACTGAAATTGAACATATGATTGCATAAATGTTAGAGGCTGGTATAATTCAACCTTGTCAAAGCTCTTTCTCTGCTCTAGTAGTATTGGTGCACAAGAAGGATGGATCATGGCGCATGTGTTCAGATTATAGGGAGTTCAATAAGCTCACTATGAAATATAAATTTCTCATTCCTGTGATTGATGAATTATTGGATGAATTACATGGAGCAATTTATTTTACCAAGTTGGATCTTCGTTCAGGATATCATCAAATTAGAATGAAGACTGAAGATATTCCAAAAACAACATTTCGAACTCATGAGGGTCATTATGAATTTTTGGTTATGCCTTTTGGCCTTACCAATGCACCTTCTACATTTCAAGGGTTGATGAATTCCATTTTCAAACCCTTCCTTAGAAAATTTGTGCTAGTATTTTTTGATGATATACTAATCTACAGAAAGTCTTGGAAGGATCATGTTGAACATGTTGACAGGGTGCTCAAACTATTGCAGGAGAAACAATTATATGCAAAAACATCCAAATGTTTCTTTGGAGTACAAGAGGTGGAATATTTGGGTCATATTGTATCTCACGAGGGTGTTAAGGTAGAACCTAAAAAAATTAAAGCCATTAAGGAATGGAAAGTCCCCACAACCATAAAGCAGTTGCGAGGATTTCTCGGGTTAACAGGGTATTATCGCAAGTTTGTTAAGAATTACGGGAGAATAGCAGCACCTCTAACAACATTATTGAAGAAAGATGCATTTTCATGGACTCCTGAAGCAACTAAGGCCTTTGAACATCTTAAAGAGGCAATGTGCCTAGCACCGGTCTTAGCTACGCCAGACTTCACAAAAACCTTTATCGTGGAATGTGATGCCTCAGGAAATGGAATTGGTGTTGTTTTAATGCAGGAAGGAAGACCCATTGCTTTTGAAAGTCGTCCAATCAAAGGAAAGTATTTACAAAAACCTATTTATGAGAAGGAAATGTTAGCAATACTGCATGCACTAAAGAAATGGCGAACTTACCTAATGGGAAGACACTTCAATGTAAAAACTGATCATGATAGTCTTAAACACTTTTTGGAACAAAGACTATCGTCAGAAGAACAACAAAAATGGGTCACAAAGATGTTGGGTTACGACTTTGAAATAATCTACAAAAAAGGAAAGCTGAATGTTGTTGCAGATGCACTCTCAAGAAAGAATGAAGAGGTGGAAGCATTGCTTTGTGCCATTTCTATTATCCAACCCGATTGGATAACTGAAGCAAGAGATGAATGGAAGAAGGACAAAGATGTATGGATACTCATTCAAAAGTTGCAGCAAGATCCTAGTACATCTGATACATTTAGTTGGAAAAATGATTCTTTATGGTACAAATATCGCTTATATCTTTGTAAGAATTCCCAACTAAAACAAAAGATTCTTCTGGAATTGCACACTTCTCCTTTAGGAGGACACTCAGGATTTTTAAAAACTTACCACAGGGTGAAGAAAGAATTTTTTTGGGATGGCCTTAAATATTATATTCAAAATTTTGTGGCGGAATTTTTGGTTTGCCAGCAGAATAAAGTGGAGACAATTAAGACCCCGGGACTTCTACAACCTTTATCCATTCCAAGTCAACGTTGGGAGGAGATTTCAATGGATTTTATCACAGGTTTACCTAAGTCCGAAGGAAAGAGTGTCATCATGGTGGTAGTTGATAGACTTACCAAGTATGCACACTTTTGTGCATTATCTCATTCATTTAAAGTAAGTACAGTTGCTACTACATTTATGGACACAATTCAAAAGCTACATGGAAACCCAAGGGTTATTGTGAGCGACAGAGATCCCATTTTTACAAGAAATTTTTGGACGGAGTTATTTTCTTGTTTGGGTACTCAATTAGCTCATAGCTCATCTTATCATCCTCAATCTGATGGTCAAACTGAGATAGTAAATAAATGTTTGGAAGGATATCTTCGTTGTTTTGTATCCGATAAACAAACACAATGGGTCAAGTGGTTACCTCTCGCTGAATGGTGGTATAACACTTCCTTCCATACTGCAGCAAAAATGACCCCATTTATGGCACTTTATGGATATCATCCACCGTCCATCACATCTTATTTAAGGGAAAATTCTAGGGTTCAAGCAGTGGAGGATCACATCGAGCATCAACAAGAAGTTCTCCAACTCTTAAAGGATAACCTAAATTTGGCACAAAATCGAATGAAACAACAGGCAGATCAACATCGCAGCGAGAGAAGTTTTGATGTAGGAGATTGGGTATTTTTACGGCTACAACCATAAAAACAAATGTCCCTCAAGCAAGCTAAGAAGGATAATAAATTATCGCCAAAGTACTATGGTCCTTACAAGGTGTTGCAAAAGATTGGTACTATGGCATACAAATTGGAGCTTCCCGCTTCTTCACGAGTGCATACAGTTTTCCATGTTTCATGCTTAAAGAATGTTATAGGTGAAAATCTTCCAGTTCAAACAATATTTCCAAAACTTGATGAGGAAGGAAAAATCATATTGGAACCTGAAGCGGTCACGGAAACAAGAACTCAACAGCTACAAAATCAATCAATTTCAGAGTATCTCATCAAGTGGAAGAACTTACCCACTGAAGATTATACATGGGAGGATGAGAATTTTATACAGAAGCACCCAAAGCTACTCAAGCGTCGAGGACAACACCTTTTTAAAGGAGAGGAGTATGTTAGGTCCTTATATTACTAGTATAGTCGCTTATTTTTGTTAGTGTAAACCCTTTATTGTTATTGTTGTACCCCTGTAACCCACATTTTGTTATTATTGTGCCCTTACATTATTATTGTTAGGTCGGCTACGATTACATTGTGGCCCCATGGACTCCTATATATAGAGAGGAGGTTTTTTCATTTGTATCATCCAATAATTGTTCATTTATGTAATGTATTGGAGGTTTCCCCCTCGAAGTGGCTATTTCTAAGGCGTTGATCTCTCTTTTCTTCTATTTTTGGAGCTAGTTTCATAACAAAATTTTTTAGGTAGTAAGGGTTTTCATATCTTGTTCATGATTTATCTAAGTTTGAAGGGGTAGTGTTTTAATTAATGAAATTACTTCCTTGTGACATATGAAAAGAAAAAAAACTTACAGGAAGTTATGGAACATGTCATCATTAGTTAAGAAATTCTGAAGGCGAAGTTCTCTTTTTAGGGTAGATCTCCACAGGATTTTCTAGTAATGAATCTCTATAAAATCTAGTGAGGTAGAAAGGCACCTCTCTCAATATATGATATGAAATTTCACCTTAAGACACTGGCAATAATCTTTATATATATATATATATATATATATATATATATATATAAGTGAGTAAATTTAAGAATCAAATGCATTAAGCCAATGATTGATTTAGTGCCTTGTTGACAAACTTCTCATTGCAATTCTAAACCAAAACATAGTGACATATACTTATCTTATTCGACCTTGAAATAGTGCAAATAGTAATACTGTGACATATAAATTTACCTTAAGCATCACAAAATAGTATTGATGACTTGACTTTTGTACTTTCTTTTGAAAACGAATTTAGAATTGCTATGTGATAGTGATCCATTTAGTGACCTGAATAGTTCTCTGAGCACATGCAATCATATTGAAATGCCATGATTAATATATTGACTTGATGTATAGATATTATAGCAGTGTTTGTACAATTTACAATAGTTAGACAAAGTTATTGACATATTCTATTAAACCTATATGACATATTGACTTGACCATTGAATTGACTAATAAGTATGGTACACTTGACTCAACATCTAACATATTAACATGACACATAGACCTGATAAAAAGTTGAATTAGCAGTGACATATGGTTTAATATATCAATAGAATTGGTATGATTGTAACTTGACACTTTGACATCGACTTAGTTCTATGACTGTGATAACCTAGGTATTTGTACTAGAAATATTGAAGTGATGACATAATTGTGACCTAATAGGGTAGGAGGTACTCGAGAGAAATAGAATTTTGTTTTACATCATATTAACATGAATATGGATTGTAGTGTATGCGTAGTGATCAATAGTGAAAAGGCATATGCCAGTAACTCTCCGTGGGCAGAGCTTGAGAGAATCGATTGTTGGTCATAGGGATGATCTGAGGCACCTTGGTTTGTGCCATATTTTGATATCACTTCCAGATGGTTGTAGAATTGAGTGAAACCTAATACGATGACATGTAGTGATAGCTAATAGTTCTGCAATGATTTGTAGTGACAATGATATGCGGTTGAACAATGATAAATTTATGTGTAGCATTGTTCAATGATAATTTTATGGGAACAATTATTAGTGGTTACTAGGATTCAATATTTATTCTACATATTTCTTACAACTATTATAAATTGATTCATAGTACTGGGGATCCAGTGTGAAACATGATATACCGACTCTTCTGGGTGACTAGAGTCACCTTTAGGTTGTGGCTTGAGAACACTTTAGGGTGGCAGGGTGGTGCTAGGGAAAGTCGTGGCTTTCATAGGGCATTGTGGCTGATTAAATAACAGGGTAGTGAATCACCCTTTACGATAGCAGCCGGTAAACAAAGTGTTGGGGCACTCATTAGGTTATGCCCTAATCTACAGGGCATTGAGGCATCCTTCTAGATGCAACAAGATATTAAGGTCTAGTAGCATCCTACAGGTTGTAGCCAGTGAATTAAGGGGTTGATGCCTCCCTTAGTTGTAGCTGAAATCTTGATGTAATCAATTTTCTTTTAATAGGGAGAAGATAATTACTAAATAAGTGTTTAGTGGTTTTTGACTCGGAGGGGGTTTTCCACCTAAAAATCTATGTGCCCTCTGTTTTATCTTTCTGCATTTTTGTATGGTGTTGTATATTATTTATTATTGTTTATGATCATATGAGGAAGAACAATAATAATAACTAAATATTAACTAATGCTCTAAAAAATATTAAAAAGTGATAATTGCTAAGAAACACGGATTGACCCCCCTCTCAGTATTTCCAACAATTGGTATTAGAGCTTGGTTCCTTCAGTTACAACTTAACCACTGGAAGGTAGTTTCAGAGCATAGATATGGGCAATTCAAAGAAGTAGGTTGAAAGGATTTCAAAGGAAGGTACAGGTGCAAATTTTTTTGAAGAAAGTGAGTATTGTGTACGAACCACTGATTTTGATGCATATAATTACTAGAAATAGGAATCCAGGATGGAAGTACAATTTTAGGAACATAAAATATGGGAATCAGTTGTTTCTGGAGACACATCTACCGTTGAAGCTAAAAGGTACAATTCAAATTCCATGAATGTAATTTTGAATGTTTTTCCACATTATTTGAAAACAAAAGTTGGTCAATGTTGAACAACTAAATTTCTTTGGGAAAAGCTTCATAATCTCTATTCAACAAAGCAATCAGGTCAATATGTTATTGAAAATTCAGATCCTTCTGATTATGATGAATAAATTGGAGAAATGAGTAAGATAGAGTTTTAAAATCAAGTGATTAAGGCAATAAAAGAACTCAAAAGCCAAAAGGAAAGGGAAAGACTTCTAGAAGCAGAATTAGAAACAACAAAAGAACTCAACAAGAAAAATGAAGAATCAGAGAATATCATTAGAAGTCTTGGAGTACAGTTGGAAGAATTCAAGAATTTGGATACAAAAAATCTCAAGAAATAAGTCGATAAAAACAACAAGAACTTGATACAACCTTTGGAGATATTAGCAGGCTTAAACAACAGATGCAGGAAGCAGAGATTGAAAGGAAGAATTTGGAAAGTAAATTAAAGGAATTAGAAACATATTTAGTAGAAATAAGTAGACTCAGAATTGAAAATGAGAAGTAGAAGTAGCAAATACAATTTCTCAACAAAGAAGTAGAGAAGATCACTCTTCTCAAGCTATAGGTTGAAGAGGAAAAAAAAGAAGGGAGATCCTGAAAATATGGTTTCAATAAGATCTTGCTCAAATGCAAGAAGAACTTGTTGTTGCGCTTAATGAGATCAACAATATCAAAGAATAATACCATTTACTTGTTATGTAAATAATAGATAAATAATTGGTAAAAATAATAGGTAAGGCTCTAATTGATGAAAGTACAAGCTCCACATCTTTGCACAGTGAGATTGATAAGATGACTGAACCAAAGAAGAATGAGGATATAAAATCATCCAGGTACGTTCATCCATTAATGGTTATTGTTTTTCACATTATAACTTTGGACATATGGCTAGGGATTGTAAATTTGTTGACAGGTACAATTATCAAGGACCACCGCATCCAAATGAATTATCCATGTACACAACTTTATTTGATGGTTATTGATTTTTGTGTGCTAAATATCGAAATATGGTTAGGGATTGTGAATTTTTTGACATGTACAATCATTATCCAAAAAACCCTAGAAACAAGTTTGCAGGATCACTAGACAGGTTCCATGATGATTTTGTTAGCAAAATACGTTCTAGATGGGCCAAACATTGATTTTTTCAAATGCCATAACTATGGCCATAGAGATCACGATTGCATATATCAGATGGAATCACCTATGTAAAACATTGAATGCTTCAAGTGTGATAGCTATGGGAATATGGCTCAAGATTGTAGGAATAATAAGGTCTAGAAAAGGAAACATGTACATGAAGACGAAGCAGACAAGAACATTTAAAAAATTATTCTTTCAGGATTCGTAAATGCAAAAGTTCATGAGGAATTAGCAGTTGCTTCAAATAATGACTCAAGTGAAGATGGCATGTTAGGTGACCACTATTTTGAACGATCTGTCTCATCGGCCCCTTAAATATTTTAAAGTGGGAGTCTATGCAGTAGTATATGGCACAAGTCTACAGTTGACAAAAAGATAGTTTGAACAAGATGGCAGTTTCATAACAGATTCAGGAGGAGCAGAATATTTGAAGGATTACAAGTTCACAAAGGAAGGTTTTACAGGACATAGGTCCATAGGGATCATCATTGACAGAATATTACAAGAGAACTTCTCATCAGGGGGAGCACAGGTAGATAAAAAGTCCACATGAAGCAAGAAAATTCTCAGGGGGAGTAACCCTTTTCCGTTGATGTCAAAGGGGGAAAGAAAAATCTGAGAAGAAGATTGAAACCTCAAGAAGAAGTTTAAGCATTATGTCAGGGGGAGTCATACTTGTAGGAGGAGTAAGTGTGTTTCCATCAATGAAAAGGGGGATATTGTTGGATGGTGTTGTCATTGATGTCAACCCATGGAGTTGGCTGGATTTGACTTTGAATAAAATCACCAGTCATTGATGTCAAATGGTTAATGAACGATTCTTAGTAATTGTAATATTACATCAAGATAACAACTATACTATTGGATGGTTGAAAACCCAAGCCTTAGGTTTTAGGTTCCATAGACTAAGGATATACCCCAAATTTGTCGAGGATTTTTGGTAGGCCAAATCATTGAGTTTGGGCTAGAGATCTACGTTATTAGATTCTTCTCAAAAATATGTTTCTGTTGATATGTAGTACACCCTGAGAGGCCTCCTGTTTGAGAGATATTCACAATTAAAGTTGAAGACCCATTTTTGTGGGATAAAACCAAAGGGGGTAGTGACATGACACTTCCTCCTACGACTGTGAATATATGAAATTATTAATCATTGTAATATGACCACGTATAGGTTACATAACTCGAAGAATCAAAGGCAGTAAAGCAATCATTGACTTCACAACCAAGTGGGACCATATTCACTAAGCCAATCATTGATTTCAAATATCAAATAAGGCTCTTAAGGGTTAGTTATTATTATTTAATTAACATTAATGAAATTATATTATTTTGATAAACGATTTTTTCTTATCAAATGAATTACATGATCTTAAGGGATAAATTTCTCCAATTATTTTCATGGAGCCCCTTTATTTAATGACATACCCTAAATATATTATTCACTCGTTAAAAGCCTAGTGGCTTTATTTACGTAGGATTATTCATTTCTCCAACAATCTACTAAGAAAACCTCAATAAAGTCAAAAGTTCTAAGAATTAAAACGGTTGAAAATATATTAAATTAAGTGACAAAGGGATAGCGTTCATCCTTAAATCTACAAGATATTTATTATCAAATTTTATTTGTTTTAAGGTCATGTGAGGCCTCTAACGGTCATGAAATAAAGCCCTTCCCATCCTATAAAAAGAGGAATAATTTAAACATAAAATCGACAACAAATTAACTCTAAAATTCTTTCGGCCAACCCTGGGTATTTCCTCAAAAGTTAAGGTTCGGTCCAATTTCATGAACAACAATGACATAATAATTTCAAATAATGATTTATGTGACTATTGGAAGCAGTTAACATTGTTGTTAGCTACAACGTCCAAAGTAGTGATTCACAAAATCCACACACCAACAACAAGTAATTTCTCTAGTGAATGGTAAAGAGTCGTTTCTCATACACTTTTAGAAAATTATGATATACTCGATCTAGTGTACATCAAATGAAAGTGAAGTAATAAAACCAAGGACTTCAACAGACAGTGAGATACGACATTGAAGGTATGAACATTTTGAGATTTATCATTCAATAAATTATAGTTATGGACATGTGCAAAGATCCTTAGTTGTTGTTTTCTTTAGAGGCTTCTACTACTATATCATCATACCATTTCTTCATAAGGAAACATTTTGGGCCATATCATCAATTCTTTATCAAGTGTCTTTATCGTCTGAAAGACAAAACCTCATTTTTTTTAATCCCCTTAGCAACATTCCAATACTGTATGAGTGAAAATTATGGACCTTATCATTTCCATCAGGATTAAGGGTATTTTTGTTAAGTAAATATTGAAATATTTTCGTATTAACAGTTTGTTCAGGCAATAAGGGTTTTCATATCTTGCTCATCATTGATCTCAGTTTGAAGGGGCAGTGCTTTAATTAACGCAGTTACTTCAGTGTGACATATGAAAAGAAGAAAACATTACAGGCAGTTATAGAACATGTCATCATTAGTTAAGCAATTATGAAGGTGAAGGCATTTTTTTAGGGTAGATCTCCATAGGATTTGCTAGAAATGAATCTCTATATAGTTTAGTGAAGGAAAAAAGTATCCCTGTCAATATATGACATGAAATTTCACCTTAAGACAATGGAGGTACTATTTTTATATATATCAGTGAGTAAATTTAAGAATAAAATGCATTAAACCAATGATTGATTTAGTGCTTTGTTGACAAACCTCTCATTGCAATTCTGAACCAAAACACAGTGACATATACTTATTTTATGTGACCTTGAAATAGTGCAAATAGTAAGATTGTGACATATAAATTGACCTTAAGCATCACACAATAGTATTGATGACTTGACTTTTGTACTTTCTTTGGAAAAGGAATTTAGAATTTCTATGTGACATTGATCCATTTAGTGACTTGAATAGCTCTTTAAGCACATGCAATCACATTGAAATGACATGATTAATATATTGAATTGATGTATTAATGTTATAACAATGTTTATACAAGTTACAACATCTAGACAGAGTTATTGACATATCCTATTAAAACTATATGACATATTGACTTGACCGTTGAATTGAATGGTACACTTGACTCAACATATAACATATTAACATGAAACATAGACCCGATACAAAGTTTACTTAGTAGTGACATATGGTTGATTGTATTAATGGAATTGGTATGATTGTAATTTTACTCTTTGACATCGAATTAGATCTACAAATGTGATGAATTAGGTATTTGTACTATAAGTCTTGAAGTGATGACATAATCATGACCTAATAGGTTAGGATGTCCTTGAGAGAAATATCATTTTTTTGTACAACATATTGACGTGACTATCGATAGTAGTGTATGAGTAGTGATCAACAATGAAAAGGCATATGCTGGTAGCTCCGTGGGTAGAGCTTGAGAGCATTGGTTGTTGGCCATAGGGATGATCTGAGGCACCTTGGTTTGTGTCATATTTTGATAGCACTTCCAAATGGTTGTAGCATCGAGTGAAACCTAATATGATGATGACAGTGGTTGTGAATTGATGACTATTCATTCATGAGAAGTAACATGCAGTGATATCCAATAGTTATGAAGTAATTTGTAGTGAAAATGATATATAGTGTGTAGTGATAGTGATATGTGGTTTAACAATGATAACTTAATGTGTAGCATCGTGCAGTCATTAGTTTGTGGGGACAATGATCAGTGGTTACCAAGATTCAAAATTTATTCTACCTATTTCTTATAACTATTCTACATTTATTCAATGTATAGGGGATCCAATGTGAAATTTGTGAAACGTGATCTACCAACTCTTCTGGGTGATTGAAGTCACCTTCAGGTTGTGGCCTGAGAACACTTCAGGGTGGAAGAGTGGTGTTGGGGAAATTTTTAGCTTGCACAGGGCATTGTGGCATCCATTCCGTACTTGAGGCTGATTAAATAAGGGTAGCTAAGCATCCTTTCCGATAACAACTCGTAAAAAAAGTGTTGGGGCACTCATCGGGTTGTGGTTTGATCTACAAGGTGTTGGGGCATCCTTCTAGTTGCAACAAGATATTAGGGTCTAGTAGCATCCTAAAGGTTGTAGGATGTGAATTAGGGGGTTGATGCCTCCCTTAGTTGAATCTTAAATCTTGATGTAATCAATTTTATTTTAATAGGGAGAAGACAACTACTAAAGAAGAATTCAGTGGTTTTTAACCCAGAGGGGGTTTTCCACCTAAAAATCTACGTGTCCTCTATTTTATATTTTTGCATTGTTGTATGGTATTTTCTATTGTTGATTATTGTTTATGTTCATCTGAAAAAGAAAATTAAAAATAACTCAAGATTAACTAATGCTCTGAAAAAGATAAAAAAGTGTTAATTGCTATGAAATACTGATTCACCCCCTCTCATTATTTCTAAAAATAGCCTATAAAATTGATCTCAAAATTGCGGAAATTAATCTTGTTCCAAAATAATTTAGGAACAGACATTACAGTCCTCCCCTCCCAAATGTTGCTTGTCCCCAAGAAACTTCAGCGTTGGATGCTCAAGTATGTGCTTACCCTCCCAAGTGGCATCCTCATCCAACAAGCTCTTCCAACACATCAAATATTCTCTGATCGTTCTTTTGCTTATCTTCCTTTTCCTAGTCTCCAAAATTACCTCCAGTTCCAAAAACATATTCCCCTCATCATCAAGCAGAGGAAAATCCATAACTATTGTAACCTGCTTCCCCAACACCCTCTTGAGGCATGAAACATGGAAATATTGTGGATATTTCTCCCTGGTGGTACCTCCAACTCATATGATACCTATCCAACCCTACTAATAATGTTGTAGGGCCCATCAAAACGTGGTTGGAGATTCTCATCGCCCTTTTGTTTTAATGTAGAGTGTTGGTATGGCTGCAATCACAAGAACACCAAGTCCCCCTCCTCAAAATGTCTCTCAACCCGGTGTCTATCACCATACATATTTTGATGATTCTAAGATGTCATCAAGTTTTCCTTGAGATACTTGAGGATATCTTGGCTCTCTAGGATCCAATATTTGGCCTTTGGGGCTCAGTTGTCTCCAAAAGCAATGTCAGCCAAAGACAAAGCATAATAACCATACAAAGTATGGAAATTTTACATACCGATGGACATATGATGGGTGGTGTTTTATAAATACTCTGCCAAGTGTACCCATCGACTCCATGCACTCTGCTGCTCGGTAACATAGTTCTTGAGATAGCCCTCTAGCCATTTTTTCACCCTCTCCATATGGACATCTGTTTGTGGGTGGTAACTGGTTCTTAGGGTGAGCTCAGTGCCCAATAGACTGAAGAGATCCTTCTATAATCCTCCCATAAATCGGTTGTCCCTATCGCTGGTTATTGTCTTAGGGAGTCCGTGCAAGTGGAAAATCTCGCTAAAGAAAAAAAATTCCACCTGAGAAGCGGAGTACCATTTTGGAATGGCAAAGAAATGGGCATACTTGGTCAACCGGTCAACCACCACATAGATAAAATCTTGGCCCTGCACTGCTGGAAGCCCTGTGAAAAAATCCATGGAGATACTCTCCCATTTCCCCTAAGGAATGGGGAGAGGCCACATCAACCCGACTGGATGGGTCAAATCCTCCTTGCTCCTCTGACAGGCCTCACATTCATGCACATACCTCAATACGTCCCCCTTGATGCCCTTCCATGTGAAGCACTCTCTCACTGCCATGTATGTCTTCTTGAACCCCTAATGCCCTGACAATGGATAATATGCACGCCCTCAACAGTGAGCCATTAACTAAGAATATGCACGCCTTTTAGTATATAATCTTAGCCATCACTTGGTAGAACTCATATTTGTGAAATCCCTCCAAGGTCTCACATGCCCGAAAATCCTTGGAGTAATCTACTAACAACTATGCCTTATAGTCCTGGAAAATGCTCATGAGTGAAAGTCCAGCTGGTCTCCTTAATAGTGTGTTGACTACCACAAAGTGCTTTTCCTGCACATACTCAATATAAAAATCATATGCCTACACCTTGCTGAGCCATCTCTGTTGTCTATCATTGAGGCCCTACTTCCCCATGAAGCAGAAAACACTGTTGTGATCTGCCTTGACCCGAAACCGGTTTCCCACCAAGTATTGCTGAAACTTGGCCAATGCATGCATGATGGATAACATCTCCTTGTCGTATATGGAATATGAATTCTCATGTGTTAGAATATTTCAGCTCTTGAAATAAATGGGGTGCCCACGTTGGGAAAAAAACTACCCCAATTCCCTAACCTAATGCATCACACTCCAACGTGAATGGTTGTGTGAAATTTGGGAGTGCCAACACAAGGAAACTACTCATCACCTCCTTGAGGTGATAGAAAGTTGTCTGGGATCCATATGTCCATGCAAAAACCCTTAGTCAAATCTATGAGGGGTTCTGCTAACTGTGAGAAGCCCTTGATAAACTTCTGATAATAGGTGCAAATGCCCAAAAATCCCCTCAGCATTGTCACATCTCTAGGAATTGGCTAATCTGGAATGACCCTGATATTATCCTCATGCACCTTGATCCCATATGTGCTAATGATGTGTCTCAAGTAAAGCATCTTTGTTAGTCCAAACTCACACTTGGACAACTTGGTGTAGAACTACTGCTCCTCTAAAATGCGCAACACTGTCTCTAGGTGTTGCAGGTTCTCCTCCCACATCCTACTGTAGATCAGGATATCATCGAGGAAAACCAACACAAATCTCCCCATATTCCCTTTTACCACATGGTTCATGCATGAATGAAAGGTGTCAGAGGTGTTGGTCAACCTGAAAGGCATGACCAAGAACTCAAAATGCCTGTAGTGACACCTGAAGGCTGTCTTTGGGATGTCCTGATCCCTCACCCAGATATGATGATACCTCGGCCATAAATATATATTATAGAAGAACTTAGCTCCTCTAAGATCATCCATCATCTCATCGATATGTGGAATGGGATATTGATTCTTCAATGTCCTCTTGTTGAGTGCCTTGTAATCAATGCACATGCGCAAAGTTCCATCCTTCTTCTTCACCAACACTATTGAAGAAGCGAAGGGACTAGAAATCGACTTGATGTGGCATGAAACCAAAAATTCCCTGATGGCTTGCTCAATATCATCCTTATAGGCTTTGGGATGCATATAAGGTGTGGTGATGACTGTCTGCACACTAAGCTCCAACTCTATGGTTTGCTCAAACCCCCTATTTGGTGGCTGCCCTAGTGGTATATCTCCAAAACCTATCGGGTATCTATCCAGTATGGCCTGTATTTCTGGATGTGGCAGATTAGCCTATCCCCCAGCCTCTGAAATACTCAAATATACCACCCATGCTATTTCCCCAAGCCTCAAATCGGCCTCCATCCTATGGGTCAAGACTGTCTATGGAGGATATGAATGCACAACCCAAAGAACTACTAGCCTACTATTCGACCTGATAAACTCCATCTCTAGTTTCCTCCAGTCAGTGGTGACTCGTCCAAGGGAATATAGCCATTTTGCACCCATCAACACATTGGTGTCTGGTACATCCACCATGAAGGAATGGTCTATCATCGAATAATTCCCCATGGTCACTGTAAAGCGGGGACATATCTAGTGCATTGCATAGTCCTGTCCCCCAGTACCATAACTAAAAACCCCTCAAAATATACATTGTTGATGCCCCTCCTATGGACCATCTGAGGATCAATGAAATTGTGGGTGGACCCATTGTCTACTAAGACTAAGAGACGCTTCCCCTGCACCATGCCTCTGATCATTAGGGTCATAAATTTTGGAACCCCGCTCAAAGAGGAAAGGACTCCCCCAGAAGGTGTAAAATATGCTCCCCCATGTGGTGGTGGTGGTGTCCCCCTCTCTATCAGACCCTCACTATCTCCCACGCCATACTCCAACTCCACATAATCCTCCTGATCACTACTTGAGAAGGCCTCGATATAATGGACCTTGCCCGTTGTGCACCGATGGCCTGGTGCCTACGAATCTTGACATGTAAAGAAAAATTTCCTCCTTCCGATGTCTCTCCTGGTCTCATCGTCCAGCTGCCCACTCCCTTCGGATTCTCTCTGTGGTGGTGGTATAGTATCACTCCCTTTATAAGGGTAGGGAGTGCATGGCGTAATAGGTGCCTGAGACTTAGGGATAGGCACCTGCAAGTCTCTTGTACAGGTCATGACCTCCTCTAGAGTAGAAGGTCTACGTGACTTCACCAGTCCACGGAGTGGCTCAAGAAACCCATCTACAAATGTCTACATGCTCTTAGCATCCGATAAGTATGGCACCATGACTAAAACCATCAGGAACTATGATATATAGTGCTCTAGATAACTCGTTTATCTGAGCTGGATAAAATCCCTAAAATAAGCCTCCAAATACCTTCGATCAAAATTATCCACCACTCTCCTCCTGAAATCCTCATAGGATGTGACATTGGCATGCCCCAAAAGCCATGAAAACACCAATCGTGTGCCTCTCCCTCCAAATGTTAGGTATCCATTTTATTTTCCTCCACCTCCATCATCCCATTGAGCTTGAAATAGGTGTCCAGCTTTTACACCCAAGCACAAGATATGCACTTGGTAGTGCCATCGTATGTGGGAAAATGAATCCTCCAAATGGTGTGCTCCAACTTGAAGTTCTACATTCCCTGACCTCCATAACTCCTTCCCTTCTCATTTTTCTTGAGTTGGCAATAATCTATAAAAGATAGAGCTACCTTGAAGTCTTTTCCCATAGATTTCCACTCCCTAAAATACTCCCCCATGGGCATCTGGTCATGAGCTCCACCCCATTCACTTGGTTCCAAAGGTAGAAAAGAAGGCAACATGTTCCTAGTTGGTTGGCCCACTAGAGGCTAGTGGGTGCGTAGTAGGTGAAGGGTGGTCATACTATTGAGAGGCCCAAAATAGAAAATACTGGTGAATTCTCTGGTCCCAGTTCTAGTGTTTGATCTCATCTAACATCTCCTTCTACCCCTTCGCTAAATCATTCAGGGCCTTCAAGAGGTTGTTAAAGGCCATCTCCTCCTTTCTCGTGGGCTCCCCCATATCCTTTACTATCACTGCCTTCCGACGGTCCTGAGTGTCTGGAGTGATCTCTAACTCCCTCTCCCTGCTCTGGTACCTTTTCCTCCTATAGGTGATATTTTTTCTATCCTCCTCACTCATAGGAAAGTCCCCCACGATTGAGCCAAGATGTGAGATTTGATACCATTGTAATTTTCCTAATTAGGAAAAAAAATTATAAGAAAAAAATAAATTCAACCACATACAATTTTAAAATTTAGTGCACCCCCATGAAAAACCAAAAATATGGAAGCAACTAAGCCATTTTATTATAAAATGAAGAAATAGTACAAGTGTATCGAAGGAATGCACCTGGGATTGCCTCAATGACAAGCAGAGCAAAGCCCAATTGAAGAAATCTCAAGCCGAGATGTTGTTATCAACTTCTCAAATAATGCTCTGTGCTTCCTAAACAATTTTGCACTATCTCTTGCAAAGATATTGTTGAAAACCCCACCTTTTGTGCTCAAACAACTCGTCTAAGTTAATCCCAATATCCTCAAGAAAAATCCACCAAAACCCAAAAATGGTTTTGTAATATTCCCAAATGGGAAAAGCAGGAATATAGTGCAAAACCATTGAAATAACAGTGTAAATATTAGATCAAAACATGAGGCCAATATGGAGACCTTCCATTCATCTTAACGACAACATATATTTATAAAATAATGGGCCAAAAACCATAATACAAGATAGAACAAGCCTCAAATATACAAAACCCTCAATAAGAGGTGCTGCTACTATATCAAAAACGCCGGAAGATTGCTACAACACAGTCATGGATGCAGTGCTACAGAAAATGAATACACAAAAGATATATGGTTGTTATATGCCTCAAAAGATACAACAAATACAAATATATGCTCTATACAACCTCCAATGAAGAACCCAAAAGGGATTTCAGAAATACACCACTCTACAAAATAGGAATCAAAGCCCTAGGGCTAAAGATTCACTGAAAAATATAAACTAGAAAGATGGGGCTGATCTAATATGAAAAATAATGCAGCCTCCTCCAATAGATCCTTTAGATGAAAGGCTGATCCCTTCTCTAGAAAACCTCCTCCCCAAATGGTGTACTAAAGCCACCCTTCAACTCCTCCCTAAAAATAACGCAGTCTTAGATAGAAACTGTGTTGTAGGGGAAAAAAATAAGTGTCTTGATGCCAAATGCTACAATAAGCCTCAAGGGCCTTCCTCACCAACCTACCAATGGAACGAAACCTTCCTCCACTGAAAAAGAGATCATAAATCACCCGGATCTAGTCTCCACTGTTGCAACCAGCAACTCAACACATCTCTCAGCTGAAACTGTATTGTACCACAAGACTGAAGCTTTGGCCTAATGCCTGATTATGTAATGGTAGTGAAATGCTCTTCCTGTGAGGCCTCTCAAGGATAGAGGTGGGATTTCTGACCAGGAACACCCTGTGCTAAACAACACTGCAATCTTAGCTAAACAGCTGAAGAAAGCTATATGTCTAAACAGACCATATATCAAAACATAAACATATATCAACATGAATCCAATATGGCTGCCATCCTCTTCCTTATATAAGTGATGAGATTCCTAACCCTAAGCTTCATTCATTTATGAAATTACTTCCATGCAAAGAGTCTCCATATAAAACTACACTGTCTCTCCATAAATGTCCACTCCTGAATGACACCACTATTGATTTGGTCAAAGTTAACCCAGTCTAAGTTCTCCAGCCCCCATTCACACCTTAGGGTGCTTTATTAAGAAGAAAACATGATCCACTTTCATATGAGAGGTGGTTTTATTCTTCATAAAGAGATTTATGGGTCTCCTTACCCACGTATTCACCTATCTAAGTGACAAAACATAACTTTAACATTCCAATAAATTTTGGCATATTACAGTCCTCCCCTCCAAAATGTTGCTTGTACTCAAGCAACTGCAAGGATACTACAAAATCTCCAATGGATATGTCTCCTCCAAAGAATACAAATTGGCCTTTGGTAGATGAACCAAATAGCTCTCATCATGAAGAAATGGGAGATTGGAAAGAGTTATATGCTGTCCATTGGCCTCCTCAAGGCATGAGAGATGGTAAATGTTGGGTGTCTCAATCCCAATGAGAAACTCCAATCTCCATGCTATCATCCAAACAATGTGAGCCATCCTTGGTAGCTCATAGAAACAATCACCAATCCCCTACTTCTGTAATGTATAAGGGTTGTATGGCTGAAAATGAGAGATCAAGTTATTCAAATCACGTTGTCTCTCTTTTCAATTATGATAAATATGGAGCTGCTAATCTTGGGCTTCAATAATATAGTCCTCAGGAAGCCAAAATGTACTTGAAATCTCATGATCCCACTCTTTGGCTCTAGGTACCTATTTTTCCAGATCCATCCCACATATAGTGAATAGAATGTCATCACCATAAGGGCTCCAAAATAAAAATGGACTATGTGTCATATAACATGTTGGATGGTGATAATAATCCATCAAGTGAGACCAGCATTGTTCTGCCTCTAGCTGTCTCAAGACAACATCATATGATAAGTGGCCATCCAACCACTTTCTTGCTGCCATAAGCTTCTCAAAAGCTTGAAAATAGTGAAGGAAATTAGGTGTTAACTGAATATGAGCCAAGAAAAACATGTCTTTCCCAAAGTCCTCTATAAAGTGGTCATCCCCATCACTGAATGAGGTCCCAAAAGGACCATGAAATCCAAAGAGAGGCTTGCTCTCTTATGGAGCAATGTCTTGTAAAGGTATGGTAAAGGAATGTACATACATTGTTAGTTGATCAAGAAGCATCAAAACACAATCTTTACCATGTATTGTAGACAATTTGGTGAAGAGGTCCGTGGATGAACTTTCCCATCTCTTCATCAAAAGGGGAAGTGATTGAAACAACCTTTCAAGGTGGTTTATTTCCTCCTCATACATCAAACAAGCTACATATCTCTTGATATGTTGGTGCACATCTTCTTTGAGATCCTCCCAATAGAATCCCCCCATAATGGTGTGATAGGACTCAATGGAATCCTCATGCTCTGAAAAGGGTGCCTCATATGTTGCATGTAGAATCCCTTGCTTGAGCTTGGAGTCTCTAGTCCAGTAGATATGATCATGAAAAGATTGAAGTAAATCGAGGTCAACCTCCTCTTCGAAGGTATGGCAGTTGGTCTTTCTCAAGACAAGATTGTAGTAAATCGAGGTCAACCTCCTCTTCGAAGGTATGGCCCATCCAAAACTTCCATAGTTTGGCCAATGTATAAAAGAGTGTCAACAACCTCTTTTCATATTCAAAAAATATTCCTTATGTGTGGAAGTATAATTTGATACTCCAAAGCTATGGATTAGCCCTTTGACACCATGCCCATGCCATCACAGATTTGTGAATCATCATCTTTCAGTGCAAATCACTGAGTGGGAGATGACAATGTCAATATCATAAAATTTCTCACCCCTCCTTTGAACCCATCAAAGGTTCTCTACGTTGTGCTAGCTTCTCCCAAGGCTCCTTCCTTAGCCAAGTATATCAATGTTGCACTATGTTGAGAGGACTCTTTGATCAAATTCTAATCAGGGGGTCTCCTTGGTGGAATGCCTCCATGTAATGAAAGATCAAGGCCTAGAGAAGGCTATATATGTGAGTGGACTAATTTGCCCCTACTCTCACTGCAAAAATCATCCTCCTGCTTCTATGCATAAACCTCCTAAAAAGGATGGGTGTGTATGTTCCCAATCACTTGATGCTAGCCCTCCTTCTCATCTTCTCCTACCTTCTGCAAGCTCTCACAGTATAAGGTCTCTTCTTCAAATTTAATTAACCCATGCACACCCAAAATCCCATTGGTGTCAAAAGTCTTGATCACAAGGGTATGATATATCATAGTGTGTGTCCCCAAGACTGTGTTCAATGTTGGAACACACTTCCCCCATTGTTTTGTCTCATTGTCTATCAACATAGACACATGCTGCTCATGATCTTTATATGTGAGATCCTTTGGAAATCCTTGCAAAGATACAAGATCTCCTCTATTTGAAGCAATTGCTTCATCTCCATCTCCAAATAATGGTAGATCTCCTCCTACTATCACAGCACTGGAGGCCCTTCCTAGCTCTTTCCCTTCCTTCTCCTCATCATTGGAGAATAACTCATTATAAAGAGATCCTTTGGCTTGATCCCCTCTTGAAGGAGGAATCCTCATGCCTTATTCTTGAGAATAAATTTCTTGTTGTACTGGGGCTTTTGCCCTTGGAAAAGCATGTTGCAGATCTTTAACCCCCTCAACAATGTTCTGAAATGGAGTTGGCTTCATGGATCCTTCCAACTCATGAAAAGGTTCTTATTTCTTGGGTTTGGATAGCTCCCCCAAAGAAGTTTCAGAATTTCTTTGATCAAATATTTTCACTAATCCCCTAGTGAAATTTGCAAAAGTAGATATATTTACTTTATTCAATGAAGAAGATTCTTAAACTAGGCATAAGACTTACCTTCAAGATGCAACGCTACTACTCTAATGGTTTCATCTTCTGAAACTTGATGCAAATGAAAATATGTGTCTATTTTCTTTACCCAAGCCTTGGTTGTTCTCTTGGGTGACCCATCAAAAGTAGGTAGAAAGAACCTACCCAAAGTGTGCTGCATGAACCCTCTTTTTCTATTGTGGTTACTGGGTCTTCTATCTTCTTTGATTTGAAAAAACCCTCGGAAGTTTAGATGCTCTTTGAATATACCATACTGAGATTCATATTCTTGGAGATAGTCACCAAGAGTCTCCTCCTTTGGTGTTTCTCCTTCCTCTTCTTCTCTTGCCAATAATGTAGGCATGGTACCACGTTGTAGATCTGATGGTGTAGTTGAATGTTCACATCCACAAAGTGAAAAACTGGAGCTTATTTCATGTACAAGCTCTCTTGGAGAATCTCTATATCTCTCCATCCCCATCTCCATGATGTCTTTTTTAATGCCCTGCATAGTTTGGAAGAGAAGTCTTGAGAACTCCTTCCCTTTCATTCCTCTTGATAATGGGGTTTTACCCTTGTCTTATTTATCATCTGTATTTTCATACTCCTAGTTTCTTCTAAGATACCTCCTCTCTCTATCTGTGAGAGTATCTCCTTCTTCTGATGACATATTGGCTTAAGATGCATAGGATGAGCCAAAATTATGCTATGATACCACGATAATATTCCAAAATGGGAAAAGCAGGAATATAGTGAAAAACCATTGAAATAGAAGTGTAAAAATTAGATCAAAACATGAGGCCAATATGGAGACCTTCCATTCATCATAACAACAGCATATATGTATAAAATAATGGGCCACAAACCATAATACAAGATATAACAAGCCTCCAATAGAAAAAACCCTCAATAAGAGGTGCTGCTACTATATCAAAAATGCCGGAAGACTGCTACAGTGCAGTCATGGATGCACTGCTACAGCAAATGAATACAAAAAATATCTATGGCTGTTATATGCCTCAAAAGATACAACAAATACAGATCTAGGCTTTATACAACCTCCAATGAAGAACCCAAAAGGGTTTTCAGAAATACACCACACTATAAGATAGGAATCAAAGCCCTAGTGATGAAGATTCACTGAAACATATAAACTGGAAAGATGGGGCTGATATGATATGAAAAATAATGCAGCCTCCTCTGATAGATCCTCTAGGTGAAAGGCTGATCCCTTCTCTAGAAAAAGTCCTCCCCAAATGGTGTACTGAAATCACCCTACAACTCCTCCCTAAAAATAACGTAGTCCAAGACAGAAACTGTGCTATAGGGGAAAATAAATCGGTGGTTTAACGCCAAATGCTGCAATAAGGCTCAAGGGCCTTCCTCACTAGCCTTATAATGGAAGGAAACCTTACTCCACTGGAAAAAAGATCAGAAATCACTTGGATCTAGTCTCCACTGTCACAACCTGCAACTCAGCACATCTCTCAACAGAAACTGCGCTATACCACAAGACTGAAGCTTTTTCCTGATGCCTGATTTTGGAATGGTAGTGCAATGCTCTTCCTATGAGGCCTCTGAAGGATAGACGTGGGATTCCCGACCAAGAACACCCTGTGCTAAACAGTACTACAATCTTAGCCAAACAACTAAAGGAATCTATATGTCGAAATAGACCATATATCAAAACATAAACATATATCAACATGAATCCACTATGGCTGCCATCCTCTTCCTTATATAAGTGATGAGATTCCTAACCCTAATCCCCACTCATTTATGACACTACTTCCATGCATATAGTCTCCATCTAAAACTGTGTCGTCTCTCCAAAAATGTCCACTCCTCCATGACAGTGCTGTTGATTTGGTCAAAGTTGACCCAGTCTAAGTGCTCTAGCCACCATTCACACCTTAGGGTGCTTTACTAAGCTGAAAAGATGATCCACTTTCACATGAGAAGTGGTTTTATTCTTCATAAAGAGATTTATGGGTCTCCCTAACCACTTATTCACCTATCTAAGTGACAAAACATAACTTTAATATTCAAATAAATTTTGGAATATTACAGGTTTGGACTTGTTCTGACCTCCGAAATTAAACCTGTAAAATCCCTACGTGCTCCACTAGGCTGCTGAAATGTGTTGTCTATTTGTGCACCAGAAAACTCCACCAAAAACAATATGAAAGGGCTGCAATCAACTCTCGAAATATTTCCCTTATTACTCCCAGCAAGTTTCAACCCCACTAACCAAGCCCCTCACTCCCACATGTGCCCAATGACACTCTTCTGCGCTAGCCTAGGAGCTAAAAATTCACTCCAGAATGTAGTTGTCTCCTACGGCTCCCAAAATCCCCCAAAAATCCTGCAAATCCTCTAAGCTTCCTTCTCCTAATTTCCTCTGGAAATTTCTCCCCATAATCTCATTGAAATGACTCCCCTTGAGTCCCTCCCGTGTCCTCCTCAAATACGCACTATCTGGGGAAAATATGAGTGAAAGTGCTGGAAAATTCATTGCAAATCTCCTTTGGATGGATGTGAAAGAACCTCTCCAGGGTGGCACTAGTAGTCCCTAAAAGAAAGTGTGAGTTGTCCACTTGGAAAACTCATGCTAAAAAAAAAGTGACCCAGCTAAGTAGCTCGAGCAACTAAGTTGAGTTTGATATGTCGAAATTATGAAAATGAGGTTGAGCTTCCTCCTTTTATAACTTCGCGGGCCTTCCTTCCCACATGGACCCCTCCACCAAGCCATTCGATTTACCTCCTAATCATTTCGAACCATAGGCTAAGTAAAGTATGTTTTTCCTTATGTGGGTGGCTCCCACATTCCACTAGAAATAATATGGCCTCCTCTTAACATATTAGACCTTCACCAAAATTGAGTGGGTTCCATTGCCTCCAAAATTGATCTCAAAATTGTGGAGATTAATCCTGTTCCAAAATAATTTAGGAAGGGAAATTACACATTTTGACTCAAATAAGTTTTTCTTTACAATATGCAACATGCCCAAAAGGGTCTTCCATACATGGCAATGACTCAATTTACTTGTAGACTCAATGAAAATCCCTATAAGCACTCAATGGGTACTTGAACTATAAATCAAATAACCTTGAGCATGAAACCCATGCCTCAAGAATAAAAATAATAATTTTAGTATTCTCTTTACATCAAATACTTAAAATCATCATTACATATGTCATTATGAATATGGAACCTAGTTACATATTTCAACACTCCCTGTTAACTAGGGAGGTATTCATAATCCATACAAGGTACTTGGAAATTCTCAAACTGAAGAATTCTCATAAGAAGAGTTGGATTGGTAAGCCATCTGATAAGCTACTTAATTAGCTTATGCTAGATCATCTCATCAACCAACCAATGTTGTCACATAATGAGGCATTGACTATCAACTCTATCTCTCCACATGATTAGAGCACAATGTTGGTGAGACCAATGATAGATAAACACCACCATCATTGTCTCTCAAGGCACATACCCCACCCGGTTCTTAACAAGGTATGTCCTTTTAGGGAAATTCCTATCTTGGAATAACACATCCTCAAGAAATTTCCTCTTCGACTACTCTTACCTACTACCTTAGGTTATGCCATAACATCTTATCATACCAACCAAAATTTTCACATAGTAAGGCCTTGACTAACAACTCTATCTCTCCACATATCAGAGAACAATGTTGGCAATACCAATGAATGATAGACACCACAATCATTTTCTCTCAAGGCACATACCCCACTTGGGTGTTCACAGGGTATGTCCTTTTAGGACAATTCCTATCTTAGAATAACACATCCTCAAGGAATTTCCGCTTCGAATACTCTTCCCTATTGGAGTCCCTAACTTATCCTCAAAGAGTATCATAATAAATATCAAATTCTTACCCAACCCTCCATTCTCTCTTCACAACATGAAGACAAGAATAATGTGTATATCTCTCCTCATGGCCTTCATTAATACTTACGACTATTAGTCATGGTATAGTGCATGAAACATGAAGTAGGGAACCATATATATCATTCCCTCTTAAACAGGGAGGATCAACTCATTCCTATAGAAGGAATATAGCCAAGATCACACTTAACTAGGTACTTTCCCAAACTCCCTCTCAAATAGGGACTTGTTTCCAACAACAACTATCTTCTCTTTGGTGGAGATCATGGTACTATCACCTGCTTGGAGGGCTCCTACTTTCGATGTCATGAACTTCATATTATTCATTATGGAGCCTTCATCCTTTAGATTTTCTTTGTAGAGCATTGACCATCCATCACTTTCCTTCAATGAACCATAGAGTTGAATCAATTGTCATTTCATCCTTCTCCTAATCAGAAAGTGATCTTCCAGTACATATCTGGTTCTTCTTCACATAACTACCTCTTCCAAGTCATGTTTCTTCTAGTATCTTCAATCCATTCCCATGAGTAATAGTTGTAGGTGACTTTTACAACTCTCTTTCAATACCCATGTTTCAACCCAACTAGATGTTGTTCAATAATTTAAAATGAACATAAAATCAAAGTTACCTTTTATGACGACCTTTTATCATAACATCTACTTTTGGAAATATCAACATCCTGCACATTCATAAACACATCTCCAAGATCTTCAATGTCAATGGTCTCCTTCCTTTATTTACTTTATGAAAGTATTCATATCTTCTCTATGGAGACGTCATAGATAATTCTAGATGTTTATCTTATGTGAAAATAGTTGCATTTTTATGAATTCTCCTTTCTTTCTTCACATATTGTTCCCCAGGAACTTCTATACATCATTAATTCATCTTTTCAACCACGTCATATTGTATATGAGGCCGTATTATTTTGATTTCATCTTATCAACATGTGACCTAGTTCAAGGTATATGTCTTCATATGTCTTTCTAAAGGAAGAGATCCTTATTTTCGATCATGCTCATGAGATAGAGCATTCAACCATGCTAAATGCAACTACATGATGACATGACTTAATATATAAAATACATACATACATCTTTTCTCCTTTTGGTCATCTATACTTCAACAAATTTCTTTCTTTTCTTGAAATTACTTCAACCATGCTACACTCCTATGTCATCATACCATCACTCTCCTAAACATTGGATTCCACACAAGGTGGAATGTAGACTATCAACGAGACACTTGCTTCTTCCAAGTATAGGTGAACCTTCTGATGAATATTCCAATGGAGGATCTTGATTATCCTCATCCTACAAATTCTCCTTCCTAATGATGATGTATGATTATTTGTTTCTATATTTTATCATGCTATATGAATTTATTCCAACCATATATACTACTACTCTAGTTGAATTTTCATATTTTCAATGAGGATATCATGCACTACATCCTTTCTATTAGTGTCCAAATGTTTAGTGATCAAATGTACTCTTTCAGGTTTACTTAGTAGTGGTCCTAGGTCAAAATTTCATATTTCAAAGTCATTTTCAAATACAATTTTGTTCACTGAATGTGTCTAGGTGTGAAATACTACTACCTTCACTCCATTCATGTTCATAATTTCAGAAGTCATGTCATCCATCAATCATATAGGGTCTAAGGTCATTCACCACACCTTCATTTATGTTAGAGTCTAGGTCTCATTTGTTTCACCACCACAAGAGTCAATTATGTCATGAAAGAAGGTGAAAAAAAGATCTCACTTTCACCATACAAGTCATTCACATAGGGAGTAGGAAAAGATAAGGAAATAAATAAATGCACTTTGTATTTCATCAAATAAAGGATGTTTATTGATTAAATTTTTTCAAAAAAATAAATTTCTTCAAAAGAGCTTGTGATTTCACTAAAAGGAAAAAAATAAAGTTTATGATGTTATAGAAGGGAAAAAAGAGACTTCTTCAACTCATTTTATCCTTTGATGTTCGATAGAGCTCCTCTCTTCTCACCATTATACTCCACAACTACCAAGGGTTGAAGAAAAACAAGAAATATTTGTCAAAGTTGCTCTTGCTATGCTTCTAGAGGTGTTGCACTACGCTTATGGAGGTGTTGCACTATGTTTTTGGCATGTGCTACATTTTTGACATGCGAGCTTCAAATAACTTCTCCAAGGTTAAAAAAACTTTCACAAGGGTTCATATACCTCCTAAAAATTAATTGGAAACCCTCCGTACCTCTCTCAAGTCAAAATTATTCAGCAAATGAGTGATTTCCTTCATTAGGTTATCTACACTATGTTTTTGGTGTTTTTAATCCTTGGCTTGTTTTAGCTGATAAAACCATAATATAACCATCTACAACCTTCATATGACATGCATACATCATACCCTAACACTCCCTATCACTCATAACCTTCCTTTCCATCAATTTCATCAAAACCCTAATTTTCACTACATTCTTGCAGAAAAACTAGTAAATCCCTATGTTTTGATCTTTTGGGAACCTTCCTCATACCCATTGAAAGAAATTTCACTTGAAGTGTAAAGAAAACTCATCACCCTACCTCCCCAAATTTTTAGGGATTTTTCCCCAGCTTCCTTCCACCCCATTTCTTCCCCTAAAAACACCCTACCACCATCCCATGTTTTCCTAATTCTGCACCTCCCCTACCCATTTCATCCAGCTAGGGTTTCATATTATTGAAAAATACCATGGAGGAAGAAAATAAGATTCATAAGGGAGGCCACAATTATAGGTTTGAACCATATAGCTTGCAAGAAATCAATACCTCTCCTTTTTCCAAGAGATGTTTTGAAAACAATGGTTGTTTGAGGTTTTGTGAGAGGATTAAGGAGGTGGGTTGTCATGCTCAATTGAAAAGCCTTTTTTCTACTAGCTTAAGGAAAGACAAGGTTGTCATAACAGACATTGAGTTTACCATATCAGAAAATGTCATTTCTTTTGAAACAGGTATCCTGAGCCATGGAGAAATCTAGTTCAAAGGGATGGATTTGGACCTTGAAAACTACAAAATGTTCTTGAAACCTCATTGCAAAGATGCTCATGAGAATATCTTCCATTTCAGGCATTTACTTGATAAATATTCCCCTTTGATGAAGTTAATTATGAAATATTTTACTTGTGAAGGGAGATTCTCAAGGTTGTACCAGTATAATGTCAGGTTATTAATGCACTTCACTATTACTCAGCCACTCAATTTGCCCAATTATTTGTTCAGAAGTTTGGTCAAGATGACTAAAAAGGTTTAGAGAAAATGTAGAGATCATCATCCTAGTTTTTTCCACCATGGCTTGATCAAGATTATTGTTTTGCATAATATTTCAACAATAAATATGTCTTGGGAAACTTTCATGGAGAAAGTTGCATCAACACCTACTGTTAGCCCACCCATCATCCATAGTACACCATTAGCACCAGCACAACAAACGGAGTTTGGCTCTTCAAATAGGCAAGAAAATATATCAAAGGCACCTAGGGTTGAGATCACTCAAACCTATGAGAAAGGCAAGAGGATGGTTTTTGATATTAAGATCATCAAATGTGTAGCTGCACCTGACACCACAACTGAATAAAGACAAACAATAGAGAAACCACCTAGTCATGATAGTGAGCCACTCATGCATGAGGATGCGTCACGATTGCATCAACATGATGAAAAATTTCCCATGGAGGTTGAAATGACATAGCATGTAAAGGAAAAGACATCTGAGGAGATCATAAGGGAAAACGATGTAGAGATAGCAGAGTTGAGGGACAACCTCTCAAAGGAAAACTTCTTGATTACCTTCATACAACAAGAGAATATGCAGCTGAAGGTAAAAAAACTCCTCCAAAGGAGTTATGGCTTGATAGGGTAAAAATTCATCTTGAGAAGCTATTGAAGAAGGGATAAATATATAACAACCTACAAAGGCATATGGCGAGGCATTATTTCACAAGGAACCAAATTGCCAAAGTGAGGGTGAAAAATTTGAGAAAGAAGCTTAAGGAAACCCCAATGAAGTTTAAGGAGAAGGATAACTTGGACCTGCTTACTGAGGCCTCCTTATCTATTTAGCCCATCATCCCAGGATTCCATGAAACAAATTTTGGAGAATTTTGAGCATTTTTGACATTTTTATGATTTTTTGAAAATTTCGGAAATTTGGCTTTAGCAGAAGCATCGTGCAGCGGCGCGATGCTTTTTATCAGGGCACCTAAATGGAGGAAAATTTATATGGTTGGATGCCTTTTCACCTCTATATCATATATATGACATCAGGTCAACATGTCACCATTCAATTTTGAAGAAAAACGAAAATAACATCACTTTTTTCATGCTTCTGCCACCATTTTTTGTCTCTGTGCGGCACTTCTAGAGTGAGGTTGGGAGAATCAGTTTTTAAATGCCTTACAGTGGGTATTTTCTCAGTTTTGAGGGTGAAATGTATGAAGACACACATGTATACCTAGCCTAACTCTCATATTTTCAAATGGGCACTTAAAAGTCAATCAAAATTAGCTCCAAAGTGGCGCGACACTTTTCCTGGGAGGCGCAACGCTTCTGTCACTGGATTCTGTTGGACAATTGTTAAGCCAGAAAAAATCCAAAATTCGAGGTTTAGTTGTCCTATGAGGTGTATTTTTGGTAGGAGAGTTTTTTTTTCCTCTCTTTATGGAGGAATGATGTAATTAATCCAAGAGACATGAACTCATAGTTATTAGCTAAAATTGAGGAAGTGGTTTCTAACTTCCCTAGATTCTAGGTAATGACTCATACAGTACATTTATGATGTGTTTTGGATCATATTGTGACCACATGAGGTGTCATGAACTCTATTTTCTATATGTAGTCCACCTCAAGTCATTTTAGAGGTTGGATAGTTATTATTTGCAGTATTGTACAAACTCTTTTTCAATGAAATCAAAGGAATGTTGCAGCTTTGACCTTGGGACTCCAATGGTATGATTTTGAGCATTGTTTCTTCTCTATTACTTCATCAAATTGAATTTTATGTTTTATTTCCATGACATGTATGCTTTTGAAAGTTAATCTTATGAGTCTATGAACATAATCATTGCTTTCTATGCTCTGTTTTATAAGATTTTCATGGATGCTATTTTCTGATGAATGAATTCATTTAACATGCTCATTTTGACTCTCTCTCTTTCAAACCCTATACACAATGAAAAATTAAGTATGCTCCTAAGTTTACCTACCTTGCCTCATCCTTATCTCTGCAATTTAACCTTTCAAATCATACCTAAACCCTAGACCTAGTTCCTTGATTGTCATTCCTATCCAACAAAAACTCAAAACAAACAAGACCCTAATTTACTGAGCATCATAAATAGTCTAAGATCATTACATATCAATTCATCTCATTGGCTACAAAAGTGACATTGAGAAAGCCCTCTCTGGTTTTGGTAGGGCTAGCTACTTGAACTAAAGGTTGGTTTGCGGTTACCTCCTTCAGTTCCATTCTTAGCCTTTGGAAATGAGGGGAGTGATAACATTTTTGGCTCCGTTGCAAGGGAGCGAATGCAAAAATTTCCCTGGGATACTTCTTTTAGTTCACTAAAGGTTAGACTTGTGGGTGACAAGCTTTGAAATTTGAAGAAGGATTAGTTCCTAAATTCTAGCCAAAGTCCAAATTCTCAAAAAGTTGCTCCCAAAAGTCACACAAGGTCAAATCCAGAACCAAATCCTTCGCATATTGTTAGTGACCCTGAGATTCTTTTAAGAAAGCAAAAAAAAAAGCCTCAGAAAGATGGAAAGGGTCATTAGGGGATTTTTGAGGTCTAAAATATGCCTCCTAACGAAATTATAAAACAATAGTGGAAAAAATCAAATAAGAATTGATGACATCATCAAATTTTATAGGGAAAAAAGAAAAAACTACATTTTCAACTCGTATTTATTACTTATCTCCCAAAGTTTTTACTCAAATTTCGAGCGGGAGTACTCTTTGGATGAAAAATTTGATTCCTCATCCAAGGAATACCCATGTTGAATACTTTCTATGGACCGTGCTACACGAAAAATGAGAAATACATGAAAAACGTGATTGCAATCACATTTTTTCATGTATTTCTCATTTTTCACATAGTAGGGTCTATCGAAAGTATGCAACATGGGTACTCCTTGGATGAGGAATTAAAGTTTTCATCCAACAAGTACTCCCGCTTCAAATTTGAGTAAAAACTTTGGGAGATAAGTTGAAAATATGAGTTGAAAAAGTAGTTTTATTATTTTATTATTTTTTAATCTTTTTACCCTTTTACTTAAAAAATGGTGAATCATTCCCCATAGTTGACATCATCATCTTGAATCCTATTGGTTCTTATAAATTTTATTTTGGTTGTACATTTTTCTTAGGAAGCCCATTTTAGACCTCAAAATTCCCCTAATGATACCTCCACTTGTGAAATAAAACTCCTTGCCCGCGAGGCTAATTTCTCCAGTAAATTCATCCTTTAATTTTGAATTTGAGACATCTTTGTTCATGTCTAAGTCTGAATCCTTTCTCTCAGAAACTGTCTTTTACCCAATATATTTTGAGACCTACTTTCCATTTTCTAAATCTTCCTATTTTGAGCTTGATAGTGAATTCTGGTCTAATTTTCATAAAATTCAGGGTTTGGTCGATAAGTTTCAAGTAAATTTTGAAAAATCTTATTTCCAATACCAACAAAAATATTTTTATTCACCAAATTCTATTACAACTTCTCACATAGATACATCATCATCTCTCACTTCCATTCCATCATTACCTCTGCAAGTGTTAACTCCATCAAAACCTTCGCAACTCCCTCCATTAGTTATGGCCAAATTTGCTCCGTTGAACCTACCAGCACAACTCACTGCACTACCTCAGAAATATGGTCAAATATTGTCTTTTTTTGATGGAACATCAGAGGTTAATTCTCACCAACACATTGTCAAAGTAATTGATTTCATCGATCTTGAAGAGATCGACAATGATGACACTAAGATGCGCATCCTAGCACAAAGTTTCTTAGGCGAGGTAAATAAATTGTTTTTCTCCCTAAAAAATGGTTCAGTAGCTAATTCACATCAGCTAATTGACTTTTTTATGGATAAATGGGAGGAGAAGAAGAATCCATTATAGATTCTAGCTTAATAAAATGCCTTGAAAAGAAATCCTAATGAGTCTGTATAAGACTTCATAGCTAGGTTCAACAGAATTTATGATTCCATTCTCAAAAATATCAAGCCTCTGTCAGGCCTTGCATTACTTCATTACCCTGATGGTTTTGTTCATGACATGGCTTATCAGCTAAGAGAACGAAACCCATCTACCCTTGAATAAATGCAGAGATATGTAGTGAGCGTCGAAGCGAATTTGATTGTCAAGAAGTCAAAAATAAAGACATAGAAAAGGGTAACCATCAAGGAAGAAACATCTACTTCATTAGAGGGAAAACTCGAGACCTTGATCAAAAAAATGGAGAAAATGATGGACAAAATGACCATAGCGGATAGAAAAGTTGAACCCTCAATTAGAAATCCCGATTTTAGGGGTCAAAATCAACAACCTCAATACAAAATCAAGAAAAGGGAATAGAGGGGTCATGATCCATAAAGTCAACAAAAAATTCACACTCTATTTCAGCGAAACTACGTGGAAGGCCCTAATGAAGAAGAAGAAGAAATTTCAGGCGAAAATCATTTGTTTGAGGAAAATCAACCTATTTTCCTCACTGAAGAAGATCAGTTTTCTGCAGAAATGTATGCACCAGATGATTAGAAATATGTCTTGTCAAATGATGATATGTTATCAGTATGGAAAGAATATTACCATATGGGATATCATAATTCTCTTACTCAATTACAAATACAATATCGTTTGAGGAATAGGAATGTGCATATCACCTCAAGTCAGAAAAAATAGAATTCTCAAACAAAGGCTCATCATAAAGAGACCGCTACTTCAAGTCAGACCAAGGATAAAGGATTTGTTGTTCCTAATGATGAAAAAGGCAACGAAACTTCTACCAGTAGTCAGAAGAAAGATAAATAAGTTCAAGATGGAGGAAAAAGAAAGGAGACTTCACACAAAGATCAACTCAATAAGAAAGATACACCATCCAAAGAGGTAGAAAAACATTATGCTCTTTTTAGTCTCGAAAACGAAATCTCAAAACTGAAAGTCTCCATTAATTCAACTAAAATATTCAAGAATGAACAGTGTAAGTTTCAAGTAGCCAATTTTCTTAGGGTAGATCAGATGTATGATATGGTGAATGTGAGTGATGATCACCTGAAACTTTTATTTGGTCCTATTGTTGATGGTGATTTAGAAGATAGTGAGTTCCCTCCTTTTTATCTTAGCCTCAAAATCCATGATTTTATCCTTTATAATGCCATGCTTGATTCTGGAGCGTCTCATAACCTTATTCCTAAATCCATCATGGACAAACTAGGTTCACATGACCTTATCATGACCTTTAGTCTTTTGATTTAGGGAGGGTTAAATCATATCTTGGACTCATTATAGATCTAGTGGTGTTTTTAGAGCAAATTACAGCCAAGAATGTCATCATGGATGTTGTTGTGGCTGATATCACTCCTAGATATGGAATTATGCTCTTCCGATCATGGGGAGAAAAAATTAGAGGTACCTTGCAGCTCGACTTTTCCTATGCTACAATACCCATCTTTAGGCAACTCAGAAAACTATACCGGGAAAATAAGATGAAATACATGAATATTAGCAAAGAAAAGCATAATAATCACCCCATACATTCTATTCACATGGATTTAGAGTCTTTTATCTTATTCAATGATTAATTTTCAACATCTTTAGAAATTTTGATGCAGAAAAAAAAAAAAAAAAAATCATAATTTTCAAATTCCGTTTTAAATATTTGAAGTGCAGAAAACCAAGAAAATATGCTAAGTGGCTAGGAGCCAAGTGCATCAGCCAAAAACATAGATGAAATTGTGAAAGAAACATAACCTATTGGTACAAAAAACATTTCTCAATGAGCTAGTCACGGTCAATCATACAAATCGCAACTTCCCGATGAAGAAAATGGTTTGTTGACCATGGATTTCAATGGAGCCTTAGGTAAGGAAGGATATGGAATTGGAGTGTGGATTCAAATCCCTATGAATCAGTCACTTAACCTTCCTCCAAATGTTCGTATGTATTATTACAAATTGGCATTTGATTGTTCGAACAATGAAGCAAAGTATGAGGCTTTAATAGCCGGTCTGAAAATTCTCAAGAAATTAGGTGCCAAGAAAATTTTTGTGTATGGCGACTTTGAATTGGTAATAAAAAAATTCAAAAGGGAATACCAGGACAAGCATCCTAGAATGTGAGCTTATCATAATGCAGTGTTAGATGTCCTCAAGACCTTCATTGAGTATACTTTGTCATTGATTCCAAGGGACAACAATGTTATTGCTGATTCTCTTGCCACTTCAGCCAACATGTTCAAAATTCCACTATATCCCAATAAGAAGTATTAAATTAACGTCAAAAATTGCCTTGTTGTTCCTAATAATGTTCAGTATTGGAAATATTTCCAAGATAAAAATCAAATCAAAAACTTATTGCAGATGGAAGAGGAGTTTGTGAGTTCGCAAATAGATGATCAATTTTATGAAGATGACCAAGAAATGCAAGAAACAGAAATGAAAATAATTTAGTTGAAATAAAACTATATTCCAAGAGGTATTGTACCTTTGGAGGATATTTTTGACCAAGATGATGTTGCACAGATACTGTCAATGCTGCCAACAGAAGTAGGAGTGGAAGACCTCAATCTTGGCACTCTTGAAAAGCCCAAAATTGCCAATATTTCAAAATCTTTGAGCTCATAATTGAAAGGTAAATATGTAGCACTCATGTCTCAGTTTGCTTATGTTTTTTCATGGGAGTATTCTCATCTGAAAGTGTATGATAAGATCATAATTCAACACACCATTCCTTTAAATTCTGGTCAGAAGCCTTTCCACCAGAAACTAAGGAGAATGAGTCCCAAGTTTTTGCCGTCCATTCAAAAAGAGGTAAAAAAATTGTATACTACTGGTATTATTGTTCCTCTTCATTTTTCAAATTGGATGTCGAATTTAGTGCCAGTACGAAAGAAGAGTGGTGAGATTCGCTTGTGTATAGATTTCAGAAATCTAAATAAAGTATCGCTGAAAGACAACTACACACTTCTAGAGATGGATCATATTCTGCAAAGGGTGGTTGGTTCTTATAGACTTTCATTGGTGGATAGATATTCCAAATACAATGAGATTTTAGTTCATCCAGATGATCAGGAGAAGACAACCTTTACAACACCATGGGGTACTTTTATGTATGCTAAAATTCCCTTTGGATTGAAGAATGCAGGAGAAAATTTTCAGCGAGCGATGGATATCACCTTTTCCAATGAAAAGGATGTCTTTTTGGTAAGTTATATTTATGATATCATAGTTTTTTCCAAGACGGATGAAGAGAACTTGCATCATTTGAAGGAAATATTTCATAAATGCAGAAAATTTGGCATATCGCCGAGTCCAAAGAAGAGCTTGTTCACTATGGAAGAAGGGAAATTTCTTGGTCATATCATATCTAAACACAACATCCCAATATATCCTTCAAGGATTGAGGCAATTCAAAATTTGGAATATCCTAGAAGTAAGAAATAAATCCAATCATTCAATGGTAAAATCAGCTTCTTGAGAAGGTTTATTCCTAACCTTGTTGAAAATTTAAGAGAAATCACTGATATGTTGAAGAAAGATAGTGAGGTGAAGTGGTTCGATGAGGAAAATAAATCATTCAATCAAGTTAAGTTTTCCTTATCCCATTCTCCTATACTCATCAACCCTGATTACACACTTGATTTTGTCATCTTTTCCTTTGCTTATGAACATAATCTCGTTGTTGTCCTCATGCAAACGAAAGATCACAAAATAGAGAATCCCATTGCCTTCTTCAGTAGGACCATAAGATATGTAGTCTTGAAGTAAAATATAATTGAGAAACAAGCCTTTGTGATAGTTAAAGATTTGAAGGATTTTTGGGTGTATATTCATCACTCTCATGTTCTTGCATATGTCCCAAACGTTGCTTTCAAATATGTGATCACACAAAATGATCCTGAAGGTCGACATGTAAAGTGGATAGCTGCCATGATGGAGTATGACTTGGAAATCAAACCTACAAAACTGATCAAGGGACAGGGGTTGGAAAAGCTCATGGCAGACTCAAACTTGCATGCCTTGGACATTAATTTTATTGTGGATTATCTAAGGAGCAAGAGGTTGAATCGTTACCTTAGGCATCCGAAATGTTTTCTTCATCGCCATGGTATGATAATATTATTCATGTGTTGCAACATTTCAATCCTCCTCCAGGCTTGCCTAACAGTAAAGGTATATCTTTGAAGTTGAAGGCTCTTAAGTATTTCATTCTTAATAATGTTTTGTATTGGAAAGACCCGGGTAGAATTTTGCTGAATTGTTTGGTAGAAGGAGAAGTTGATAAGGTGATGAAATAATTTCATAAGCTGATTGTGGTGGTCATATTTTATGGAAGACTACAGCAAATAAGATACTAAAGACTAGATTTTATTGGCCAAGCTTATTTTTTGATGTTTATAAGACTGTCATGAGTTGTCATGAGTGTCAATTTTTTCAAGGAAAAAGAAAAATCTTAACGTTGCCCTTGAAACCAATTGCAGTTCAAGCACCCTTATAGTAGTGGGGTCTTGATTTTATTGGCAAGATCCATCCTCCATCATCATCTCAACATAATTGGATACTCACTGCCACCGATTACTTCACAAAGTGGATTGAAGCCATCCCGATGAGGCAAGTTACAAACACCATCATTATTCAATTTTTGGAGAGCAATATCCTGTCTCATTTTGGCTGCCCAAAAATATTATCACTAAAAATGTAGCTTCCTTCAAGTCCAAAATGATGATTTACTTTTGTGATTATTATCACATAAGACTTGGGCATTCTACAACATAATATCGTGAAGGCAACGGGTTGGCCGAATCGTCAAACAAATCATTGGTGAACATCATCAAGAAATTGCTACAAGAGGACAAAAGAAATTGGCACAAGAAGCTCATAAATTCTCTATGGGCAGATAGAGTTAGCACAAAGAGATCAATCAACATGTCAGCTTTTCAACTAGTGTATGGTGTCGACACAATATTTCCCACTTCTCTACCAGTGCCGATGATGAAAATTCTACAAGAGATGGACAGCGAGCCAAATGATATTCATCGAAGAATCAATCAAATCATTCATTTGCAGCATTCAAGAGAAGAATTTTTCAATCACACTTCAAAACTTTAGGATAAAATCAAGAAGATATATGACAAGAATATCAAAGCTGATGATTTCAGGTTAGGAGATGTTGTTTTGCGATGGGATTCTCGAAATTAAGACAAAGGTCAGCATGGTAAGTTTGATAACCTATGGAAAGGTCCATACAAGATTACAACATTCTGGGGTAATAAGGAATTTTTTTAGAAGATCTTGATGGGAAGGAAATTCTGGGAGGACCAGTTAATGGTAGGTTCCTCAAACATTACCTTACCTAAATCTTGAAGAAAAAGGTTCACTTTCATTGTAAATATCGCTTTTATTTTCTAGCAAAGAATAAGGAAGTTGTTGTAGAAGTTTGAAGCCCAAGGAGAAGGCCATGAAACTTCTATGATCAACTGATGTTTTTATTTTAAAATTCCAAAAAGTCAAGTCAGTTTTTGAGTCAAAGTCATTTTTTGTTTAGTTAATCATTTTAGTTTGTTGAAGTTCTTTAAATTTCCAGTTTTGACTCTATTGCCCAATGGATGAGGCTATCTGATCTATGGTGTTCTTGACACCTCCTGAAGGAGATGACATCCCCATCTGGAGCCAATATTAGTGTCCAAATTTTTAGTGATCAAATGACTCTTTCAGGTTTACTTAGTAGTGGTCCTAGGTCAAAATTTGATATTTCAAAGTCATTTTCAAATAAAATTTTGTTCACAGAATGTGTCTAGGTCTGAAATTCTAGTCCCTCCACTCTATTCATGATGATAATTTAGAATTTATTTCATACATCAATCATATAGGGTCTGAGGTCATTCGCCAAACCTTCATTTAGGTCAGATTCTAGGTCTAATTTGTTTCGCCACCATAAGAGTCAATTGTGTCATGAAAGAAGGCGAACAAAAGGTCTGATTTTCACCATACAAGTCATTCACATAGGGAGTAAGGAAATATAGGGAAATAAATAAAGGCACTTTTTCTTTCATCAAATAAAGTGTGTTTCTTGATTAAAGTTTTTCAAAAAAATAAATTTCTTCAAAAGAGCTTGTGATTTCACTAGAAGACAAAAAAGCAATTTTATGATGTTATAAATGGGAAAAATGAGACTTCTTCAACTAATTTTATCCTTTGATGTTGGATAGAGATCCTCTCATCTCACCATTATACTCCAAATCTGCCAAGGGTTGAAGAAAAATAATAAATTTGTGTCAAAGTTGCTCCTGCTATGCTTCTGGAGGTGCCACGCTACGCTTCTGGAGGTGTTGCGCTATGTTTCTAGCATGTGCTAGGTTTTTGGAATGCGAGATTAAAATCAATTATTCAAGGTTCAAAAAACTTTCAAATGGGTTCATACACCTCCTAAATAGTAAGTGGGAACCCTCCATACCTCTCTCAAGTCAAAATTCTTCAGCAAATGAGTGATTTCCTTCATTAGGTTATCTACACTACGTTTTTGGTGTTTTTCATACTTGGCTTGTTTTAGCTGATAAAACCATAATATAACCATCTAAAACCTTCATAAAACAGCCATACATCATACCATAACACTCCCTATCACTCACAACCTTCCTTTCCATCAATTTCATCAAAACCCTAATTTTCACTACATTCTTGCAGAAAAACTAGTAAATCCCTGTGTTTTGATCTTTTTGGCACCTTCCTCATTCCAATTTCCAGAAATTTTGCTTACATTGTAAAGCAAAATCATCACCCTACCTCCCCAATATTTTATGGATTTTCCCCAGCTTCCTTCCACCCCATTTCCTCCCCTAAAAAAACCCTACCACCATCCCTTGTTTTTTTAATTCTACACCTCCCCTACCCATTTCATCCAGCTATGGTTTCATCTTGTTGAAAAAAACCATGGAAGAAGAAAATAATTTTCATAAGGGAGGCCACCATTCTAGGTTTGAACCATATAGCTTGCAAGAAATCAATGAATCTCCTTTTTCCAAGAGATGTTTCGAAAATAGTGGTTGTTTGATGTTTTGTGAGAGGATCAAGGAGGTGGGTTGTCATGCTCAATTGAAAAGCCTTTTTGCTACTAGCTTCAGGAAACACAAGGCTCTCATAATAGGAATTGAGTTTACCATATCAGTAAATGTCATTGCTTCAGAAACAGGTATCCCAAACCATGGAGAAATCTGGTTCAAAGGGATGGAATTGGACCTTGAAAACTACAAAATGTTCTTGAAACCTCATTGCAAAGATGCTCCTGAGCATATCTTCCCTTTCAGGCATTTACTTGATAAATATGCCCCTTTGATGAATTTAATTATGAAATATTTTACAGATGAAGGGATATTATCAAGGCTGTACCAGTATCATGTCAGGTTATTAATGCACTTCACTCCTACTCAACCACTCAATTTGCCCAATTATTTGTTCAGAAGTTTGGTCAAGATTGCTGAAAAGGTACAAATCAAAGGTAGATATCATCATCCTAGTTTTTTACACCATGGATTGATCAAGCTTATTGTTTTGCATCATCTTTAAACAATCAATATGTCTTGGGAAACTTTCATGGAGAAAGTTGCATCAACACCTACTGTTATCCCACCCATCATCCATAGTACACCATCAACACCAACAGAACAAAAGGAGGTTGGATCTTCAAGTAGGCAAGAAAAGATATCAAAGGCACCTAGGGTTGAGATCACTCAAACCTATGAGAAAGGAAAGATGATGGTTTTTTCTCCTAAGACCATCAAAGGTGTAGTTTCACTTGATACTGGAGCTGAAGAAAGACAAACAATATAGCAGCTGTTAGTGTCAGAATATGCATTCTGCCATCAGTGATCAAAATTGCTCTTTTCATATTCATTGTAGGCGTCCCATTCATAATTTTTTTTATCATTCCACTAGGTCATGCAAAAAATTGATTCACTGATGGTAGCCCTAGTCATAAAACTTCACTCTCCTTCAAAATTTCACATTTGTTGGCCCACCTTCATGTCTTGCTGAGCACTAGAACACTTTTGAAAAGCTCATTTCACTAAGTCTTATGTCAGTCAAATTCAATCATGGAGTTAGGTCATTCAAGGTCCCATGAGGTTATTAGGTTTCCTTGTTCAAGGTCCAAAAATGCACCATTTCATCTCAATAAGGTTAGCAAAAGGTGTGAGAGTGACTTGTTGGAACATGGTCTCCTAAAGCTGCAAATTTTGTCCATTTTTGTATATCTTTGGTATTATTTAGTCTAACGCAGGGGTTCTGGGGTGGGTCAAAGCCCCGAATGCATTGTAACGGGTCAAGGGTAGACAAAGAGTCCGCAAACCACAGTTTGCGGACCATTGGATGTGTAGGCTAAATCGATATAAATAGATGAACCTTTTTGAGTCTTAAGATAGGCAAGAATTGAGATTGATGCTAAGCACGAGTTTTTAGATCTGTTGTTGGGTTGTTGGGTAAGGACTCTTGCTGGCTGTGTGCGCGGAGATCCTTAGTCCTGTTGTGTGCGGACCCTTCTGGTTGTGTGCTCAGGTGGTATTTTGGGATTGCGAGTGGAATTTCGTATTAATATATATGCGAAGTACTGTTGGAAATTTGATGCTATTTGGGTCTATTTTGTTATGATTGATGCGAACCTGGGCTATATGATTAAAGTTACGAAAGTGTATGTTTAAATAGCTATGAACTGTGAAAGTATATATTTTTATGGTATATGTATCTGTGATTTGTTACTTGCTGCAATTATAGTGTTTTGTGCTAATAAATTGGTACTATGCACGTGGATGCGAAAGTATTTACTAGATCTGTGCATGATAATAGCTCTGGTATACTATATACACCTGGGAATAGATCTGTTTAAGTGCGAACTCGACAGGATGGGAATGCAGATATTCTTGACTTACCTACTCTCTCTCAGGGTGTGGAAACTTGGTTCTAGCACCCTCCCATTATGATGTGGGTGAGACTTTGGCCTGTGCAAGCAGGTCACTACTGAAATGGCCAGTAGTATAGGGGTTTGTTGGAAAACCTTAAGCTCCGAACCTGGGTCAGGACCCCTTGAGCCAAAAAATGGTTTTGTTGCTGGGACCAGGAGAATTTTGAGAGAGATCAGGTAAAGCCAAGAACACATTGGAGACCTGAGAAAAAGGAGATCGACAAGTGGTTCGAAAAGAAAATTCAGGAATTTGCAGTGAGAGAGAATCACAATGAAAAATTGACAGCAGAGAAGTGGAAGAATAAATACATTTTCACAGAGATCTACAAAATTTTCTTTGTGACATTTGCGACCGAGCTTTAGGAGTGGCTCACAAGGATCGTAGATTTCTAGACATGTTGGAGGGATGAACGGGTCATGCAGTGGACCCTAGAGCTGATCAAGTAGTTAGAAAAAATTGATAACACCATCACTCGCATGGCAGATCACTGGGTGGATAGTGTGATAGGGGGATTTGTGACAGAATTTGTAATCGACCAATTTGTGTCCTATTCAGAGGCAGAGCAGAGGTTCTTCAAGGGTTTCCGGGGCAAGTTTCTGAAAACTCTGCCATTACTGATCAAGATCTTATTGTGCGAAAAAAGAATTTTTTGCAGCCATATAGAGTGAATGAGCTCGGATCAAAGTGAGGGTACAACACGCAGTGGTAAGAACTACAAAACTAACCAAGAAGGATATAGATATGTCTATAGTCTGGTAAGGGATTCGGCTACACAAGAACCTCCAACTACACCACTGTCGAGCCAGCACAAGGGTAAGAAGTCACTAGTACCTCCACCCCCACTAGAAGACAAGATGGCCTCGCACATGAAGCTACCTACCTTCAAGGGCGTAGGGGATGAAGACATGGATCAGTTCTGGTTTGTCGCAGGATTGGTATGGATTGCGCAGAACGTGGCTAGCGATGTGGTGGAAAGGGCACAACTATCCCTGATCTTTGAAGGAAGAGCCCTAGACTGGTATATGGGATACATCAATCAACATGCGAATGTGATCATTCAAGAGATTAAGAATGCCTTGAAACAACAGTTCAAGAAGCCTAAGTCCTACCCTCAGATAGTAAATGATCTAAAAGATTTCAAGAAAGGACCATCCAAGTCTGTATGGGAAGCAGACTAATGGTTAAAAAAGGTAATTAGAGAAGGAGGATTTATGTATGATGACAGGCAGCACACGGAGTGGTTCATTGCCATGTTGCTACCCCACCTGCACATGCCAATGGGTCGTCAAGCCATTAAATCGTAGGAAAAGGCCTTGGAGATTGCTACAAAGCTGGAAGCTGCGCCAAGAGATGATACCCAGTTAGGAGTACAAAAAATACAGGGACAACTAGAAGCAATGCACATGGAGATCCAGAATCTACGGAAGGCGCGAGGAACAGAGACTAGCTCTGATAGATGGTACATACGATGCAGGGTGAATGGCCACACCAAGGATAACTATCCGCTGCTATCAGACTACAGGCAGGCCGGGGGACCTAGTTCGTTGCGTCCTAGGGAGGTTGTGGGACCAAGTGGGTTGGTGTTGTGGTGCAATGATTGTCGTGTTGTGGGGCTGCATGTTACCAAAAAATTCCCCCGCCTTGCCGCATATGTCCCAGAAGTGAAGCAACAATGGTGCAGGTTTTGCAGATTGGTAGGAAATGATGAGCAGAACTATCGGACTTATGATATAATGATAGACCGAGGAAACCTATATAGGGTATAGTCGGATCCCTCCTCACCAAGATCCCCCTTGGGCATTGGTGGCTCCCCAGCTAGGGTCAGGGGAGGGGGCCGAGGTGGAAGCGCAAGTAGGGGAAGAGAACAACTGATCTACTATAACTGTGGGGAGATAGGCCACTTTGCTAGGGATTGCACGAACCCAGCAAGGTAATCCTGTAGATACTACAGACAACTAGATCATGTGATCGAATACTACCCAATTTTGATAGCCAGGATGCAGGAAAAGTGGCAGACACCTATGCGTAATGTACAAAGGGTTAAGGCAGAACCTCAAGACGAGGGGCCAAGCGTTAATGTGATAACACACATTAGCACAGCCACCAAAGTAGCCGCAAATAAAGTTGAGGCAAAGCCTCTTATCTGTAAAACAGCCACTAAAAAAGAAGTTTTGGATTTACAGAAGGAGAAGGAAACCTTTTCCGTAGCTCGTCAAGACTTCGCTAAGGTTGTGGCATCTAATCCTCAAGCCCCCGTGGACCTCAAAGTAGATGATGAGGTCAAACCATTATTGCAGGCATGTATGAAGCTGCTTCACAACCAAAGGGCCGTAGAAAGCCTCCAAGCTTTAATCGATAGCTGCGCAGAAAGAACAACCCCAGCCATGGAAGTTAAGGATGTGCACAAACTATATAAGCATAAGAGACATACTGGTAGGGAGATGCGGTTAACCGCGCAGATTGGTGATTACGAGATGGATCAGGTTATTCTAGACCTAGGTTCAGATGCGAACGTACTACCTAAACAAACTTGGTAGCGAATGGTAGAACCTAAGTTGGAATGGTCCATTATCTAGCTGCGCATGCCCAATCGACAGAATATCATACCTTTGGGGAGATTATAAAATATTGTGGTAGATATCACAGGAGTTAAGGTTCGGGATGAATTTGAAGTTATTCGGATAGTAGAAGATGTGGACCCCTATCCTTCGCTCCTAGGATTGGATTGGGCCATAGATATGGGCGGTATTATCAATTTGAAGAAGAGAAGCATGGTGTTTGAAAGTGAAGGAACACAGGTGGTAGTACCACTAGACCCTGCAGAGGGAGAAAGGTATACAGAGCCCGTGCATGAGGAAGAGGAGATGGATAACATTTATAAGTTAACTGTAAGGGATGAAGACTGGATCAATCCTACAGTCGATGGTGTGCTGTGCTGGGAAAAGGATAGCGAATTCTTTTCTGACTTCAACAGGGAAATGGAAAATTGGAAAAATTAGTTACATGATGTCTCTACACTACGATGCCTGCGAATCACAAGGGAATTCCACTGAATATCCTCAGAGGTAAGAGAAATGCCCTAATTTGATGGTTCCAGTAGTATAAATGAGTTTTTGTGAATATTTGAAGCTGAGGTTCCAAGAGAACAAAGGCTATGGGCCCTTAATCTGGCCATGTGCGCAACACTTGCAATATTGGGACACACAAAAGGGGGTGTTCTAGGACTGGGAGGAATGCTGGGACATGATGATCCTACGATTTGAGCCTCCGGTTGATGTGCACGTCAAAACATTTATTGGCCCAAGGGATCCGCGCAGACACTTGTTCGCATGGATGGAGAAGTGGTGTGACCGGACTACAGAAGAATGGGTTCACTTATTTATTCATGCATTGGGACCAATTCCCACTGCATGGTAATTGGATGCGGAGCTACATCAGTGTACCCGCCACTGGGAAAGTTTAAAAGATGAATTCATCAGAACATTCAGATTGACAGGGGGCTCGGAGACACTCGATGAAGCTCTAGAGGATATAGACACCTTCATATTTGGTGAATCCAACCCTTACACAGCCTTTTAGATACCAACATGGGAGACCCAGATGCAGGATATTTCCAACTGTCACAATATGACCATAGAAGCATGTGACGAGGATCCCTGCAATGTACAATCTGAGAGTTGGATGGAGAATGCGCAGTTGCAGGACCCCAAATACAAACTGTGGACGTAACAAAGCCTTTGAAGGTTCGAGAGGTCAATATTGGCACATACGAGCAACCTAAGTTGGCTAAAATTGGGGACTACTGGGATGATGAAACCGTAAGCAAAGTTGCTCAATTGCTCACAAAATATCAAGACTTATTCCCAAAAAAAATTTTAGAGCTCAAGGGGATCATAGGGGACCTAGGGGTTATGCGCATCATGCTAAAACTGGATGCGCTCCCTGTAAAGTAGCACCCTTATCGACTGAACCCCAAATATAAGCATAAGGTTAGGGAAAAAATCGATAAAATGCTCGCCGCAGGTATCATTGAACCAGTTGAATAGTCAGATTGGTAAGTGCGATGGTGGTTCAGGAGAAGAAGATGAAGGGGGAAATCCGCATCTGTGTGGACTTATGAAAATTGAATGATGCATGTGTACATGATCCCTTTCCGACCCCATTCTCTAATGAGATCCTGGATAGCGTAGGAGGCCAAGAAGCATACTCATTTACTGACAGGTTCTCAGGATACCATCAGATCAGAATCACACCTGAAGATCACAGAAAAACTATGTTTGTTACTGAATGGGGATATTTTCAATATACGATCATGCCGTTCAGAATTAAAAACACCCCTGCCATATTCTCGTGAGTTATATTTGCAATGTTCAAAGAGTTCATCCATAAATTTCGGAAGGTGTACTTTGATGATTGGACTGTCTTCAGCTTAGTAAAGACGCATGTTTCGAACCTGCTCATGATGTTGGATGCTTGCCGAAAGCACCAGATTTCCATGAATATCAAGAAGTGTATCTTTTTCATACCTTTCAGAATCTTTCTTGGACATATATTTTGTCGACAAGGATTGATGGTTGACCCTGTGAAAGTTGTAGTTATCATCAATCTGGCAGTACCTACGACTGAAAAATAGCTATGTTCGATCCTCAGACATATGGGCTACTATAGAAAGTTCATTCATGGATACGTGCTAATCACAGTGCCTCTAGAAAAGTTGCTTAAGAAGGATGTTTCATTCTTTTGGGATGAAAAGTTTCAGAAGAGCTTTGAGCTACTCAAGGAAAAGATGGTCTCTGCACCTATCCTTATTTTTCCTGATTGGGTGAAGGTATTTCATGTTCATGTTGATGCTTCTAGAATCACCCTGGGAGCAGTCCTTACGCAGCTTGGAGATGGAGACATTGATCACCTAGTCGCATTTGCTAATCAAAAAATCTCTCGTGCAGAGCACAACTATGCCATCACGGAGTGGGAAGGATTGGCCACAATCTATGCATTACAGAAGTATCGGCACTATCTATTAGGGGGTCACTTCAAAATGTTCATAGATCATTCGGCTTTGAAGTACCTGGTGAATAAGCCTGTGTTGGGGGGGAAAATCTGCCGATGGCTTCCGCTGTTCTAGGAATACGACTTTGAAATCATTTTCAAACCAGGAAAGTTGAATGCTGGGCCAAATCACTTGTCCTGAATTGAGAGCGGCGAGGAACCAACCAATCTGGAAGAATGATTTTCTGATGCACAACTGTTTTATATTAAGGTAGTTGATGGACACTTCATTGACATCATTCAGTTCCTGACTACAGTTATGGCACCTGTGGAGTATTTGGTGCAACAGAAGAAAGTGATGGTAGCCCGCGCTGCAGATTTTACCATCATCGCAGGAACCCCAACCATGGAACAGATGAAGTGCTGCACAGGTACATCCTAGAGCATGAACGACATGATATTTTGGCAGAAACCCAATACGGGGTAGAAGGAGATCACTATGCAGGGAAAGCAACGACGCAGAAGGTCTTAAGAGATGAATTATGGTGGCCCACCCTGCATAGTGACTCTCATGACTATTATAAGGCCTGCGATACATGCAAACAAAATGGAAGGCCATCTCGAAGAGATGAAATGCCTCTTCAACCACAAATGGTCCTACAGGATTTTGAAAAATGGGCTATAGATTTTGTGGGACCTATCAACCCTCCCGGAAAGAAGACAGGTGTACATTACATTACACTTCCACTAACTATGTAAGCCGGTGGGCCGAAGCACAAACAATAAAGGATTGTAGTGTAGATACCGCTGCACACTTCATATTTGAGAATATTTTGACCAGATTCGTATGTCCGAAAATTCTAATGAGCGATAGAGGTACGCACTTTGTCAATGACACAATATAGGCCTTGACGGAAGAATTTTGGATCCATCACACCAAAAGCACTCCATATCATCCTCAGGCGAACGGGGCGGTTGAAGAATTCAATAAAGTCTTGAAGAATGCACTAACTAAGGTCTGCAATGTCTATTGCAACAAATGGGATGTGCACATCCCATCTGTTCTATGGGCTTGCAGAACCACCTGTAAGAAGCTGACAGGGAAAACACCATTTAGGATGGTCTATGGCAAGGAGACCATTATGCCCATGGAATAAATTTTTCCTAGCTTGTGCATCGCAACCTTCACAAATATGGCAGAGCCTGATATCATGAAGGAGTGTTTAGCGTAGCTTGTGGCTTTGGAGGAAGGCCGTTTCATTGCTAACTTTAATCAACAGGTGTAGAAGGCACAGGATAAGGCATGGCATGACCGACATATTCGATGAAAGTCCTTTGCAGAGGGTGGCTTAGTGATACTTTATGATAGCTAGTTTGTGAAATACCCAGGGAAGTTTCGATAGCACTGGCTTGGGCCCTATACAGTTAAAGAAATCACAGATGGTGGAGCTGTTCGATTACCTACCCTGCAGTGATATGCTACCCGACTATACCAATGGCAGTCGACTCAAATCATATCAGATCAAATGAATATATGGACGGAGTAGCTGTATGAAATGGGACAGACCCACCAAGGAAGGTAAGCGTAGTAGGTACCATGCTCCACGCAGGAGGTAGCCATAGGATTGGAAGCCCGGGGGAGTGTGCCGCGGAGGAATAAACTCAGAAGGAATAAAATTAGAACGCAGTAGGTGCACTGGGAGTGTAGGAGGTTTTCTAAAAGTGTAGGGGCACGCTGGGAGTGCAGGGGTGTGCTGAGCAGACCAAGGGTGCGAAAACTAGCATTTGGAACAGTCAAATTGGGTAAAAAGAAAAAGTTACCATTGGAAGGAGCAGGCGACCAACATTTAATTAGGCGATTTCTAGAGATTTTTTTACTGTTTACTTGATGGTAAGTTCCAAGTGAAGTTTACCCTACCGATGGTCGATCGCAAAAGCTATAAAAAGGGTAGGATATATGAGACAAGGGTTTCGTATCACTTGAATAGCTTGTACTTGGCATGTTTGTTCTTGATGAATTTGTGCTGTAATAATTTCTGTGCCTATAGCATCCCTTTCATGTCTGAGAAACCTACTCCCTCTGATAGTAGCAATTCTGAGTTTTTCTTTTGCGTCAGAATGACGACCACTAATCCTACTGAATCCTCAGCACCAGAAACCTCGACAGAGCTAGAAACCGAGGAAGTGGTGGAGATTGAGTCTAAGGCCGAAGAAGTTATCTCCATGCCAAGCCCAGTCATGAATAAGGGAAAGGAAAAAGCACAGGGCTCAGGGAAACCCTCGAAACCCATGAAATGGTATGGAGGGAAGCCTCGTACTTCCTCGAGAAATGTAAAATTCCCGCGAGTGACGCCCCATGCGCGTGTTGCTCAGGAAGAGGCTCAGACTTTAGAACCAATCAATTGGTTACCTCCTTTCGTGCAGCCGCGTAGGCCCTCGATGCGAATGCCGAAGAACCTCGATGGACTAATCACCTACCTACAGATGCTGCTGACCCCGGGAGATGTCCCCGTTATTGGTGAACCTTTTGGAAGGCTCCATGAGATCAAATTTGATTATTATGACTTGGCCAATTTGGAGGTCTTCCCTAAGTTGGTGCTCACTTTATATCTTGAGGATGATGGGATAAAAATTTTCCCCGTAAACTGGGTACATGGAATGGCAGGATCCAGGCTCCTAAACCTACTCAGGATGCCACATTTCAGCCACTACAACATCACAGACCGTCTGGTGCGTCAGTTGCTTGCCTTGGTCCATGATGGGTGTTTATGGATGCAGGATCGAATCCCTATCGACGTTGTGCTCATCCATCGAATCACTGGTCTTCCTATGGAAGGGTTGGACCCTCTGCTACGCGTTGGGAAGAAATATGAGGCCGAAAATGCTGAATATGTGCAACAAAAATACCACGTGGAGCGGAATACTCACGGCTTCATGATAAAAACCATCAGTGATCCTGCTACACAATTGGGTACCATGTTATTGGCATGTAAGATGATGCGAAAATGCTAGGTGGCCTCTTTCCTCGCATACATAATTCAGTTATCAGGCCAGTGCGAGAAAGGGGTCTGCTTCAATTGGTCACAATATTTATGCAATGAGTTTTTGGCCAATGTCAGTGAATCCCAGGAGCAGGGACGAGAATTTTTTTCTTCCTAGATGCTACTTCTCATCCATTAATATCCTGGGAAGCACATAAGGAATTGGTCCTCCTAGATCTCACCCCCGACATGTGTGAGGGGGCTCGATATAAAAACTTGTGGGTTTCTAAGGATAGAAACGTCTTGAGGAAAACCAAGTTTTCTGGGTCCTCTTTCAGAGTAGCTTGGTAGCAACAATTAATTCCCGACCACGGTTGTCTCCAGCAGTATATGATAGATACAAGGGCATTGCGGCATTCCAAGTCACCATGCACAACATCCAAATCAAAGCTTGCAAGGATAAAGCTTGGGTATCACTCCCATATATGGATGTGGATGTGGACATTGATCGTGTAGTCTCCACATGGCCTTCGCAGTGGAAGATTAGGCTCAAGTCTGGTGCGATGGCTACCGCGGGCGCAAGTGCTACAAAATTCAACCCCACCACAACCAAGGAAATGGGAGGCTCGAGCAAAGGAAGTGACAAAGCAGGGAGTGTCGGCTCCCCAAAGGGTGCGTAGCCGAAGCCGACCACTGCAAAGGACAATCAGCAACAACAGACCACTGAGAAGGATGTAGAGCCCTAGGTGGATTTGCAGCCAGACTTGGGTACATAAGGATTAGATGCCAGAGAAACTGACTCCCCCTGCGGCACGAAGCAAACAAGTGAGCATGTCAAAGGGTCCCAAAAGAAGCAACGCTCTCAGTGGATAGAACGAGATGAGACAGTCACACTAACCGAAGGAGACCTTGAACAAATTGCTGATGCAATCACTTTGGCCATGGAGGACAGATGGTTAGCCTTAGAAGAACAATAGAGAGCTGCGATTGACATAATTCAGGCTGAGCTCCATGCTCTATAGTTGAAGACAGACACATTGTAGACCAGTGTGACTTAGGCATGAACGACCTTGACAACCAGCAGTGCCACACTAGTTACAACGGAAATCCGCCTTTGCTCCTTTCCTGGTGCAGCCATTGTGATCAGTCCACCTGACCTAGGAATGCAGATCCAGGCCTGTATAGAGGTGTAACTAGACTTAGCCAGGTTGCCGCCTGAGGCCTTGCAGGTGCTCCACACCTCCTTGTTTTGGGAAATTCAGCAATCTGCTCACCAAAAACTCAGTGTAGCTGAGTAGACCATAAGGGAAAAGAACGTTGAAGTGTCCCAGGCAGAAGCTTCCTGTACCCTCGCCACCATGCAGCAAACAAAGCTCAAAAACATGATTCACCGACTCTGCGTAGACGTTACAGAAGAAACCCCGGCCACAACCACCCCCCAGGCTAATATTGAAGGGTTGGTCGTAGCATTGAAGGCCTCTAGGACGTAAGTTAAGGTGGTCAAAACATAGATGAAGCAGCAGATCGCTGATTTGTAGGCTAAGTTGCAGCCCAAAACACCTCCGGAGGTATGGGCCTAGCGAGTTGTGCTGGTTACCGCGGCTACAAACATCATTAAATGGCAGATCGATCAGGGTTCCCAATTACTAGAAACAACCATGCAACTATGGACCAAGGTCCAGCGCGACCTGATCCTACTAGAAATAAACCAGGACCTACGGCAGAAGGAAGAAGCGTTCGAAAAATTAGAAGTCACCCTGCCCACTTTGGTTCCTGCTTAGCGCTTGACACGGATGTGAATTATCCATGCCCTCCAAAATGATATTGATGAACTCCAACATAAGAATATGGTTCTCAGTGACTGCTTGAAGCCTTGGGCTGCCAAGGTCCTCAAGCTCTCGTAGGATGTTGATGTTGCTATTAAGCAGCTAAACCAGACTCTGGAGTGCGTCACCGTTGTGACGAAAGGTCCAACTTCGTAGAAGTTGGTAGAAATTGTGCAAAATGTTGCTGCACAGAGTGAAGGTGTGATGCCCCCATTGGCTGAAGTGATCAGACTACTGCAGACGCATGTGGAGACCCTACCATCGTAGTGACTTGGGATGAGTCACAAGATTGTGTTGGGGGACTATTGGAATAGGGTCTCCTAAAGTTGTGAAATTTGTCCATTTTTGTATATCTTTGGTATTATTTAGTCTAACTCAGGGGTTTTGGGGTGGGTCAAAGCCCCGAATGCATTGTAACGGGTCGAGGGTAGACCAAGAGTCTGTAAACCATGGTTTACAGACCATTGGATGCGTAGGCTAAATCGATATAAATAGATGAACCTTTTTGAGTCTTAAGGTAGTCAAGAAATGAGATTGATGCTAAGAACAAATTGTTAGATCTGTTGTTGGGTTGTTGGGTAAGGACTCCTGCTGGCTGTGTGTGCGGAGATCCACAGTACTGCAGTGCACAGGCGGTATTTTGGGATTGTAAGTGGAATTTGGTATTAATATATATGCAAAGTACTGTTGGACATATGATGCTATCTGGGTCTATTTTGTTATGATTGATGCGAACCTAGGCAATATGATTAAAGTTGCGAAAGTGTCTATTTAAATAGCTACGAACTATGAAAGTATCTATGTTTCTGGTATATGTATATGTGATCTATTACTTCCTACGATTATAGTGTTTTGTGCTGATAAATTGGTATTACGCACGTGGATGTGAAAGTATTTACTAGATATGTGCATGATAATAGCTCTGGTATATTGTATATGCCTATGAATAAATCTGTTTAACTACAAACTTGGCAGGGTGGGAATGCAAACCTGCTTGACTTACCTACTCTCTCAGGGTGCGGAAACCTGGTTCCAGCACCCTCCTATACTGCTTCGGGTGAGACTTTGGCCTGCGCAAGCAGGTCACTACCGAAAGGACCAGTAGTATAGGGGTTTGTTGGAAAATCTTAACCTCTGAACCTGGGTCAAGACCCCTCGAGCCAACATGACTCAATAAAAATTTCATTATCACCTGCAAAAGATTATCAACATGTAAATATCATTTTTAAAGTTGTAATTTTGGTTTTAAAGTATGATTTTCATACTCAAATTTAATTTTATTCATAAACTGAGTTTTAATTTGTTTTCATTTATTTATGTAATTTTATGCTTTCTATATGTAATAAGTTTTGTCCCTAGCTGCCAACTCAAATCACACATACCAAACTGAAAGTGAAAAGTCTCAAACTTCAGCAACATCATCCTGCAAAGAAGAAAAATCAAATGAATGGGTAATCAACAAAAGTTTTCAAAAAAGTGAAATGAGACATTAGAAAAGTGGCTTTTTCATTTAAATGAAAATTCACTCAAGTATTAAAGACTCTTAGACATCAATTTGAAATTTATTTGCCTCCTATTCCATCGAGAAAACACTTGAAGAGAGTGATTTTTCAATTTTCTGGGAAAATTTGGAGAAAAATCTAGCAGAGGGCGCACAGGAAAAAGGCGTTGCGCATATCATAAAGGCGTTGTGCATATCCTGAAGGGGTTGTGCATATCCTTAAGGCATTGTGCATAAGTCCAAAAAGCTAGAAAATCATTCAAATTGCACCAAATCACCTCCAAAACTTCTGCAATAATTGTTTGAGCCTCCAGCAAGTGAGTAAAGGTGTCTTCCATCATCATTTACCTCCTTCAAGTTTATTTGTTTGTTATTGTGTAATTTTCTTGAGAATTTGGTGTTTTAACCACTCAAAACCCTAGCATTCCCCACTAACACTCACAACTGAAAAAATTCACTCCCTTACCTTTTGCATCCTTCCCACACTTATAAAAACTCATTCCCAAATACCTGTTATTCCAATTCCCTTCCCTAAGTTTCTAATCACAAAACCCTAAGTCCTAGGTGTTCCTCCTACATAGGATCCCCATCCTAAAATTCCCTTTAAATTCCAAAATCCCCATCCTAATTCCCATCTCACTATCTCTCCTTTTCCCTTCCTCCATTTCACACATCCCTAGCAAATATCTCCCTCATTTTCCCTTTCCCATTTCCTTTTCCTAATCCCTACGGTTTTTAAAAAAACACCATTGCAATAGAAGAAGAAAATAACATACCATACAATAAGGAAGAGGAAATATAAGCTAGGAGGTCACATAAAGGAGGCATGAGAATCAGACTTGAACCTACCAACACAAAGGAACTTTTAGCTTCTCCAATGAAAGTAACATGTTTCAAATATGTTGGTTGTTATTATTTTTGTGAGAAAATTTATAGGTTCAAGACCATCCCATGTTGACTAGAATCTTCATATCAAACCTCCAAAACAACCAAGTCACTTTGGCTGGAGCCACCTTTATTGTCTCAGCAACCATCATTTCAGCTACCACTGGGATCCCAAATGTTGGAGAGAAGTGGTTCAAAAAGAGTGATTTGGAGGAAAACTACTTTGAGCCCTTCTTGAAACCAAGGTATAAGAATGAGAAAAAGAGGTTCTTTCCTTTTTCCTACCTCCACGACATATATGCACCGATGATGAATATAATCATGAAATAATTTTCATGTGAAGGCATATTTTCAAGGCTCTATTCCTATCATATCCGGATCTTAATGAATTTCACTAGGGTAAAGATGTTGAACATACCCTACTACCTTTTCTAAAGCATAGATAAGATGGAATTAATTTTCTATAAAAGGGAATATGAGCATCAAATGAAAAAGAATTTTCCATCATTCCTTAATTAAAATCATAGTCCTCCACCATATTAATCAACTAAACATTGCATGGAGTACCTTTATAGCCCATGATATATTTAGAGACCCTCCTACTCAGAATGCACAAAATGTCCCTTCATCATCCTAGCCATCCACTTCCATCCCTCCATCTCAGCCCATAGCACACTCATCATCAGATCAGTCCCTTTCACCTCCTTCATCTCCATCTCATCATGACATGGGATCACCTAGCAGGATTGAGGTCAATGAGCCTAAATGGGCTAGTTTGCTTGAGGTTGATCCATTGCCAAAAACCTACTAGAGTGGCTTCAGGCATGTGTTTGCTTCACTCATAGTGGAAGGGTCCATGCCTTATACAACAAAAAAGCAGGTGGAAAAAGGCAAAGAGAAGGTTATTGAGTCAGTAATTCATGATGAGGAGGACACTCATGAAACAAAACAAGAATTTCAGCTTGTTGACCTAGATGAGGATGAAGATGACAAAATTACTAATGCTTCCATCAAAGGTAAGGATTTCAAGATTAAGGAGCTTCAAACTAATCTTGACAGGGCTATATATGTCATACACTTCCTTGAGCAAGAAAATGAGCAATTGAAGACCAAACAGGTCATTGATGAGGTAAAGTACGTCACTGATCAAATGGAGGCAGAAAAGGCCAAAGCGATGCTAGATGAAACACTTGAGAAGTACGTCTTACTTGATGATGAAGAGAAACAAGTACCAAGGAAGAAACCTGGAACTAGAGGGCTAAAATGATCTCTAGCTCTAGAGAGGCAAAGGGAAGTTTAGCTTGATGATCAACTAACCCTAAATGAGTAGATTTATATTGTGATCAGTGAGAACAGGGAGCCATGGCTTGATAGAGCCCATAAAAACTTAGAGATGCTACTAGCAAAGGAAAATAAAGATAATGACCTATTGAGGAGTAAGATCAAACATGATGCACTAAAGGAGATAATTGCATTGGCCAAGCTCAAAAGTGCCAATGGAAAAATTGAAGATTTGACCATGGAGGAGAAGAAGAAATTGGAAATTCTTATTGAGGCTTCCCTCCAAGCCTAAACACATCATCATCAACTTATCTACCAATTTTGAGGCATGTTGAAACTTTTTTTCAAATTCTGGGTATCACTGTGTTTTTGTAATATTCCCAAAATTTAGACCTCATCTAAATGGAATATTATAGTTAGTTTTATCTCTAGATAAATGAATAACATTAACAGAAGGAATAACATTACTCATGTGAAAAGAGGAAGAATAAGCAGCTAGAAGGAGCACATTTAGGTGTGAACAAGGATGATATCATGTTGATTCAGTCACCTTTGACCAAATCAACATACACTGTCTAGATACATTGCATCTCCTTGATAAACTGCGCAGATTTGGTGGAGGACAACTTACATGAGCTTGGAGGAAAATGTGGATGGGACCCAATGTGAAGAGGTTCACTCGCTATATATGGAGAGGATGGAAGCATTTGCCGTTCATGTTTTGGAGGTTATTATTTGTTTGCTTAGACTTGGCTTCCTCTTGTTGTTTAGCAAGGTTGTAGTGCTATTGAAACAAGGTGTTCCCGAGCGGGAATCCCACCTCTTCCCTTGAGAGGCCTCTTGGGAGAGTATTGTACTAATTTTTTCCACATCTAGGCTTGAGGCCAAGTAGAAATCTTCAGCCACAACATTATTTTTGTAGCAGTGTAATGTTGTGTTGCAGGGTATTGCAGTGGAAGATTGATCATTCCACTCCCGGGTCTATTTCTCAGTAGAAGGTGCCTTCCTTCTCATGAGAGATAAAAAAATGAGATTTATGAGCTCATTTCATATCTTGGAACTTGGCCAAAGCACATCTGCTCTCCTACAGTGCATTCCCTTGTAGGAACTGCGTCCTTTTCCAGAGAGTTGCTGCAGCAAGGTTATAGGCCTTGTTTCTGAGCTAGTTTCCTAGGGAAAGGGCCAACCCTTCTCCCGGAAAGCTAGAACAAGGGATCATTATCCATATTATACATTATTCAGCCATGTCCATGTAATTTTGAGGTGAAACTATGTTATTTTTGAGCTGAATAAATTAGATCTGCTCTTTTTGTACATGTGTCTTAAGAGACCCTTACCGAGTTATCTCTATAATGCAATAAGGAGGCCAGATCTCTATTTTCTTAGAATATTGTGCCATGAATATCTAGATCTATGATTTTCTATTATAATTTTGCAGAAACCATCATGAAATAATGCTGTACATGCTTCAGTATTTTCTGCATAATCTAAGTCATGGGATTTGGCCATTTTTAAGCTGATAGGAGGTCGGGAGGTTTGTTTAACATGTCAAAAGGGATTTCTTTCTGATCCCCTTTTGTATGTAAGGGCCTTATACCATATGCTAAGGGAAACAAGTGTTATTTCACCCAGTTAAAACACAGATCTTCAGAAATAACGTTTTTAGGGTCTATTTTGTTGCTTTTCCCCACTAGGAGACAGTGCATAAAGGCATACTTTTGCTGATATGTTCATAATCTGATGGAAGGGTGTTTAGACACATTTTATGAGATAATTTGCTGCAGTACATTATTTGTGCTCATGTATTTCTGTAGCTCCAACTTTGGAACATCTTAAGATGTTCTTATTGTTGTAGAATTTCCCTATTTTGGGATATTACAGTGGTATCAAAGCTTCTTTCTCGACACAGCCTATGGATTTCAGCCATTATGCCATCAAAAAAATGGGAGATGTACAGAAAATAAAATACTCCATTATGTGGAGGAAAGAAGGGAGATAGGCTTACAAAGCTACTTCCAAGATCTATACAGAGCTTTCAAGAAGATCTGAAGAAAATAAGGATGGAGATGGAATCTCCAGAAGAGTTTGGATCTAGATTTTCACATGGTGAGTGTGAGCATGCAGCTACACTCCATGATGAACAACGCAGTCAAATGCCCAGATCTATCATGAGATGGATGAAAGGAGGGAGAATATCTAAGAGGAAAACTCTTAGTGATTTGTTGCAGGAGTATGAATCTCAAACTGAGAGGTTTAGAGATCATACCACTTTCCAAGAGTTTTGCAAGATCCAGGTGAAGAGAAGAAAGCAACAGAATATGGATAGATTCCTTCTATCTACCTTTTATGGTTCACCTACATGTTTAGCCAGGGCTTGGGTGGAAGAGCTAGACACCTTTTTACAACATCATCAAATTTATGAAAGTGAAGCCATCACAGTAGCAGTGCTGCATTTTGGAGGTAAGGCTTATGCATGGTGGATTTTTGAATATTTTTCTTTGAAAAATGCAAATACTTCCTCTTATGCAAGATTCATTAAAACATTGGTGGGAAGGTTTGATGGGAAATTTCCTAAGACACATGTATTGGAGCAAGAAAAAATTAAGAAAACAAAACCCTTGCATATAATGGAGGAAACTATAAACCTCACTCCACTTCAGAAAAAAATGGGATAAGCTGACATCCTACATCATACATTGTTAGAGGCAAGACCTCTATCTAATATTCCTAAACAAGAGGGAATGGGGATCTCTTTTTCACAAGAGGATCCAACTATTGGAGGGTTTCCCATACATATTGATGAATATGAGGGCAACATCGCTATCACATCTAGAGCACATCCAGTACCTCATGCAGAGGAAGGAGGAGAAAATGCTCCAATAGGAGGGATTCTTGTCTCCTTGCAAGAAGTTCCCTAGGATCTCATACATGGAGGTCAAAGCACAATCAATGAGCAACATGATTGTGAAGCATTACAGATGGAAGGAGAAGGTAGGAAGGAAGAGCAACATCACTTGATGAGAGGCACACACCCTTCTCTATTCTAGAGATATAATGCAAAGGGGAGGCAGACTATTCTGCGCTATGAAGGCAAGGGCAAGGTTGCCCAACCATATGTACACTCTACTCTTGACATTGATGTCTCACTACATGGAGGCATTCCACCTGGGAGGCCACCCGATTGAGGATTGATGAAAGACATCTTGTCTTTGGATTCAACACTCTTGGATTTTGGAGAGGTGAAAAGTTTGAAGGAAGACTTTGGCATGGGGGATGTCAAAGTAGCAGGCAGCAGTATGAGGAGAGCTTTGCACGCCAGATCACCAGCACTGTTTCTTGGAAGGATTGATCCATATTGGAGGTCTCAACTCTTGGTAGAGTATTCCAAGGATCTTGGTGCTTGCATGATTCTTGATGACCCGGATGGAGATGATAGATATATGGTGGATGATATGGTCATCTATTATTATGGAAGAATCTTCTTGACTAGAGCTTCTAAAATCAAGGAGGAGCTGCTACATGCAGCACATGAGGACTTCTTCTCCATGCATTTTGATGCATATATTTCCTTGGCAGAGGAGTTCATTTGGGAGGGCATCTAGCATGAAATATTTCATCATATGGAGAGATGCATATTCGGGATGGTGATAGAGAGGATGTCACAGCCACTTCCCTACTCTTTGGAGGTGAGGGAAAATTTCTGGTTGAGCCATTTCAGCTCAAGACCTCAAGTATATGATGGAGGATGTACAATTTCCCTTTATGTTTTGTACTTCTTTCCTTTATATGAGAAGCATATTGTACCAAGGAGGATTATTCCTTCTTGCATATTGTATGATGATGTACTTGAAGCCAATTGTAGCATTGAGATTGGCTATCTCATTGGTGGTTTGTGGGGGAAGCCACATGATTTTTGGTGTGCGCCATTGACACCACTTTGTACTTTCATGTTGCTATCTTGTAAAATGATTGTGGAAGCAAACAAGTGGCTGGAAAATCACTTGTTATTGTTTGATTTGATGCAGGCAAAGGATGCACTGTGCTGGTTCCATGTGTGGAACTATGATCCACTTTCTGGTTTTCATGTGACAACTTGTTTTCAATTGTTTTTGCTTCCATGTATTGCTGACATTTCTATGTTCATGGGAAACTTTGTTTGGAGAGTCGGATATGAGATGCAGATGCCCATTGGGAGTATGATTCTCCCTACTATTCATGTTGCAGGTTTCAGGAGGAGCAGTGGGCAAACCATTATTTCCACATCACAACTCTTTTCTTCATATGGAGTGAGCCATTTGAAGAACTTGACTGCTTGGAGGAGGCACTTCATGGCTGAATTATTTGATGGGGTAGCTTGGGCCATTCTTGGAGGCCATATTTTTTCAGCCCAAGGACATAAACAACCCCACACTTATCATAAATGGAGAGAGAAACAAATGAAGGGAGGAAAGCTAATCTCTCCATGCAACCCCATTACACTGCACAAACAGGGGGTTGATGATTGTTTTGATGAGCTACCTAGAATGACTCATTTCATTTGGATGATAGCATGGATGATGAAATCACTCCTTGGGAATAAGATTCCCCCATGTTGGTCATCACTCCTACCTTGAGGAGGACATTGGACAACAGGGATATTTCCACTTGCACCTTCCACTTTCTCATGTTTTACACACTTGGGAGGAATCATTGGAGGGAAGATTTATTGCTGAGCTATGGTGGGATCTATTGATGAGGAGGACACAAGAAGAGGGAGGGAGAAATTTTGCTCTACCTTTTCAATTGCTTGAGGACAAGAAAAATTTTTGGAGGGGGAGGACTATAATATTCCCAAAATTTGGACCTCATCTAAATGGAATATTATAGTTAGTTTTATCTTTAGATAAATGAATAAATGGGTAGGGAGGCCCATTAACAGAAGGAATAATATTACTCATGTGAAAAGAGGAAGAATAAGCAGCTGGAAAGAGCACATTTAGGTTTGAACAAGGATGATATCATGTTGATTCAGTCATCTTTGACCAAATAAACATACACTGTCTAGATACATTGCATCTCCTTAATAAACTGTGCAGATTTGGTGGAGGACAACTTGCATGAGCTTGGAGGAGAATGTGGATGGAACCCAATTTGAAGAGGTTCACTTGATATATATGGAGAGTATGGAAGCCTTTTCCATTCATATTTTGGAGATTATTATTTTTCTGCTTAGACTTGGCTTCATCTTGCTGTTTAGCAGGGTTGCAGTGATGTTGAGCACTGGGTGTTCCGGAGCGAGAATCCCACCTCTTCTCTTGAGAGGCCTCTTGGGAGAGTATTTTACTGATTTGTTCCACATCCAGGCTTGAGGCCAAGAAAAAATATTTAGCCACAACATTATTTCTGTAGAATTTTAATGTTGTGTTGCAGGGTGTTGTAGTGGAACATTGATCATTCCACTCTCGGGTCTGTTTCTCAGTAGAGGGTGCCTTCCTTCTCCTGAGAGATCAACACAAGAGATTTCTGAGGTCATTTCTCTTGGAAATACTGAGAGGGGGGGTGAATCAGTATTCCTTTGAATTAGAGCATTAGTTAATATTCAATTATTATCAGTATTTGTACAGTGATAGCAACAAACAAGAGGAACCCAAATGCACACAGTTTTTAAGGTGGAAACCCACTCTGGGACAAAAACCACCTAATTCTTTTCTAATAATTCTTTAATATTCAACTCCAGTTGAAAATAAAGCTCCAAATTCCTAGAATCTAGAAAATCATTCTTCTCCAACTCCCACTGGATGGACACTCCAATGCCCGAGATTCTTCAGTAGCAACTGAACGGATGCCCTAACACCCAATGAGATACAACTCACCATAGCACCACCCTACCACCCTATAGAAGAATAAAAGAAGGATGGAATCCCGTACCAGGGAAAATGGTCCACTTTACAATGATATAGAATGATGCAGAAGAAGAAGATATACTAGACCATAACCCCAACTTTGACACAACCACCTAATGATGATCCTAGACCTCCCAACACTGCCTCTTCAACCCTTGGCAGATAGACATTAGTACAATTTGTACAATAATGTATTTACAATGACTAAGTAAAATGATACCTTTACAATGATTGTATGTAGTGCTACCCACTTGAAGACTTCATATGATGAACTTATTTCTGCTGTTATGCACCTTGGTTTCTTCTCTTTTCATGCTACCCTTTGCTGCACCTTGCTTTGCTTTTCTGCTGTAAAAATTCTGGTCCTTTGCAATTCTTGACAACACATGATCTAGCTTTTTCTTGCCTTCTAGGAGCTCGATATTGAATCTGGTGTATATCTGTTATTTTAGATCCTTAATATCTGAATTTTGATCCTGTAGTATTCCTCTAAGTCATCTTTCCAATGCCACAGGTCTGACCCAATTTTGATTCTTCAAGAGAGAGTTATACCCAATTTCTCACAATGCCCTAATTATGGACTGTTTCAGAAAAGCGCACTTGTACTGCATGCCATATGTCACCTTTTCTTCATTTGGATCTGCAATTTATAGAGAAAAAACTAAATACTATGAAATATCTTCCACTTTTTACGGAATTCCAATCCGATACTCAGAGAGAGAGTTATGACAATTTTACCAAGGTCACTTCTTTGAGATGAATTTCAGGAGCCTGCAAAAACCCTTACTTCCATAGATCATATCTCCAAAATTATTGCGCATCTTGATTTGAAATTTTTACTGCAGCTACCTTAGGATTTCAGCTTCACCTCATAAAAATTTCCACTTTTGAACCTTCGTATAAAAGAAGTTAGAGCGAAAATTCCACAATGACCTGTTTCAGTTGGCCGAATCCCATACATAAGGAGGAAATGAGGATCACAATTTATATAAGTGCTTAAGTTGAGAGGGGCTTTAAGAAGTGAACATGGGAGGGATTTTAGGAGCTTAAAAAATATTAATTATTACTTTTCAATGACCCATGCCCCAACCCCATGGGGTTTTAGCCCACTAACTGGGGGTACAAACTTCAAACATGAATATCTCTCAAACCGTGAAGAATTACATGGCATGCCATATATCAACGGAAACATCTTAGCAAGTAGAAACCATCAAAAGCATTATTGACCCAAAATATATTAATTTGGTAGGTCAAAATTCCCATGCAATATTGGGTTAGCTCCTGGTGCTGCTTGGGTTGACATCAGTGACAACCATTGATCAACAATCTCCCCCTTTGGCATTGATGGCAACACAAGTACTCCCCCTGCGATCATGGCACCTCTTCCTACAAAATTCTCTCCCCCTTTTACATCAATGGCAAAGGGTAACTCCCCTTGAAACACAACCATCCTACGGACCTGTAAACACTTCCACTTGCGCTGACACACAACCGTCCTGCAGACCTGTACACACTTCCACTCCCCCTGACACACAACCATCCTGCAGACTTGTAATATACTTCCACTCCCCCTTTATATTCTGAAAAAGGAAAATCTAATGAGAACTTGGGAGAATCCCAAGCTTCTGGCGAAGATATTCCAATGCTGGTGAATATTTAATATGTGATTCTTTTGGTGCTGCTTGGAATCTTGCTACTTGTCTAGCTACTTGCATAAAATCTGGTTGGGAGGCTGTTACATATAGAAGACTACTAATCATAGATCTATACAACCTTTGATCTACATCCTTAGATGAGTCGTCTATGCTCAATTTGAAACCTATTACCTTTGGAGTAAGGATGGGTTTGCAAACTTCCATTTTAAATTTCTTGAGCATTTCCTTGATGTACTTGGCTTGAAATATAAATATTCCTTTCTCTTGCTGAGATATTTGAAGCCCTAAGAAGTATGTTAGCTCACCAAGTAAAGACATCTCGAAATCACTTTGCACCTTTTTAGAAAAATTCTTAATTAGTCGATCATCATTGCTACCAATTATTGTATCATCCTATTTAGCTATTAGACATGCTTTGGTAGCTTCATCTAGAACATATATGTCGTTTGGAGCTCGACTTGCTATAGCCACAATTTCACCATACACGCGTTTCTTGATTTCACATTTCGTGGAGTTGAATAGTATTGTGTGTCCTTGATCACACATTTGTCCAACACTGAGCAGCTTGTGATTCATGTTTTCAACCAATAGAACATTCTTGTCTAGAGCATATTTGCTTCTGAGAGTGACAGTACCTGATCCTATAACATTTGAAGATCCATCATTTCCAAAGGACACGGTTCCGTCCTTCTTCTCTTTGAGAGATACAAATTTATTTCTATCTCCAGTCATATGCATTGAGCAACCGCTATCAACATACCACACATCTTTGTTCTTTTGAGCCTTGAAAGTGAGTTCACAATTATAATTCTTCTTCTTCTTCCATGTCCGTTCGTTCTGTGGCGTCAAATATTCTTCTGGAGGATTTTTAAGTCTGCAGTCTTTAGCTATGTGTCCAAAGTTTCGACATTTGTAACATTCAATATTATTTCTTAAATGTTCAAATCTATTGATGTTTCGCTGAGTCCTAGGAGGTTCATATTTGACAGATCTCCTAGAATTGTATTTGTTCCTAGGGTACGTGCGACATTCTATGACTTTATGACCAAATTTTCCACATGAATAATAGTAGCCATAAAAAATATGTTGGTACCTGGATGGAAATTTTCGTCGAGGAATTGTATTCCAAGGCTGTTCTTGCGAATCTTGTCCAATGAAGTCTACATGCATGTCAGATCTCATAGGCTCATTGTATTTTGTTGTAGAAGGTCTTGCTTCTTCTTCTTTGTAACCGATGCCAGTTTTGTCGTTGTAAGACCGTTGATTGTTGATGGGTTCTTCTAATGCCCTTGAGCTGTTGGCATAATTTTGGATAGTTTTTCCTTTCTTCACTTCCTCACACAGCGAGACTACTTCGTCTTCTAATTCTTCCCTTTCTTGGTTGCTTTCTTCCAACATCATTGCTACCAATTATTGTATCATCCTCTTTAGCTATTAGACATGCTTTGGTAGCTTCATCTAGAACATATATGTTGTTTGGAGCTCGACTTGCTGTAGCCACAATTTCACCATACACGCCTTTCTTGATTTCACATTTCGTGGAGTTGAATAGTATTGTGTGTCCTTGATCACACATTTGTCCAACACTGAGCAGCTTGTGATTCATGTTTTCATCCAATAGAACATTCTTGGCTAGAGCATCTTTGTTTCTGAGAGTGACAGTACCTGATCCTATAACATTTGAAGATCCATCATTTCCAAAGGACACGGTTCCATCCTTCTTCTCTTTGAGAGATACACATTTATTTCTATCTCCAGTCATATGCATTGAGCAACCACTATCAACATACCACACATCTTTGTTCTTTTGAGCCTTGAAAGTGAGTGCACAATTATAATTCTTCTTCTTCTTCTTCCATGTTCGTTCGTTCTGTGGCTTTGAAGATTCTTCTGGAGGATTTTTAAGTCTGCAGTCTTTGGCTATGTGTCCAAAGTTTTGACATTTGTAACATTCAATATTATTTCTTAAATGTTCAAATCTATTGATGTTTCGCTAAGTCCTGGGAGGTTCATATTTGACAGATCTCCTGGAATTGTATTCGTTCCTAGGGTACGTGCGACATTCTATGGCTTTATGACCAAATTTTCCACATGAATAATAGTAGCCATAAAAAATATGTTGGTACCTGGATGGAAATTTTCGTTGAGGAATTGTATTCCAAGGCTGTTCTTGCGAATCTTGTCCAATGAAGTCTACATGCATGTCAGATCTCATAGGTTCATTGTATTTTGTTGTAGAAGGTCTTGCTTCTTCTTCTTTGTAACCGATGCCAGTTTTGTCGTTGTAAGATCGTTGATTGTTGATGAGTTCTTCTAATGCCCTTGAGCTATTGGCATAGTTTTGGATAGTTTTTCCTTTCTTCACTTCCTCACACAGTGAGACTACTTCGTCTTCTAATTCTTCCCTTTCTTGGTTGCTTTCTTCCAACTTCTTTTGAAGTGACTCTTCAATGCATTTGTGTTCTTCAACTTCAATTTTGAGACCTTGAACTTGTTCTTCAAGAGTTTTGGAACGAATCTTCTCCGCCTTGAGATCTTTTATAAGCTTGATTTCTTCCTCATAAAATTTGTCTATGGTCCATCCTTCTTCTTCGTTGTTTGATACCTCTTGCTTATTTTACTTGGGTTTATTGTGCTTGGCCATAAACAATACTCTCTCATTGGCTTCTTCTTCACTATCATTGTCTTCATTGGATGATGAGCTATCTTCTTTGGAGAGAAAGTTCCTTTTGGATCCTTGCTTTTTGAATTTCTTAAAGCCTTTTTTTCTTTTTGAGTTGCCATTACTTTTTTTTGGACATTTTTCTGCAAAATTCCCAACCTCATTACAGCTGAAACATATCAATGGAAGTTTACCTTTGAATTGTCCCTTACCAATTTGTAGTTTTCTTGTGAAGTAAGCATATTCTTCATCTGGAAGACCTTCTTCATCATCTCCCTTTTCTTCACACTTGCAGGTGCATGTCTTTTCAATTGAAGGTTGTTTATCCTTATTGGTTTTCTTAGATGCAACGAACATAATTTCTAGATGTGAAGTACCCTCTTCTTCATCAAGTCTCATTTCATATGCTATGAGAACTCCATGTAATTCCTCTTTGCTGAGTTTGTCTAGATTTGCACTGTATTCTAAGACTGATACCTTTGGGTTGAATCTCCCTGGTAACGTTCTAAGAATCTTCAGTATAATATTCTTCTCGTCAACTGGCTCTCCCAATCCTTCTAGAGTATTGGTTATTTCATCAATGTATTGAAAGTATGCAACAATGTTGCAATCTTCTTTCATTCTGAGTTGCTCAAATTTTTCTCTATAGATTTGAAGATTTGCTTCTTTGACATTTGAGTCACCTGCATATATATTCTCAAGCTTGTCCCATACATTTTTGGTAGTTTTACAACCCAACACCTTATGATAATCAGATTCAATAAGTCCACTGATAATAATATTCTTTGCTTTTGCATCATTTACCAAATTCTTCTTACCTTGTTCATCCACGGTTGATGTAAATCCATTTTGAACAGTGTCCCATACTTCGTAACCTTACGCCAAGACATAGACCTCCATTCTTCCTTTCCAGAGTGCATAATTATTTTCATTGAATAGAGGTACACCATTCTTGGTATGCTCCATTACCTCCTTCCAATTGTTAATCTTCTATTGAAGGAACCAAGCTCTGATACCAATTGTTGGAAATACTGAGAGGGGGGGGCGGGGGGATGAATCAATATTCCTTTCAATTAGAGCATTAGTTAATCTTCAATTATTATCAGTGTTTGCACAATGATAGAAGGAAACAAGAGGAACACAAATTCACATAGTTTTTAAGGTGGAAACTCACTACGGGACAAAAACCACCTAATTCTTTTCTAATAATTCTTTAATATTCAACTCCAATTGAAAATAAAGCTTCAACTTCCTAGAATCTAGAAAAGCATTCTTCTCCAGCTCCCACTCACTACTACATTTGGCGGAAATTCCGACACTTGGTTCCAACGCTTTTGACCAATTGTCGGAAATTTCCCCAAATTTTTTCCATCCCGCCCGAAACCGTCGCTATACCGACGTTTATAGAAAAGTGTCGCAATACCGACACTTAGACAAAGTGTCACAATTGTGACGTTTGGAGGAAGACGTCGCAATTGCGACACTATGGCCCAAAGCGTCGCTATTGCGACGGCTGCCTCCAAACGTCGCAAGTACGACACAACGTCTAAGTGTCGCAATTGCGACGTTTGGAGGCAACTGTCGCAGTGGCGACGCTTTTTCCGCCGTCGGTATAACGACACTTATATGTGCGCTAAATAAAAATATGAAACTTATATGCGCACTACATAAAAATGATTTTATTGTTTCGTATCTGTCGTAATAGCTACATTAACGTCTGATATCACACGCACATTCGCCCTCTGCTCTTGCAGAACAGCATTCGCCCTCAACATTCACCCTCAGATCTTGCAGAACAACATTTTTCCTCAGAATTCACCCTTAGCGTTCGCCCTCAGGTCTTGCAAAACAACATTCGCCCTCGGAATTCCGCCTCGGCTCTTGCGAACAACATTCCCCTCGGTCGCCACGAGCTCTTGCGGAAACAACATTCACCCTCGGCATTTTCCCTGGCTCGCGCGAGAACAAAATTCGCCCTACATTCGGCCTCGGCGTTCGCCCTCGGCTCTTGCCGAAGCCGACGTCGCCCTCGGCTCTTGCGGAACGACGTCGCCCTCATCTCTTGCAAAATGGTAAGTTCTTACTGCAGGCCCTTCCTCCTATAGTATGGTTGACTCTATTTGGGTTTTTTTGGTCAATTCCATTGGACCGTGTTAGGCTATAGGGTTCTCTCTAGATGTCTTCCAATGTTCTTTCGCATGAGTTTCAAAGAGGATGTGTAAGATGTGTTTTTGCTTGCATGAATTTGACTCCACTAGTTTCATGAAGTTTAAGCTATGGATTTTTGTTTGAAAAACTCATCCATCTCAACACCTAGTAATGAATTTCCCTTGGTCTGATCTATATTGAAGGTGAAGTGCAAAGTGGTAGAGAATGGGAGATCGAAAGTCATCAACTTTATCACAAGGGTAGTACTCCGGATCGAAAGTGATGAGATTTAGTTCTCCAGATTTGGGGATTTTCTGATAACATACCAAAGTTCACATCCATACAACCATATCGAGTCCATGTTGAGATCATTCTCTTTCTCATAGATATGAGTCAAATAGGTCACTGATATATAGGGTTAATATCATCATCACTATCCATGGAAACCGAATGGTTATAAAATCTGTGATTGTGGTTGGCTCATTTATAATTATTACCCATTTACAGTAGAGCACAGAAACACTAAATATGGCCCGAGAAGAGCCTTTAAAACAGGCAATGGAATTGCAACTGCTTCATCAATAACCAATAACTCCACTTGAGAAAAAATTTCATAATCTTGGGGCTGGATATACTGCAGAGCAAACAATTGTAGTTATCATTCGTGCTCCAATATATTAATATAATTTTACCATTGAACTGAAGAAATGGAAACAAGCAAATGCTAGCCATCATACAATGCTTTGACATAAGAGTTTTGAGTGACATAATTGAAAAAAAGAACTCATCCACTGATATTTATAACCATTTGAGTTATTCAAGTTAAACACAATGTCAAGAATCAAGATTCAATACCCTCTATTATCTTCATCACCCAATACAAGATTTAAATTTTTCCCAAAGAAATGCTTATTAAAACGCTTATTGATTTGGAAGCCATTATTTCTCACAACTTCAAAAACCCTACATTTAAATGAAAACAAGCATTGAATTTTAACTACAAAAATCTATTAGTGTTCAAATGTACATGTGTGCATCAGTTGTGTAGGGTATTCCTTTTCCAGTTTCACATTATCCAAGAATGTGTGCGGTATAGTTCATATTTTTTGTGATTTAGATTATCTTGAAAAAGGAAAGGTAAATTATTTCCCATGGAAAAGAAGGTTTTCCTTTTTACTGCGGAAATGGTACAACAAAGTTCCATTTCTACGAAACTGCAATAAACAGGAACCAAATAAAGGCCATTTCCTCAATGGACATCATTTGGCTTTGAAAATGGCCTTTGCACCGTGCTATTTCTTATATTACACCACGATAGTTTCTTAGGTCATTTCTTGTTTCTTGAGATGGAAAACAACCAAAGAAATTGTGAAGATCCTTTCAAGAAATAAATGACCATTTCTCAATCATATCTCAACTGTTTTTTATTTTATTCGGTAGTTTATACTTTAAGAAGAGAATTTGACACTTTTATAAGGAATATAACATAAAAAAAACAAAATGGGAAGGAATTGATGAGGTAGATGACCTTTAGTTGTTGTCGATTAAATTGATAACTTACGATGCATATTACTGTGTACTACAAACTAGATTCCTTTAAGGTTAGGACACGGAAGTATTGAATCAAGTTGTATTTTCTAACTAACTTGTATTGGTTCATCAATATTGAAATTCAGACATTGCTTGTCTTCATTGCTTCATGTTTGAATAATTTGCTTCATATCGTACAATAGGAAATTAGGAATTACGATTATTATTACTTTATGGATCTGTTAAGTTACTTTTAAGTTTGCATGGTTTGGTGTGAAATTATTCTAGTGTGCCCCTAGGCCCGGGTGAAGGAATGCCAAGGACTAAGAACCCTATTTTTTAAATGGTATTGTTTCTTATACCCAAAAACCCCTCAAAATCACTTCTTATAAGTTCTTAACAATAGCGTTGTAAACAATTTGAGAATTTATATAGCAAAATCTCGCACTTCTCAAGATAAATTCCTAAAGCTAAAGTGTGATACCATGCGTAATTCAGTAGCCCCATTGTCACCTCACCAACCTCTTTTTCACTTAGGGCTAGCTCTCCTCCAACTCAAGAGGTTCTCCCTAGTAGATCTTAGAATCTAATGGCCCAACCAAACCAAGTCAAGAGCCCCCTAACTCTCTATGTTTACTACTATCAATCAAAATATTGAACAATAGGGTCAGACATGCATCCCGAAGATAAAATTGCCAAGTTATTTTTGGGTAATTTCAAAGGGAAAGTCCACAAACACATATAATCAAGGAATTATAACGTGATTTCAAACATTAAACATCAAAAAAATCGTTTAAAGGATATTGAAAGGAAAAAGGTGATGGAAGATAAGTGCCTTACTTAAATGCTCTAAGGATTTTTCAATAGTTGCTCCAAAAGCTTCACTTCAAGGCCTTTCAAGATCGTCTCCAACAATGTTATACCATCAGCTTCAACAATGTTGCTCCAAAAATGTCTTCAAGGTCTTCACAACAAGTTTAATATAAGTTTCTCCAACAATATATTCAATAAGGTCTTCATTGTCAACTCGTATCTTGTTTGGGTGCCTTAATGTGCAATGACATGTTTCTAGGACTGAATTCAATGCAAGGAATATTTGAAACTCTAACTCTGTCTTCCGGTGTCTTATTAGAAATTATTTCAGTTTTCATTTTGTGTTTTCAAGTTAGATATTGTTTTCAAGTTTTTTGCATTTATAATTTTATTGCAATGTGGCAGACTGATCGGGGCAGTACATGAACAATTCCAAGACGGGATGATCGCGGAAAGAGGCTAGTGGAAGAACATGTAAAGTTCCAGCATTGCTCTATCTTCAAGTATTTTAGTTATTTACATAATTGAAATAATATTAATTTTGTTCAAATATGCAGACACCTAGCCATGGTACGCCTGATGATTCCCTCTATGAGGAAGAGCTTTCTTCATCCCTATCTCCAGCGCTCTTGTTGCGAAAAAAGGCATGAGATGCAAGGTCAGAATTTAATACTTTGATAGACGCGCCTCAAACACCTGAAACAAAAGAGAGGATAAAACAACTTATGACCCAGCTAGAAACATATCAGGTAATAATAAAAAGTCAAAAGGATATTTTTTTGTTCTGCATGAGATGAATTGTGATAGTTTGATTTTTAATTTTTACATTGACTAAACTAACAAAAAGTTCTTTTGTATGTAGCGTTTTCTGGCACTTGCTGAACCCGGTGTTGGTGGTAGTGGGACACAAGGGAAAGATATTTCCTAGCAACCCTCTCGTACACCTTCTACTCCTTTAGGTGCCAGCTAAGAAACACACCCTTCCCAAACAGACACCCAGCCAACCACTGAACGTGTTGGCAGTGATGAGGCTGATATGGCCAACTACATTATTGCGTTTCCTGGAGCTACACGTGTCAGCTCCATAGGGACCATTAATGGCACGTTGGTTGTGAACGATGAAGGTGTCCCTATAAAGCACGTACAACTCCCAGGTAAATTTTAATATTTTAACTATTTCATGTACTCTATATAAAACATATTTATCATGATTTTTATTTTTAAATTAATGATAATATATTTTTTTTTCTGTGTAGGAAACAATGAGTTCTACAGGTTTTTGGAGAGCCATGCGTTGGTAATTTTTGGCCCAACCATACACACAGGGTGGAATTCCTAGAATTCCAACCTGAAAAAAGAACTTCTAGATTATCTAGAAGACCTTTTTGGGGTCGACATATTTGACAGAACAACGGTGGCTCGGGTAGCTGGAAAATATTTGAAATATACCAGGGACACCTATAGGACGCAATTGCAATTTAACCCTAGATAAAAGCGTCCTATCATAGTTCCAGAGAGTGAGCGGAGAGCACTCATCCATGATGGAAAAGAGAAAAGGGCAAAGAAAGAAGGAAAAATGCCAACTGGACCCGCAAGGTAAATTACAACTTTAATTCAATAGCTTTAATTTTCTCTATGTCTAAAATAAAAGTGTGCTATGTCATATCTGACTTCAATATTTTGATGCTAGTTTTCCTGACACCTCAAAGGAAACCAAAGCTAGGATTGAAAAAAAGGGCCATCACAAGCTAGGCTAGGGCGGCTACTTGAAATTAGCCTCAAGAATTGTAATTAAGTAGCTAAACATCTTATAATTAATTGTATCGCCTTCCAACTTTTTTGTAATCCTATCAAATATGATTAAAAATACACAATCATATGTAATGTAGGGTGATGACTTCGGAACAGAAACTACAGAGGAAGATAAAAATATCGCTTTCCGTTTTGGCTATCAAGCTGTAGTTGAACGTCGTAGAAGCTTGGGGCAGGTCCCAAGATCTAGAATGCCTGATAAGGTAAAACATTAACCTTTCAATATTTTTGTTTTCGTCCATAAATTTAATGTCTAACAAATTTGTTTAAATCAAGGGAGCAACACTACCGACGAGGCAAATAACCCAGTTTTAGAGCCAGATGTAGATGATCCTCTCGTGCAACCTGATCATTGTAGTGGGGACCAGGCCGACAATGCTGCTATCAGTGAGGGCCATGACGGTAATTAATTTCCACTTATAATTTTTTCTAATTATACCTTGATGGTTGTCTTTATAACGTTTTTTGTTTAAATGACAGAGAATGTTTCCCTTGAGGATCTTACCACCAGAGAGGAAGACAGGGCAACAGTCCCAACGGCGACAACTGGTGCACCAGGTAAATAATCTCATTGCAATTTTTTTTATTAATATTACCGAACTAGTTCAATGACATTTAAAAACTGATAATTAAAATTTAATATTATCTGTTTTTGGAGGCGATGCCCCGTCACTGGATGAGACCAGACATCGTGACAATGCAACTAGGTCAGCGGCGACATCTGGTGCACCAGGTAAATAATCTCATTGCAATTTTTTTTATTAATATTACCTAACTAGTTCAATGATATTTAAAAACTGACAATTAAAATTTAATATTATCTGTTTTTGTAGGCGATGCCCCGTCACTGGATGAGACCAGACATCGTGACTACGCAACTAGGTTAGCAGTGCGGGTCGAAAGGCACGAAACAGGAGCAGAGCATGATGATATTGATGATGTAATTAGGAGCTTTAGAAATAGGAAGAAGAAAAAGAAAATTCGATAATGTAAAATATTGTATTATTATAAGACAAACGTTACCATACTTGGAACGTTTTTTGCGTTATATAAAAAACTCATTTATCATACTATTTTTATGTCATGCATTAATTGCAATGTTTCCTTGCGTACTTTTTGTTGAATTGTTTTTTTATTAGTTATTGAATATTTTTTTTTATGCTCATGAAAGTAAAAAATGAAATATAGATTGGGTATTGGGGAATTGAGAGTGATGTGAGGGGCCATAAGAGCTTCCACCTTCACGTGGTTGGCCCTGTTTAGTAGAGAATAATTTATTGGAGCGATTTAATCTTGGAGCAAACCTCTCTCGATCCAGCGTAGCAACAAAAAAGTCATTGTTGACTTAGTTGCTACTCTTTTAGATCATGGGAGGCTTGTTCCAAGTTCATGCGACTCCAATAAATTGCTCTTGAAACGAAGAGGAGCTTATTCAGGTATGTTTTGACATTTTCAGCATATGTTCTAACATTATCATAAGAATGCATCTTAGAGTAAAAAATACTACATCAATTACTTGTATTTATTGTATAGATAATGATGGATTTTGATTGACTTGGCAGTGCAGGTACAAATCCTCTTGCATAATGAGCAATACAACTTGTCAACCAGGGTCATGTCTAGGATATTTTTGCTTGTGCGCTTGACCAGGTTCGTAATGTCACATTTTGTAAGTTCCTTTACAGTTCATAATTCAATATTAAGCTTGTTCATGATTATTATCTAGGTTTTTTGTATGTGTTTTTTCATCTATTTCATTGTAAGCAACTCTGCATGTTTCCTGTTGTTCACTATGATTTCTCCCATTACCACTCCCAGGATGAATCCGACTTTATTGTTACATAGGTTATTTTATTGTTACTATGATTTCTCCATTTACGATTTCATAGGTTACATCATGTAAAGTTGTCAATCTCAGGTTGGTGATGAGCTTTAGTTCTTCAGATTTGGGGCTTTTCTGATATTTTCTCCCTCATGTCATTCCTGCATCACCTCGTTGTTTGAGCATGCCAATTGTCTACCACTTGTACCAATTGGCACATGTCAATCCCTGAGTGGTGCCACATTTCACCTATTTTCAGTGAGAGTTTAGGGTTTCTCTAACATAGTTTCAGAAATCCGATTCAGTGCCTGCTTGAATATTGTCACATAATACTCATGGTTTGGATTGATGAGCATGTTCTGAATGGTTGGTTGATTCATAAGAACCACCCATATATTCATCTTGAGATATTTCAGAAGTTTTCTCGGGTTTCCTTTTTCACCGTTTCTAGTGGGTGGGATGGTGTGGGGTGATCCATCAATACTGGTGCTCTTGTAGTAGGGAAATTGTTTTTGGGGATATAAAGGAGCATTTGATGTAGATATCCCATTGGATGCATTCATAGATGGGCACGAGAGGTCAAGAATTTAAATTAAAAATATGCAATCTCTAGCATGGCAACCTGAAGGCCGCGAGAGACACTGGTTAAAGATTGTTTTGTGCTGGCCTTAATATAGTCGTGATTTCTTTCTATTATCTTAATGAAAATATATAGTTCGGTCTCATTAAAATGAGGATTGTGGTTGTATTTCTCTTTGGTTGTTTCTCTCTTAATGCTCCAGAAGTTGCCAAAAGTTGCGATAGTTGTTTAGTTTTCCTGTTACAACTTAAAAGTGGTTTTTAGCAATGGGAGTCATGTTTTTTAAGGTTCATACTAATATGAAGATCTTGTAATTCTATATTCAGAATAAGAGAAGATGGCCTCTGCTTTGGGCAGTATGACAACAATTGCCACATCTACCTCATTGGGTAACAATGGAAAGGGGAAGAAGTTGGGTGCAATGTTTGATAATTATGGCAGACAATTGTCTTCTCTTTCAGTTTTTTCACCCATTTCCTTTAATCACTCAAGTAGAAGAGGGACTCTGAGATTATGTGACAGAGAGAAGGTAGTTAATACAAGAGCTATGGAAAAGGAGTTGTACTTCAACAAGGATGGCTCAGTGACAAAAAAATTGCAGGTCAGAGAAAAAATTATGTTTAAAGGAAGGTCACCTGCACGTGAAACTTCACCGCGGTGGATCTTTCCTTGTCCACTTATATTCGATTTTAATGTGTTATTTTAATTTTTCATGGAGGGTTGTTTTGGCATATGGTCTGGCATTCAATTGCACACTTACTGAAAGCATTGTCAATTTGTCTTGCAGGCGGTGTGAACAAACTTGCTGATTTTGTTGGAGTCACCCTTGGGGCGAAGGGAAAAATGTTGTCTTGGAGAGCAAGCATGGTTCTCCGAAAATAGTTAATGATAGTGTGACAGTAGCTAAGGAGGTAATTGCTGGTAGATGTGTGCCTCCAAGCTTTTTAACGTTGTATTAGTTCCCCCTCTTAAATGTCTTAGATTTGGTAGGCATAATTTGAAACTCAAATGTGAAAGGAAACATATTTGTTACCCAGTGGTCTACTTGGCCTATGGACTAGCCACATTAGAGTAATGCATAAAGCTTTTCACAACAATAAAAGGAAAGGGTTATGGATGAGTCTAATTTTATTGTTATTGACAGTGTAATGAAATGTATCTCAATGCTATGGTTTTGGCCTTTTTATTGGTTGAATTAGAGGACCCATTTGAAAATATTGGGGCCAAGTTGGTAAGGCAAGCTGCGGCAAAGACAAATGATTTAGCTGGGGATGGAACCACAACATCTATTGTTCTTGCAGATGTTGGAATATTGAAAAATTCCAGAACAATGAATGGAGAATAAATCTCCCTTCCTCTAACATAGAGAAAATAAAAATTTCTTTGACAGGAGACAAAGTTTCAATACTTTGAAAACAAACTTCTATTCCCTTCAATAAAAAAAAAAAAAAACTATTGCACTTCTTCCTCACTGAGAGGGATTACAAAATTATGACTGCTACAAAATGCAGTGCATAAAACCAACTCACTGTTTGTTAAAAAAAAAACATACTCTGTCTCTAAAACACTCTGCTGTGTTTTTCACTTTCGCACTGTTGTGCATACACACTTAAAATGTTACACTCAGTCTTTCACTTTTTACACACTCATGGTGTAATAAAAATTACGACTGTCATAAAAAAAAATCACTAAAGATTTTTTTGTCCTTTTTATTTTTATATGCCGTAACATAAAAAACATATTATAATAAACCCTCTTTTAAAAAAAATAAAATTAAAACTAAATTCTATGGCCCACCTTTCATTTCGCATATGATATATATATAACATATGTTTAATACATATGTATATATTAAAGCATACATAAAATTAAACTATCAAAACATTAAAGAACCCTTTCCGTCGGACTTCAAAAGTCTGAATAGATTGAATTTCAAACCAATTCGCGTTCCAAAATGGGATGCTGACGTCTGCCTAATTTGTAACACGAATTCTCAATCCAATGTGCCTTATAAAAATTTTGGGTCCAGTTTTTAGGTTTTCAGATTCCCTTCAATTTCATGCGATCCAATATTAATGCTCCACGTGTCCTCCTTTTGAATTTACAAACTCAAAATGTTTGTTTAATTTCAAAGGTATATCATGTGAATGCCGAAGTGCCATGTTAAGCAATACAATCTCAGACAAAAATATGGCCGCGCCGTCTAAAAAAAAAAAAAAAAGCTGCGTGAATTTTAAATGTCTACTAAATTTCTGGATGGTTTGCACAACCTCCAAAAAAAAATGTTGCTGCTGCATCCGTCCTTCTGCTGCAGCAGTTGAAGTTAAAATTCAACAGCACAGGGTTTAATAAGTGAGGGTGTAAAGGTAACTTTTTGTCGATGGTAATAGTACTGGATTAAGATCATCTATTCATTTTTGTAGGGTCTTATGGTGTTTGGTTTTTTAGTTTTGGGTTGGGCTTATTGAGTCTAAGATAGTTTTTGAGTGAAAAAATTGCTATCAGGTATTAAAAAATTTTGGTTCTTTTGTCAAAATTTATGAGCTTGTTAGGAAATACAAAAATAACAATGGTTGTATCTTAAATTTGTGGAAAATAATTTGAAATGAAACCTTTTTTTTTAGGTTGTTGCAGAAGGTGCAAACGCCGTTCAAATTACTAGGGGCATTGACAAGACAATAAAGGCCCTTGTTTCGGAACTCAAAATTTTTTCAAAGGAGGTAAACGCTTGCCTTTTGAGTAGGCTGGTTTTCCTTTTTGCTGATGGTTTGGTGTATCTAATTGAATTAGTTTCCTAAGGTATTTTTGGTTGCAAAATCCTTTTCATTTTTCATACAATATTGGCCTTGTGGAATACATTTGATTGTGTGGTCTTGTTAGATCTACAACATTTGTAGTTGTTTAGTCTTATGGCCGAGGTGCACTTTTATTATGGAAATAGTTGATGTAATATTGTCATTTAATCCTTACTGCAGGGTAGCATGTTGAGAAGTTTCTTGTGAAACATTTGGTATTCAAAATGACACTTGATCCTATACAACATCATGCACTTGACTTCAAAATTCATATTCAAAGTGTGCCAGACAATTCTTGAAAAATTTCAAGTATTTATGGTGTTTTAAACCATTATCTTTTTCATGTATTGGATGTTGAAAATGAGAAAAAGACTTTGGTATGAAACCAACTGGTGAATAATTTCCAGCAAAACAACCACTTCCAAGACATGATTTAGAAGTAGAACATATGTACTTATGAAGCATAGAAAGATATCCTTGATGCATTGTCAATGTTTGGCTAGGGTTATTTTTGGAGAAAATAACTCATTCCTAGAATAGTGATATTCAATACAAGTAAATGCCAGAGAAGAGAGATCATCGTGTGACATAAAACTATTAACAAAATTGAACAGGGAATGATTATTAATTATGGCATACTAAGTTGTCAGTGATTTTGACTATTTGTCTTTAACATGAAAAAATGTTAAATTCCAAACTTACATCATCATGGTTTGGCATCATGAGCTTGACTAATTGTCCACCATGCTCATAATTTCATTTTTGTATTCATATCTATAAACAACATTTCAAATAATAATAAAAAAGTTCTATAAGAAAAATCCAGACCTCCATGCTGCCGCTCCTTGTGAGACAAAGTCAAAATTGCATTACACAATCTGACACATAAGAATCTCCTATATCCTGGTGGTATGTATCCAAATTATTATAATAGTGTCCTCAAGACTTATGTTGACATTGCCAATGAGATATTTAAGCAAAGAGAGATAGAGCCTTCTTCATTGTTGTATATGCAACAGTCTTTTATTAATATAAAGATTGATGGTTTTGTCTTTCTGAAAATGAAATGTAAAAATAATTTATTGTGGTCAATTGAAAAGTTTTTTTTTTAAAGCTTTTCATTATGGAAGGGAGACATAGATATATGCCCTTCTAATTGAAATTCAGACCTGCCCTTCAAATTTGATCACTGTGTGGGACCTTAACAAACAATAAAACTATTCCGCCGCGCGTTATATAAAACATATAACAAAAACTTTGTCAAAACTTCAAACGAACCCTTTAGCCGTGGGTATTTCATCACAAATTGATCATTTTACCATGTACCTTCTTCTAGAGGAATATTCTTCCACTTGATTAGGTACTTCATAATGGTTATATGTCAAAGAGATACATAATGTTTATCTATAACTTTTTGTGGTTCAAGAATAAACTTTCATTCTTCATCTAATTTTGGAAGTTCTATTTACATTGGCATTTTTTTTCCCAAAACCTTTTTTAGGCAAGATACATGAAAAACCTTATGAATGCAAGAAGAAGGAAAATATAACTTCTATACCACTTGTGCAATCCTATGAATAATTATTTAGGGCCATAACATTTTTGAGCTAATTCTTTATTCTTCTTTTTCTTTAATGAAGATTGCTTATAATGCTATAATCTAAAAAATACCCAATTACCCTCCTCAAATTATCTTTCACTTCAATGTTGTTCCCCTTGTTGTTTTATCATTTTTCATGTCATTTGAAGGTTTTCCATAATAATTTTCAAAGTTTCTTTAGTATTTTCCATATGTGACTTTGTTTCCTATACTTTGGACTTATCTTGCAAAAAGTATGAGATACTAGGAGTTGGATATCCATAAAGGGCCTTAAATGGGGAAATTTTAGTAGATGTGTGATAGGTAGTATCATATTACCATTCTTCCTTGACGAACTCACTTCATCCATTAAGATTGATTTTCTAAAGAGTAACATTGTAGATAACCTTAAAAACATTTGTTAACTATTTTTGTTTGACCATTTGATTGTGTTTGATATGTAGAACTCATGGCAGCTAGTGTTTCTCCACTCATATTAAATAAGTATTTCCAAAAGTTTCTTGTTACTATTACTTTAGGAAAACCATGAAGACTATGAATTTCTTTCATGGACACTTCTGCCACTTGGCTTGTTGTTTATGTACTTTGAGCTCTACAAAAAAAATCTACAAAATTTGTCTATATAAATGACCACAAAAATGTAATACTTACCTTTATATTTCAATAACCCTATAATAAAGTCTATTGATATATCTTCTAGTCTTTGAATATGTATGTGGAATGGTTGAAGTAACCCTAGAGATTTTACTATCTCTCTTTTATTTATTATGCAAACCTAACCTTCTCTTACAAAATTTTGAATATCTTTCTTCATTCCTTCCAAAAATATATTTTTTGATCCTTTGAGATGTTTTAAGGAACCCTGCGTCCTACCATCAGAGAGACATGGGAATCCCTTAGTATTTTTTTATTCAAATATGCTTGCGTGCATAAAAATATTCTACATTTGCACCAAAGTATATCTCTCTTTCACTCCCAATGCTCCATAGAGTTCATCCCATCCTTTATAAATTTTAGTTTTTGTTTCGTACTATTGTCATTTTTCCATTATGGCAAGCTTCTTCTAGCCACCTAGGAATAGAAAATGTAATTGGATATAAATTTGAGGCCTTTTCTATTTTAGAAAGAGCATCATGTACTAAATTTTCCTTACCCTTTTTGCAGATTATCTCAAAATTAGAACTTTGCATTTTTTCTCCTCATTTTTGTTAATCTTCTAATGAAAATCATAGCTTCAAAAAATAATTTATGCTATCATGGTATATCTTGACTTTAAATTACCTCCCAATGATATACTATCCCCATTTTTTATTGCATGTAATATTGCTTCCATTTATTTTTCATACGTAGATTTCACCAAATCTTTTCTTTGAATTCCTTGCTTTTAAAAGCCAATGATATCCCTTATTGTGTTAATGTTACGTAAATTACTTGTCCTAGTGCCTCACACTCTACTATGAATGTTTTACCAAAAGTAGGTGCAACCGATGTTGGTGTAGAAGACATGGCAACCATTAAAAGAGAGAATGCCAAAGTAGCCTCATCATTCCATATAAATGATATTTTCTTCAAGAGATATGTGAGTGGACTTGAAATGCATGCATAATTCTTAACAAATTATCAATAATATCATGTATGTCTAAAAAATCTTCTAAGAACCTTGATTTTCCTAGGAATAGGTCATTTTTTAATAGCTTGCATCTTTGAGGCTCCAACTTCACTCCTTCCTTTAAAAAAATATGAACCAAATACTCGAATTCTTATTTTCGAAAATCACATTTGGATATTTTTACATAAAAATGATTGTTCTCAATAATTTATATAAATTTTCCACATGTTTAGTGTGATATTCCCATGATTTATTATAAATATGTGTATTATCAAAGAAAACCAACACAAATTTTATAAGACGGGATCAAAAAAAATTGTTCTTAAGTCGAGCCCACCGGACTTCAAATGGCGATAAACCATAATTCAAACCAAATTCGCGTTCCAAAATAGCCTGCTGACGTCAGCCAATTTTGTGACGCGAAAACCAAATGAATTCTGCCCTAATATTTTTTGGGTCTGAAGTTGGGTTGGCGTACGAAGGGAGAGTTGTGACGCGAATTTCTTATCAAATTCGCCCTAATATTTTTTGGGTCCGGATTTTCACTGCGCGAGCAGCCCAAACAAAAATCCGCTCCAATCAATTTCTGCCATGTGTCCTCAATCAAAAGTTGCCCTGGTTCCTGGATGCGGGTGCATTCGATGGAGTTTAAGGTGATGGGACATGGATATGGCGATTTCATATCAATCACATTAAGCTTTAATGCTGTTCAATTAGCCGATATTTAAGTTCCAAGGTTTTCACATCAAATCGCATTAAGTTTTAACACTGTTCAAGATCGGACCTTCACTCCTGTTAGCAATTCCACATGCTCTAATATGATCCGGCCTTCGGCTCTCATTAATGAGAGATTAATTATGACGGGCGTTCTTTGATTGCATTGCAGTCAGGTCGATAAAATGGCATTTCGCTATGGTTTTTCAGATGAGCCGGTTGCTGGGTTACACTGCCTGCTCACTGTGACGAGAAGGAGAAGTGGCCAGCTGAATTGCTGCTTAGACCTTGATGCATATTTGCATTTCTCTAGGTCTGGTCTGTGTTTGTCTTCCTCTGTTTCTTGGAATTCTTCTTCTCCGTCTCATCTTGTGCCCACTGCTGAGACTGCACCCATGCCTCGCCTGCGTCAAAGGATGCGTTGCCGCAGCGGGAGCACTAGAGGTCAACCCCTACATGCTCCCTCCAGCTCCTCAACCGAGTCGTCTTCCCAATCCAGTGATTATCACGTAGGTTGCTATCCAGATACTAGAAGTGGGCAGGGTTGGGTTCTAGGATCTAGCCACCGTATGGGCTCCCTTGCTCCTCATTTCCCCACTGCTTCACCTTCTCCCACGATGCGCACTGCACTTTTTTCCTTTAATTTCTCTCTGAACCGCCCACGAATCACAACTTCAATTACTGTGGTTTTTCGTGAAGAGGCCCAAATGGAAGAACAATGCACCCGTCCAGCAGGTCTGAGCTCAGAAAAATCTGGTCAGCATTCAGGCCTTTAGGAGGGGAGCGGTGGGATGAATGTGGAGATAGCACCTGGCAATCCTGGACCTTCCGAAGGATGGTGCCGAATCTTCAAGGAACCACCGGAGGAGTAGTTTGGTTAATTTGTTATTCTTGCTTCGCAACCCACTTAAGTGGGCCACTTTTATATTATATTACTGTGCTGGACCTCTGTAATATTTTTGAATTCTGTAAACGTTCAAGACTGGTTTCCCCGTATGAGGGTAGTATTCTTTTTTGATTTTTTGATGACAATTTTTCCATGAGTCTGGGCAATGTTTTTGACTTCGGTGTAATTTTATTCCTACTGTTAATAGATTAACTTTACTTAGAAAAACAAATGTTGCCCTATTTCTATTTTAAACCTGTTTTTTGAAATACAGAGCCATGTTTATATGATTGTTTATAGTCGAAGCACTGAAGGGTGGTTTATTATATTAATATTTCACGGTCGAATTATGTTCATAACAATTGGAAAAAAAAATGTTGCCCTGTTTCTATTTTAAACCTGTTTTTTGAAATACAAAGCCATGTTTATATGGTCTACGTATTATACTCTTTCTCTGTATATCTACAAGAAACTTTTTGCTATGAACAGGGTGGATGCTGTAGTGGCCTACTAATGGAAACAAGTGAGCCTGAACCTTACATCTCAGATGCAATAGATGGTTACCAATTTTGGAATCAAGCGAGCCTGATCTTACAAGCGAGCTTGGGTTTCTGCAGATGGTTTTTATTTCCGGGAACAAGTGAGCCAGAACATACAATCGACCCTGGGTTTATACATATTTTTTCTCTATCATGGATGCTCTTTGTGTGAGGCGTATATCAACAGTACATGTCTCTGCACATTTCCTGTATCCGCTTTATGATACTATTTTATGTGTTGACAGGTTATCACTCTGCCTTCAAAACTAGCGATGCTGGTTTATTGATATGGTCTGATGGTCTTTTTATATTTTGGACATATCACACTCCTCACATGATTAGCTTTTTTCTCTATTCAAGGATTTTGGGTACTTTAATTTGTATTTGGAACAATGGACGTCGGTACTCTATCTGTTGCTTTACTATTCTACATAAGCTATTTCACTTTCTTATAGATGCCTCGGGCATATTTGGATGCTTTCCCAGATTGTTGATAATATCCATGTGGACCGTTACTGGGTTTTATATCATGTCCCTGTATGTGACATGGGGTATTTTTCTATCATTTTTTGGGGTGGGACTTCCACTTTTCTGGATGGATATTTGGGTTCCAATCTTCAGATGTGAAAATCTAATGACTTCATGGACTGTTTTACTTCATATAATATATTCAAAACAACATTTTTTCTCTTGTGAAAAAAAAATGATTGTTTATAGTCGAAGCGCTACAGGGTGGTTTATTATATTAATATTTCATGGTCGAATTATGTTCATAACAATTGGAAAAAAAAAATGTTGCCCTGTTTCTATTTTAAACCTGTTTTTTGAAATACAGAGCCATGTTTATATGATTGTTTATAGTCGAAGTGCTGTGGGGTGGTTTATTATATTAATATTTCACAGGCATTGGAACACCCACAATTCATAACAAATATTGGAGATTTACTGTCCTGTTTTAAAGTTTCATTTTTTTTTTTTAAATTGAATCCGCCGTCGGTATACCGACGCTTTGTAAGCATCGGAATTGCGACAGCTTAAAAACATCGGAAGAGCAACAGTATAAAAATGTCGGACGAGCGACGTTCAATACGTCAGACCACATTTCGTCGGAATTGCGACAATTTAAAAATGTCGGAAGAGCGACGTTCAAAACGTCGGACCACATTTCGTCAGAATTGCGACAGTTTACAAACGTCGGAAGACCGACGTCCAAAACGTCGGACCACATTTTGTCAGAATTGCGACAGTTTAAAAATGTCGGAAGAGTGACGTTCAAAATTTCGAACCACATTTCGTCAGAATTGTGACAATTTACAAACATTGGAAGAGCAACGTTCAAAACGTCGGACCACATTTCGTCGGAAGTGTGATAGTTTACAAATGTCGGAAGCGCGAAGATTTGGGAAACGTCGGAAGAGCGACGCTTGTTTGGAAGCAACGGAAAAAGTGTCGGTAGTGTGACACTTTGTAAGTGCGTCAAAATTGCGACGGGATGGAAAACCACGTTTTTCCTGTCCTCGAACTATTGCTCTTGCGACGACTATGTGTCGGAATAGCGACGAATTGGCCATCGGAAATTGGGCCAAATTTTCTAGTGACTGGATGGACGCTCCAACACCCGAGATTCTTCAGTAGCAACTGAATGGATGCCCAAACACCTAATGAGCTAAAACTCACCCTAGCACCACCCTACCACCCTATAGAAGAATAAAAGAACAATGGACTCCCGTACCAGGGAAAGTGGTCCACTTTACAATGATATAGAATGATGCAAAAGAAGAAGATATAATATACCATAACCCCAAATTTGACACAACCACCTAATGATGATCCTAGACCTCCCAACACTGCCTCTTCAACCCTTGGAAGATAGAATAGTACAATTTGTACAATAATGTATTTACAATGACTAACTACAATGATACCTTTACAATGATTGTATGCAGTGCTGCTATGCAGTGCTGCCCACTTGAAGACTTCATATGATGAAATTCTTGCTACTGTTATGCACCTTGGTTTCTTCTCTTGTCATGCTACCCTCTACTGCACCTTGCTTTGCTTTTCTGCTGTAGAAATTCTAGTCCTTTGCAATCCTTGACAACACATGATCTAGTTTTTTCTTGCCTTCTAGGAGCTCGATATTGAATCTAGTGTATCTCTGTTATTTCAGATCCTCAATATCTGATTTTCGGTCTTCTAGTAGTCCTCTTAGTCATCTTTCCAATGCCATAGGTCTGACCCAATTTGGATTTTTCAAGAGAGAGTTATACCCAATTTCTCACAATGCCCTAATTATGGACTGTTTCAGCAGAGCGCACTTGTACTGCGTGCCACATGTCACTTTTTATTCATTTGGCCGTGAAATTGATAGAGAGAAAACTAAAAACTATGCACTATCTTCCACATTTTACAGAATTCCAATCTGATACTCAGAGAGAGAGTTATGACAATTTTACCAAGGTCACTTCTTTGAGATGAATTTCAGGAGGCTGCAAAAACCCTTACTTCCACATATCATATCTCCAAAAATATTACGCTACTTGATCTGAAATTTTTACTGCCGCTTTCTCAGGATTTCAGCTTTGCCTCATAAAAATTTCAGCTTCTGAGCCTTCGTAGAAAAAAATTTAGAGCGAAAATTCCACTATGACCTGTTTCAGATGGTCGAATCCCATACATAAGGAGGAAATGAGGATCACAATTTATATAGGTGCTTAAGTTGGGAGGGGCTTCAACAAGTGAACGTGGGAGGGATTTTAGGGGCTTAAAAAATATTAATTATGAATTTTCAATGCCCCATGCCCCAACCCCATGGGGTTTTAGCCCACTAACTGGGGGTACAAACTTCAAACATGAATATCTCTCAAACCGTGAAGAATTACATGGCGTCCTATATATCAACGGAAACATATCGACAAGTAGAAACCATCAAAAGAATTATTGACCCAAAATATATTAATTTGGTCGGTCAAAATTCCCATGCAATATTGGGTTAGCCCTTGGTGCTGCTTGGGTTGACATCAATGACAACCGCTGATCAACAATTTCATATCTTGACACTTGGCCGAATCACCTCTGCTCTCCTATAGTGCGGCCCCTTGCAGGAAGTGAGTCCTTTTACAGAGAGATGCTGCAACAAGGTTATAGGCCTTGTTTCTAAGCTAGTTTCCTAGGGAAAGGGCCAACCCTTCTCCCAGAAAGCTAGAACAAGGGATTCTTATCCCTCTTATACATTATTCAGCCATGCCCATGTAATTTTGCAGTGAAACTGCATTATTTTTTAGCTGAATAAATTAGATCTTCTCTTTTTGTACATGTGTCTTAAGAGACCCTTGCCGAGTTATCTCTATAATGAAATAAGGAGGCCAGATCCCTGTTTTCTTAGCATATTGTGCCATAAATATCTAGATCTATGATTTTATATTATAATGTTGCAGAAACCCTCATGGAATAATGCTATACATGCTTCAGTCTTTTCTGCATAATCTAAGTCATGGGATTTGGCCATTTTTAAGCTGATATGAGGCTGGGAGGTCTATTTAACATATCAAAAGGGATTTCTTTATGATCCCCTTTTGTATGTAAGGGCCTAATACCATATGCTAAGGGAAACAAGTGTTATTTCACCCAGTTAAAACACAGTTCTTCTGTAATAACATTTTTAGGGTCTATTTTATTGCTTTTCCCCACTAGTAGACAATGTATAACGACATACTTTTGCTGATATGTTCATAATCTAATGGAAGGGTGTTTAAGACACATTTTATGAGATAAGTTGCTACAGTACTATTATTTGTGCTCATGTATTTCTGTAGTTCGAACTTTGGAACATCTTAAGATGTTCTTATTGTTGTAGAATTTCCCTATTTTGGGATATTACAGTTTTTTGAATGAGGAAAATATGAGAAAATTTGTCATATGCGCATCGCCCTAGGCACTACGCAAATTATAGGAACACTTTTTTGGAAAAAGGTCACCACCATTGGGTTCATAATGATGAATACATGCAACATGTACATTTTCTAAGGTTTTTGAGTTAAACTGGTCAGTCTAAAGGGCAAAAAACCACCAAAAAATCATTTTTCTGCCCATATTTTTGTCTAGACACTGTGCACAAAGCAGTCTTGGGAGATTGAAATTTTGAGGAGTCAAATAAACATCGTTTTGGGAGATGGAGGAATATTCAGAAATGGGACTTCACAAGCTTTCCAACAAGCCATCTTGGGCCTGATTTGGACACCTATAGGCTAGTCAAAAATTTCCTTGAACATGGAGGGTGCACAGCCTTAAGGTGCTGCGCATATGACAGGAAGATGTCACATATGACAATTTGATGATCTTTTTGGTTTTTCAATGTAAATTTTGTTTTTATATAAGAGAATAATATTTCCATCACGGTAATTCATCATGGTAAATGTAATTATGTCAAGGATAAGTTACCTAGTGGTAGATTCATTAGGTAAAGTTATCCTTTGGTCTAGATGAATCAGTTTGATTGTAAAAAGGAGTGAGTCACTTGGACCATCCTACACTTCAGTTTTCAGTTCAGAAATTAGTGGATCTCTTCCTCAACTCATGGATTCGACCCTTGAGGATGAGTGAAGCTTGTTTGATGTCTATTTATCCCCTTTCTTCACACTAAGAAAGGGTTGAAATCAATTTGTATGTTTTATTATTGATCAAGGAAACTATTGTACTCATTTTGGCCAGCTAATAAAGAGAAGTTGCAGCTATTTTTTTGGATACTTGTGATATGATGTTTATCATTGTCTTTTCTTCAGTTTCATATTTTAGAATGCATTGTATTCATGTTCACTTCATCTCTATGGTATGATCTCTTTAAAGTTTGATAATCAGAACACATGCTTGCTCATGCTCTGTTTTGGGGAATTGATCAGAGTTTTTCCATTTTCCTCTGTCTAGGAAGAATACATCTCCCATGCTCTTCATAACTTCTCTTCAGTAAAAAACCATTACATCACAATCATCTTTAAGTGATAAGCCTTGTGCCTACCTTTCCTCATTGATCCCTGCAACCCTATCTCATTTGCCTTGATCTAGCTCCCTTGACCTAATTTCTTCATCCAGTGATAACCCAAACAAATCAAATCAAAACAATCCCTGCACTCAATATCTAGCCTAAAAACTCTAATTTCTCCAGCCCTCTTGGCTGTGACCTTTTGGAGAGAGCCCTCTCTGACTTGATAGGGCTAGCTATCAAGTCAAAATCTTGGTCTGTGGTTACCTCTATTGGGATTCCTTCTTCAACCTTAGGAATCTGGCAGAGTGCTAACATTCTAGCATCATTTCCGGTGAGTGAAAAGACAAATTTTCCCTAGGTGTTTGACAAAAATTTATTAGAAACTGATCCTTTGGATGATAGGATCGAGTTTCATAAGGATGATTTCATAATTGTAGTGCCTCATAGTAGCTCTGGATTCTACAAGATATAATAGAGAAAATCCAGACCTTGATCCAGTCGATCTGGTTGATGATCCAGAGAATTTCTTTCGAAGACATCGATATCAAACTCCACACATTCAATCAGGACTAGTTCCATTGGTAAGATCAGTTTCTCTACCTGCTAAGTTACTTTCTCTAGAAGATATACCCTATGACATAAAGTTTTAATTGTCTTTATTTAAATCCAAATTTGAAAATTCTTTGTCCAATATAGTATTTGATCCTCTAAGATTATCTGAGGTAAAATATTTGTCTAAATTAGACTTAAGTCCTTTGAAGTATTGGTTTTTCAAATAAATTAAGCGTGAATCTAAACTTGACATTAAGGAGTGGATTCAATTCTATCATCCTGAGGAATTTTTTGTTTCATCTGAACCTCAAACTCAGTCAATTGTAGTATATTCATCTGCACCTTCGACTTCATCATACATACCTGCCAATTTAGTACCAAAAACTTTAGCTCCTTTACCTATTCAATCCATCCCTCTTGTTGTCAATCCAGTATTCCATTTAGTAGGAATTATGGAAATATTTTCCCCATTGGTCTTACCAACCCAATTGCATGAATTTTCTCAAGGATATGGCCAAATACTTCCCCTCTTCGATGAAAACTCTGAAATCACTACCCATCAACATATGGCCAAAATCATAACCTTCATAGATCTTGAGGAGTTAGATGCAGATGATGCCAAGATGCGAATCATCGCACAAAGTTTTTCTGGTGAAGTTAAAGTTTGGTTCCATTCCTTAGTAGCTAATTCTATTATGAATCCTGCTGAACTAACTGATTCTTTCTTAGCTAGGTGGGATGAGAAGAAAAACCCTTCACAAATCCTTGCTGAGTATGACTCCTTGAAGCGCTATCCCAATAAATAAATCCCTGATTATAATTCCTGATACCTCAGAATCTATAAATCCATCCCAAATGAAATGAAACCACCTTCTGGTTTGGCCCTTCTACGTTATCCCGATGCTTTTGACCCAGATATGGCCTAATCATTAAGAGAAATAAATCCCACTACTCTAGAAGAGATGATCAGAAATTCAGTGAGTGTTGAGGCCAACCTCTTGATTAAAAAGTCAAAATTCAAAACTGAATGCAAAGTGACCATTAAAGAGGAATCTTCCACTTCATCCAATACTAAATTTTATGCTTTTCTTAAAACCATGGAAAGGATGGTCAATAAAATGTCTATTTCAGATAGACAAATGGAGCCATAAATCATAAATCCAAACTTTCAAGGTCACCAACAACAACCTCAGTTCCATATAAATTAAATAGAGCAAAGAGCCCCTGAAACATAGGAACAACAACCAATTAGGACACCACTACAACAGAACTATGCTCGGAGTGATGAAGACGAAGAATCGAGAGTAGAGAAAAACCTTCTTTTCATAGATGATGGTCAGCCCATGTTTCTGACCAAAGATGAAGAATATGTGGAAAAAACAAGTTCCCCTAGTGATAAAGACTTCATATTGGAAAATGATCATGAGTTAGAAGTAGAATCTAATGATTATCAGAGAGGATACTTGAATGCATTGAGTTCATTGAGAGGTCGTGATGTTCCAATTAATCCACCTCCAAAGAAGATAGTTTAGCAGAAATAAGTACCACAGAAACAAGTTTCTCAAGCCAATCAAAGTAAGGGTAAAGAGATTGCAGCTCCAAATCAGAACAGAAGCAATCAACCTTCTACAAGTGCTCCTGTCAAAGAAAGAGATATTTAGAGAAAAGAAGCTGCACCAAGAGATCATGTTGAGAAAAGGGATGTTGTCATAAAAGAGGTAGACATAACTATACCTTTTAATTTAGAGTTAGAAATTTCAAAGTGAAAGGTGTTTATTTCTCTTACTGAATTGGTCAAAATTGATAAATATAAATCCCATGTAGTCAAAACCTTGAAAGTTGACCCTTTATCTGACATGGTTAATATAGAGGATGATCAACCCAAGTTAATATTTGGTACCACAATTGATGGTTAGTCTGAAGATAGTGAGGTCCCACAATTTTACTTGAGTCTCCAAGTCCATCAATTTATCCTTCATAATACTATGTTATACTCTGGGGCTTCCCACAACCTCATGCCCAAAGCCATCATGGAGAAGCTTGGCCTTGATATAACCCGCCCATATCATGATTTATATTCTTTCGATTCTGGTCGTGTTCGTTGTTTGGGTCTAATCAAAGATCTAGTTGTCTCCCTATAGCATATCCCAGCCAAAAATGCTCTAATGGACGTGGTATTTTCTGACATTCCTCTATGTTTAGGTATGTTGTTATCAAGATCTTTAGGGGGCTAAATTGAGAGGTACACTGTAGTTGGACTTTTCTACGCAACAATTCCTGTATTTGGTCAAATGAGAAAACTATACTGTGAGACTAAAATGAAATACATGATCACAAATAAGGAAAGCCCTAATAATCCTATAAACATTGTACATACAGACTTAGAGTCCATCATATTGTACAATGATTCTGGATTAAATGATGTAGATTTTCAATTAGTAAAAATAGAGGATGTCCCTGAAGTTTTAGATTACATTAGAACAATGTTATAAAAATAGAAAGAGAATCTGCCTACTATATCCAAATAGTCATCTGAGAAGGGAGATGAAAGTTCATAACAACATAAAGAATTAGATCATAAAATTGTGTCATATCAGATTTAAGAGATTCAACACCTTGAGGAAGAAGATGGTCTTTGGAGCATGGAATTTGATGGTTTTGTTGGCAAAGACGGGGTGTACATTGGTTTATGGATCAGTAGCCGATTTCAACAGAAAAATAAAGTCCCTAATAATGTTAAGTTGTGTTGCTACAAATTAGCATTTGATTGTACAAATAATGAGGCTGAATATGAGGCATTCATTACCGGTTTGAAAATTTTAAAAAATTTGGGAGCTAGAATAATTGCAGTCTATGGTGATTTAGAGATGTTAATTAAACAAATCAAAGGTGATTATCAAGCCAATCACCCAAGGATGAGGCAATGTAGGAATGCATCACTTGAAATTTTGTGAATGTTTTCAGAATATACACTTAAAATAGTGCCAAGGTTGCAAAATTTGATGGTTGATTCATTAGCCATTGTTGTAAGTAATTTCAGATCTACAATGTTTTCAAATAAAAAAATTTAGATTCATATAAAGAACAAGCCCACCATTCCTGATAATTTGAAAATTTGGCAAGTATTCTAGGATGATAAATAGGTGAAAATTTTCCTTCAAAGTGAAGGTGATTTTGAGAACTATTCTATGGCTGAAGTGTACGACAAGGATGACCAAGTCATTGAGGCAGATCATATTGACATACTTCAACTCAAGGATAATAACCTTCCAAAGGGTCTCATACCTTTGGAAGAGTTATTTGATCAAGATGACGTGGAAAGAAAACCTACTTTGGTCCCCACAGAAAAAGGCATAGAAGATGTTAATATTGGAACAACGGAGCAACCAAAGTTCATCAAGCTTTCAAAGTATTTGCCTCCAGAGGTAAAGCCTAAATATGTTGATTTTTTTACTGATTTTTCTGACGTATTTTCTTGGGATTACTCAGACATAAAATTGTAAGATAAAGATATCATTCAACACACTATCTCGATAAAGCCAGACCAAAAGCCTTTTAGGCAGAAGCTCAGGAGAATAAACCCAAAGTTGTTGCCATTTATTGAGAAGGTGGTAAACGAGCTCTATAAGGTAGGAATTCTTGTTGCAGTCAAATTTTCTGGTTGGATCTCTAAGTTGGTTCTAGTGTAGAAGCCTAGACCAGTGAAATCCGACTATGTATAGATTTTAGAAAATCTAAACAAAGTGTCACTGAAAGACAATTAACCGCTGCCTAAAATGGACCACATACTTAAATGAGTTGTAGGAGCCAACAGGATGTCATTACTGGATGGTTACTCAGGGTACAATCAAATCCTTGTGCATAAATATGATCAAGATAAGACAATGTTCACTACACCATGGGGTACCTTTAAATATGCCAAGATGTCGTTCGGTTTGAAGAATGTCGGGGCTACTTTCCAGCTTTCCATGGACATAGCTTTTGGTAAACAAGAAAGATGTCTTCCTTGTTGTTTATTTAGATAATCTGACTGTTTATTCAAATTCAGATGATGAGCATTTACACCATTTGAGAGTTGTGTTCCAGCGATGTAGAAAATTTGGGATATCCCTAAATCCTAAAAAGTGCCTATTTGTTATGGAAGAAGGAAAGCTGTTGGGTCACATCAGCTCAAAATATGGGATCCAGATAGGTCCTTCTAAATTTGAAGTGATACAACAAATTTATTACCCTCGTAACAAGAAGGAAGTCCAAGAATTCAACAGTTAACTAACATTGTGAAGAAGGAGAATGATGTAAAATGGTCTGAAAATGCTTGTAAGTCATTCACTTCGGTGAAATTTTCTTTGACAAATGCTCCAATTTTGATAGGTCCCAATTATTCTCTAGATTTCATTATATTTTCTTTTTTCTTCCGAGCATACTTTGGCAGTGGTGCTAATGCAGAAAAAAGATGGGACAGAGCTACCAATGGCATTCTTCAGTCGCACAATAAGGGATGCAGCCCTTCGATACAACATAATCGAGAAAAAGGCCTTGGCTTTGGTTAAAGCACTCAAGGAATTCCATGTTTATATTCTGAACTCACATATTTTGGCATATGTTCCAAATGCATCGGTTAAAGAAGTACTCATGCAAGCAGATCCAGAAGGGAGAAGAGGAAGGTGTATTGCAGCGCTCTTAGAGTATGACCTTGAGATCAAGCCGACCAAGCTGATTAAAGGGCAAGGCTTAGCCAAGCTTATGGCTAAGTCTAATCTACATGCACTTGACATCAATCTCATATCAGCATTGTCTGATGAGGAAGAAGGTGTAAGTCTTATTCAAGTATTATATCTCTTTTCATCATCTCCTTGGTATGCTGATATCATTTATGTTTTACAACATTTGAACCCTCCTCCAGGCATGTCAAAGAGTAAGAGAAGGTCCTTGAAGCTTAAGGCTTCAAAATATTACATACTATATAATGCACTCTACTGGAAGGATCCTGGAGGATTTACTCAATTACTTGGTTGAAGATGAGTCCAAAGAAGTAATGAAGGATTTCCACTAAGGAGAATGTGGAGGTCACTTCTACTAGAAGACCATGATCAACAAATTATTTAGAGCGGGTTACTATTGGTCGAAATTTTTTGCAGATTTGTACAAAACTGTCATGAGTTTCCATGAATGCCAACTTTTCCAAGGTAAACGTAAGCTTCTTCCTTTACCATTACAGCCCATTTCAGTTGAATCTCCTTTCCAGCAATGGGAATTAGATTTAATTGGTAAAATATATCCACCCTCATTTTCTCAACATAGATGGATAGTTACTGCCATAGAATATTTCACAAAGTGGATTGAAGTGATCCCAACTAGACAAGCTACAGACTCAGTTATAATTCAGTTTCTAGAAACTAACATCTTGTCCCGGTTTGGTTGTCATAGAAAGATCATCACGGATAATGCCACAACTTTCAAATCAAAGAAGATGACACAATTATATGATAGGTATAATGTTAAGTTGGGTCATTCCACAACATATTATCCACAGGGAAACACATTCGCAGAGTCCTCCAATAAGTATTTAATCAACATAATAAAAAAGATGTTGGAGGTGAACAAGAAGAATTGGCACAAGAAGCTAATTAATGCATTGCAGGAAGATCAGATAAGCAACAAGAAATCCATTTGCATGTCTCCATTTCAGGTAGTTTATGGCGTGGATACAGTTTTTCCTTCTTCATTGGCTATCCTAGTCATGAAAATTTTACAAGAAGTGGGAAGTGAAGAAAATGACATAAAATTCCGCATAAACGAAATGATTAACTTACAACAAACAAGAGAAGAATTGTTTTAGAACACTTCTAAGTTCCATGATAAGATTAAGAAAATCTATGACAGAAATACTAAGCACTCTGCTGGAATGCCAGGAATGAAGACAAGGGTAAGCATGAGAAGTTCGATAATTTATGGAAAGGACCTTTTAAGATTGCATCTTCTCATGGACAAAATGCTAATCTATTGGAAGAAATGGATGGGAAAAGTTTCTTAGGAGGGCTAGTGAATGGTAGGCTCCTGAAGAAATATCTTTTTTGATCTAAACTTGTGAAATTTTTTTCATCCTCACTGTATATATTAGTTTGAGATTCCTGCAAGTGTGAAGTGGAAAAGCATTGGAGTTCAGAGCTCAAAGTGAAGGCCATGGAGCTTCATTGAGTTTCTACCATTTCAAGTTAAGCTTTCAGAAAAAGTAAGTTAAGTTTTGAGTCATTGTTTGAGTCAATTTCAGTTAGTTTCAATGTCATTTTTTGTCATTGAGTTGTTAGTATTTAGTCATGCATTTCAGTTTGATTTTTTTTTTACCATATTGGCCCAATGGTTAGGCACTTGGTATACGGTGTTCTTGAAACCTCCAAGGAGTTTCAATCCCCAATAAGGCCAATTTTAGTATCAGAATATTCATTCTTCCATCAATGATCAAAATTAATCTTTTCATATTCATTTTAGGTGTCCCATTCAGAATTTTTTTAATCATTCCACTAGGTCATGCAAAAAATTGATTCACTAATGGTATCCCTAGTCATAAAACCTCACTCTCCTTCAAAATTTCACATTTACCAGCCCACATTCATGTCTTGCTGAGAATTAGAACACTTTTGAAAATATCATTTCACTAAGTCTTATGTCAGTCAAAGTCAACCATGGAGTCAGATCAATCAAGGTCTCACGAGGTTATTATGTTTCACTATTCAAGGTCCAAATATGCACTATTTCATCTCAATAAGGTTAGCAAAAGGTGTGAGAGTGACTCAATAAACATTTCATTATCATTTGTAGAAGATTATCAGGATGTAAATATACATTTTTAAAGTTGTAATTTTGGTTTTAAAGTATGATTTTCATACTCAAATGATGATTTGACCTTACTCCTCAATAGATCACATAAAGGAGGCCAGAAAATCAGACTTGAACCTACCAACACAAGAGAAATTTTAGCTTCTCTAATGACAATATCATGTTTCAAATATGTTGGTTGTTATGATTTTTGTGAGAAAATTCGGAGGGTTCAACACCATCCAATGTTGACCAGATTCTTCATATCCAACCTCCACAACAACCAAGTCACTTCGGCTGAAGTCAAATTTACTCTCTCAACTACCATCATTTCAGCTGCCACCAGGATCCCAAATGTTGGAGAGAAGTGGTTCAAAAAGAGTGATTTGGAGGAAAACTACTTTGAGTCCTTCTTGAAACCAAGGTATAAGAATGAGAAAAAGAGGTTATTTCCTTTTTCCCACCTCCAGGGCAGATATGCACCGATGATGAAGATAATCATGAAATACTTTTCATGTGAAGGTATATTTTCAAGCCTCTATTCCTATCATTTTCGGTTCTTAAGCATAGATAAGATGTCATTCATTGTCGAGAAAAGGGAATATGAACATCAAATGAAAAGTATTTTTCATCATTCCTTAATTAAAATCATAGTCCTCCACCATCTTAATCAACTAAAAATTGCATGGAGAAGCTTTATAGCCCATGATATATTCAGAGAACCTCCTACTCAGCATGCACAAAATGTCCCTTCATCATCCCAGCCATCCACTTCCATCCCTCCATCTCAGCCCATAGCACACTCATCATCATCATCAGATCAGTCCCCTTCACCTCCTTCATCTCCATCTCATCATGACATGGGATTACCCAGTGGGATTGAGGTTAATGAGCCTAAGTGGGATATTTTTCTTGAGGTTGAGCCATTTCCAAACACCTACCAGAGAGGTTTCAGGCATGTGTTTTCTCCACTCATAGTGGAAGGGGCCATGCCTTCAACAACAACAAAGCAGGTGGAAAAGGGCAAAGAGAAGGTCATTGAGCTAGTCATTCATGATGAGGGGGACACTCATGAAACAAAACAAGAATTTCAGCTTGTTGACCTAGATGAGAATGAAGATGAAAAAATTACTAATGTTGCCATCAAAGATAAGGATGTCAATATTAAGGAGCTTCAAACTAATCTTGACAAGGCTATATATTTCATACACTTCAAGAAAATCAGCAATTAAAGACCAAATAGGTCATTGATGAGGTAAAGTACGTCACTTCTCAAAGGGAGGAAGAAAATGCCAAAGCCATGCTATATGAAACACTTAAGAAGTATGGCTTACTTTATGATGGAGAGAAACAAGCACCAAGGAAGAATCCTATAACTAGAGGGCTGAAAAGATCTCTAGCTCTAGAGAGGCAAAGGGAAGCTGAGCTTGCTGATCAACTAACCCTAAATGAGCAGCTTGCTATTGTGATAAGTGATAACAGGGAGCCATGGCTTGATAGAGCCAATCAGCACTTGGAGAAACTGCTAGAAAAAGAAAATAAATATAATGACCTATTGAGGAGTAAGGTCAAACATCATGCACTGAATGAGAAAATTGAATTGGCCAAGCTCAAAAGTGCCAATGCAAAAATTGAAGATTTGACCATGGAGGAAAAGAAGAAATTGGAAATTCTTGCTAAGGCTTCCCTCCAAGCCTAGAAACATCATCATCAACTTATCTATCAATTTTGAGGCATGTTGAAACTTTTTTCAAATTTTGGGTATGACTGTGTTTTTCTGAACAAGGAAAATATCAGAAAATTTGTCATATGCGAAGTGCCCTAAGTGATGCGCAAATGATAGTGTTACTTTTTGGGAAAAAAATGACCACCATTTGGTTCAGAATGATGAAGACACCACCCTGTACATTTTATAAGGGTTTTGAGGCAAATTGGTTAGTCTAAAGGGCAAAAAACCACCAAAAAATCATGTTTCTGCCCATATTTTTTCCTAGGTACTGCGCACAGAGAAGTCTTGGGAGATTGCAATTCTGAGTAGTCAAATCTACATAATTTTGAGAGATGGAGGCATATTTAGAAAGAGGACTTGACAAGATTTCCAAAAAGCCATCTTGGGCCTGATTTGGACACCTGTAGGTCAGTCAAAAATTTCCTTGAACATGGAGGGCGCACAGCCTTGAGGTACTGCGCATATGATAGTTTGCTGATATTTTTGGGTTTTCAATGTAAATTTTGATTTTATCTCAAATAATCATCTTTCCATCAATGTAATTCATCATGGTAAATGTAATTATATTGTCAAGGATAAGTTACCTAGGGGTAGATTCATTAGGTAAAGTTATCCTTTACTCAAGATGACTCAGTTTGAGTGTAATGAGGAGTGATTCACTTGGACCATCCTACACTTCAGTTTTCAGTTCAGAAATTAGTGGATCTCTTCCTCACCTCATGGATTCGACCCCTAAGGATGAGTGAAGCTTGTTTGATGTCTATTTAGCCCCTTTCTATTTAACCTTTGATGAATTGATATCTACTGAAATTGAACAAGATAAAGAGTTGTGGCTTGATAGGGTAAGCATTCATCTTGATAAGCTATTGAAGAAGGCATAAGGAGATAACAACCTTCAGAGGCATATGGCAAGGCATTATTTCACAAGGAACCAAATCGCCAAGGTGAGGGTGAAAAATTTGAGAAAGAACCTTAAGGAAACCCTAATGAAGCTTAAGGAGAAGGATAAATTGGAACTTCTTTTTGAGGCCTCCTTATATGTTTAGCCCATCATCCCAGATTTCCATGAAACAAATTTTGGCGGATTTTGAGCATTTGTGACATTTTTGATGATTTTTTGAAAATTCTAGAAATTTGGCTTTAGTAGAAGCGTCGCGCAACGACATGACGCTTTTTATCAGGGCATATAAATGGAGGAAAATTTATATGGTTGGATGCATATTCACCTCTACATCATAGATATGACATCAGGGCAACATGTCACCCTTCCATTTTGAAGAAAAATGCAAAAAACATTAGTTTTGTCATGCTTCTTCCACCTTTTTTTTCCTCTGCGTAATGCTTCTGAAGTGAGGTATGGAGAATCAATTTTTGAAGGCCTTACAGTGGGTATTTTATTAGATTTGAGGGTGAAATGGAAATAAAGCACACAAGGGTACCTAGCCTAACTCTCAGATTTGCAAATTGGCACTTAAAAGTCAGTCAAAATCAGCTCCAAAGTGGCGCGATGCTTCTGCTGGGAGGTGCGATGCTTCTGCTGGGAGGCGCAATGCTTCTTCCGAAAGACACAATGCTTCTATCATTGGGTTCCCTTGGATAGTTTTCAATCTATAAAAACTCCAAAATTTGAGGTTTAGTTTTCCCATGAGGCGTCTTTTTGGTAGGAGAGTTTTTTTTTGCCTCTCTTTATGGAGGAATTATGTAATTAATCCAAGAGACATGAAATCCTAGTTATTAGCTAAAGTTGAGGAAGTGGTTTCTAACTTCCCTATATTCTAGGTAATGACTCATACAATACATTTATGATGTGTTTTGGATCATATTTCGACCCCATGAGGTTTCATGAACTCTATTTCCTATATGTAGTCCACCTCAAGTCATTTTAGAGGTTGGATATTTGTTATTTTCAATGGAGCTATTGTACAAACTCTTTTCTAGTGAAATCAAAGGAATGTTGCAGTTTTAACCTTGGGAATCCAGTGGTATGATTTTGAGCATTGCTTCTTCTTTGTTACTTCATCAAATTGAATGTTATGTTATCTTTCTATGACATGTATGCTTCTGAAAGTTAACCTTATGAGTCTATGAACATAAATCATTGCTTTCTATGCTCCGTTTTATAAGATTTTCATGGATGCGTCTACTCTTCTGATGAATAAATTCATTTAACATGATCATTCTGACTCTCTCTCTTTTCAAACCCTCTAAAAATGGCAAATTAGGTATGCTCCTAAGTTTACCTACCTGGCCTCATCATTAACTCTACAATTTAACCTTTGAAATGAGACCTAAACCCTAGACCTAGTTCCTTGATTGCCATTCCTATCCAACAAAAATTCAAAAGAAACAAAACCCTAATTTACTGAGCATCATAACTAGCCCAAGATCATTACATATCAAGTCATATAATTGGATTCAAAAGTGATATTGAGAGAGCCCTCTCTGTCTTTGGTAGGGCTAGCTACCTAACCTAAAGGTTGGTTTGTGGTTATCTCCTTCAGTTCCATTCTTAACCTTGGGGAACAGGGGGAGTGATAACACTTTCCACCATAATGAATGCTACAACCTGTTGAAGAATGTAGTTAGGTTCGGTCTTCATAAAATGTATTTGAGTCATTATGTAATGTAATTTTCAAAAGAATAAATAAAATAATTTTTATTATTGTAACAATGACTTATTAAAGCATGGGTTTCATGCTTGGGTCATCATTATATTAGTCAAAGTCCCCATTGTGGACTCTTAGGATTAATATTGAGTCAATAGAGTCATTGTATATTTAAAGAGACCCTTCTTGGGATTTTTAATCATGTACACATATTTATTATTGAGTCAAATGTGAATTATGTCATCTCCACACCAAGTCGGCCTAAAGGGAACCAATTTGACCTCACATGAATCCTATAAAAGGAAGGAGATCAAATTCATTTGGAGCATCTCATCTCAAGCCAGTTCGATATATACACTGCAACTGGAAACAATGTGAAGTGGGTCAAGTAAGTCAAAAGGAGTGAGAGTTGGGTCAAAGTGATAGAGAAGAAAAAACCAAAATTTTGGTGCTACTCTCTCTCTATTTCGTGCGCTAGTTTGGGAGATTAAAGTATTTTTGTGTTATTGTTGCTGTTGGATGTTGTAATTGCTACAAATTCAAAGTTGTTGGGAACAAGTTTCTACTATTTTTGGGTCAAAGATATATAAAGGTTGACTTGGTGTTGAGGAAAGGTTTGGTCCATGTCCAGGGTGAAGAGTCTCAAAGAAAAATATTGAAGGAAGAGAATTTTGACTGGGTTCTCCCATAAAGATGGGTTTTTCCCTGACATAGTTCCTACATCTTGTTTCTTGTGTTTTTCTTTTTATCTTCTTACACACATAATTTGGTAACTTCTTGATGAAATATAATCTTATAAAGAAGTAAAATAAGCCAACATAATTCACAAGTAATTATCAATAAAGAGGAATCAAACCCTAATATACTTGCATTGATTTTTCAAAATGGTATTAGAGCTAAGGTCAGGAAATGTTGAAGATCAATTTTCTGGCTCAAAATTATTGGACATGGATTCTCCCTCTTTGATAAGCTATATGATAATGGGTATCAACACTATTGGAAGTTGGATCAAGAAGGTCATCCACTACTTATTCAACAAGGTCAAAAGTCAAGGATTCTTGGTTGCTCTTACATGTTCTCTTAGTGATGAAAATGCATGGATCATTGATAATGTAGCAATAAGGCACATGACAGGAGAAAGTAAAAAACTTAATACACTATCAAAGGAGCCATATTCTTATGCAGTTGAATTGGGTGGAAAAAAAAGCTACGTCGTTAGAGGCTTGGGATCAACATCATTGAAGTTGGAAAATGGATCAAAGCTGCATCTCAACAACATACTATATGTTCCAGGTTTGAAAAAGAATTTTCTTTCTATTTATTTTTTAGAAGATAAAGGGGATATAATTTATTTTGTTTATGGAAAAATATTTCTTTTGGGAAAATACTTTCATCTTGATAAAGCTAGAGTTATTGGAGTTCGTGAAGGAAGATTATACAGGGTCGTTACACCACCTCCTCAAGCTTTGGTTCACATGGAAATTAGTCCCATTGATATATGGATTAGGAGGTATGGTCGTATACGCTAAAATGTTATTCCTACTCTCAATCAATTGGTTATTGGAATCTCCAATATCAAGAAATATCATGAAGGTGTGTGCAAGGGATGCTCTTTGGGAAAACATACAAGAAAACCATTTCCAAATAGTGAAAATAGGTCTAAAGAAATATTAGACCTCATTCACTCTGATGTGTGTAGGCCCATGTCTGAAAAATCACTTGGAGGTCATCTCTACTATGTAACATGTATATATTAGCATTCTAGAAAGACATGGATCTACCTTCTAAAGAAAAAGGATGAAGTATTTGAGACGTTCAAGGAGTTTCGAGCTGAAGTGGAAACCCTAAACGAAAGAAATATAAAGACATTAAGATCCAATAATGGTGGGGAATACACTTCTAAGGAATTTATTTCTTATTATAAGGAAGCAAGAATTAAGAGGGAGATAATTGTTCCATACTATCCCAAAAAAAATGGAGTTGCTGAAAGAAAGAATAGGTCTATTGAAGAAGGCATTAAAACAATGCTCATTGATCAAGACCTACCAAAATTATTATGGGGAGAAGCTTCCATGAAAATCATATACATTAAAAATAGAAGTCCCCATAGAAGTCTCAAGAATGTAACTCCTAGAGAAGTATTCATAGGGAAGAACTCGAGTGTGGATCACCTCTAAATATTGGAAGCCCTGCCTAAATCCATGTTCCAAAAGACTAGAAAAAGAAGTTGGATTCTACAAGCATCAAAGGAATATTTATTGGACATAGTCTATCCTTAAAATCATATAAAATCTACATAAAGGAAGGAAGACATATTGAAGTAAGAAGGGATGTCATATTTGATGAAAATCAAGCCTACAAGAAATCAAAGGATATACCCATTGATTCTGATGATGAATAATCTACAATATTTGAAGAAGAAGAATCACACCATGAAAAATCTAATACAAATCAAGAAGAAGAAGTAGGATCAAGTATTATTCAACCTTTGATCATCCCAACCACAAGGAAGAGGAAAAATTGGTTGAAAGCTACTTTGGAAGATGTCGAAGGATATGAAGTTGCAAAAGGAAACTCTAGAGAAAGTAAAAGACCCAAAATATATTATTGGTATGTTACATATATGATGCATTTAATTGAAGTTGAACCATCTACATTCGAAGACGTTGCTCATCACGAAGTTTGGAAGAAGGTGATGCAGGAAGCATATCAATCCATTATGAATAATGGGGTTTGGGAAATAGTTCCTAGACCTAGGGACAAATCAGTTGTCACATCTAAATGGATCTACAAGATCAAGCACACTGTTGATGGGAGCATAAACAAGTAAAAATAAATATTCGTTGCAAGGGATTTCTCTCAAAAGGAAGGAATAGATTATGAAGAAACCTTTTCACCTACAAAAAGGTACACTACCATTAGATATTTGGTTTCATTTGCTGCTACAATGGGTTGGAATATCCATCAAATGGATGTGAAGACAAAATTTCTAAATGGTACCATTGATGAGGAAGTGCACATTGAACAACTCGAAGGCTTTGAAGTGAATAACAAGGAATCTCATGTTTGTAGACTCAAGAAGGCCCTATATGGATTGAATCAAGCTCCTACGGAATGGTGTACAAGAATGGATGCATATATCTTAATAATTGGGTTCGTGAAGAGTACTGCTAATCCAAATCTCTACATCAATGTTGTGAATAATGATCCTGCCATTATTATACTGTATGTTCATGATATATTCATCATTGTTGCGGATCATAGAATTCAAGAGTGCAAGAATATGTTGGAAGTTGAATTTGAAATGAAGGATAAAAGACTGATGGACTAATACCTGGGTCTAGAAGTATGGAAGAAACCTAGGGAAATATATTTTGGGAAAGAAATTTACATCATAAAAATGTTGCATAAATTTGGGATGATGGTCTCCAAGCCCATGAATACTCCTATGATCACCAATCTAAAAAAGTTGTAGGGTTCTGACTCAAGTCTCATGGATCCTACCTCCTATCGAAATTTGGTGGGCTCTCTAATTTATCTGGTAAACACTAGGCCAGATATATTCTTTGCAATAAACATTCTTAGTTAGTTTCACTTGGAGCATTTTCATGATCACTGGATAGCTTCCAAGCACATATTGGGGTATCTTCATGGCACCATACATCAATGCCTAAAGTACGATAGTAAGGAATTCAATCTAATTGGCTTCACAAATTATGATTGGGGTGGTAGTGAGACCGATGGAAGGAGCACTACCGGGTGGGTGTTTTAGTCTAGGGTATTCTATGGTTTCATGCATGAGTAGGAATCAATATCCTATTGCTTTAAGTAGTTCTAAGGAAGAATATGTGGTTGCATGTGAAGTAGGAAAAGAGGTTGTTTGATTAAGGAAGCTTCTGAAAAATTTGTTCGAGAAGTCTCTAGGTCCTACTGTGATTAACTATGATAATCAGAGTTGTATCACTATGTATAGATATCTCATGTTTCATGCTAGGATGAAGCATATCAATAATAAGTTCCACTTTATTAAGAACTTGGTGCAGGATGGGATCGTGAAGTTGGAGTATGTATCGATAGATGAACAAGTAGTAGAAATATTGGTGAAGTATATTCCTAATAAGAAGTTTGCATATATGAGAGACAATAATACTCCATATATGAACAAGTAGCAGACATACTGGTGAAGTATATTCCTAATAAAAAGTTAGAACATATGAGAGACAAGCTTGGTCTGGTAGATATTTTTGATTGTATTGATGATAATAATTTAGAAGAGATATATTTAGGCTTTGCGAGTGAAGCATTTCCTGAGAGGAAATTAGGATGACACTTCGTATTGATGTCTGGTAGGGAGGGTGGCATGGTTGGATGCGCACCCAGATCCCTAGGTTTGCGGTTAGTAAGTAAGCCTAATCGTATATAGAGAGGCGGAAAGCTTTAGTCCACCTTAGTCCTACTTGGATAGATTTACTTCGTTAGAAATCTAGTCCATGGCATTCCGATGCCTAAACTATTGAGAGACCAATGGATAGATTTCCTTGGTCAGGAAGCTAGTCCATGGAATTACGATGCCTAAAATATTCATAGTTCATATAGTTTGATATATTCCACTGTATTTATATATTATGAATACCTCTCTATTTAAGAGGGAGTGTTGAAGAATCTAACTAGGTTCAGTCTTCATAAAATGTATTTGAGTCATTATGTAATGTACTTTTCAAAATAATAAAGAAAATAATTTTTATTATTGTAACAATGACTTATTGAAGGATGGGTTTCATGCTTGGGTCATCATTACATTAGTCAAAGTCCCCATTATGGACTCTTAGGATTAATATTGAGTCAATAGAGTCATTGTATATTTAAAGAGACCATTATTGGGCTTTTGAATCATGTAAAAATATTTATTATTGAGTCAAATGTGAATTATGTCACCTCCACACCAAGTCGGCCTAAATGAGGTCAAGTCAGCTTAAAGGGAACTGATTCGACCTCACATGAAGCATATAAAAGGAAGGAGATCTAATTCATTTGGAGCATCTCATCTCAAGCCAATTCAATATATGTCACTACATCTAGAAAAAGTGCGAAGTGGGTCAATGAATTCAAAAGGAGTGTGATTTGGGTCATAGTGATAGATAAGAAAAAATTCAAAATTTTGGTGCTACTCTCTCTCCATTTCGTGCCCTAGTTTGGGATATCAAAGTCTTTTTGTGTTGCTGCTATTGCCGGATGTTGTAAATACTGCACAGTCAATGTTTTTGGGAATAAGTTGTTGCTGTTGTTGGGTCGAAGATATAGAAAGGATGAATTGGTGTGGAGGAAAGGTTTGGTCTATGTCTAGGGTGAAGATTCTACAAGAAAACTATTGAAGGAAGAGAATTTTGACTGGGTTTTCCCCTAGAGAGGGATTTTTCCTTGGCATAGTGCCTACATCTTGTGTCTTGTATTTTTTGTGATCTTCTTACACACATAATTTGGTAATTGCTTGATGAAAGATAATATAATAAAGAAGTAAAATAAGGAAACATAATTCACAAGAAATTATCAATATAGAGGAATAAAACCCTAATCTACTTGCATCTATTTCTCAACCAACCATGTAGACTTCCTACATCAACTATCCTTTCAAGCTTCTATAATGAACTACTTCAATCATATGCTTCTAATGTTATTCCATCTTCCAATATGATGCATCCTATCATACGTATGATGCTTCTCATCTTGACTACAATATTTGACCATAGTAGAGGTATTTTAACCTCATACTTATCCTTTCTATGTACCTGAGAGACTTTAATAGTGAAGATCTATCCCTTCATTCTTGTATTTCTTCTAATCAGGTTCTTCTATTTCTTTGGTGATATGGGATTCATTTCTTTCGTTTATTCTCTTATTTTCCTTCTTTAGTTTAGGACAATATCTCTTGAAATTCCCATATTCTTTACATCCATAGCATTTGATCTTTGACATATTGATCTTCTTCTTTTTATGAGGACCAAACTTTCCAAACGTTTCTTTTCTCATAGCCATGGAAAAAAATGCTTGAAATTTTTCATTTTATCCTACATCACTTTTTTCTTTCAACATTTCTTCAATCTTACATAACAACCAGATTTCACTGAATGTAGTGGCTTCCTTATTTCCATTTATGCTTGATACAAAGTTTCCCCATTCATCAGGTAGTGCATTGAGCACCACGGTGGTCATTTATTTTTCATACATTATTTCCCCAAACTGTTGTAGTTGGTATCTTATTTGTGACACCCTCGTACGATATGAGACTATGCCTTCTTCCTTCTATACCTTCATCTTGTATAGCTTAGTTATCAAAAATATGAATTCTCCAGCAATGCTTACGGAGAATCATTCTACTAGCTTATCATATATTTCTTTTGAATTCTCCAACTTTTCTGTATAAGGGATGAGGGAATACTTTATTTATTCTATAAGTATTATTTGAGTCCTTATTTCCCCATTATTCTTGTGATTTTTCGGAGATTGGAACCTTAGCATACCCAATGACTTCATTCTCTATGAGGATCAAATATGTCCTCTTATTCCATGCAATGAAGTTTGATGAACCAACCAATTTGTAGCTTTCCTTGCAGAATGAATTCATTTTGATAGTAGATTCATACATAGATATAAAGATACTTACTTGTCAAGTGAAGATGCTACTTTGATGATGATATCTTCAACTTGATGACTTCTTGATGATGTTGATAATAGAAGATGTACTCTTGATGAAGATGTCTTCCTTCAAGTATGTTTTGGAAGATGATCCTTTCTTTAATGAGAGGGAGATCACTTTGATTTCCTTGATGATGATTGCTATACCTTGGAAGACAACCTCTAGTTGAGGAGAGGTCAATGCCCAAGAAATTTAATTAAAATTATGAGGAAGAAAATTTGTTGTTCCATTCTTAAAACCCCTGAAATTTTAATAATATAAACAATTTTTCCAAGCCTTATGTGGGAAAAAAATATTTAAAAGTGGCTTTATGATGTTAGATATAATTTTAAATGACAGTGCAGTGAGAAAAAGATGATGGAAAGATTTTAAAATGAGGCTACTTAGTGCAAAATATTTTGTCTTTAGATTTAGAATAAATATGGAATTAGCATGAAATGGTATACACAAAAGAGGAGTGCATTATTAAGGTTCTCTTTAATTTAACTCACAAAAATAAAAGTTTGAAAGATTGTGAAGTAAAATGAACAACAACTTCATTACTCTTTTCTATGGAAGAAAAACATTTAAATGGAAAGAGAACATGAAACAAATAACATACTCAACAAATTCTTGGAATCACTTTGAAGTATTTATTTATATCACCAAGAATATTTGAAAATAAAATTAACTTATTCTTATGAGGTCCAAAAATCGGAACCCTCACTTCTCCTTAAGAAAAATGTTTTTTATACAAAATTTCAAAAGGGACAGTTATGGAATTATTAACTGCCAAAAACTGATAACCACCTAAAACTACTTTGAGACTACTTTTTCCCTCGAAAATTACATTCTTAATGAAAATAAAAACAAATAAATTGATACATTATTGTATCATTTTCCAAAACATTTTTCAAAAAGGTTGCTAAGATGACAGGTGACATTGGTTCACTGAGTAAGATGGGATTATGCTGCAGTTAAGGGTCCATCTCCCACACTTGTTATTGTCAGTGACATCCATTCTCTTCATATTTTCCAAAGGTTCATATCCAGCTTTTGTATCTTCACAAATTTTAGAGACAAATTTAATATGTGCCATTCTAAAATTTGTGATCCCACTGTATGTTGGTTTTTCAACAAATATGGTTCTCACTAGCCAGAGTAACTGGAAATATCTATGCAAGTAGTTTACAATTGTTTCTCCCTTCAGCACTTTTGTTTTCTCATGTGTAGAACCAAATTTACTATTGGCCTCCACCAATGTGATCTCATAGGTGACCCAGGATAATAAATTTCCCTAATGGTTCTAGTAAGAATGTAAACTTGCTTTGGTCCTCTTATCAAAATCGATGTTGAATTTCATCATAACTTCCTTAACCTTTGGAAATTTTGTCTCTACTTTCTTCCTACAAAATTATTCAAAACAATTTTATTAATCTATAATACATATTATGTTCTATCTTCAACCTTTAACTCTTTTAGTTCCTGTTATTGCCCTGAGTTAAGAAAATCAATCATTTTCTTGGAAAACTGAGCACGTTGTTGAAGCTTCTGCTTGTTGGCAACAATCAAACTCTCTAGGTCCCTCATAATAGCTTTCTCCTCTACGACTATAGAAAAATATTCCCAGACATTATTCACAGTATGAATGTTTACATTCAATATTATCTCTCTTTATTGAATTATGGAAATATTTCCCTTCACTTTCTCTTTCATCTCTTTGATCTCCTGGGAAGAAATCTAAACATCATTTCTATATTTTGCAACATTTTCCTGAGACATGGATAATTCTCTTTTGTTCACTTTTGTGATTTTTAGTGCATAGTCATAATCTCTTTGCATCTTCTTCATTTCATTTTTTGAAATCTTGAGCTCAGTCATCACCCTGATTAATTTTTCTCTAGGGTCTTCAGAATCTGACTGTACTAAATTAGTACAAACATGAGAATCAATTTTCTGTTATAAAACATAATTCATTTCCTTCATCTTAGAAATTTCATCATTTCTCTGTATAAGTTCATTTGTCAAAACTTCCTTATCCTTTTCTACCTAGGATACTTCTAGAGCCATAGTATTCTACAGAAGGGAGGTTCGGTTTCTTTCTTAAAACCTGAATTTCCAATTCACCTCCCTGCAATAATTTTTGGACAACACTTTTGTCTTCAGGGTTCACTCCAACCTTTACAATCAACTTCTTTAGCTCTTCATTCTGGGTGGTCAGGGCCCTGAAATTTTCCTTTTCCAATTTCAATTGATTTACCACTTTACCTAAAAAATCTTCATCCTTGCTAGCAGCCAAGGAAGTCTTGTTCAAATCACTATATATCAACTCTCCAGTCTGCCTGTGAAAATTGATCTTATTAGGCAGTGGGATATCTCTAGCATCTACAGTTAAGTTGACAGTCTTTAAACCTAATGAAGAAGACATACAAAAAACAAAGGGGTGAGAGAAAGATAACGTGAGATGATTTCTCTCAAGGTCCATAGCAGAAATCAATCTGGTTTTATAGTAAGAGATTATCTGAGCTTCCAATTTGGATTACGTGCTCTCCTTTACTTTTTTGTTCATTTATTTTATTTTGGAATACAATTGTTTTATGAGTGCGACATAAATTTGAATAGCCTCTTCTAGAACATGGGAGGAAGGTGTAAAAATGACTTCCCCTAGCTGCAATTGGAAACCCCTTGTTATTGAAAAAATTGCTCCCCTCAGACAAATTAATCCTCTTAGAGCATTTATTTGCTTCCTCTTCCAAATCAATAACATCCTCACTCCCTCTTTTCAAAATTTTCTCACTTGGATGAGGAGTCCCAACCTCCATCCCTCCTGATGCAATGGATTTTCCTCCATTTGCTATTTTTTCGACATCCGGTCAAGGATCATGCACATAAGGAGCTTACAGATTCTATACTCTCTTGCTTGAAATAATATTATGATGGTAATATGACCATTTCTCACCCAATTTTAGCTTCTTACCTTCAAGGATTCTCTGCACTTCTCCTATGGTTTGCCTATTATTTACAATAAAAGGCCCCATTGTTCTTGGTAATTTAAATAGATGTCATTTCTTAGGTGGAACTAAATGTACTTGATCTACATTTAAATTCTTCCTGATGAATTATAAAGAAAACAATCTCATTGGAACAAATGTGGGGAGTTTGTAGGGGGCAACCTCCGCTCCATATAATCTAATTCCAGCAGAGTCTTCAAAAAAAATTCAATCACCCACTTTAACATCCTCATTGAGTTGAAGAAAAGACTAAGCCTTTGGCAATATACAAGGTGCAGGGGAACTGTTGATGATTAAATAAGAAACCGATAGAAAATAAGTGGTGAAGTACACAAACCCCTCATAATTTCCATTACTACTTATACCATCTGTCCAGAATATCACTGGTTATTTTTTCGTATGAGGATCCATAATATTTGTTAGAAAATTAAATATTACAGAGCAATGAAACACATAAAAATATGCGGAAAATACAAGCACACAAAACACATAAAACCAGAGAGACACAGATATATGTGGTTCACCCAGTTTGGGCTACGTCCACCCCAAACAGCCAGTCCTTCCTTTATATTAACAAAAATGAAGAGACAAAACCTACAGCAGATCCGCTGTAATATCCTCTGTTCTCTCTCACAGTCTCCCTCTCTGTTTCTCACTCTGAGAATACACTCATAATCCACAGCCGCAATACAATGCCCTCATATATACAAGGGGGTTGCCTTCTAGGGCAAAAAACCCTAATCTAAACATAACTTCTACCGTTAGATCATTTTCCTAATGAACCCTGGTTATTCAAAGTTACTATACTTTTACAAGGCAATTTTACATATGTTTTTAGCTTCGGGGGCGCTGCCCCCGAACCCCCGCCAAGGGGGGGCTCCGAAAAGCGCTACCGCCCCCCCCTGGACCCCCCATGGCAGCGATTAAATTTCGGGCGGCGTTGCCGCCCCTTGTAAGGTACAGGGGTCCAAAGCTGTGATACAAAGTAAACAAGATAATTAGGCTCCACACCCAACAATATTAATCCTAGGTGCATAAATATTTCAACATGAGTGTATAGAAAGAGATAAGTAACCAAAGAGAGAAATCTGAAGCATCCAATGAGGGAAAGGTATACCAATTAATAATTCACCATCTTTTCCAAGAAAGAAGGTATGTAAAACATTGTCTCAGGATTCATCATTATATTAAACATTCATAGGATTTCTTTGTCAATAACAATTGTGTCTTCTCTTCCAAAAATATTAGCAATAATTTGAAGAATGGTTATGACCTCCTCAGCAAAGGTGTCCAAAGGGAAATGAGTTGGTTCTAAAGGTAAATTCTTCCCAGTACGCATTAAAAATAATATTAATTGAACATAAATTGGTGTAGACGGAGTTTGGAAGGAAGACAACACGGTTTCTTCTGAGAAAGAGGTGTAAGAGTTAAAAGAAATAAAGAAAAAAAAATTGTATTAAAAGTGAAGACACCTCGAATACATTCTCCCTTAATTTTTTCATGACAAATAAGTTTTGTGGATAAAGGGAAAAAACTAGATGTTAACACTGGAAAATCACACAAGCAAAGATGACATTATTTAATGTCAGGCAGAAGGATTTACAGGGATGAAAACCATTAGAGAATTTGGAAAGTATTTAAAAATCTCTAAGGTTTGAGGAAAAATCAAACTTGAGAAAGTAATAAATTCTTTTGCGCACATAATCCTTCGAGAAGAGTGCCTTTGCGCGCCTTTTAACCTGAAATACGCGCAATCCTGGGAGTGGCGAAAGTCACTTTCTAAGACCATAAAAAGCACACTCCAGGAAAATGATTTCACACTTGAAGCTACCTAAGGACAACCACCAAATCCTCCTTAGACATCAAGGGAGCACACAATGGAATCATCCCCCTCTCTAGGGTCACCATGCACAATGTACCAAGAGAGGGAAGGAGGATTTGAATTCTCCTATATAAGGCCACCAAGAGACGAACAAATCTAGAGCACATTGTTATGCTGGCTTGAATTACCCCAAGCAATACCAACAGTGTGTGGTCTGGAGCTGAGATAGAGGGGACTGGCCAACAATTGAGTCCCTTCTATCTCAGCTCCGGATCACACACTGCTGGTATTGCTTGTGGAAATTCTGGCCATCATAACAATGTGCTATCAAGTTGTCCGTCTCTTGGTGGCCTTATATAGGAGAATTCAAATCATCCTTCCCTGTCATGGTACATTGTGGATGGTGACCCAAGAGAGGGGGATGATTCCATTGTGTGCCACAAATATTCCATTGTGTTCTCCCTTGATGTCTAAGAAGGATTTGGTGGTTGTCCTTAGGCAGCTTCAAGTGTGAAATCACTGTCTCGGAGTGTGATTTTTGTGGTCCCGGAAAGTGATTTTCGCCACTCCCAGGATTGCACACATTCAGGTTAAAAGGTGCGCAAAGGTGCTCTTCTCGAAGGATTATGCGCGCAAAATAATTTATGACTTGCTCAAATTCGATTTTTCCTCAGACATTAGAGATTTTTAAATACTTTCTAGATTCTCTAATGTCTTTCAACCCTATAAATCCTTCTGCCCGACATTAAATAATGTCGTCTTTGCTTGTATGATTTTCCAGTGTTTACACTAGCCAATAATTTTTTTTGGGAAGATACATGTCTGAGGGATAATTGCAGCTAAAATACCAGACCTCACAACAACAACATATACAGGAGACTCTCCTTGATTTAGGAGGACATGATGATGAAAATCTATGAGGTTTATTGAAAAAATTTGGTCAAATAAATCTCTTTCAGTGTCCATTAAAGGAATATGAGAGGAATATTCGGTTAACATAGCTTTCTTGGACATTTTGAAAGTTAGGAATAAAGAGACAACATGTAAATACCTGGTTACCCATGAATTTTGCTGAATGAATCTCTAAGTTATACAATCCCAATATACGGAAGCAAAATAATATAACAATGCTAAAATGAAATAGACAAATGAAATGGGGTTTATGGGAAACAATGGGGAAAATGGAGGGAAAATGGAATTAAATGCATATAGGGAAGGTACGAATAAAGGACGTGGCGACAAGATGAGATGATATAACAAGGTGATGTGTGTGATGAGGTGGCGTAGGGACAATGAACGAAGGAGTGGTGACGAGGCAGATATAAAAATGGATTAAAACTTTTCCTCACTCGCTTGTCGGTGAACTATGGGGGCATACTCCTGTATGTGAAAATCCGATGGAGTCCCCCCATAATGCTCCTATGACAATGATCTACGGTCAGTGCATATCTCTGACTTTATTTACGGGGCCACACGACGAGCTAACCATCGGCCATGTAGTGTCGTCAGGTTTTCTTCATCTGCTGGGCCCCTCATCTTCCAACCATCACTTCCGGAAAAAAAAAAACGAGATTTAACCATGTTGACCGTTGGTGTATAGGGATCCACCAAAACCCATTTGATTTTAATTCTACATTACAACTTAATCAGGGTTAATTAATCCACCATTAATAATTAATTATAATCCTAAATCAAAACTTTGATTTTGAATTTTTTGTTGTTGAATACATACATGTATGTTTTTATTTTATTTTTCATATATGGAGAAAAGAAAAACAAGCGACAACATCTGGCTCCACTCGGGGATAGTGTTTTGAGACAAAACACCAAGAATTGCAGATTAGTGCCTTCACCTCGAGCATGGATGGAATAATCATAGCTTGAAACATTACAACGAAGATCTCACTGAATATTTACAGTGATGAAACCAATATGTACAATGATGAAATAAAACAAGATCAGTGCTGGAATTAGTGCTTCATATATTTCCCATTGACAAGAAGTTTCAATATTTCACCATCCAAATTATCCAGAATGAAAGTGTTATAAGTTGTGACCTTTGCAATTTTAAAAGGACCAAACCACAAAGGATCAAACTTGCCATGTTTGCCTTTATCCTCCCTTCTCACATCCCATCTAAGACTCCAGATCTCCAGGTTGGAAAAGAATATTTGTGACTTTTCTATCAAATATCAACTTCATCTTTTCTTGGTAATTAATCAAACTCTCCATTAATTCCTCCCTGTTTTCATTCAATTCCACTAGTTGGTTCATCCTCCTTGTTAGTGCATTTGGTTCTTGGTCAACATCTTGAATAAGTGCCACCACAGGTTTTTATAATTGACTAGGAAATAAAGGTGCTATTCCATATACCAATTCAAAAGGGGAATTTCCATTTTACCTTTTATTTGTCGCCTTATTTTCCCATAAATAAAATTTCAGCTGTGAATCCCAAATTTTTCTTATTTTTTGCAATGGTTTTCTTTAACACCTTCACTAGAGCCTTGTTTGAATATTCTGCCAACCCATTCCCATATGGATGATAGGTGGTAGAATTTGGGAGTATCACATTATGCTTCTGGAAAAATTAAATGAACTTTGCAGACCTTAATACATGATCATTTTCTGCCACTAAATTCTTCGGACAACCAAACCTAGCGAAAATATTTTCCTCCAAAAATTTGATTACCACTGAATCAGTTGCCCTCCTATCTGGAACTACTTCCACCAATTTTGTAAAATAATTTGTACCTGTTAGACTCCATCTATGTTTTCCACTAGAAGGTGGATTTATCTCCCCTATAAAATACAGACCCCATTTTCTAAAAGGTTCTTCAATAAAAACAATAATCAGTGGTAATGGTGCCAATTTTTTCTTTTCAACAAACATTTGGCACTTTTCACAACTTCTTACAAGTCTATAAACATCTGAAAACAAAGAGGGCCAAAAGAAACTAGCCTTCAAGATTTCATGTGCTATAACCTTACAACTATAATGGCCTCCACAGAGACATCCATGATATTCATTGGAAATTTCTACAATCTCCCCTTCTGTCAAACAAAGTAACAAAATAGCAGCAATATCCTTCCAATACAACCTACCATTTGTTATTACATATTTCTGGGCTTTGACTCTAAGTTTTTTCACTTTTTTATATATAAAGAAGTAGGATAACTAAGAAAACAAAGATAATGGAAAATATATTTATACCGCTGAGAACAAAGGTACTTATATTAAATTATATTATTAGGCTCTCTATCCTTACCTTTCTCCTTTGCAGTCTTTGATTCAACAACTTCAACCAAAAAATTGATTCCCATAGCTTGATAATTAGGCTTTGTCAAAAAAATTTCTAATGCTTGTCCCTTTACCAGCTTATTTGTTTTGATGTCCATGTCATGCTCTTGGATCTTTGCTATCCACTTTCTTTTTTTCCATCACCATCACTTTGAGTCAACACGTCTTAGATAAAAACACTAGGAACACATGCATTAATTTGAGACTAAATAACCGAAACTCTAAAATCCTTCAGTGCTTTTAGCAAATCATAAGGCTGCTTTTCTATAATATTACACTTCAGCTTTGCATCCTTTAATACCTTGCTGAAAAATGCCATTAGTTGCTCCTTATTGTCTTGGTTTCTTTGCAGAATTACAATTGAAACAGTAGAAGGAGAAGCAAATGAAAATACCTGATAATATGGACTCACCAATATCGGAGCTTCTTGGAAATCCTCTTTGATTCTTGAAAAATATTCCTTGGAAGCCACAATCCATCTAACTTTTGCATCCTTTTTCAACATGTCAATGATCTCTTTTAAAATTTCTACATAATTTTGGATAAACCTCCCGAGGAAATTTATTTTCCCCAAAAAACTTTGAATCTCATTTTTACTCCTTGACAAAGGTATGATTTTTTATTTCTTCTACCCTTTTAGGATCAATTATTACTCCTTCTTTAGATACAATATGACTAAGTAATTTTCCTTCTTTCAAAACAAAATAAGATTTCTTGGGGCTTAAGGATAAACCATACCTTCTGCATTTTTCAAAAGTATAATGCAAATGTTTCAAATTTTTCATATGACATGGAAAAAACTATAATATCATATAAATAAATTACCACAAATTTCTCCTTTTCACTTGCAAAGGCTATATCCATAGCCCTCTGGAAAGTAGCACCGACATTCATTAATACAAAAGGCATATTTTCATACATGAAAGTGCCCCATGGGGTTGTGAATGTTGTATTTTTCTGGTATTTTGGTTGAACTGAAATGTTGTTGTAGCCTGCAAATCCATAAATCATTAATAATCTAGAAGATCATGTTACTCTTTGTAAAATGTGATCTGTCTTTGGGAGAGGATAGTTATCCTTCAATGATGCACTGTTCAAGTTCCTAAAGTCAATACACAGCTCAATATCCCAATTATTCTTCCTCAAAGGTACTAAATTAGCCACCGAATCAGAATATCCAAGAAGAACAATTATTTTTTCCAGTAATAAGTTTTTGATTTCCTTCTCAATTAATGACAACACAAAGGATTAATCTGCCTCAATTTCTATTTATATGGCTTAATCCCTAGTTTTAAAGGAATTTTATGATGAATAATGTTGGTATCATAAGTTTTCAGGTCTTTATAAGACCATGCAAACACATCAAAAATAATATTGAAAAGATCCACATACCTTTATTTGAATTCCTTTGGAATATCTCTTGCTGATCTCACCATTTTAGGCTGCTGCTCTGCTCCAAGGTTGCAGTCTTCAAGATATTCTTATAAGTCTAGTTTTTTTAAATCGAAGACAAAATCATTTTCATTAAACAACCTTTCCAAGGGTACAAAACCTTTAGGGATCACATTATTTCTAAGTTGCACTATCTTCTGATCTCCCACAAAATCTTTAAGAGGTGACTTATTGTTTGGTTCTTCTTCTTTAACTTCTTCGATTCCATCTTCTTGGTTAATCTCCAAATTTGAAAATTCACCTACCATTTCCATAAATATTTTAATGTTTTTTGCATCTTCGAAAACCTACCAATATTTGATGTTGTCTGGAATGGAAGGTATATTTATGATTTCTACTTCATACCTAAGCCTGGGATTCAATGGAGACTTGAAAGTACTAGCTGCAACTGCCAATGAATCAGCTAGTTTGTTTCCTTCCCTAGGTAGAAAATATATATTCAAAGAAGAAAAAAAATTATCCACTAAATCTGACACTTCATTCCTGTATGCTTTAATTCTTGGATGTTTGGCTTAGCATTGTTTCTTAATTTGTTTAACCACTAATCTAGAATCTCCAAAAATAGAAATACATTTCATTCCTAAGGTTTTTGAAGCTTGTAAACCAAGAACCAAAGCCTCATATTCAGTGATATTATTAGTGGGGTCAAATTCTAAGTTGTGAGAGAAGGGAATAATATGACCTTTTGGAGAAAGCAGAAGAAATCCAACTCCATTCCCTTCTTTTGAATATGTACCATCAAAGTACAACTTCCAAACTCCAATAACTACTAGCTCTATTTTAATTGCTAAAGGGAGCTTCACTTCTGTGTCTTTAGAAATTTCTTGAGATTATTGCAACATAAAACATGAAAAGTCATCTTTTTCCTGACTATAAACAGGAGAATTACTAGAACCCTATTTGGTGATAGTCTTGACAAACCTGGTCTCTTGATATAATCTCCTTTATTCTCCACCAAAAACTGGAATAATAGCATATGTGAAATCCAGTTTGAGTACTCCTCCCAACTTGGCTCCCCAAGATCTTGAGAGAAACATTCTAAATCAAGTTGGAATATTTGCAATGGCCACATCCATCAAAATACTTTGTGCTGGTATTTGAGCCAATGAAACACCAAATATTTAAGTAGTCTAACACACTTAACCTTTTTTTAATCAAAATAATAAATATATTTGTAAGGTTTCGTAATTTTCAAATTTAGTTGCTTCATGACTAAAAGTGGAATTATATTATGAGAAGCCCTTGAGTTCAACATACAATTATGTATAATAAAAGTATGCACAAGAAGAGAAATATAAAAAGGAGGTGTAGAAGAATATTGTTCTTCTACATGTGGGCCAAACATCACCATTAGCCTTTCCTCTTACAAATTGACTGCATCAGCTGAGTGATTATCTTATGATAGATTTATAAATCAGAAACTTGTTGGTTGTAATTAGGATTCTTCACTAACTCAAACAAAGGAATTGGAACTTTGATTTTTTCTAATTATTTTAATAAATTAAAGGAATGAACCTCCTTCACTATTTCCAATTGTTATTCTTTATTCAACTTCTAATTTGATACACTATGAGAATTGACAACATGTTGCTGAACAAATTTGTGCAACACTCTTGTGTCCTGCTTACTATTGGAACTTTCTCCTTACTGAGCTGAGACTGCTAGAACTATATTCATTGGTTGCTTTCCTCTATCAACTTGTTTTGTAGATTGTTGTTGAACTTCCTAAATTGTTTTCTCTTCTACACTGTCTTGAATTGTTGATCTCTTCCTTGACCCAAGATCATATTTTATATGAAATTATGCATGCATAAAATATGTGAACTTCTTACAGTATTATTCAATTTCTTCATCATCCAAAGGCACCTGAGTTTCCATGTTTGAATATTCATTTATAACTACTTCTTCATCCTCTTCATACAAAGTAGATATTTTATTTTCCTGTTCTTTAAGGGTTTCCTACACTCCTTCTTCTAATTCATCTTAATATATAAAGGTGGTTGTATTTCATAATGATCCTTTTTATCTCTCTGTGTAATTAGCAGTGGTTGTCTCCTGAACTGAGGATTAAAATTTCTATTTTTTTCCTTGTTGAATCTTTCTTGGAGGGCTTTTATTTTATAATTCCGGTTTCAAAAGTTTATTTGACATATTCCTGATGAATTTGGTCATTTTATCACGTTTTTGTTCACGAGAATCTTTAGGAAGAGTAGAAACCTTCACTTCTTATTGTCCATTCTTATTATCTTCAATATGATATTTTTCTTTAATATTCCCTGCAATAGATAAGTTTTCTTCAATTTACAGTGCATCAGTCTAGATCTAGTCTAAGGTAGAAGATCTCCTCTCCCTCAAAGTGAAACCAAAATCAGATTCAAATACTCCTGCAAACACCACTTTTTCTCCTGCAGGTGGTGGTTTTATTTCTGCTAGAAAAATATTATATAATTTATTAAATATATTTATGAATTCAGTTACATCTTCCTCTGGTTTTCCTTTCAATTTCATTAAATTCAGTCAAAAAATAATTGTGATCTTTCTTTTCACCCAATCTCCGTGTGAACACATTTTCTAGTTCTTCTCAAGTGTTTATAGAATTAGCAGGAAGTGTTTTGAACCACTTTATTGCTTCTCCATCCAGTGAATGTAAAAATAATATCATTACTATATCCATATATTCAACATTTAAATTCTCAGAAAAAGCACAAAAATAGGAAACATGCTTTTCTTCTCTTACGTCATCTTCCCCTGTGAACCTAGGCACCAATTTGAGAAAATCTTGGGGCGTTGCATTCAATGGCCGAGGAAGATTTAATGGTTCTTATCTGTTCAAAAGGAAATATGGAATCACCATATTTTGATTTGGGTGAGGAAAAACACATTTTTCGTCCTCAAATACAAATGATTGAGGTGGAATAACAAAAATAATAATTGACTGACTAATAGTGGAAAGAGTTTGATGTAAAATTGAGAAATTTGTTTTTTTTTTTATTTCTTTAATTCCAAGAAAATTAAACGAAACAGACTCAAAATATTCTTCTTCCAATGTGGGTTCTAGAAAAATATTTCGAGAAGGAAATAATTTTTCTTGAGAAAAATAAAGATTCTTTCGAACTTCTTCTGAATGTTAGGTTTTTGGAAATTGAGAAACAAAACTGGTACCAGGAGCTGATAAAGTAGGGCTTGGAGTTATTGGAGATTTTTAATTCCAAAATCTTCGAGAAAATAACTTCTCTGGGTCAGAAAGGATAGGACCTTTTTACTATGAGGTATCCAACCTCGTGTGAGGCCTTCTAGGATCCAAGACTGCTTTCTTAGTGAGACACTTAACCTAGACACTTTATTTTCTCACCAGACAAAGAAATTACTACAAAGAAAAACTATGGAAAAACAATTTTGTTCTTCGTTCCCCGAAAACGACGCCAATAAATGTTGTACCTTGGAAGACAATTGTTCTTCAAAATCATTTAATTAAAACTGTGAGGAAGACAATTTGTTGTTCCATTCTTAAAACCACAGGAATTTTAATAATATAAACAATGTTTCCAAGTATTCTGTGGGAAAAACAATATTTCAAAGTGGCCTTCTAATGTTGAATATGATTTTAAATGACAGTGCAGTGATAAAAATATGATGGAAGTATTTTAACAAGAGGCTACTTAGTACAAAATATTTTTTATTTAGCATTAGAAGAAATATGGAATTAGCATGAAATGGTATATAGAAAATAGGAGTGGATTATTAAGGTTATCTTTACTTTAACTCACAGAAAGCAAAGTTCGAAAAAATGTTAATTTAAAAGACCTGCAACTTCATTACTCTTTTCTATGGAAGAAAAAAATTTAAATGGAAAGAGAATAGGAAACACATATCATACTCAAAAAAATCTTGAAATCACTTTGAAGTCTTTATTTATATCACCAAAAAGACTTTAAAATAAAATTAACTTCTTCTTTTGAGGTCCAAAAATCGGAACCCTCACTTGTCCTTCAAAAATTGTTTTTATACAAAATTTCGAAAGGGACAGTTATGGAACTATCAACTACCAAAAACTGCTAACCACCTAAAACTACTTTGAGACTACTTGTTCCCTCAAACATTACATTATTAATGAAAATAAAACAAAAATACATTGATACATTATTATATCATTTTCCAAAAACGTTTTGCAAAAAGGCTGTTGAAATGACAAGTGGCATTGGTTCACTAAGTAAGTTGGGATTTTGTTGCAGTTGAGGGTCCAACTTCTGCACTTGTTACTATCGGTGACATCCATTATCTGCATATTTTCTAGAGGTTCATATATGCATTTAGGCTCTTCAAAATCTAGTGTGTTCCATTCTAAAATTTGTGATCTTGCTGTATATTGGATTTTCAACAAAGAGGGTTCTCACCAGCCATAATAACTGAATATATCTATGCAATTAGTTTATAATTGTTCCTCCCTTCAAATTTTTTTTTTCTCATGTGTAGAACATATTTTACTCTTGGCCTCCACCAACAAGGTCTCCTAGGTCTCCCAGGATAATAAATTTCCCTATTGGTCTCTGCAAGAAGGTAAACCTGCTCTGGTCCTCTTATCACAATCAGTATTGAATTTCATCACAACTTCCTTAACCTCTGACAATTTTGTCTTTGCTATCTTCCTGCAAAAATTCTTCAAAATCATTTTATTAATCTCTAAGACATATTCTATTTTATGTTCAAATTTTAACTCTTTTAGTTTCTGTGATGATCTTAAGTTAAAAAAATCAATCATTTTCTTGGAAAAGTGAGCACGTTTTTGAAGCTTCTGCTTGCTGGTAGCATTACAACTCTCCAGGTCCCTCAAAATGGCTTTATCCTATGCAACTATAGACAAATGTTACCATAAATTCTTCACAATATGAATTATTTCATTCCATATTATCTCTCTTTCTTGAATTAGAGACATATTTCTCTTCACTTTCTCTTTCAGCTCTTTGATCTCTTGGGAAGCAGTGTGAACATCATTTCTATATTTTGCAACATTTTCCTGAGACATGGCTAGTTCTCTTTCGCTCACTTTTATGAATTTTAGTGCATCATCATAATCTCTCTGCATATTCTTCATTTCATTTTCTGAAATCTTGAGCTCAGTCATCACCTTAGTTAATTTTTTAACAGGGTCTTCAGAATCTGGTTGTACTAAAATAGTACAAACATGAGAATCAATTTTCTGTTGTAAAACATAATTCATTTCCTTCAGCTTAGCAATTTCATCATTTCTCTGTATAACTTCATTTTTCAAAAATTCCTTCTCCTTTTCTACCTGGGCTACCTCTAGAGCCATAGTATGGTCTACAAAAGGGAGTTTCAATTTCTTTCTAAGAATCTCAACTCACTACAATATTAATTTTTGGACAACACTTATGTCTTCATGGTTCACTCCAACCTTTACAGTCAAATTCTTTAGCTCTTGTTTTTTGGTGGTTAGGGCCCTTGAATTTTCCTTTTCCAATTTCAATTGATTGACCAGTTTTCCTAACAACGCTTCAACCTTCCTAGCAACCAAGGAAGTATTATTCAAATCTCTATATATCAACCCTCCGGTCTACTTGTACAAATTGCTCTTATCAAGAAGTGGGATCTCTCTACCATCTACTTTCAAGTTGACAGTCTTGAAACCTGATGAGGAAGACACAAACAATGTAGAGGGGTGAGAGAAATATACCTTGAGCTGATTTCTCTCAAGGTCCGCAACAGAAATATTTCTGGTTTAATAATAAAAAATTAACTAAGCTTCCAATTGGGATTCTGTTCTCTCCTTTACCTTTTGTTCCTTTCTTATATTTGGGAATATAATTGATTTATTATTGGGAAAAAAATCTGAATATCCTCTTCTAGAACAGGGGAAGAAGGTGTACAAAGGACATCCCCTAGCTACAATTGGAAATCCCCTCCTGTTGAAAAAACTACCCCCTCAGACAACTTAATCCCCGTTTCAAATTTTTCTCACTTAGATGACGAGTCTCAACCTCCATCCCTCCTAATGTAGTGTATTGTCCTCCATTTTCTAATTTCTTGACATTTGGTTGAGGCTCATTCACATAAGGAGAATAGGAATTCACTACTCTCCTATTTTTAATAATATGATGAGGGTCATATGACCATTTCTCACCCAGCTGAATCTTGATACCTTAAAGGATTGTATTCTCTTCTTTTATGGCTTGCCTACTATTTACAATAAAATGCCCCATTGTTCTTGGTAATTTAAATAGAAACTCTTTCTTAGCTGGAAAAAAATGTACTTAATCTACATTTAAACTTTTCCTGATGAGTTCTATAGAAAACAGTCTCATTGGCATAAATGTGGGGAGTCTGTAGGGGCAACCCATGCTCCATATAATATAATTTTAGCATAGGCTTCAAATAAAAACTAATCACCCACTTTAACATCCTTACTAAGTTGAAGAAAATAATTAACCTTTGGTAATATAAAAGGAACATGGGAATTGTTGATGACTGAATAAGAAATTGATAGAAAATAAGTGGTGAAGTACACAAACCCCTCATAATTATCATTGCTTCTTATAACATCTATCCAGAATATCACTAACATTTTGTTCTTATGAGGATCCATAATATTTAATCCTAGGTGCATAAATATTTCAACATGAGTGTGTATAAAGAGATAAGTAACCAAAGAGGGAAATCTAAAGCATCTAGTGAGGGAAAGGTTTGTCAATTGAGAATTGACCAACATTTTCTAGAAACAAAGTATGTCAAACATTGTCTCATGATTCATCATTAGATTAAACATTCCCATGATTTCTTTTTCAATAAAATTTGTGTCTTCTCTTCCCAAAATATTATCAATAATTTGAGGAATGGGTCGACCTCTTCAACAAAGGTGTCCAAAGGGAAATGAGTGGGTTCTAGAGGTAAATGCTTCCTAGTAGGCATTAAAAGGAATATCAATTGAGCATAACTTGGTCCATATAGAGTTTGGAAGGCAGACGACAAGGTTTCTTCTGAGAAATAGGTGTAAGAGTTTGAAGAAGGAAAATACAAATATTCCTATATTAAAAGTGAAGACACTAGGAAGATATTCTCCCCTAAGTTTTTCATGACAAATATTTTTTGTGGATAAAGGGAATAAAATAGACAATAAGAAAACTATGGGAATACATATGTCAAAGGGATCATTTCAGCTAAAATACCAAACCTGGCAGCTGCAACATATACAGGAGACTCTGCTTGATTTAGGAGGACATGGTGATGAAAATATATGAAGATTATGGAACAAATTGGGTCAAAGGAATCTATTTCAGTGTCCATTAAAGGAATATGAGAGGGAGAGTCGGTTAAAATAGATTTCTTGGACATTTTGACAGTTAGGAAGAAAGATATGACGTGGAAATACTTGGTTACTGGTGAATTTTTCTAACTGGAGCTCTAATTTGTACAATACCAATCTATGGAATCAAAATAAAATAACAATGGCAAAATGAAATGGACAAAGGAAACAGGGTTTATGGGAAATAATGGGGAGAATTGTGGGAAAATGGAATTAAATTCATATGTGGGAAGGTACGAATAAAGGACATGGTGACAAGATGAGATGAGGTGACAGGGTGATGTGTGTGATGAGATGGCAGATGGACAATGAGTGAAGGAGTGCTGATGAGGCAGAAATAAAAATGGATAAAAACTTTTACTCGCTCGCTTGCCGATGAACTATGGGGGCATACTCATGTACGGAAGAAATCCGACAGAGTCCCCCCGTAACACTCGTGTATCGTTGATATGAGGTTAGCGCATATCTTAGAATTTATTTATGACTGCAAAAGGCTAGCTAACTATCAAGCATGTATCACCATTGGTTTTTCCTCATTTTTTGGGCCCCACATCTTCCGACCATCACTTCCGACAAACAAAACAAGATTTAATGATGTTGATCATTGACATATAGGGACCCACCAAAATCCATTTGATTTTAATTCTACATTACAACTTAAACAGGGCTGCTTAATCCACCATTAATAATTAATCATAATCCTAAATCAAAACTTTGATTTTGATTTTTTATTTTGAATACATATATATATGTTTTTATTTTTATTTTTGCATACATGGAGAAAAATAAAACGAGCTACAACAATGATGATGGAAATGATTCTTCCTGCTTCCCTTAAATGTAGAGACTTTAATATACTTCAACATGTGGTCCTTTGAGTAGAGGTAAGGGCTTTGAGGTATTTTCCTCCTTGTGATCATGATTGTATGAGCTTCCCAAGAATGCTTCAAGCGTAGAACCCTTCTTTGAATGAGCTAGTGTTTTGAGGTCTTCTTTGATACTCCTTAGTTCATTCCTTCAAGATGATGAGTGGTTTAGTCCTTCTTTATGATTTCCTTGTGTTTATAACTTATGTATCCTTCTTCAATAATGATATTTAAGTTGCATTTACTTATTTTCATAGTCACCTTAGTTCTAATACCATGTTGAGAAATCTAGGGAAACTAGATTAGGTGATTTCTCTTCTTTGATAATTTCTTGTGATGTATTTTTATTTAACTTGATTAGATTCTTCTGTCACTTGATTATAGTTAGTGTTATTATCATCAAACATCTACCAAAAAATAAAGAAAAATGAGACAAGGGGACACGAGATATAAGCTATCGACAAGGGCTAAAACCTCTCCTCTTGAGAGGTAAAGCCACAAGAACTCTTCTCTTCTTATAAAACTTATGTTAGTGTGAATTTGTATCGCAAGCGTACGAAAAAATATCACTTTAGCTGTGCATAACAAACAACCCTAATATCAAAGACGACTATCAATTTCTTTAGATCTGTAGTTAGTTGACCAAGAAAAATGCTACAAAATCCAGACCTATGCAGTTAAAGACATTAAACAACAAATAAAAGCAAGATTTGCTCCATGCATCCAATAGACAAGACAAGAATGTTTTTAAATAATTTTTTATTTATGACACCTAGGAAGGGAAGATAGAAAGATCTTACCAGTCCCCCTCAATGGGATGGGTTCCTGTATGTCCTCAGCGCTTCAGATCTAAGATCTCTCTCTCTCTTGATGGTGTAGAAAACCTAGACAATGATGGAGGATCAAAGTCAGACCAAAAGTATAGATCTAGAGTGATCTTTAGACAACAAAATGTAGTGAATGAATGGGAAAAACCTTCAATTTATAACAAAATATTGAATTAGTCTAGATATTGGTGCATAATTAAAATATTATTAACCAAATCTAGATCCAAATTTTATGGAATATTTTATTATTTTTGTTGGAGGGAAAAAGAATTTGAATTTGGCCAAATCCCTTTATTTGTAAATAATAAATAAATAAATTATTTATTTATTATTTTAAGAATATGGTTGAGTAATAATTAAATAAATAGTGATTTATTCAATTATTTATAAAGGATTTGGTCAAATTTAACAAGGAATATTATTTAAATAATGTTTAAATAATTATTCCTAGAAAATAATAAGATAAATAATTATTTATCTAATTAATTTTCCTGTTTTGGGTTATATATGACCAAGAAAATTAATCAAACTATGGTTTAATTAATTATCCCTCGAGGAAAACCAAAAAAATAGGGATTTATTCAATATTGCCTCATGGGGTTTCTTGTTTAGACCATAAAAAACTTAATAAATTATGGATTACTAAGTTATTTTTCATAGTGAAAGCAATTTTACTAGGGTAAAATTTGACTTACATGGTGTAATTTGGTCCATCTAATAGTAACAGGTTAGATGACCAAAAATTGGTGTAATAGGTTTCCCCCCCAGCGTGCGAGCGTTAGGAGCAAATCGTATGACCATAGTACGTTGTAAGAACTTAATCACTAGACACCAAAGGGGGAATTAGAGAGAGAGAAACATAAGTTAGACTAAAGCGTGAGAGGACAAGATCCTGAGGAGGCAAGACTTACAGGTGCGACAAGTCTCTTTTATGAGTGAGTACATGTTCTACATGAGGCCGGGGAGGTATACCTATGCCCGCCGAGATAAAAAAAGTACAAAGAATAATACGTCCATTAAACAAGGGACTGAACTATATAGTACTGTTGGCAAAAATACTAAGAGGGGGGGGGGGTGAATCAGTATTTAGGGCTGAACAATTTTTATTTTCTTTCTCTTAAAACCATATGTTATAGTACTGCATCCAACATGTATGTCCAGATATCTTATTATGTCTTTACTTAGAGCATTGCATCAGATAAGCATTAAGCATGAACAGAAATAACAGAACAAACCATCAAACATAAACAACACATATGAACACCAGGATTTAAGGGGAAACCCAACTCGGGAGAAAACCATATGACTGATTCATATGACTGTTGTAATCTCGAGTCCCTTTGACTTATTATAGAGAAAAATTATTACAATATATCTTTAGGTGGAGACTTATGCCGACGCGCGAGGCACCCACTGTGACTCTGACCTTCTCTAAATTTTGCCGACCTCTCCCGGAAGGGAGATTACACCTTTGCTCTCGTTTGCCGGCTATCAGCGGAAGGGCTACCACCCCCTCTGCAAGGCTTCGACCCTCGACACCACTACGGTTCCACGTTTCATCAATTTTCATCTGGATCCACGGTTCCACTCGACATACCTTTCGGCACGGTTATTCATTCGATGCCTCCTTTTTAGGTTCTTCATGACTTCGTCGCGTCATTCAAAACCGAGAGATTCATCATCGTCGGATCATTATGTTCATGGGTGCATCGTAGTTTCGAATTTATCAATTAGACGAGTTCGCCCATACAGATATTCCTTTGAGAACTTTATTCATTCACCACCCTTACGTATGCACATGTTCTTCATGATTTTGTCAGTCGATTAAACCAGGAATTAATCATCATCTGATCGTCATATTCAGAGGTGTACCATAGATTCAGATATACCAGGGTTTATTCATACAGATATCACCAAAAGAGATTCGTTTATTATCAACACTTTCACATGCACACAGTTCTTCATAATCCTCATCACCTTATATAGTTTTTGCCTTTATTAAAACCTTGGGTCAAAACCATTCACTTGCTAATGGTATTCCTGGATGGGGTCAAAATAGATAATCCAGCGGGGTCTCCATAACTCTCATTGTTCTATTGATCTTGGTAATTAAATAATTAATTTAATACTTTTGAACTTAACATTAGGATTAAGGTTAACCTTTCGCATATTAACGCTTTCAAACAATATGATAAACCTTTGACCCTGGGCCCACAAATATAGTCAATATCCAATCTAATACGCGCATGGTATCATAAGTAAATATCGCGCAAGTCCAGCGTCCGATCACCATTAGATTAGCATGCTTCCAGATCAATGGCGTATATGCATATCGCTCGACCTCTGATGCCAAACGTTAACGTGCGATGGCCCGCCGTACTATGGTTAGTTTCCGCGCAACTTTATCAAATGACCACCATCTGATGGCTTCCCTTGAGATCAACAGCGCATATGCATATCGCTCGACCTCCGATGCCAAACGTTAACGTATGATGGCCCGCCGTACCTGTGTTAATCTTCGTGCACCTTCAACAAATGATGACCGTCCGATGACCCCTTCCCAGATCAACCAAATCAACGGTATGTACGCATATCGCTCGACCTCCGATGCCAAACGTTAACGTATGATGGCCCGCCGTACCTGTGTTAATCTTCGTGCACCTTCAACAAATGATGACCGTCCGATGACCCCTTCCCAGATCAACGGTGCTCAACGATATCGCTGGGCGTCCTGGGTCGAACTATAAAGTGCGGTGGCGCACAGTGAAAAGTGGTTTTGTGAAGTCGTACAAGGACGTGTGTCGAGCACTCTATGGAATCGCTCCTCAACCAGGAAATACCGCTTACTCTGCATAGGTGGTGCGATGAAAACCGTAAACCACCTTCACTGTTCATTCAGTCATGGTTCCGCTCTTCCAGGCAGGGTTCCGTCGCCTTTTAAATGTATTATTATAATTAATTTTTTCTTTAATGTTTTTCCTTTTATTATAGATCCATTGCTAAATTTAACGCTCTGTTCACAATTTTCGTTTGAGTCTTTTAACATACACTCTTTACACTGGTTGCTGCCTTCCGACCTCGACACAACACAATGTCACTCTGTCTTCAATTCTGCTTCCTATCCTGTCACAGTTCCACTTCTACATTCAAGTTCTTGATTCCGCAAGCTGATCACTGTACTATGCTACAATCATCATATCTATGCAACCATTAATTCCTTCAATTTATACACTAAATCTTTAATTTAGAATCCTTGCCACAGGGTTTATGATGTTTACGGAAAATGATTCATAGTTGTCCACAGGGACTCTACTATCCTTCCTTCTGAATTCTATCAAGAATATATAGAAAATGCGGAGACAACACTACATTTGATAGCCTCTTTCTTCTGTCATCTGGACAACTTTCGATTCTTGCTTATCCACCACTCCTTGACTAATACTTCTTTAACTTTACGTAGCCAAACGCTTAGATGCATTCTTTCTCTGTTCTTCTCTGCTACATTTAGATGCCAATTCATTTGCCACATCTTTTGCCATCAATGACAATATTTCCAACAAGTACATGATGGCATAAACATGGGCCAAATAAAAACATGATAATGGATTGCACATACATACTGTGCCTAGGATAATATCCAGGACTTATACAATAATATCTCAGTACACGAGATATAAGTACAACCAAAGAGGCCCTGTAAAACAGGAAAGGGCTCTGAAAATCTTAATGATACATGCAAGCTAAAAGGTGCTGCAAGCAGCTGAGGCCAGAACCATCAAATATATGGAGCTGCATCCAAGGATGTAATAGAGATTTCATCCAGGCATGTGGGGGGCTACCTAAAGGGCCACCCCCTCATGAGGACTGAAACATCTCACACACACCCAGGAATCACCGATAGAATTTGTTGCATCACTGAACCATCAAGTACACAGATCTCGATCATGCCGTAAGGAGATGGAGCTGAGAAATAACCAATTCAAAGGGCAGTAAAAGGGCCCCTTTGCCTGATCCGAGGCACCGAACAAGAGTGGAAGCTGGAACCAAGGTACACTTCCTTCTAGACCTATCTTCTGGAATGAATAAGCTGATGTCGACAGAAGGAGGTTCGCCATAGATGAGGCAATAAGGGATCCTGAACTAAGGCATGATAGATAATAGTAGAGCGACTGATAGAATGACGCTAGGGATAATGATGGAATGGGGGTATCGAGTAGCGGGCTGACGACTTCCCTTGTTAGATCATAAAGGGCATGGAATACCTGGTAGAAACTGACACAATACTAGGGGGGATAGGGGACGGTATGATTGAAGGCTAAAATGTGCAACACAAGAGAGTAACAAGGCAATGAAGGATGGAGGACTATAACGAGATGCAAAGGGACTCATCATAGACGCCATGGATGCGATGATGACTCGACTTGGATGCTATAAACAAGGGTGACTCGATGATGATGCCACATAGAACAGGCCTGGTGGGGACCATACAAACATGAGTACAAGATGGTTACTCATGATGAAAATCGACACGAGCATGGACAAGTATGAAGACAAAGTGGTGCCCCAAGTACAAGTGTTGCAAGGGAAGAAATTCAATTTTGATGAGTGGTGAAGTGACCCTTCTTGGAAAAAAGGTTTCCAGGTGAAGTATCGAATCACAAAAAAATAAAGGATACCCATTTGAGAGCTTGGTGGGATATTTCCAATGGTGTTGATGCTTTGTCAAACCGAGCTATGATTTGGTCACAGTTGGCGAAAGAAAAATATAGGGTTTCTCTTTTAATAAGGCAATTTCCCTCCAATTTAATTTATTTGTAAGTGTAGATGTGGTGAATGTAGAGAGGAGAAAAGTCCATAAATCTTGCGGCGATCGTAGCAGACAAATTGACTGTTGGAATCGAGATCTGTCGCTTGTAGGTAAGATGCTGTTGTGGCCAGCAACAACCCCCCTTCTTATTTAGTATTATCACTAATACTAAATAAGTGGGGGCCCTTATTCAAAAAATTTTAAAAATTGATTAGTGCTTGTATTTCTTTTTTCAATAAAACTTACTATCATAAACTTAGGAAAATATTCCTTGAAAAATAAAAAATCTAAAAAATTTAAGTTTTATGATAGGATAGAATAAAATCATTCTTTAAAGAAATATCACATCGCAAATAGGTAATAAATACCACCTTACAAGCAAAATTCTAAGATTGTGAGATCGCGATGCGAAACTACACACTAAAAGAACATTTATCGCATCGCATGCTTCAAATATCATATGTTACGCTGAAAAAACTCACAATCACCGATATGCGATGGCACATATCGCAAATCACGTTTTGCAGAAAAACACATTAACGGAAACTTGTCATTTGATACGCTCCAGCGATTTTGCGATATTGCGATCCAGCGATTTTCCGATCTAGCGATATTGCGCTATTTTGATATTGTAATTCCACGAGATTGCGATCTGCGATACTGCGATTTGCGATATTGATAAGAAAATCGTAGATCACCTTATCGCAGATTTTTAAGGCTCATTATACGAAAAAATATTTCCATAAACTGAGACCTGGTTATGCGCTTTACTGTTAATCAATGAATTGGTTGTCAATCATTAATGAAATATGGTTTCATTCTGATCGAAGAGCTATTTCACGTAAGGTGGTATATTTTATACATCTTCAGCATTTAAAACTTTCCCGTCACCTTTTTCCTATCATTATTCTCACTTAATTCGTAAACTGCAGGAGCGAAGAACAGAGAATTATATAAAGCAATATTCAGGGTATTATGGGAAAGAAAGACAAGGCTCTGAGTTCTGAAGATAAAGAAATGACGCCGTTGTATACAGACACTGCTTGTAACAAAGACGCTCATATTAATACTTGGGAGGAAATGTATAATCTATTTGAGGAAGAGAACCCTAGAGTAATGGAGGTTACAGCTACTGCAGGCTCACATGGGTCTTCTGATGCGTCCATTACAGAGCTAGCCTGTTCATTCTTGCACCGGATAGCAGCAAGACCCAAAATTCTTCCATTAACGGATATGGTTAAATGGGTACTAGACAACACTGATATTACAAAAAGATAGTTTAAGACTCAAGGTCAAGAACTCATCGGCTCATTTACTCCACAAGATTTGAGACTCATGTGTCATTTTCCGAAGCCACAGGCGACTTATAACAAACAGTTCATGGAGAAGTTTGCCAAAGAAAATGAAAACCTGACAGAATGCACCAAGGACTGGTCAAGGAGAGATGAACCACTAAAGAAGGATAAACATGGTATGTATAGTACTGGTTCTCTCACTTCTCCGTATTGCTTTGCTGCTGCTATGCTCTGTAGGCTTTTTGGAAAGCCAGACATTAATAAGTTTTCATCTGAATGGCTACCATTATTGAATGCTACTATTAATGCTACTATTGTGGATTGGGCTAATATATTATCTGACAACTTAGCCACGGCCATTTTGAATTACCGGTCTAAAAGATCTGTTTCTCAGAGAATTTATCCCCCTTTTTACTTATCTACTTATGTAATGGATTCAATCTGTTATATTTCCAAGTTTCCTTTAATGGGTTGGAAATGGACGACTCAAGACCCTTTACCCATTCATATTTATCACAAAGAATTGTGGGATTCCATGTTCATTCCCTATTTTTACAAGATTTTCCATGGAATCATGTTGCCCCTGTACATAATGTTATATGATAAAGACGCTCCAAGGTTTTCTCCTGAAGCAGAGGTAGACATACTTCCTGTTGTGAAATGGTTTGGAGAAGAATTGTTTACATATGTTAGGGTATTTGGAATTTTTGCTTCCTGTCATGTCTTACCTTTGTATGTTCCTGATAAACTCATGGCACGAGAAATTGCTTATCAAACCTATGGAGAAGGAGGTTTGACTAAAGATTTGAAGGACAAAAAGAAGGCTATTTGGCCACAATTTCTTGTGGCTTGTGGGGCCTTTTCACTACTTGATGTTGGCCATGCATTCAAAGAAGTAAACAACATTACATATTTACGTTTGTTCAAATTTCAAGAAGACCGTTCGACCCCTATGATATTGTTAAAAATTTCACTACTGAAGTCAAAATAAGAGTGTTTTCTAAAGAAGATGATCTTTTTGATGACATGTTCCAAGAGAAAGGCACACTTAAAGAGGTTCTACATTCGGCCCAAATATGGTTTCCTCCAGCAGAATTTCAATATTTCAAGATATACAGGGAAAGGAGGTTAACTAGTATCCCTTTGGATAAATTACGCTTGGAACCCGTAAGGGAACCAACTCCCAGTATTAGTTTCAGTGGAATTTCAGGTACAGACAAATCAGTCCGGGAGAGAAATGTCAGAAGATTCTAAGAAATCTGACAATGACCATGATAGAAGTCAAGGGTCAGTAAGGGATACTACCCAGTCAAAGGAGCTTCCACAGCAATAGGTTTTGACCTCTCCTCAGCTAAATCTTCCCCCTCTCATTGAACAGAAACCATCAGTCAGAACTGAGCTAGATAAGGAATGGGAGAAATTCAATGATTTAATCAATATTGAAGGACATAAAACACAAACACCTGTGAATAATGTATAGACCACAAAAAATATAGTCACAGGAATAACTAGCAATGTCTCAGAAATGGAACATATTCCCATTACCCCATCCTCTGAACTTATGCTCAAAATAGAGTAAATTCTTCCTCTTGATGTATTTTATAGTCTACAACACAACGCAGTGGTAAGAAGGCAAAGGAAGAAAAGGAAATTGGAAAATGTGCTCTCTCATGATGCAGAACAATTAGACGTCCTATGGCAAGATCCTACCACTGATCCAACTGAAAATCTCACCAAATTATCTCAGATCATAGGAGCATATGCCTCTACAGCCATTGATAAAGCATCTGAGGTACGTCAATTACTGAATGAGAAAGAAGATCAAGTACAGATTTTGCAACAACAACTGCAACAAGCCAACGCCAACAATGAAGCACAGAAACAACTTGAAAAATTACAGCAAGACTTCCAACAAATGCAGATAGGATACCAGAACAGTTTGGCTGAAAAAGAGAAACAACTACAGGTTATGCAAGAGATGCACAAGGATGATCCCAAGCTTACATAATTCATCACATAATCCATTTCCTTAAATGACCAACTACTGCAGCAACAGGAAATATTATGTCAAATAATATCACAGTGGAGCTGTTATTGTGAAGAAAGTGATAAAATTACTAATCAAGTCGTAGACTTACGACATGATTATGATTTAATTGATAAAAGAGTTAGTGATTATTTGGTTTGGCAAGAAACAGAGGAGGGGAAAAGAGCAGGTGCGCCAATAATCAATGAAAATCACAAAGAAATTATCTTTAAAAATTGGGATGAACAAATCAGGAAAGCAGAGTAAGCGGCAGAAGAAGCAGCTACAACAGTGTTGGGCCGTGAATACGACCACTTTTTAACACTTATTTCATCCATTTTTACTTTTCTTTATCATGTCGTTTATTATAATTTATTATATAAATCCTTTTTATGCCTCTAAAAGGAGCATCCCATAGATACTCACTCTTCCTTATCTAATTTGGAAGTAGCATATAAAAGAGATGGGGAAGCTGCAACAAGATCAAAGCCATGGAAATCATGGCCTACAGGTATGGTTCAAAACACTTCCTCTCCATTCGCTTACTTGCATAATTCGTTATGGAATACTCACATGTTAGGGCAGCCATGCGAATCTCAATATAACCACCACCAATCTTGTCAACAAGCTTGGCATGGTTCACCTTATGATTGCATGACTACTCTTCCTCATCTTGTAGCACAAACACATATTCCATCTCTTCCACAACACCTTGTTTGCCTATCAAAATCATCCAATCAACTCAATCAACTACATCATCAAAAGGCTCCATTCCCTATATAATTTCCTGCTCAACTCATTCCACACCCTCACCATAATAAACCAGTACAACATGCTTACAGTGTTGAACTGCAAAATTCACCCACCCATCCCACCCATTCTATCTCACATGTACCATTGGAAAAAACTTACACTGAAACTCAGAATGTATCAAATCCAAAAATTGTAGAAGTTATAAAAGAAAATGAGGTTTCTTCTATTTTGCACCAAAAAACCATTTTAAAAGCTCAAGAACTTCATGATATGATGGCTATGGGAAATCAAGGAAGTAAAGAATATATTGAAGATTGGTTTCACTCCATCATTTATTTGCAACATCACTCCATACTTCAACAATTTTTGGAACCCTCTTTTCAAGGGAAATTGGCTTCTCATACCCTAATTTTTATTAACATACATTTTTCAAATTTGGGTATGTACATAATTGAAGCCTTATTTCGAAAATGGATCCACTGGAAATACTCTTATACGTAATCATATTCATTTTCCAATTCAGAGCAGGATAGTGGAGAAATAAATAAAAGAGGAAATAAAACAAACACATTTTATTTATTTATTTTTGTAAAAATAGTTGTTTCTTTGTTGCAACACGCTGTGAAATCAACATTGATGATAAATATTTTAATTTATTTGTGTAAGTAGATGAATTATATTGAAAATAACCATTCTACAAACACTTATATTCATTTTTATCATCAATATGGAAAAATTGCTTGAATATCATTTTTTTTGGCTTGCAGGCTTGATGAAATTCCTGAAAACAAAGTTGGGACAGTCATGTTTTGGGGGACCAAAAATGAATATTTTTGAAATATATTTCTATCCTAAGTAGCCCTTGATGTCTACTTTCTAACCCGATTTGAATCACTCTATTTGGATTTGAAACGAAAAAGTTAGAACCAAAACATTGACAGGGTGTCTAATAGGCAGCTCAAGAAAAGAGTTGGGATAGTCAGTTTTTGGAGACCTAAATGACTATATTTTTAAAACCTGTTTCTATGGGAGATTCCTATATGAATCTAGTTTACAAAACAATTTGAAGCACTCAATTTCGATATCGTATGAGGAATTTATGGCCAAAATACTGACTTCCTATCATAAATCAGCACTCTTGAAACTTTGTTTTCTCGGCTGTTTCTTAACGTATTTGACCCATCAATTATTCTTGTATTCAAAACCTATTTCTATTTGAGATCAATAAATGAATCTAATTTATTCTCCAATTCAAATTTCTTCAATCTGCCATCAAACAAATAATTTATGCTTGAAATATCAGTTGTTGGTCTGAGCTGGAAAATCGAGAATGACTCTACTAAGCAGGTTGTTCTAAGCAAGTTTAACATACCATTACATGGAATTTTTAAAACCTGTTTTTATTGGAGATAAAACTTTGAATTAGATATTATTTGGATTTGGAATCACTCGAATCAGATGAAAAACAAAGAAGTTATGATTAAAACACTGCTGATTAGTATGGTCGACCACTGCTCTCCCACAGGTAAAAGATATAATTTGTTTTATTTTTCCGTGGATTTGTTCTGCAGAGTAACTACTTATTATTTTTTTGCATAATTTTTGGATTAGGGGAGCCTGATCACCTCTCTTTCTCCATGATTTAATGTTTTATTGCAGGTAGACACTCGTTTTTTGCAGGTCTTAGAAGAATAAAGAAGGTCAATCTATGGACGAACGATTCTTGAAAATTTAGTAAAACAAAGGTATTTCATCCAGTTCATTGCCTAACAGATTTATAACAAAAAGAAATGAAGAATTGGTTCCCATTTTAATATTCATGTTACTGCTGTCAAAACATTTTTCAAAAAGATCATTTTTTTCCATTAATAGATTGATATTCCCTTAGGAAATAACATCATAGCTGTTGTAAATTAATAAAGTGTTGTTTCTTTTCTGATTTCTTTTATGTTTTTGTGTTTCAGGTGTTGATTCCTCTAAATTGTAGTTTCTATTCCATTTTCAATTGAACAATAATAACCCCACCATGCAAGTTTCAGTTACAGAAGGCAATTCTTCGGCAGCACCAATTCTGTGAAAAAAAAATAAAAATAAAAATACTTTTTTTCTTAAAACTTGTACATAAACTTTCCTTTCTATTTGATTGGATTTGCTTGGCAATGGATTGCATATTAGTTTTGTTCTTTCCTCTATTTTTTTCCTTTTTGCATGTTTATATTTGTTTGTTATTCTTCTTAAGGGATAGTTATTGTTCCTCTTAAGGAACAACAGTCGTTCCTCTTAAGAAGCAGTGCCTTTATGTGTTCCTTCCAAAAATAACAACATTTTTGCTGATTAGTTTTCTTTTCAAAAAGAACATCTTCGTTGCATGTTTTTGTTGTTCCTTTCAAAAGGAACAACACCGCTCGTTTTTGCTGTTCCTTTTAAAAATAACAGCAGTTTTGCTGTTCCTTTCAAAAGAAACAGCACCGACTGTTTTTGCTGTTCCTTTCCAAAGGAACAACATTTTTGTAGATTGTTTTTGTTGTTCCTTTCCAAAGGAACAACACGTTTTCAATGCATTTTTCTTGTTTTTGAACTACTTTTTGAGGATTTTTTTGAATTTTTCATGACTTTTTAAAAGACAAACATACAATGGAAGGATACACAATCATACAAATTAAAGCTTACTGTAATCAGCAAATAAAAAGAAATCATCATTTTTAAAAAAGTTGTTTAGTAATGATAAGAAAAAGGAAAAAGGGACATAATCAATAACATGATCTTGTTGTCTTACTACCACTAAATTCATATGATCGATTATCTTTATCATGTTGGTTCTTTCTCATATTTTATAACTTTTTTTTATTTTTACTTATGGAGTAGGAACAAGGGCATATTATTTTCTATTGAGCTGTTCAGACTTCTTCCACCATCCCTACTCTTAAGGAGTGTTGAGCCATCTTTTATGAATAAATAGGAAAGTGCTATATGAAAAGAAAAATATTTACATATTTCATTAATAATTTTATAATTTGGCAGATGGAGGATAGGGGATCTCATCAAGAGTTGGCCTACCATGTTCACAAGGAAGTAAGTGAAGTGACATTCCCATCATGGCCACCAAACCAGGGATATGGTCCAATGGAAAATTGAAAAAAAATAAGAAGTCCTTGGAACAAGAGGTCTCATCACGAGCCGACCTACCCACTTTTCACTTCTTCCCAGTGAATGACATTGTGATTTATCTGGTCACCAAGCCAGCACAATGGCCTCCGTTATGAAAATTAACAAGCACTTTCTCAGCACAAATAAAGGACAATGGTTCCAAGGGTGAGAGAGCAACTCTGTCAAGGTTATGGACACCTGTGGGCAACAAAGCTCTGCTGATGGTATTGGAGTCACATTTATACACATCAATAGTAATATTAAACCCTTTTTCTTATATCTCTATTTAAATATCAGATGAAAGTATGAATCCTTAACCTTTGATTTCAAACCTATTATACATAAAATTCATCACAAATCGATCACATTAGTTTAAGTGGGTAATAAATGTATTTGTACTTATGTTTATTTGAAACTGTCCCTTCTCCTTATCCTTGAATCATTACAAAACGCTTCTATATCTATTTACGATTTATCACATGCATGGATTTCAGTAATGCGATAATTTGCTGATCATATCATAAGTATGTATGCATTTCCATGCTGTATAATTGTTGTGCAGTACGCTGCCATTTTGCCACAATATTCATACTGCATTTCTACAAAATTTTTGTTGATTGAACATTTTGCATGCGTCTTATCTGTTGCCATTTAAAACTAAAACTGTGGATTCAAGAAAATTGCATACAGAATTGTGATTTGTTTACAGGAGAACAACAAGTATGGGGGAAAATTCTATTCGCAGCACGATCACACTATTGCAACTAATAGAAAAGGCTCGCGAAAGCGCACATGGCTTCCACCTTTTGCATCACTTTCAGTAACCGCTCAGCCTACATCAGCTTCAACAAAGGTCAGTCCCTACATGTCCTTCCACATTTTTTCGGAGGTAACACTTGAGGTAAAATAGCATAATTTTCTGATTTATTATGAATTTAGGAGAATTTCATGAAAATCCATTGAGCATTATTTATTATCATTCATTCCACATCTTTACCACTTCCTATTTTTTTAGACAACTCTCATCTTTCAGTTTGGGGGAGTGTTGATTTCTTTCATTTCTTTCTTATGACCATGTCAGTAATATTCTTTATCATCCATGGATATTCTTATTCATCCTTAACACCTCCCTTATTCCATGTTTTACACCAAGCATCGATTTCAATAGATTGTAGCAACCACCTCTCTTTTGTTTCTAGCATCGCATGAGGACATGCTAATTCTTCAGTTTTTTTGGGGGGGGGGTAATTGTGACACATGGTAGATGTTTTCTACTTTCTTTCTCGTTTAAGGCATACAATTTCATTTTTGTACAGTGCAGAAATTGTTTTGCATATATATTTAAAACTATGAACTGAATTCTTGTGATTTTTGGATAATAAAGAGGAATCATTAAAATACACAAACCCAGATAATTTCACGCTAAATTAGTTCATAAAATTTCGAAAATTATGCACTATCACCTACAACCATTTTGTTTATATCTCATGATCCATGCATCAAAACGATCTAATTTTTGAGAAAATGGTTAATGAAGTTTGTTGTTACTTATGTCACATTTTTATGCAACTTCATATACATATAGTTGAACGTCCACGGTAAAAATTGTTATGCCTTTATCAAGATTGCTAAAATTGAATTTTCATTATTTGAGGAAAAGTTCATTTGTTCCATCCATTTCATGAGTTGGGATAAACAATTTTCTTTGTTTGGTTAACACATGAGTTTTGTCTTTGGATTGCATGAGGACATGCAATATATTCAGTTCAAGGTTGCATGAGGGCATGCAATATATTCAGTTTGGGGGTATGTTGGGCCGTGAATACGACCACTTTTTAACACTTATTTCATCCATTTTTACTCTTCTTTATCATGTCATTTATTATAATTTATTATATAAATCCATTTTATAATGATTTATGCTCTTATGGATGAATATTATTTCTTCTCCTTTATTTTTAATAAGTTGATGATTATTATGCATAATTTTATCAATGATGGTTTATTAATATATTTTTTAATATCACTCACCATTTTAGCCTCCAAGATATTTGCTAGATTGAAGATTTGATCTCCAAATCATCATCAAATATTCCAACTCAGAAATTCGCTGGAATAAGAAGTGACAGTTTTGCGGTTAATATTCTGGGCAAATGAAGAAGAATCTGGAAAATCCGGAACATGGGTTTTGTCCAGAACGGGCCCAATTAACTTTGTGAAGAACGATTTGTGCAAATTCAGCCTTTATTGAGAGAAACGCAGGGTTCTTTGAGTATGATTTTCTTAGATTTGTTGTTGCAGCCGTTCTCCAAATCTCAGCTGCAAAGTCAAATTCGACTTGCTCTTGTTGAAAGATGGATGGAAATATATTTTCTTGTTGATCAATTGGTTAGGAACAATCCAATTTTGTTATGAGAGATCCTATTTATTATTTAATTTCTCCTCCTTCTGATTATAAAAGGAGACGTTTGTAAAAGAGAGGGGATGGATCATAGTTGTTTTTTTTGTGAATTATAAACTTAATCAAAAGCTGTGTTATTGAAAGCATGATTCCATTGTAATGCTGCTCCAATTTAATGATTAATTGAAGTTGTTGTTCCATTCGCATCATCTGAAGTAGCTTGAGCAGTCCCTGCTGGTGGTTAAGGGCTCGACCCTTGGCAGCGTGAACTGCTCCTTTGTGTTATATTTCCAATTCCTGCAGCGTGTGATCAATTTTCTACATAAATGTTATTGTGAGTTTATTAGTTGTTTTTCATTTTACTGTCTTTATGTATTACGCGCTCTGTTTATGAGTTATTTCATTATTGTATGATCTGAATCTTATTTCTTACAGCGTGGGTTAATTGAGACAACATATTTCCTTACTTAGAACATCCTTGGATTTGCGGAAGTGATATTGGTTCTATCTTAATTAATTCATAATTCCGTGTTTAATAGTTTACTGTTTTATTATAGTGGATTGCGTTGTCGTTCCTTCCCAATTTAACAAGAGTCTTAATCCTCAAATTACTTATCTTTTTATGCTTTGTTGTTCAACATTTGATGTTCCATTCCATTTGTTGTTTAATTTAACTGCTGTTCATTTCAGAGTGCAGATATAAAGCTTTTCTATTCAGTTTGTTGTTCAATAGGATTTTCCGTTTAATAGAGTTTTGTTGTTCAATTCCATTAGTTAATATTTGTTGTTCGATTCTTCTAGTTTTAGTTTGTTATTCATTTACATTGTTGTTCGATTTCAATGTGTTGTTCAGTTTCAATTCATTAGTTTCCATATTTTGTTCCTTTCAGTTATTTTCATCAGCACGAAGATTGAGTTTGCTTTCATTTCAATTTCTTTAAGATCACTAACTGTAGAGGACACTGGTTATTGCTTCCAAGTTCCCAGATTGGTTATCTTGCATCGATTTCTAAGGGAAGGAGTTATTGCTACTGTATCACTGATCGATGTTTTGCTGTTTGATTTAATTCTCAGAGCATTTCCATTTGTAATTAGGTTCCTTTACAAGCATCCATTTACTCTTATATCTTGAACACTGTACTACATATTGCAAGGCATTACTTTTGGATAAATTGCTACCTCAGACTGAGTACACTCTTGAAATAAAAAGTCGCTCCCATATTGATAATTAATGTGAGATAAATAGGTGTTAAAAAGATACGTTTTTTATTCCTCAACAAGCAGCAAGCAATGTTATTGATTGCATAAATGAAAATTTTCACAAGGAAAATCGGATCTCTGAAACTACTCCAGGGTATCTATCGAAAGCACAGCAACTGCAGACAGACTGGAAATAGAAGGCTCAAGAAAAGGAAAAATCGATTAAAATATTAACAAAGTTAAATTGGGATTCTTATTAGGCGTGTTTGGTAAAAACACACAGCCAGTGCATGACTCTCAAATGTATCATCAATTCTGCTGAGAAGATGGCGCCAACTCTTGCCGATTCCATTTTCACAGGACAGTTAAAGTCTAAAGTCGGCCAGCCTATTATTTTCAAACAAATGCTGAACACTTGAAATTTCAAAGAACAGATTCACAAGTAGTTATTTGTTAAGTTTTAATTTTAGATTTAGTATTAATTTTGCTTTATTTTTTGCCTAAAAAGAGGATGGTCATTTAAACCGTATCCTACATTTTTGTAATAAATTATTTTTAGATTTAGTTAGTAGTATTTAAACCCTTTTCATGCATTTAGAGAAGGGTCCTGAAATTTGTCAAACACTTGTCCTCAGAACATGCACTTTTGCACCCTCCGAGGAGGTTTTGATGAGTGAATGGAACATGATTTATTGATATATGCGTTTAATATCTACTACTGATGTTGCACTTTTATACTCTTAGCAGATGTTGGATTAAGAAGAGATAAGTCATTATTGCTTGAAGCTCATGAGTAGAACTAGTTATAAATAGTACTTTTATCTCTTAACTATTTTTGCCTTTGTGTTAAAGTGATATTTATGTTTAGTTGTTTATATATTGATGCTTGAATACTTGAGTTATCATTTGGCACTTTTGTACGGTGATAGCTATTTATTTATGCTCAATATATGAATAGCTTATTATGCGATATGTTTTTCACAACTGTTTCGACTAACTTTTTATACGAAGTGGTTTATCTTTATTGAATTATTTTCTTATAATAGTTGAATGATCTTTATTACCAATTGTTATTTGAAATCATTTTAGATCGCATAATAGAAAGATTACATCCTGGGCTAGTTTACAATAAGATATTTCTGTTTGATTAGAATACAACTGCATGTTATTAGATTAAAGTTAGAATAAAAGCATTTCACTTAGTAACTTTTAGAAACAAAATATCAATTCTCAACATGCACACACATATTGGGAAACTGGTCCCATTATCCCCAGTCGAACCCACTACACCAAACGGAAAAGGAACTACCAACCAAGGTCTGGACCGGGTGGGTATCCCCCTTGTTGTAGACCCGATTTTTAGGGCTTCAACATATTTGGCGCTAGAAGGAGGGCCCCGAACTATGAATGGAAAGTAAGTCAAAATCTAAATACCATTCTGAGAGTAAATCTCCCTCACCATCACCCCCGACTTCTCCATCACACTTAGAATCTTTAAATTTAGAGCCAGAAGTCAAAAGAACAACAGCCACTACCACAAACCCTGACTTTTCAGAAAAATATGCTATTGAACCTCCTGAAGTTGAATCTTTTATTCATAAATTTCAGTGATTTTCAATATCACCTCAAAGATCTGATAAATCTCAAGGCAGTGTGACTTCGCAATATAATCCTGCTCATCGCCTTACTAGATTACAAAGCAAAAATTTTGGTGTTCAGCCAACTGAGTTACCTTTACCTACAAAGAAGAGAGCAAGGAAATCACATAAAGGGTCTGATAGTGAGACTCTTTCATCATCATCATCCATCTCAAACTCTTCACCGTGAAGTCAACCATCCACTCCTCCACTTCAGACTATTGTCCGTCAGTCCACTGGAACTTCCACATCTCCTTCTCAAACATCTGGAATCATAATATCCTCATCTTCCCAACCGCAGGGATCGTCTTCTGTGCTTTCCTCTGTTGGTAGTTCAGTTATGGCCCAATCTCCATGGGATAACCCAGGGGCAGTATTAATGCCTAGGCCCTTGAGTCAATTACCAGTCCATCCTGAAAAATGGCTGCCTAAGTTTAATCTTGAAGTAGGCATGCTAGCGAAAGAACATATAAATAACTTTATGTTGTCCATAAATCTCAATGGAGTTACTAATGAGGATGTTGTCGTCTGAATTTTTCCCTATACACTACAAGGAGTAGCCGGATCATGGTATTTCTCATTACCATCTGGATCTATCACTAGTTGGGATATCTTCCAAGATCAATTTTTGACTAAGTTCAGTGATGACAGGTCTACAGTGACACTGATAAATGACCTGTCTAATCTTAGAGCTGAGTCAAAAGAACCTATCAAGGATTTTAACTCACGTTTCAATAAATTGTTAAATAAAATTCCTACTGCTTCCAAGCCTAGAGAAGAAGTGCGAAGTGAATGGTACATCTCTGCTTTACCATCAAACATAGCAATCTTCGTTGATAGGGTTAACAAAACAACTTTAGCTGACAATATGAAGGAAGCAATAGCAGTGGAGAAACGTATCATTACTCTAGAAAAGAAAAATGCAATAGAAGAACGAAAATCCAAGAAGGTTACTTTTAAGGAAGACCCCAAGAAAAAACAATCGAAAGATCCATTCGATTTAGAAGGATTGCAGAAATTTCTGAAATCCATGTCCAACCAAATGATTGACATTAAGAAACAAGTGGCGGAGACATTTTCTAAAAGGTCATTCAAATCTTATAGAAGAAACCCTTCGACTGATTCAAAGCCGCCAAATGCTATCACAAGTGCTGAATCAGAAGGAGAAGAAGAGGAGACTGCTACTGAAGAAACTACCGATGAAGAAGAAGTTGTAGAGGTACAAGGTATGTGGGATTTCATCCTCCCAGATGAGGAAGATCAAGAAGTATCCCCGGTTAGCACTCGAAGTAGAAATTAACTTGATCCTCCTTAACCTACTCCTAAGCCAAAGAGCGCAAGCTCAATGACTAAGGATAAAGTTGCAGCCAAGAAAACAACATCTAAAGTGACTCAAACCAGCCCAGTCCAAACAAATTCATCAACTCGATCAAAAACACTGATCATTTCGGATGAAATGGAGTATAATTTCATAGAAGACATGAAGAAGACTAGGGCTAATATCACTTTTTATGAATTGAGCAAGTTAAAACACTAGAAAAAGGTACTTTTGAAAGAATTACATGCTGTACCAGAAAAACCTTTGCCCGATCCTGTAATCTCTCAAGCTTCCAACGAGATGGGAAGACCTCCAACTAATGCGATTAGTAAAGTTGATATAGAAAATATCGCTTTAATTGGAGGAAGGTCGAGATATCATACTCCTCCATTTCTTCTTACTTATGAAGTTTTCAATAAAAAATTGCATAATTGTTTAGTGGTTTCTGGAGCTTCATCTAATATTCTACCAAAATCAATATGTGCAAAGTTGAACATTCAACCGCAAAAATATGTTGTGCGCATAGTCCAGCTAGATCAATCGAAAGTTGAAGTGATTGACGAATTAAAGCAGGTTACCATAACGCTGTCATCTAATCCAAAGGTATGTCAAGTTATCGACATTTTAGTTGCAGATATTCCAGAATTTTATGGCTTAATTCTTAGCAGAGATTGGTCATAAAAACTTCATGGATACTTTGCAATTGATTGGTCGCATATGTGGCTTCCTTATAATGGTAAACCAAATCAGATAAAGGTTGAGCGAGAAAAACATCAGAAATACATAGTAACAAAATTGGAAGGAAAAAATGAACTGGTAGCATACAACAATAATATTATTGGCAACTACTCAGTTGATTCTTTCTTAGGAAATTTTAATTCTCATACTTCACCTTACTTATAACATTCTGTTTTATCTCAAATAGAAATTTTTTCTCAAACAGATAGTTCTAAATGCATTAATTTTATAGATACTCCTGTAAATAAATCGTTATTTTGGAAGTTATTTTTTGATGGTTCTAAGTTTAATGAAGGAGCAGGAGAAGGATGCGTATTGATTAGTCCAGAGGGAAAAAAAATTATGCTAACTTGCAGACTCGAGTTCAATTGCACCAATAATACTGCAGAATACGAGGCTTTAGTCCAAGGATTATATAAAGCAATCGGATTAGACATCAAATATCTACAAGTTTTTGGAGATTCTGAAATTGTAATCAGACAAGTACGCAATACTATACATTGGTTATCATATCAATCTTTAGTTCATGATCTGAATGAACACTTTATAGCATTTAATATTTCATCAATTCCCCGAATCCAGAATGCTAGTGCAGACCTCCTAGCTAACGTAGCTTCCAAGCTCATTCCTTCAGAAGACTATAGCCCTGATCGATTTTCAATCGAATTAATCTTTAGATCCTCGATTCCTGATAACATTACCAACTGGAGGATTTTCAATGATGATCCTGATATTGTAAGCTTCCTCACATCTGAAGGATCTTACACCAATCAGATAATTGATGAAGACCAACATGACAGACAATTGCAACAAGATAGCACTAATAATGCTATGCCAAAGTCAGTAGTCAAGTTAGAAGACCTTTATGATTTTAAAGATCGATTCAAAAGATCTACCAATTCAAAACTGCAAAGTTCAACTTTGAATTATGAATTAGTAAATCTAGGAAATGATACCAAAACACAGAATATTAACCTAGGCCTCAGCCTAGCTCCTGAAGAAAAATTAGCGTATGTTCGTCTCTTGAAAAAATACAAAGGTGTCTTTTCTTGGAACTACGATGAACTCAAAACTTATGACACTTCTATCATCCAACATACTATCCCAATGATAAACGATGAAAAACCTGTCCAACAAAAGCTGAGAAAGATCCATCCTAATCTAGAAAACCAGATCAAATCTGAACTTAATAAGTTATTGAAAGCCAAGATTATTTTTCCCGTTCGACATTCTAAATGGGTTTCCAATATGGTTCCTGTTAGAAAGAAAAATGGAGACATTAGAATTTGCATTGACTTTCGAAATCTTAACAAAGCTTGCCAAAAAGATAATTTTACTTTGCCTCCTATGGAGCAAATATTGCAGGCAGTTGCAGGATCAGAATTAATGTCCTTCTTAGATGGTTTCTTTGGCTACAACCAAGTGTTGGTCTATCCTGATGATCAATTGAAAACCACATTCAGAACCAAATGGGGCACTTATGCATATCAAAATATGCCTTTTGGTTTGATCAAAGTTGGTGCCAAATTTCAGAGAGCCATGGACATCGCTTTCAAAGGATTAGTTAACAAATCAGTGGTAATTTACTTGGATGATATAACTATGTATTCCAAGAAACGAAGAAATTATCTTAGAGATTTAAAACGGATCTTTCAACGTTGTCAAAGGTATGGGATTTCACTTAACCCAAAAAAATCTTTTTTTGCATTAAGTGAAGGAAAAATTCTTGGATTCATAGTATCAAAATCTAGAATTCATATTGATCCTAACAGAATCAAGGAGATTTCCGAAATACCCCTACCTCACAACAAGAAAGCTATGCAATATTTCCTTGGCTAGATTAATTTTGTAAAGAGATTTGTGCCAGATTTTTCAAGAATTGTATCTCATTTACAAGCAATGATTAAAAAGAATTCAAACTTCAAATGGGGCCAAGACGAATATGAGGCATTCAATCTGATCAAACAAGAAATTGTTAATGCTCCATCTTTAGCAACTCCAAATTTTTCCGATGCTTTTATTTTGTATACATTTGCCTCTGATAAATCATATGCTGCAATACTCACTCAAGAAAATCAAGATAAGGCAGAAGCCCCAATTTCTTTTTTCAGTTCAAATTTGCAGGGTGCTGAATTGAATTATTCAGATGTAGAGAAACAAGCTTATGCTGTTTTCAAAGCAATTAAATATTTCAGACCCTTTCTACTTAAAACCCATACAAAAATCATAGTACTGTTTCCAGCGGTAAGAAATCTTTTAGTTTAGAAAGATGTGGGTGAGAAAAGAGCCAATTGGGTTACTACCTTACAAGAATATGATGTAGAAATCAAACCAGCAAGTATTGTAAGAGGTCAAAGCTTTTGCAAAATACTAGTTGGAGCATCGCTTATTTCTGAAAAACCATTTGCAGAGATACAAATGTATGAGGTAAGGCTAAATGATGTTGAATCATTATATGCTGATATCATATTTTATCTAAAGAACGGATATGCTCCTCCAAATCTCAATTACACCAAGAAAAGAGCTCTAAGGTTGAAGGCAAAACAATCTCAGCTTGTGAATGATGTTCTTTTTAGAATGAATTATGATTCTATTCTCCTTAGATGTCTTGAGAAATCTGAAGCTGAAAAATTCTTGCAGGAACTTCACGATGGGCCAGCAGGTGGACATTATGCTGGAGATGCTACTGCACATAAAATCCTCCGCGCAGGCTATTACTGGCCCACACTATTCAAAGACTCACATAGCTACGTAAGGAAATGTCAAGTTTGTCAAACCGCTGCTGGAAGACAAAAAAAACCATCATTGTTGTTACAACCAGTGAACATTTAATAGCCTTTTGATCAATGGGGATTGGACATAATAGGTGAGATCATTCCTCACTCTTCCAAACAACATAGATATATCATTACAGCAACTGATTATTTTACTAAATGGGTAGAAGCAGTACCTCTTAAGACTGCTAATGCTGAACATATCATCGAGTTCATAGATCAGTTCATAATCACCAGGTTTGGTTTACCTTCTGCTTTAATGTTTGATAATGCATCGTATTTTTATGGTAATGCTATGACTGAATTTGCACTTAAAATAGGTTTCAAACTTAAATACTCTGCCAATTATTATCCACAGGGAAATGGGTTAGCTGAATCTACAAATAAAAACTTAATTAGAATCATTAAGCAAACCATTGATCAAAATCATAAAAATTGGCATAATTCTTTAATATATGTTTTACGGGCAGATCGAATAACACAAAAAGCCTCCATTGGCACTTCTCCCTTTAATTTAGTTTATGGGAAAGAAGTGGTTCTTCCAACTCATCTGGCAATTCCTTCTTTAGCCTTAGTTGAATATATTGATGAAGCACCAACTTCTTCCTTACAACTAAGACAACTGGAAATAATTAAGCTAGAAGAACAAAGAGAACAGGCCAAAATAACTCATGCTCATCACCAAGCATTAGTTAAAGCTTCTTTTGATTCAAACATGATATCCAGAAAGGATTTTCAGGTTGGAGATCTAGTTTTAAAATGGGACAAGGCTCATGAAGAAAAAGGGAAACATACAAAATTTCAACGAATGTGGCTTGGTCCTTTCCAAATCGCAGAGATCATAGGTCCATCTACTTTTATGTTACAGGATTTAATAGGAAAAAGAGTCTTTACCTGTTAATGGACAGATCCTCAAAAAATATTTTCCATAGGAGATCATTCTTCTATTTTGAATATTAGTTTTCTTTATTTTTCATAATAAAACCAGTTGTTAATGGTTATATTTGGAATTCACGAAAAAGATACAAATTCTCTTTTAGATTTTGTTTTTTCACTTGTATAAATAGAATTCTTCTAAGAAATTGATCATTATTATTGAAATATATAGTTAAAAGCTTTAAACCTAGAAATGATTCTAGTTTCAACCTTATAAATTTTGATAAAAAGCGACCTTTAGTAAGAAATTGTTTTATATCAGTCTAATGAAAGGTATCAATAACAAAATCACAATTCTCTGTAGAAAATTTCTTTCCAAAAACTCTATCATTGTCGTCCAGAGCTATCTTAAGGAAACAATGACTTCCTCCCCACCTAGAAAATTACAATGTTCAAGGAATAATCCAATGATACACTTTAACTTAAAGAGTAAGAGGTCTCATCATGAGTCGATTTATCATGATTATAGATATTATAACTTGCTGACTTTTCCAATATTGCATACCACAACAGGGAAATGACTCAATATTGTTGCAATCAAAAGACAAGGGGTCTCATCACGAGCTATATTGTTCAGAAAAGTTATAAATCAAGTGAATGGCACTGTTATAAATTGGCTACCAAACCAAGACATTGTTCTTTAAGGATAAAAAAGAAAATGAAAGCAATAAGTGTGGATATGGATTTCTCTTTGAAAATTGTATATTTCTCTAAGTAGGATACAGGATCATTGTTGGGTAATAGGTAATCTTGTCGAAGCTATAAACGCTTGCTGGGAGCAGAGGCTCTACCTACAAAAAATGAGCATATTTAAAACTGATTTACAAAGAAGTCTTTGTTTTTATCTCTATAAACCAAGTAGTGGTTGATATAGATACAAGGACTAGCTTGAGGAAGTAAATAGTCAAAGTTGATTATAGAAGAAACAAAATATCATTGATAGAAAAAAAACATAATGTACTTTGTCTTTCTATTATAAAGTTTGATTTTCTGGAAAATTTTCTATTTTAAAAGTTTAGAAAATTCAAAAGACAAATAGAGATAACTGGTTCTTCCGAGTGAATCGCCAATTGTTGTGGCCAGCAACAACCCCCCTTCTTATTTAGTATTATCACTAAAACTAAATAAGTGGGGGCCCTTATTCAAAAAATTTAAAAAATTGATTAGTGCCTGTATTTCCTTTTTCAATAAAAATTACTATCATGAACTTAGGAGAATATTCCTTGAAAAATCTAAAAAACTTAAGTTTTATGATAGGATAGAATAAAATCATTCTTTAAAGAAATATCGCATCACAAATAGGTAATAAATACCTCCTTACAAGCGGAATTCTAATATTGCGAGATCGCGATGTGAAACTACGCACTAAAAGAACATTCATCACATCGCATGCTTCAAATATCATATGTTACGTTGAAAAATCTCACAATCACTGATATGCGATGGCACATATCGCAAATCACGTTTTGCAGAAAAACACATTAACGGAAACTTGTCATTTGATACGCTCCAGCGATTTTGCGATATTGCGATGCAACGATTTTGCGATCCAGCGATTTTGTTATTTTGCGATATTGCGCTATTGTGATATTGTAATTCCACGAGATTGCGATCTGCGATACTGCGATTTACGATATTGCTAAGAAAATCGCAGATCGCCTTATCGCAGATTTTTAAGGCTCATTATACAAATTTTTTTTCCATAAACTGAGACCTGGTTATGCGCTTTAATGTTAATCAATGAATTGGTTGTCAATCATTAATGAAATATGGTTTGGTTCTGATCGAAGAGCTATTTCACGTAAGGTGGTATATTTTATACATCTTCAGCATTTAAAAATTTCCCGTCACCTTTGTCCTATCATTATTCTCACTTAATTCGTAAAATTCAGGAGCGAAGAACAGAGAATTATACAAAGCAGTATTCATGGTATTATGGGAAAGAAAGACAAGGCTCTGAGTTCTGAAGATAAAGAAATGATGCCCTTGTATACAAACACCGCTTGTAACAAAGATGTTGGTATTACTACTTGGGAGGGCATGTATAATCTACTTGAGGAAGAGAACCCCAGAGTAATGGAGGTTACAGCTACTGCAGGCTCACATGGGTCTTCTGATGCATCCATTACAGAGCTAGCATGTTCATTCTTGCACCGGATAGCAGCAAGACCCAAAATTCTTCCATACACGGATATGGTTAAATGGGTATTGGACATCACTGATATTACAAACAGACAGTTTAAGACTCAAGGTCAAGAATTCATCGGCTCATTTACTCCACAAGATTTGAGACTCATGTATCATTTGCTGGAGCCATAGGCGACTTATAACAAACAGTTGATGGAGAAGTTTGCCAAAGAAAATGAAAACCTGACAGAATGAACCAAGGACTGGTCAAGGAGAGATGAACCACTAAAGAAGGATAAACATGGTATGTATAGTACTGTTTATCTCAATTCTCCGTATTGCTTTGCTGTTGCTATGCTCTGTAAGCTTTTTGGAAAGCCAGACATTAATAAGTTTTCATCTGAATGGATACCATTATTGAATGCTGTTGTTAATGCTACTATTGTGGATTGGGCTAAGATATTATCTGACAACTTAGCCACGGCCATTTTGAATTACCGGTTTAAAAGAACTGTTTCTCAGAGAATTTATCCCCATTTTTACTTATCTGCTTATGTAATGGATTCAATCTGTTATATTTCCAAGTTTCCTTTAAGGGGTTGGAAATGGACGACTCAAGACCCCTTACCCATTCATATTTATCACAAAGAATAATGGGATTCCAAGTTCATTCTCTATTTTTACAAGATTTTCCATGGAATCATGTTGCCCATGTACAGAATGTTATATGATAAAGACTCTCCAAGATTTTCTCCTGAAGCAGAGGTAGACATACTTCCTGTTGCGAGATGGTTTGGAGAAGAATTGTTTACATATGTTAGGGTATTTGGAAGTTTTGCTTCCCGTCATGTCTTACCTTTGTATGTTCATGATAAACTCATGGCACGAGAAATTGCTTATCAAACCTGTGGAGAAGGAGGTTTGACTAAAGATTTGAAGGACAAAAAGAAGGCTATTTGACCACAATTTCCTGTGGCCTGTGGGGCCTTTTCACTATTTTATGTTGGCCTTGCATTCAAAGAAGTAAACAATATTACATGTTTACGTTTGTTCAAGTTTCCAAGAAGACCGTTCGACCCCTATGATATTGTTAAAAATTTCACTACTGCAGTCAAAATAAGAGTGGTTTTTAAAGAAGATGATATTTTTGATGACATGTTCCAAGAGAAACACACACTTAAAGAGGTTCTACATTCAACCCAAATACGGTTTCCTCCAGCAGAATTTCAAGATTTCAAGATATACATGGAAAGGAGGTTAACTAGTATCCCTTTGGATAAATTACGCTTGGAACCCGTAAGGGAACCAACTCTCAGTATTAGTCTCAGAGGAAGTTAAGGTACAGAAAAATCTAAATCTAAGTTCGGGAGAGAAATGTCAGAACATTCTAAGAAATCTGACAATGACCATGATAGAAGTTAAGGGTCAGTAAGGGATACTGCCCAGTCAAAGGAGCTTCCACAGCAACAGGTTTTGACCTCTCCTCAGCTAAATCTTCCCTCTCTCATTGAACAGCAACCATCAGTCAGAACTGAGTTAGATAAGGAATGAGAGACATTCAATGATTTAATCAATATTGAAGGACAGAACACACAAAAACCTATGAATAATGTACAGACCACAAAAAATATAGTCACAGGAATAACTAGCAATGTCTCAGAAATGGAACATATTCCCATTACCCCATCCTCTGAACTTATGCTCAAAATAGAGGAAATTCCTTCTCTTGATGTATTTTATAGTCCACAACACAAGGCAGTGGTAAGAAGACAAAGGAAGAAAAGGAAATTGGAAAATGTGCTCTCTCATGATGCAGAACAATTAGACGTCCTATGGCAAGATCCTACCACTGATCCAACTGAAAATCTCACAAAATTATCTCAGATCATAGGAGCATATGCCTCTGAAGCCATTGATAAAGCATCTGAGGTACGACAATTACTCAATGAGAAAGAAGATCAAGTACTGATTTTGCAATAACAACTGCAACAAGCCAACGCCAACAATGAAGCACAGAAACAACTTGAGAAATTACAGCAAGACTTCCAACAAATGCAGATAGGATACCAGAACAGTTTGGCTGAAAAAGAGAAACAACTACAGGTTATGCAAGAGATGCACAAGGATGATCCCAAGCTTACATAATTCATCACAGAACCCATTTCCTTAAATGACCAACTACTGCAGCAACATGAAATATTATGCCAAAGAATATCACAGTGGAGCTCTTATTGTGAAGCAAGTGATAAAATCACTAATCAAGTCGTACTCTTACGACATGATTATGATTTAATTGATAAAAGAGTTACTGAATATTTGGTTTGGCAAGAAACAAAGGAGGGGAAAAGATTAGGTGCGCCAATAATCAATGACAATCACAAAGAAATGATCTTTAAAAATTGGGATGAACAAATCAGGAAAGCAAAGCAAGCGGCAGAAGAAGCAGCTACAGCAGTAAGCAATGTTATTGATTGCATAAATGAAAATTTGCACAAGGAAAATCTGATCTCTGAAACTACTCCAGGGTATCTACCGAAAGCACAGCAACTGTAGACAGACTGGAAACAGAAGGCTCAATAAAAGGCAGAATCGATTAAAAGATTAACAAAGTTAAATTGGGATTCTTACTGGGCGTGTTTGGTAAAAACACACAGCCAGTGCATGACTCTCAAATGTATCATCAATTTTTCCGAGAAGGTGGTGCCAGGTCTTTCCGATTCCATTTTCACAGGATAGTTAAAGTCTGAAGTCGGCCAGCCTATTCTTCTCAAACAAATGTTGAATGCTTGCAATTTCAAAGAACAGATTCACAAATAGTTAGTTGTTAAGTTTTAATTTTAGATTTAGTATTAATTTTGCTTTATTTTTTGTCTAAAAAGAGGACGGTCATTTAAACCGTATCCTACATTTTTTTAATAAGTTATTTTTAGATATAGTTAGTAGTATTTAAACCCTTCTCATGCATTTAGAGAAGGGTCCTGAAATTTGTCAAAAACTTGTCCTCAGAACATGCACTTTTTCACCCTCCGAGGAGGTTTTTATGAATGAATAGAACATGATTTATTGATATTTGCGTTTAATATCTACTACTGATGTTGCACTTTTGTACTCTTAGTGGATGTTGGATTAAGAAGAGATAAGTCATTATTGCTTGAAGCTCATGAGTAGAACTAGTTATAAATGGTACGTTTATCTCTTAACTATTTTTGCCTTTGTGTTAAAGTGATATTTATGTTCTGTAGAAATTTGCTGAATAATGAAGATTTATCCACTGAGATTATCTTGATCATACATTAATTCGAATTCATGTATAACACATAACATCTTCTACAATCAATCATCAATTTGCGGAAATAGAAACAGTCGCATGCGCACATAAACACAATATGTAATGGGGAAATATTATAGCTGAAAACCCCCAGCTATTTGTATATTATAATAGAAGAGAAACATGTAACAATATCAGTACAATACTCCTCACAAGTACTCAGTACTGTCTCCAAAAGTTACACACAAACTAGCTTGGTTTTGAACAAGTCACAGGTTCAAAACTCATCCACTAATTGCCCGCCTCTATTGCGCAATCAAGGCTGGTCTAATGAGAGATCCAAGTTCGAATCTCACTGGCTCCAACTGTGCAATCATCATTGGCAATCTCCTCCAATGCTTGTGCAAATCTCATGCACAACTGCTGTCGCAACTAATAGCAAACTCACCCTTTCATCTACCTCTTCCACCGGTCTCCACTGAACTGTCCATGCACTGTAGTGAACTGATGTGTTCTTGAGTTGAATAATGAGTTAATAATTAGTGAATTAAATAATATTTAATTCACTCAACTCATCACTAGTGTATTAGCTAGTTAAACTAAACACAACTAGTTCAACTAAGTTAAACCGAACACAACTCCACCAACTGTCTCATCAACTCCACCAAACTCTGCCACTGAAGTCCTAACTGAAGTCAACCATGCATGAGCTCACCAAACCCCAAGGAATAGCGTAATTCCTTCTATCAGATGCATGGGTCACATCCGTAGCTCCAACTGAAGTGCTGTAAGAGAATAAACTGAAGTTTAGAGTCCAAATATTATTAAGGGCTAATAATATTTGACTGACCTATTTTTAGACAGGCAGTCTAAAAATAGACTTCGACCTGTATGTCTAAAAATAGAGGTCCATCTATTTTTACCAACTCGACCAATCATCCAAGAATAGTATACTGCAACTCCTAGACCATGCTCCATATGTCTAAAAATAGACATAGTCTAAAAATAGACTTTGCGCCAAAAATAGCCTGCGGGCCCACTTAGTGAAGGCGACTTCATTTCACTAAGCTCCATCATCTTGTTGCATTTTCAACACTACCTCTCAACAAGATATGGATTATCTGCAACCCCTATCCTACCTCTGTGGTATTCTAATTTGCTCTTGGTGAGCGCCTTCGTCAAGATATCAGCATCCTGATCCTCCGTGGGAATATATGAAAGTAACATGATTCTCCGCTGCACACAATCTCTGATATGATGGTACCTGATGTCGATGTGTTTGGATCTATCATGAAATACTGGATTAGCCGAGAGTTTAATGCAACTCTGTTTATCACAATAAATCACAGTAGGCTCCAAGTGCAACCCGAACAATCCAACGAGGATCTTCCTCATCCAAATAGCCTCGCATGCAGCCAAGCTTGCTGCCATGTACTCGGCCTCTGCTGAACTGAGTGCCACGGATCTCTGCTTCCTGCTGTACCAGGAAACTGCTGTCGACCCGATGCTGAAAATACCTCCAGATGTGCTCTTACGATCCGTTGGGCTCCCTGCCCAATCTGCATCAGTGAAGCCGGAAAGCTTCACTCCATCCTCCTGTCTGTACCATAGACCATATCCCGATGTGCCACTAAGATAACGCAATACATGCTTGCTTGCCTTCTAGAAGAGCTTGGTAGGCTTAACCATAGCTTGCGAAAGCTGGTTAACAACATAGCATATATCGGGTCGTGTATTGACCAGATACATAAGCGACCCCACCAACTGTCGATAGACAGTGGCATCCACTACCTCCGCTGAAGTAGCATCCTCCTTCCTCCAACCACCAGGAAGAGGAGTATCAACAAGCTTGCAGCCATGCATGTTGAACCTCTCCAGTATCTCCCGGGCATACTTACCCTGAGAAACAAACAGTCCTCCACTGCGCTGCCAAATCTCCAATCCCATGAAATAATGAAGGAGGCCCAAGTCCTTCATCTCAAACTCTCTAGCAAGATCCTCCTTGCATGAAAGTATCAACAGCTCATCTCCCGTCAAAATCAGATCATCTACATAAAGTACAATGATCGGTAACTTACCCTCCACCACAATCTGGTACAGGTTAGGATCCGCCTCACTCTTGGAGAATCCAAGTCCGGTGAAATAACTGTCTATCCGTGTGTACCAAGCACGAGGTGCTTGTTTCAACCCATACAATGCTCTCTTGAGCCTGCACACATGCGACTCGCTGCTGAAGATCTCGAAACCTTCGGGCTACTCTATGTACACCTCCTCCTCAATGACTCCGTTGAGGAACGCAGTCTTCACATCCATCTGATGAATGTGCCACCCCATCTGCGCTAAGAGAGCAAGGATCGTCCGTATGGAAGAGTACCTTGCGATAGGTGCAAAAGTCTCCTCATAATCGATCCCCTCGATCTGTGAGAAGCCACGGGCGACAAATCTCGCCTTGTACTTCTCCACACTCCCGTCAGCCGCCTGCTTCACTTTGTAGATCCATCGCGAACCCACCACCGATTTCCCCTCCGGTCTTGGGACAATCTCCCATGCACTGTTTCTGACGATCGAATCATATTCTTCGATCATGGCATCTACCCATGCGGGTTCCTCCACAACTTCCTCAAAAGAGGATGGCTCCGTCACGACACATTGACTCACAAGAGCCATGTATCTAGTGTACCGATCCGGTGACTGCCTCTGTCTGCGCTGTGTTGTAGGTGGTCCTACAACCTTCTCTGCATCTCGAGCCAGTCGCTCAACTTCTGTAGTGCACTTGCGCCCTCTGATGGTTGGCACTGCATGGGTGGTTTCTTTCACCTCCTGAACTTCCTCTTGTGGCTGATCCACATCCGGAAGCTCCTCCTTAGGAACTAACAGCTCCTCATCTGCATGCAAGTGTGGCTCCCTCTCAAGCGAACACTGCATGGCTTTCTCCTCCTGGAATTTTATATCCCGTCGCACAACAGTCTTGCGACTGTCTGGCACATACACCCGATAGTTGTGAGGTGTATCAGTGTACCCCACAAATATTCCAACTTCAGCAGTTGGATCCAGCTTCCTTCTTGCATCCTTCGTTACATGCATGTAGACAGGAGATCCGAAAATCCGCAAATGGGAAATATCAGGCCTCTTGCCAGAATAAGCCTCCTCTGGTGTACTCATGCCAAGAACCTTGTGAGGACAACGGTTCTGCACATACACTGCTGTATTGCATGCCTCACCCCACAAGTGAAGGGGTAGGCCCTGATCATGCAACATCGCCCGTGCAGCACCCACGATCGTTCTGTTCTTCCGCTCAGCCACCCCGTTCTGCTATGGGTTATGGGGTGCGATGAGCTCTCTCCGAATCCCTTCTGCGCTGCAGAACTCCTTGAATTCAGCCGAGATGAATTCACCACCATTGTCACTCCTTAGAGCAATCACCTTCTTCCCCGACTCCTTCTCGACCAGTGCTTTAAACTCACAGAACTTCACGAATGTATCACTCTTCTTTTGCATGAAGAAGATCCAGCACTTTCGAGAGAAATCATCAACAAATATCACATAATACCTGTGCTTTGTTTTCGAAGCAATTGAGAAAGGACCACACACGTCCGTGTGAACTCTCTCAAGGATCGTCGTGGCGCGACTATCCTTCTCGTGAAAGGTGGCTTTCACATACTTCCCCAAGGTACACCCCTTGCACTGATCTGACTGCGCAAGAGTGCCCTTAGGAAGCCCAGTAGAAATCTGCTGCAGGATCTTCAAAGCTCCATTGTGAAGGTGGCCCAATCTCCTGTGCCACAGTTCGCCCTCATCATCCCGGCTCACCACTTCTCCCGCCTTGCATGCCATTGCTGCACAGCCATCTACTTGCCACCGATAAAGGTTCTTGACTCGAACCCCTATCTTCTGGGTCTCTCCAGTTGTCTTACTGCGCAGGGAAGCCTTTCCTTCGCTGAAGACCACATCATACCCCTTGTCTTCCAACATCGCCACAGAGATCAGATTCTTCATCAATCCTGGAACATGCAAAACTTCCTTCAATACAAAGGGTTTACCAGACTCCCTCTCAAAGGAAATGGTACCGATACCAGTCGCACTGTATCTACCATCATCGCCCATCTCGATGTGCACTCCAAGATCCTTTTCCTCCAGATCTGAAAACAGATCTCGATCTCCGGTCATGTGAAATGACGCACCACTGTCCAAGAACCATACTAATCCCATCACACTTGAAACCAAGCATGCAATCAGTGAAAAATCTAGTTCAAATTGAGAAGCCAATGCCTCTCCCGCTGCAGATCCAGCAACCTTCTTATTTTTCTTCTTCTGGGGACAATTTGTGGCATAGTGTCTGTGCTGGTGACAGTGAAAACAATTCACCTTGGACATGTCTTGCTTCTTGCCTTTCGCACCAGAATGAGAAACCTTCTTGCTCTTCCCCTTCTTCTCTTTGGCAGCCAAAGCGCAATTTTATTCATCAGATACCTTTGATGAAGATCCGTCCCTAGTAGTCCTCCTTATCTCCTCTTGCATGAGATCCGCCCAAAGTCGCTCCCATCCTGGCAACTTCTCCCGACCATTGACAGAATCCTGATAGGAATTACAAGCCTTCGGAAGACCAAGGAGAGCCAGGTCTACCATATCCTCTTCTTCGACAGTCACCCCCACACTTCCCAGCTCATCTCTGCATTGAGTGAACTTCGTGAGGTATTTGGCGATATTGTCGCCTTTCTCCATCTTAATGTTTCTGAGCTTATCCTTGAGCGCCAGCTTCCTTTCGTCGCTCTTACTATGGAATATATCTATCAACGCTTTCCACATCAAATATGGAGAAGCTTTTCCATGCAGGCTGGATACAATGTGATCCTTCACGCCCTCCAACAGAATCCTTCGACATTTCTCCATCTTCTTTTGCCAAGCCTCGACTTCAGCAGGATCAGTGGGCTTTTGGACATCCGTATCTACGAACTCCTTCAATCCATTATCTTCTAATACTGCCTCCATGCGATCTTTCCATGCAACATAATTCGAACTGCCTTCAAGAGCATATTCGAGTCGCAAACCGTTGAAAGACATTTTTCAACTCCGGCACCAAGAAAACAAACTGCTGCAAAATTCGAATTCCAAACTCAAAATCTCAACTGCTTCTGGATCTGTGAGAACAAATTATTTCTAGCATAGAGATTGACTGTAAGGGCATTTACTGGATATATCACCTTTCAGAGAAAGGATGGATCCAGAGGCTACCTGGCCCGATACAGACTCTGTCTACCGAAATAATATTGTAATCACTGCAATAGATCCCGATGATCAATTCGCTCCGATACCATGTAGAAATTTGCTGAATAATGAAGATTTATCCACCGAGATTATCCCGATCACATACTAATTCGAATTCATATGCAACACATAATCTCTTCTACAATCAATCATCAATTTGCGGAAATAGAAACAGTCGCATGCGCACATAAACACAATATGTAATGGGGAAAGCTTATAGCTGAAAACCCCCAACTATTTGTATATTATAATAGAAGAGAAACATGTAACAATATCAGTACAATACTCCTCACAAGTACTCAGTACTGTCTCCAAAAGTTACACACAAACTAGCTTGGTTTTGAACAAGTCACAGGTTCAAAACTCATCCACTAATTGCCTGCCTCTATTGCGCAATCAAGGCTGGTCTAATGAGAGATCCAAGTTCGAATCTCACTGGCTCCAAATGCGCAATCATCATTGGAAATCTCCTCCAATGCTTGTGCAAATCTCATGCACAACTGCTGTCGCAACTAATAGCAAAATCACCCTTTCATCTACCTCTTCCACTAGTCTCCACTGAACTGTCCATGCACTGTAGTGAACTGATGTGTTCTTGAGTTGAATAATGAGTTAATAATTAGTGAATTAAATAATATTTAATTCACTCCACTCATTACTAGTTGATTAGCTAGTTAAACTAGTCACAACTAGTTCAACTAAGTTAAACCGAACACAACTCCACCAATTGTCTCATCAACTCCACCAAACTTCTGCCACTGAAGTCCTAACTGAAGTCAACCATGCATGAGCTCACCAAACCCCAAGGAATAGTGTAATTCCTTCTGTCAGATGCATGAGCCACTTCCGTAGCTCCAACTGAAGTGCTGTAAGAGAATAAACTGAAGTTTAGAGTCCAAATATTATTAAGGGCTAATAATATTTGACTGACCTATTTTTAGACAGGCAGTCTAAAAATAGACTTCGACCTGTATGTCTAAAAATAGAGGTCCATATATTTTTACCAACTCGACCAATCATCCAAGAATATCATACTGCAACTCCTAGACCATGCTCCATATGTCTAAAAATAGACATAGTCTAAAAAATAGACTTTGCGCCAAAAATAGCCTGCGGGCCCACTTAGTGAAGGCGACTTCATTTCACTAAGCTCCATCATCTTGTTGCATTTTCAACACTCCCTCTCAACAAGATATGGATTATCTGCAACCCCTATCCTGCCTCTGTGGAATTTGAACTTGCTCCTGGTGAGCGCCTTCGTCAAGATGTCGGCATCCTGATCCTCCGTGGGAACATATGAAAGCATCATGATTCTCCGCTGAACACAATATCTGATATGATGGTACCTGATGTCGATGTGTTTGGATCTATCATGAAATACTGGATTAGCCGAGAGTTTAATGCAACTATGGTTATCACAGTAAATCACTGTAGGCTCCAAATGCAACTCGAACAATCCAACGAGGATCTTCCTCATCCAAATAGCCTCGCATGCAGCCAAGCTAGCTGTCATGTACTCGGCCTCTGCTGAACTGAGTGCCACGGATCTCTGCTTCCTGCTGTACCAGGAAACTGCTGTCGACCCAATGCTGAAAAATCCTCTAGATGTGCTCTTCCGGTCCGTTGGACTCCCTGCCCAAACTGCATCAGTGAAGCCAGAAAGCTTCGCTCCATCCTCCTGTCTGTACCATAGACCATATCTCGATGTGCCTCTGATATAGCGCAATACATGCTTGCCTGCCTTCCAAAAGAGCTTGGTAGGTTTAACCATAGCTTGCGAAAGCTGGTTAACTGCATAGCATATATCGGGTCGAGTATTGACCAGATACATCAACGACCCCACCAACTGTCGATAGACAGTGGCATCCACTACCTCCTCCGAAGTAGCATCTCCCTTCCTCCAACCACCAGGAAGAGGGGTATCAACAGGCTTGCAGCCTTGCATGTTGAACCTCTCCAGAATCTCCCGGGCATACTTGCCCTGAGAAACAAACAGTCCTCCACTGCGCTGCCAAATCTCCAATCCCAGGAAATAATGAAGGAGGCCCAAGTCCTTCATCTCAAACTCTCTAGCAAGGTCCTCCTTGCATGAAAGTATCAACAGCTCATCACTCGTCAAAATCAGATCATCTACATACAGTACAATGATCAGCAACTTCCCCTCCACCACAATCTGGTACAGGTTAGGATCTGCCTCACTCTTGGAGAATCCAAGTCCGGTGAAATAACTGTCTATCCGTGTGTACCAAGCACGAGGTGCTTGCTTCAGCCCGTACAGTGCTCTCTTGAGTCGGCAAACATGCGACTCACTGCTGAATATCTCGAAACCTTCAGGCTGCTCTATGTACAGCTCCTCCTCAATGACTCCGTTGAGGAACACAGTCTTCACATCCATCTGATGGATGTGCCATCCCATCTGCGCTGAGAGAGCTAGGATCGTCCGTATGGAAGAGTACCTTGCGAACTAGACATAGATGGTACATTTATCTCTTAACTATTTTTGCCTTTGTGTTAAAGTGATATTTATGTTTAGTTGTTTATATATTGATGCTTGAATGCTTGAGTTATCATTTGGCACTTTTTTACGATGATAGCTATTTATTTATGCTTAATATATGAATAGCTTATTATGCGATATGTTTTTCATATCGCATAATAAGCTATTTATTATGAGTAGAACTAGACATAAATGGTACGTTTATCTCTTAACTATTTTTGCCTTTGTGTTAATATGATATTTATGTTCAGTTGTTTATATATTGATGCTTGAATGCTTGAGTTATCATTTGGCACTTTTTTATGGTGATAGCTATTTATTTATGCTTAATATATGAATAGCTTATTATGCGATATGTTTTTCACAAGTGTTTCGTCTAACTTTTTATACGAAGTGGTTTATCTTTATTGAATTCTTTTCTTATAACAGTTGAATGATATTTATTGCCAATTGTTATTTGAAATCATTTTAGATCGCATAACAGAAAGATTACATCCCGGGCTAGTTTAGAATAAGATATTTCTGTTTAATTAGAATACAATTGCATGTTATTAGATTAAAGTTAGAATAAAATAATTTCACTTAGAAAAATTTTAGAAACAAAATATCAATTCTCAACACACACACACATATTGGGAAACTGGTCCCATTATCCCCAGTCAGACCCACTATACCAAACGGAAAAGGAACTGCCAACCAAGGTCCGGACCGGGTGGGTATCCCCTTTGTTGTAGACCCGATTTTCGGGGCTTCAACAGATGCCTAAATCTACTCTTTCATTTCAGTGGATTTAAATTTTATTTTAGGCACCCAAAGCTCAGGAATAGGCCCCTTCTCTTCTTCACGGCTGGGTCACACTTTTTGGGGCAATATCTGCGACCTGGGTAGCAGGTTTTGGGCAGAAAACTGCAACCTATCCTAGGAATTGTCTGAAAAGTGCAACTTGTCAGAGAGGGGGATTTTGGTGCAGTTTCTTGGCTCAGAGCTGGGTTTTTATGGTTGAATGTAGTATTTACTTTCTGTATGCTGAAAAATATAATGTTTTTGTGCAGATATGGCAGAATTGAGGATCAAATGGAGAGAGAGAGAGAGAGACTTGGACACACTACGGTCAGAGATCTGAGAGGATCATGGTGTCCGCAGTGCATTGGCCAGGTTTGGGGTCCTGAAGTTTGTGGAGAACCCTTTGATGAGAGCTAAGGAGCCCTTGTTGTCCTAGATTGTCAGCTATTAGGATCCGGATCACAAGATCTTTATAGTGCAGGGGCACCAGATTGAGTTGACTGTCCATGATATATATTTCCTGATTGGTCTCCCACCACTTGGTATGGTGGGGCATACACAGCCAGTGTTACCGCAAGGACGGAACATCATGAAGTTTGTAGAGCACCATTTCCAACCAGGTCTCCATGTGAAGGGGACATGAATACCGATTGGGGATTTAGAGAGGCTAGAGACACATGCTATATCCGCAGCGGTGCTACAAATCTTGGTAAACTAGGCACTCCACCACATCAATGGGGGTCAGATGATACTTTTTGAGAGTGTGTTGAGTGGGACCTACTATGGGTGGGCTTGAATGATGTTGTCATTGTTGAAACGAAAGTTTTCACTATGCAAGCAGCAAGTGAACCATGACTGTGCATATGGCACAGTGTTGTGCTCGCTCTTCTTTGAGAATATCCTGACACTATGACCTCACATACAGATCCAAGATGGGGGCCCGAGAGAGCCCAAGATGCACCGATGGGGGAAAATACTGTGTAGAGGGGGAGGTGGGGCAGTTGGATGGGTGTTCCGACTCGGGTTTTTCACTCATTGGGATTATATGCCATTGTACATAGACGACTATCCCTATAGTGGGATGAGTTATTATGGGGACCTAGACTTGCCATTTCCGCCTGGTCGAGTATGGGGGCTCGATGGTAAGTGACAAGTTGCTAATATTTTATGTGCATTTTAAAGTTTCATAAGATTTGATATGGCAATGATTCATTCACTTTTGGTATGCAGATTCAACATCGGTGAAACCGGCCGGGTACATGGGGTGACTTGTAGTAGTAGGAGCTGCAGGACCTAATGGGTCAAGAGTGCTGAAAAGTGAGCATGCAGTGGCCCTCCTGGAGGACATTTGTCGTAGATGTGATAGGCTTTTAACCGGTGTTTCAAACATGGCTGGCAAGAATTGGATGACCAGTACATAGAGTCATGTATTGGTTTACCCTTGGAGTGGCGAGGGGTCATGTGGCGCATGGCGATGGATGGACAGGGGATGTGCAATCTACGAGCTACAGGAGTAGAGCCATTGGCCCAGGATCCTCCAGGTAGTGATTAGGTGTAGGGGCATGTGGTGCCCCTAGTTTTGAGTTTTTGTAACATGCTATGGACATGTCAAATGTATCAGAGTTGATGGACTCTAAAACATCTTGAACGACACATATAATGGATATGCATCATTTTTATGGTTTATGTTATTGCCTTGTGTTAAATGCATGTGTTACGTGCTAATCTAGAATATTGTTTGCAATTCTATCTACATAGTGATTTTGTGCTCTAGGTACATGAATGAATGTAATGATTTCAAATTCACGCATCAAAAGCTTCACTCGTAAATATCTTCTAAACAGGATAGCATTATGCACACGATAGACACCATTCAATTGCATGAAAATAAGTAGGGAATCTAAATGAACATGAAGGTGAAGGATGAAGTGGGAAAGGGCATCTACCAATAAACCTCACACTGCATCATATTTGGCCTGGTTATTGGTGGCAGTACTAATGCATATGTTGTTCGAGAGAACAAGCGAATGTAAGGGGGTAAAAATGGCCAAACCTGCCAAGGCTAGATTCCGGGAGTAGCAATTTGCACCATCGGCATAACCGATATAAGGTGTGGGCGAAGGGTCCATAAGAAAGGTGCCATAAGACAACAAATGATAGGATGATGAACAATGCTGGAAACCTGAATGCAAGGTAGAAATCAAACAAACACTGCTAGAGGGAGTGCTTTGGGTAGGATGTCTACCACCGGCATACCAACAGGTAGGTGGTGTGTGGGAGCTGCCTTGGGGGCAGCTTTTGGTCAAATCCCTTTATTTGTAAATAATAAATAAATAAATTATTTATTTATTATTTTAAGAATATGGTTGAGTAATAATTAAATAAATAGTGATTTATTCAATTATTTATAAAGGATTTGGTCAAATTTAACAAGGAATATTATTTAAATAATGTTTAAATAATTATTCCTAGAAAATAATAAGATAAATAATTATTTATCTAATTAATTTCCTTGTTTTGGGTTATATATGACCAAGAACATTAATGAAACTATGGTTTAATTAATTATCCCTTGAGGAAAACCAAAAAAATAGGGATTTATTCAATATTGCCTCATGGGGTTTCTTGTTTAGACCATAAACAACTTAATAAATTATGGATTACTAAGTTATTTTTCATAGTGAAAGCAATTTTACTAGGGTAAAATTTGACTTACATGGTGTACTTTGGTCCATCTAATAGTAACAGGTTAGATGACCAAAAATTGGTGTAACAGATTGCCCCCCCAACGTGCGAGCGTTAGGAGCAAATCGTATGACCAAAGTACGTTGTAAGAACTTAATCACTAGACACCGAAGGGGGAGTTAGAGAGAGAGAAACATAAGTTAGACTAAAGCGTGACAGGACAAGACCCTGAGGAGGCAATACTTACAAGTATGACAAGTCTCTTTTATGAGTGAGTACATGTTCTACATGAGGCAGGGGAGATATACCTATGCCCGCCGAGATAAAAAAAAGTACAAAGAATAATACGTCCATTAAACAAGGGACTGAACTATATAGTACATGATGGCATGAACATGGGCCAAATAAAAACATGATAATGGATTGCACATACATACTGTGCCTAGGATAATAGCCAGGACTTATACAATAATATCTCAATACACGAGATATAAGTACAACCAAAGAGGCCCTGTAAAACAGGAAAGGGCTCTGAAAATCTTAATGATACATGCAAGCTAAAAGGTGCTGCAAGCAGCTGAGGCCAGAACCATCAAATATATGGAGCTTCATCCAAGGATGTAATAGAGAGTTCATCCAGGCATGTGGGGGGCTACCTAAAGGGCCACCCCCTCATGAGTTTTGAAACATCTCACACACAGCCAGGAATCACCGATAGAATTTTTTGCATCACTGAACCATCAAGTACACAGATCTCGATCATGTCATAAGGAGATGGAGCTGAGAAATAACCAAGTAAAAGGGAAATAAAAGGGCCCCTTTGCTTGATCCGAGGCACCGAACAAGAGTGGAAGCTGGAACCAAGGTACACTACCTTCTAGACCTATCTTCTGGAATGAATAAGCTGATGTCGACAGAAGGAGGTTCGCCATAGATGAGGCAATAAGGGATCCTGAACTAAGGCATGATAGATAATAGTAGAGCGACTGATAGAATGACGCTAGGGATAATGATGGAATGGGGGTATCGAGTAGCGGGCTGACGACTTCCCTTGTTAGATCATAAAGGGCATGGAATACCTGGTAGAAACTGACACAATACTAGGGGGGATAGGGGACGGTATGATTGAAGGCTAAAATGTGCAACACAAGAGAGTAACAAGGCAATGAAGGATGGAGGACTATAACGAGATGCAAAGGGACTCATCATAGACGCCATGGATGCGATGATGACTCGACTTGGATGCTATAAACAAGGGTGACTCGATGATGATGCCACATAGAACAGGCCTGGTGGGGACCATACAAACATGAGTACAAGATGGTTACTCATGATGAAAATCGACACGAGCATGGACAAGTATGAAGACAAAGTGGTGCCCCAAGTACAAGTGTTGCAAGGGAAGAAATTCAATTTTGATGAGTGGTGAAGTGACCCTTCTTGGAAAAAAGGTTTCCAGGTGAAGTATCGAATCACAAAAAAATAAAGGATACCCATTTGAGAGCTTGGTGGGATATTTCCAATGGTGTTGATGCTTTTTCAAACCGAGCTATGATTTGGTCACATTTGGCGAAAGAAAAATATAGGGTTTCTCTTTTAATAAGGCATTTTCCCTCCAATTTAATTTATTTGTAAGTGTAGATGTGGTGAATGTAGAGAGGCGAAAAGGCCTTAAATCTTGCGGTGATCGTAGCAGACAAACTAACTATTGGAATCGAGATCTGTCACTTGTAGGTAAGATGCCTAACCCTACTCTTTCATTTCAATGGATTTAAAGTTCAGTTTAGGCACCCGAAGCTTAGGAATAGGCCCCTGCTCTTCTTCATGGCTGGGTCGCACTTTTTGGGGCAATATCCGCAACCTCGGTAGCAGTTTTTGGGCCGAAAACTGTGACCTATCCCAGGAATTGCCTGAAACGTGCGACTTGTTAGAGAGGGGGATTTTGGTGTAGTTTCTTGGCTAAGAGCTGGGTTTTTATGGTTGAATGTAGTATTTAATTTCTGTACACTGACAAATATAATGGTTTTGTGCAGATATGGCAGAATGGAGGACCAACTAGAAAGAGAGAGAGAGAGACCTGAACACATTACGGTCAGAGATCCGAGAGGATCATGGTGTCCGTGGTGCATTGGCCAGGTTTGGGGTCCTAAAGTTTGTGGAGAACCCTTTGATGAGAGATAGGGAGCCCTTGTTGGCCTAGATTGTCAGCTATTAGGATCCGGATCATAAGATCTTTATAGTGCAGGGGCACCAGATTGAGTTGACTGTCCATGATATATATTTCATGATTGGTCTCCCACCACTTGGTATGGTGGGGTATACATAGCCAGTGTTACCGCAAGGACGGAACATCATGGAGTTTGTAGAGCGCCATTTCCAACTAGGTCTCCATGTGAACATGACATGAATACTGATCGGGGATCTAGAGAGGCTAGAGACACATGCTATGGCCGCAATGGTGCTATGGATCTTGGGAAACCATGCACTCCACCACATCATTAGGGGTCAGATGATACCTTTTGAGAGTGTGTTGAGTGGAACCTACTATGGGTGGGCCTGAATGATGCTGTCGTTGTTGAAACGAAAGTTGTCACTATGCATGTAGCAAGTGAACCATGATTGTGCATATGACATGGTGTTGTGCTCGCTCTTCTTTGAGAAGATCCCGACACTCTGACCTCGCATAGAGATCCAGGATGGGGGCCCGAGAGAGCCCAGGATGCACCGCTAGGGGCAGAAACTGTGTAGAGGGGGAGGTGGGGCAGTTGGACATGTGTTTTGACTTGGTTTTTTCACTCATTGGGATCAGATGCCTTTGTACATAGACGACTATCCCTATAGTGGGATGAGTTATTATAGGGACCTAGACTTGCCACTGCCACCTGGTCGAGTATGGGGGCTCGATGGTAAGTGACAAGTTGCTAATATTTTATGTGAATTTTAAAGTTTCATAAGATTGTATATGGTAATGATTCATTCACTTTTGGTATGCAGATTCAGCATCGGTGAAACTGGCCGAGTACATGGGACGGCTTGCAGTAGCAGGAGCTGCAGGACCTAGTGGGTCAAGAGCACTGAAAAGTGAGGATGCAGTGGCCCTCCTGGAGGACATTTGTCGTAGATGTGAGAGGCTTTTAACCGGTGTTTCAAAGCAGGACTGGCAAGACTTGGATGACCAGTACATAGAGTCATGTATTGGTTTACCCTCGGAAAGGCGAGGGGTCATGTGGCGCATGGCGATGGACGGACAGGGGATGTGCGATTTGCGAGCTGCAGGAGTAGAGCCATTGGCCCAGGATCCTCCAGGTAGTGATTAGGTGTAGGGGCATGTGGTTCCCCTAGTTTTGATTTTTTGTAACATGCCATGGACATGTCAAATGTATTAGATTTGATGGACTCTAAAACATCTTGAATAACACATATAATGGATATGCATCATTTTTATGGTTTATGTTATTGCCTTGTGTTAAATGCGTGTGTTAAGTGCTAATCTAGAATATTGTTTGCAATTATATCTAGATAGTGATTTTGTGCTCTAGGTACATGAATGAATGTAATGATTTCAAATTCACGCATCAAAATCTTTACTCGTAAATATCTTCTAAATAGGATAGCATTATGCACACGATAGACACCATTCAAGTGCATGAAAATAAGTAAGGAATCTAAATGAACATGAAGGTGAAGGATGAAATGGGAAAGGGCATCTGCTAATAAACCTCACACTACATCATATTCAGCCTGGTTATTGGTGGCAGTACCAATTCATACGCCGTTCAAGAGAACAAGTGAATGTAAGGGGGTAAAAATGGCCAAACCTATCAAGGCTAGATTCTGGAAGTAGCAATTTTCACCATCGGCATAACTGATATAAGGTGTGGGCGGGGGGTCCATTTGAAAGGTGCCATAAGACAACAAATGATGGGATGATGAACAATGCTAGAAACCTGAATGCAAGGTAGAAATCAAACAAACACTGCTAGAGGGAGTGCTCTGGGTAGGATGTATACCACTGGCATACCAATGGGTAGGTGGTGTGTGGGAGCTGCCTTGGGGGCAGATTTTTTTCAGGTCGCAAAAGTCACCATAGACATGGATGGTTCCATTCCTCTTATGGGTGGGAAAGATGAAGTTAGGGGTGGAAAATGCTTCCATGATGTCGTCATCACAGTAAAAGATGGGGTGACTGGTGGAAGGGTAACCGCATAACACAACAAAGCTACCTGACTCATCATCATGAGAGAAAAGGTTTACATGTGCATCATCATGGGGGGTGATGAAAGAACAATCAGATAAGGGATCCACTGATGTTGAGCCTAGGGTGATCACTAAAGGGAGGTCAAGCGAAACAGAAGGGGAAGTCCCGAAGGGATCTTCCACTGTGAATATCATAGATCATGATAGGCAGAGGATAGTGGCCGAAGAATCCATCATCTCGACATGGGGAGGGAAAATTTCAATGGGAGAAGAGGTATCCTTAGGTTGGCCTAAATCATACTGTGCAAGGAGAGGAGATGTGGACTGGTTCTGTTCAATCCCGTACTCCCGAACTACCTCCAAAGAGGCACGGTAATGCTTGAGGAGGGGATAAAGGTGGGTATAATGGCCATGGAGATCACACAGATCACAAGGGTGATTTTTGTGAACAGTCTTGGGTTTCTTGGCTACAATCAAGGAAGAAATAGAGGCTTCAAGGACCTTAGACTCAGGAAACGTGACATTAACCATGGGCTTGATACGAGGCATTTCAGAGCAATGGTGGGTGGCATGACCAACAACATCACACAAAGCACACGAAGGGGTGCGCTTTGGAGGTTGAGGAGGAGCTATGGTTGTTTGGGCAGCCTTCTCCTTGGGTGCCTTCTTGTGAGCTTTGCCCCCTTTACCCGAAAATTTCGCAACAAGAGTAGGTTCATGTGGAGGTGGCTAAGGCACGGAAGCAAAGGGAGGTGTCACGGTGACTCGTTGGACCGAGGTCAAAGTAAGATAAGGTTTGGGCTGAAAAGGTAGGATAGTGGCAGGGGGATCAATGCACAAGATTGTGATCCCCACAGTCATGTTAGGAAGAGATAAGGTAGCCATAATAGGGATCGAAAATACTCCAGGAGGGGGAGCTAGAAACGATATCTGACCGGAGGGGTAATGGCCAAGAGGGGTAGCTCCAAGATGGTTAAGGCCAGGAGGAACCATTGGAGGAGGGTAGATATGCTCATGGATACCAGGTGCAGATGAGGGGCCTTGAGGAGGGGGTCTTGAAGGTTGAGTCGAGGTGCTAGGATCAGGTTGTGGAGGGCAGGGCTGCTGACTAGTAGAACCAGTTCGTTTGAGGTTGGACCGAGATGATTGCATCTTGCAACCGTTCGACAAGCTAGGATCAGAGATATGAGGAGAAATAACAGGGAATGAAACAAGAAAAGAGGAGTCTTTGTAGACTCCGGGTGAAGCACTGGTCAAAGGTTCGATTATTTTTTTATTGGCCACTGAAGAGATGATGGACTCAGGGGAGGTCTCAGACTTCGGTTTGCAATACGTCAACTAGTCGATGGTGACAATATTTCTGTTATGAGGAAAGAACATCTTATGGTGAACCACAGATGGGACAACATACATCGCATAAGTGTATCTACGATCCAATATAATGTTGTAGTCTAAGGGGGAATCAATGAATTCTACGTCAACACAAACAGTCTTTCCCGCAAAAGCGATAGGACAATTGCGGACTATGCCTATGGGAAGGGGCCAACTTAGGAGATACGAGTTGCTTCTAAATTGAAGTGGAAATCACAAAGGTGGATGCCCCCTCATCAATGATATAATGGGAGACATTAGCATTCTGGATCTTGACAGGGATTTGGAAGGCGATGGAAGTAGGAAGGCCGGGATGTTCTGACCAGTCAACATCGAAGACGATCAAACAATCATCTTAAGGATCCATAGCGCTCATGGAAGTTAGTAGAGCTTTTCATTGTGAAGGGCATGACTAGAGGAGTTCCAACATTGAGATGGCAGTAGGGGATTACGGCAAATCATATACTATACTATACGAGTGGGCAACTTTACTAGAAGCAGCGTTTCAACATAATGGTCCCTTGGGGATCTTGGTATGAACCTATGCCTTAGGCTAAGGGATTTGTAAAGGACCATTGGGTGTCAAAAGAGGCTCTATGGGACCTAAAGAAGGGGGCTTAGGGGTAGACGTAGTGGGGGGATTGTTGTACTGACGGGATTGTTGACATCAATGATATTGGGTTGGTCAAAGTTCATCATGAGAATCTGGTAATCAGAGGCACCAGATGGAGGAGGTTGAGTGGCCACTTGACCTTTAGGGGGTTAGGTAGCCACGAATCCTTGCTGGGGGAAAGTATTGGTAAACACAGTCGGCTGGATAGGTGCAGCATGAGGAGGAACTGAAGGGGAGGCTTGCTGTCCTCAGGATGTTGCTTGAGCTTCCCACATCTGACACATCTAAGGTAAAAGAGGACAATCATGAGTATAGTGACCGTAGACACCACAAGAAGAAGAAGGTTTTTTCATGCGAATAGGCCTATCCTTCTTGGGCTGAGAGCCCTGTTACTGGTTAGCAGTGTTAGGTGTATTCCCTTGGGGATTGGGTCCTGTATTACCTAGGGCAGATTGGTTTTGGTTGCCTTTCCCCTTCTTTTTGGACGTAGGAGGATTATTCGTGCCCTGATGTGCATAAACCTACCCCTGGGGGGTGGTGGCTGCTATTGTGTGGGTTGAGAAGGCAAGGGAGGATGAGGTGCTAATGCTGGAGGAGCTAGAGCACCAGGCTACGGATACAGATAATAATGAGGTTGGGAAAAATTGTGGTAAACAGGTTAGGAAAAAGGAGGAGGCATGTCGTATCTTGGATACATGCTACTAGGAGGGGGAAAAGTTTTGGAGGAGTTGGCCCCTCCCTGAGGGAAACCATAACCCATGGGAGGATGAGTGTATGGATGAGAAAGGGCTCCAACGATACCGTCAATTCCATGGGATGCCCTCGGTGCGTTGGCACCACTGGGTCTAGGGAGATCAGGTAAGATGGTATAAACATAACCAAACTGTGCATAGATCAGGTCATACTTCAACGCAATTTGGAGGGAAGCTTATTCGGTCTGAGGGAAATGAGATGTGACATCTTTTGCCAATAGTAGGAAAAAGGGATCTGAGAAATGTAGACACAGTATTTGAAGGTAGGGCTTTACATAGGATCTTTCTTCTCCTCCATTCCTGGACATGATCAGATAGGTGGGTCGCAGATGATTGACGGAAAGAGGTCAAAATTTTAGTATCAATGTCATAACAAAGGGGAAGCTGGAAGTAAGACAGAAAATCCATAGAAAGGGTCACAAAAGTAGTATGATAGGAGGAGTCTTGGTCAACATACCACTTATAATATTCTCTGGTAAACGTACGCTGGAACAACCAGAGACGAACATATTTATCGGTTATGGAGTTAGATGAACACCATATGTGGAAAGATCGAACATGGTTTGTAGGATCTTCTCTAGCAAGACCTTCAAACTTGGGGATGTTGGAAGGGAGCTTGGTTGGAATAACAGGCCAACCAGGATCAGGGTGTATGGGGTCATTGATCAACAAGTTAAAATCGCGAATACTGAGGCCTGCCATATAAGGGAGCAATGGAGCAGCCTGGATAGTTCCTGTTGCAGTCCCACTAGTAGTATTCCCAGCATTAGGGTCGAGGCTAATACCAGCATTAGGTCCTGAACCATTCATGGTGAAGGTGATAGGAGGAGAACCAGGGATAGAACTAGAATGGGAACTTGATGAACCAAAAGCAGAGTTAGAATGGGGACTCGGTGGAGGAAAAACTTGAACCCTACGTAGAGGAGTAATTTATTGTGCCAGAAACTGAGGATGAAGGCCAAGAAGTGTCCAAGATAAATGCCTTGGGGGCACAATGATGGAAAAATAGACACAGATCATAGAAGGAAGAGAGACCAACAAGGGCAAGGAGGTGCAGGATCAAATGATTACAATGTCGAAAAAAGGGTAGGGACGTGCAAGATCAAATGATTACAATGTCGAAACAAGGGTAGGGACGTGCAAGATCAATTGATTACAATGTTATAGTCTTGGCCTGGAAATGTAAATCAAGAAAACTTCACTTAGGGTGTTCATGTATGTGATAAGTGTGTTGATTTTAATTTAAACCCAGACGTGTGTAGAGAAAAAATAAAAAAGGTAGTGTATAACTGTAAATAAATCTGAAAATAATAGTGAAGTAAACTGAAATATGACATAAAATAAACAGCTAAAGATGCATCAATTTAACCCCAAGGAGGAGGGCTTCCCAACAACTAGTCTATGGGTGGGTAAAATCTAGTCAAAACACACGAAATGGCCAATGGATCTAAAGTCAAGAGGGATAGGGATCTAAAGGTCAGATCTGCTGGAAATAGGTGCAGATAACAACAAAAAACCAGAGGGGAAAATTTTGCAAATGAGGTGGCAAAAGGCTACAACCTGAAGGGAAATGGAGGAGACCCTAGAGGAGGACCAAAAAAAACTGAAAAGAGGTGTTTTTTATGGATGAATAACCAATCTGAAATGGATCTGAAGGTACAGGATTAGATCTGAAAAAAGGTTGAACACACTGAAATCTCAGACAACCTGCTTTAGCTAAACTCCTCTTAGAAGGGTGGAAGCATACTAAAGCCCTAGGGAACTAGGTTCCTACTTCGACGAGTAAAATAGAGCAAGTACAGGTCCAAAATGGGTGGAGATGGAGGTCAAAAAACCCTGAACAGTAGGCTAGAAAAACCCTTAAAATCACAGAAAAATTCCCACAAAAAGTACAGGTTGTAGTTTCTGATCTATTTTTAGCAGAGGTTGTAGTTTTCTAGTTGTTTTATGTGCCCTAAAGGTTGAGGTCGTAGGTTTTTGCCCAAAAAGTACGACCTACACTTTTGGCACTCTCGAGAGCAGGTTTCAGAATTTTTTTTTGTCTCAGCTTCGATTGATACCTCTGACTTGTGAAATAGGCCCAGAAACACACAAAAGTTAGAATTTTTACCGTTTTAGGGTTTTAAAGGTTAAAAACAACATCAAGAAAAGAAAAACAAGAAGCTCAAGAAAAAATCTAGGGGTTGAAGTAGCTGGTCATGCAGGTATCTAAAAAATGACAACCGTCATAATTATAAACCCTTGTGGAGTCGCTAGTTGTTAGTGTGAATTCTAATCGCAAACGTACGAAAAAAGCTCACTTTAGTTGTGCATAACAAACAACCCTAACATCAAATATGGCTATCAATTTCTTTAGATCTACAATTAGTTGACCAAGACAAATGCTACAAAATCCAAATTTATGCAGTTAAAGACATTAAGCAACAAATAAAAGCAAGAGTTGCTTCATGCATCAAATAGACAAGACAAGAATGTTTTTAAAAAAATTTGTATTAATGACACTTGGGAAGGGAACATAGAAATATGTTACCAGTCCCCCTCAATGGGATGGGCTCTTGTATGTCTTCAACGCTTCAGATCTAAGATCTCTCTCTCTTGATGGTGTAGAAAACCCAGACAAAAATGGTGTAGAAAATCCATTTTTGCTACAAGCAAAATGGTAGCAAAATATGACAATTATGGAGGATCAAAGTCAGACCAAAAGTATAGATCCAGAGTGATCTTTAAGCAAAAAAAGGTAGTGAATGAATGGAAAAACATTTCTATTTATAACAAAATATTGAGTTAGTCTAGATATTGGTGCACAACTAAAATATTATTAACCAAATCTAGATCCAACTTTTATTGAATATTTTATTATTTTTGTTGGAGGGAAAAAGAATTTGAATTTGGTCAAATCCCTTTATTTGTTAATAATAAATAAATAAATGATTTATTTATTATTTGAAGAATATGGTTGAGTAATAATTAAATAAATAGTGATTTATTCAATTATTTATAAATGATTTGGTCAAATTTAACAAGGAATATTATTTAAATAATGTTTAAATAATTATTCCTAGAAAATAATAAGATAAATAATGATTTATCTAATTAATTTTCCTATTTTGGGTTAAATATGACCAAGAAAATTAATCAAACTATGGCTAAATTAATTATCCCTTGAGGAAAACCAAACAAATAGGCATTTTTTAAATATTTCCTCATAGGGTTTCCTGTTTAGACCATAAACAACTTAATAAATTATGGATTACTAAGTTATTTTTCATAGTGAAACCAATTTTACTAGTGTAAAATTGGTCTTACATGGTGTACTTTGGTCCATCTAATACTAACACGTTAGATGACCAAAAATTGGTGTAACAACTTCAAATGATGAATTCCAAGACCTATGACCCTTGAAAATGACCCCCCCAAGACCAAGTCAAAACTCCTCCTTGAATAAATTTTTTCTTAGGAAGTAAACCCAAGTCAAACTTTCCTTACTTCTCCAAATTTTGGCCCCTCATCAAATTCTTGGACTTTATCACAAGTCCGCAATTCTCAACCTACCTGTAATATGTGTGGTTCTAGACGTGTGTACAATTTAGGGTAGATTTGTGAATCTATTCTTCTTTTCTTGGGATAATCCTTATTCCTTGAAAATTTTGGCTTTAAAATATGAGTCTTTGATACCTTGTTTCAGCCTCCTGAAGTGACTATACTTTGGTTCCGCTACAAAAATTTCTGCCCTAGTCCCCTTGAACGTATGAAAAAATTAGCTCTAAAACAGTCCTCAAAGATTCAATTTTCTTCTCCTTCTTTTTCTCTCTCCTTCGCTGGATGTTCTTGTGCTTCTTGTGTCTTCAATGAACTTGCTTGATGCCTTTTGCAAATGAGGTCGAGTCCTTTATATATATGATTCCTATCACATTTTGTAGGTCGACATGTCACTATCCCTAGGCCGACTTGTTACTTGTAAAGTTCGACTTGTTGCTTGCACATTGACAAGGTCTTGGAGGGTCTTTGACTCTATTTTGACTCAAATAAATTTTCCTTTACAATAAGTAACCTGTCGAAAAGGGTATTCCATACATGACAATGACTCAATTAAATTGTATACTCAATAACGAGCCCTAGAAGCATTCAATGGGTGCATGAACTATAAATAAAATAACCTTGAGCATGAAAGCCATGCCTCAAGAATAACAATAATAATTTATTCTTCTATTTACATCAAATATATAAAATCATGATTACATATGTCATTATGAATACCGAACCTAGTTACATATTTCAACACATATTGAGTTCACAATCCTTTAAGGATTAGTGAAATAGGTTACTCAATCAATTTTTTCTTTAAATCAAGTTTTAACACCATCAATTTATCTTGCCTCAACTTCCATTATGCATTTATGCTATATCCTTTCAGGTAGAAAAATAATATGTCAACCAAATAACCAATATAAGAATATTAATATCAAACTTACCTTATCATGAGGGATTTCTCATCAAAGAATTAGCTTACTTGAGTCTTTCAAGATCAACATCCTTTCACATAATCGATCTACATATTGTACAAGAATCCTTCTCCATGCATCCATTTTGAATTAGGGTGCCCATGGATCGAACTTGATTACCAATATACAACATCTTCCCTGGAGTTGGCATTGTTAACTCCCTTTATTTCTTCCAAAGAATATACTTTATGTTGATCAATATTATCATATTTGTGGCATGAAATATTTTTAGAGAGTCTTGATCTCCATCCATTCCAAAGTGTATAAAATTTCTTCTTTTGAGCATCATGTAGCTAAATGGAAGACTTGTCGAGCCCACTTTTATATCTAACTCTCTCTGCAATATTCTTGTAGATATGAACCTTTCCCTAGGGAAGAGTTACTTGAAATATGTATACCTTTTCTTCCATACAATAATATAGCCATCCTTTCTTGAACGAACATTCTTCTTGTACCTACCGAAGATAGGTTTTGTTTCCCATGAGTAGAAATAATTTCATTATGCCCTTAAGACTGCAATTTGGCCATTTTCATTCCTTGATTTTTCAGAAGTATTGTTTCCATACTATATGGAATATATACTAATCATGTGATAATTTTCTTTCCAAGAGCCTTCCAAAATGATGGTTATTATAGGATCTTGATGATCACTCTTTGCAAAATGACTACCTCTAACATGATGTTAGAAAATGCTTGGATGAACAATAATGTGCAATATGGTTCCAATCTTCTCATTCTTTTTAAACTATATTATCTTTCCAAAAAAAATTAATAAAGTAGATTCTATTTTCTACTATCTTATGCTTCTATCTATGATGTCATGCTTTTAAAAAAATCAAGACTTCTTCTAGAGAATGTAACAATGCATGCTACTCTAGTTTATACTTAATGAAAGAAAGAGACATTTTGTTAGGTCCCTATATTACTAGTGTAATCCCTTAATTTTGTTACTGTATCCCCCTTATTGTTATTTTTGTACCCATGTAGTCCCCATATTGTTATTATTGTGCCCCATAAAAGCCCACTATTGCTATTGTTGTGCCCTTACATTATTATTTTTAGATCGGCTAGGATTATATTGTGATCCCATGGACTCTTATATATAGAAAGGAGGTTTTATCATTTCTATCATCCAAGAATTGTTCATTTATGTAATTTAAAGGAGGTTTCCCCCTCAAAGAGGATTATTTCTACGTCATTGATCTATCTTTTCTTCTATTTTGTGAGCTAGTTTCATAAAATTTGGTATTAGAGCTTTGGATTCTAGTGTTTTTCTACTTCAAATAAGTCATTGTGGAATTTTCACTATATTTTTTTTTCTACGAAGGTTCAGAAGCTAAAAAACCCCATTTGTGACAAAATACTAAAGAACTCCATGTAAAAATTTCAGATCTTGGTTCACAATATTTTCGGAAATATGATGTGTGCAAGTTAGGGTTTTTGCAGGCTCCCGAATTTCATCTTAAAGAGGTGACCTTGGGAAAATCGTCAAAACTCTCTCTCTGAGAATCAGATTGGAATTATCTAAAACATGTTCAAAATTACACAGACTGTAGTTTCCTGTTTATCAATTTCAGAGCTAAATGAGGAAACCGTGACACATGGCACACCATACAAGTTATCTCTACTGAACTAGTCCATAATTAGGTCAATGTGGGAGATTGGGAATAACTTTGTCTTGAAGAATCCAAATCAGGTTAGACCTGTGGAATTGGAAAGAAGATTTAGAGGGATACTAAAGGGCTGAAGATAAAATCTCAGAGATCCAAAATTACAGAGATACATCATTTTCAATATCGAGCTCCTCAAAAGCAAGAAAACGGTGTCTATTTTTTTTGTCAAATTGCATAATTCTTGCTTTAAAAATTAGTTTGAAGTGATTCCAAGGGAATATTGAAGCATAGATATCAGTATTGGGTTCTAAAATTCCCCCTAAAAATAATTCAACACCCACCAATCCCTCATAAGGCTCTACTATGACTCATGAAGAGGAAGAAGTGCAACATGATATATCAAAATTACAAGACCAAGTGAAACAAATTTCGCTCTCACAGATTAACAAAAAATGAAATGGAAATTTTGAAGAACGACGTGGAAGCTAAGATGGATGGTTTGAAGAAAGGCATGAAAGCTAATATGGATGGTTTGAAGAATGACATGGAAGCTAATATGGATGAAAAAATGAAAGACAACATGGAAGACATGAAGAATGATCTAAAAGAAGTCATGGAAGGTTTGAAGGTAGGTTTGAAAAAGTTGATACAAGAAATGATTCCTAATGATGAAAAGGTAGTAGAGGAAACTAATGATGAAAAAAAAATATTAATTGTGATTTCATAAACTCTAATGCTGGATTGAAGACCCACCATATTCAAAAGATCGATATGAGGAATTTTGATGACAAGGATCCCATAACATGGATACTATAGATGGAGAAATTTTTTGATCTCCATAATGTGAAAGACACACAAAAGGTACACATTTCAAATTTATATTTAGAACAAAATACATTTGTATGGTATCGATGGCTTTTCTCTCATAAAAAAAAATTCACTTGGTCAATTTTTACGGAGGAAATGATAGCACATTATGAGGATACAAATAGAAACGCCTTCTTTAGCCAATTTATAAATCTCAAAAAAAAGGGTTCAATGGTGGAGCACATTGAGGAATTCCAAAAATTGAATATAAGGGTAACTGATATTCCACAGGAACACAAGATTTATGGCTTCATAGGGATTTTAAAGGATAACATCAAACATGAGGTTTGCCTTTGGGAACCTAATTCATTGGAGAATGCATTCAGGTTGGCAAGAAAAATTGGAAGTAAAATTATGGCAACAAGGAAACCTACCACTCATGATTAGAGGCTCAGTATTTAGCTCAAAAATGAAAGTGCTCATAAATGATCCAAACTAGAATCATTGGATAGAGCTTGTCACCAGGATTCCAACACAACTCGTTTCATTAAAATCCAAGTTCGTATGAGTAAGTTATGGTTTGCTGTCCATTTTCTCAAATAGGTAAAAAATGTGCAGAAGAGTGATAGATTGATGACTTGGCAGTCCAGTCAACACCTTAGGAATATCCAGGGAATATTCTCTAATTTTCAGCCAATGACACCGTGACAAGTGTCACACTCAAATTCACCAATGTTGCTTAGGAAAATGAAATTTTTCTTCCTAATCCTAAGGTTGAATTTCTAAGTGTTAGTATGAACCTTAGACATGAGCGTATGAAAAAAAATCACTTTAGCCGTGCATAAAAAACAACCCTAACATCAAATATGGCTACCAATTTCTTTAGATCTGCAATTATTTGATCAAGATAAATGCTGCAAAATCTAGATCTCTGTAGTCAAAGACATTAAGCAGTAAATAAAAGAAAGAGTTGCTCCATGCATCCAATAGACAAGACAAGAATATTTTTAAAGAATTTTTGTATTCTTTCACACCTGGGAAGGGAACATAGAGAGATGTTATCGGTCTCCCTCAATGGGATGGGTTCTTCTAAGTCCTCAACACTTTAGATATAAAATCATAGGTTAGGCAATAAGGGATCCTCAACTAAGGCACGAGAGAAAATAGTAGAGATACTGGCAGACTGACACCAGGGATGATCATGAAATGGGGGGTACTGAGTAGTGGACGAATGACTTCCCTTGTTAGAGCATAAAGGGCATGGATGACTTGGCAAAAATTAACACAATATCGAAGGGGACAGGGGACAGTAGGATTGAAGGCCATAATGTGCAACACGAGAGAGGAACAAAGAAATGAAGGATGGAGGAATATAGAGGGATAAAAAGGGACTCGGGATAGAGTCCATGAATGCGATGATGACTCAACTCGAATTATCTAAAAAAGGGCGACTCGATGATGCTGCAACACAGAAAAGGTCCAATGGGGACCATAAAAACATGAGTACAAGATGGTTACTCATGATGAAATTCAACACGAGCATGGAAAATTATGGAGGAAAAGTGGTGCCTCAAATACAAGTGTTGCAAGTGAATAAATTCGATTTTTAGGAGTGGTGAAGTGACGCTTCTTGGAAAAATGTGTCATGGTGAAGTATCATATCACAAAAAACTAAAGGATACCCATTTTAGAGCTCAGTGAGAGATTTCCAATGGTGTGGAAGGTTTTTCAAACTGAGGTATGATTTGGCTGCAGCGGGTGAAAGAAAAAATCTGGGGTTTCTCTTTTAATAAGGCATTTTCCATCCAAATTCACTCAGTTGCAAGTGTAGCTGTGGTGAATGTACAAAGGAGAGAAGGCCCTAAATCTTGCGGCGATCGTAATAGACAAACCGACCGTTGGAATTGAGATCTGTTAGTTGTAGGTAAGAGGCCTAACCCTACTCTTTCATTTAAGGGGATCAAAATTTCAGTTTAGACACCCAAAGCTCATGAACAGGCCAAGTCACACTTTTTGGGGTCTGTTCTGCGACCTAGGAAGCAGGTATTGGGCAAAAAAATATGACTTGTCCGAAGAAATCACCTAAAAAGTTTGACCTATCAGAGAAAGGGGGCTTCAATACTATTTTTGGCTGAGAGCTGATATTTTTATGGTTGAGGGTCATAGGTGCCCCCAAGCATTTTATGGTCATTCCAAAATGTATTTAGAAGGGGGGAATCTAAACACATTTTTATGATGTGGTGCGCCATTTGTTTTCGTTATGGTTATGCAGTTCGAGAAAGGGAATGGAGGATTACCAATCTCTTTTGGTACTGCATATATGAAGCAAGTGGACTTAAGTTTCTTGGTTTGCATACATGGTGTCACTATCCCAAAGAGAGGGTTTGGAGATAATGAACTGGTGCTCTCCTAGAAAACCCATAGGTTGGTCAACAACAATGTCTAGGGGACTGGGTTGTTGATGTAAGATGAAGGAATGATGAGGGGTATCATCCCTAAAGTGATTTGAAGTGATATGGGACTCTAAAGGTTCTTCTGAATGGGGAAGAATAATGTTACTAGAATCGACACGACCAGATACACTAGGAGAGTTGTGGAGAATTTCTTCTCCTGGACTCTCAAATATGGGTGCCCCCTTACCCAAACATTGGGTGTCAATGTAATGGCCACAAGGTGTATGTGGTTCAAATCCATGGTTTCAATGTAAGGGGGAATAAATAAAGTTATGGGTGTTAAATGCTTCCATAATGTCATCATCATAATATAATATGGGGTGATTGGTGAAAGAAATACCACCTGACGCGGTGAAGCTACTTGACTCATCATCATGAGAAGAGAGGTTCACATGCGCATCATCACAAGGGGTGATAGAAAAACAAGTAGATGAAGGATCCACCGATGTTGAGCCTAAGGTGATCACTAAAGGGAGGTCGGGCGAAACAGAAGGGGAAGTCCCAGGGGGGTCTTCCACGGTGTATGTAATAGATGATGACAGGTAGTGGATAGTGGCCAAAGACTCTGTAATTTCGACATCCGGAGGGGGAATGTCTATGTGAGTGGACGTGTCCTCTAGTTTTGCTAAATCAAAACACAAAAATAAGGGAGTGGTGGACTCGCTGCGCTTAGCCTCGAATTAGTGAAACGCTTCCAAAGAGGAGTGGTACTCTTCAAGGCAGGGACATAGGTAACTATAGTGGCCATGGAAATCACACAAAGCACATGGGTGATTTGTGTGCAAAGTCTTGATTTTCTTGGCTGAATCAGGTAAAGTAACATGGAATTCTGGGATATCAGACTCAAGAAATTATTCATTGACCATGGGCTTTAGACGAGGCAATTCAGGACAATTATGGGTGGCATGAACGATAACATCACACAAAGAACACAAAGGTGTATGCTTTGGAGGTTGCGGAGGAGCAGGGTTGGTCGAGGCAGCCTTGTCCTTAGATGATTTCTTGCGAGCTTTTCCCCCATTACCCGAAGCTGTCGTAACAGGAGGAGGCTCCTATTGAGGTGGCTGAGGCACAGTAGTAGAGGGAGGGGTCATGGGGATCGGTTGAATCAGGGTCAAAGCAAGATAAGGTTTGGGCAGACTAGGTGCGATAGTGTCTAGGGGATCAATATACTAGACGGGGATCCCCAGGGTCAGGTTAGGAAGGGATAAGGTAGCCATAATAGGTACTGTGAACAATCCAAGAGGGGGAGCTAGGAACAGTATCTGAATAGAGGAGTAATGGCCAGGCGGGACAGCTCCGAGATGGTTAAGGCCAAGAGGAACTATGCCAGGAGGGTAAAGAGTCTCATGGATACCTGCTGCAGATGAAGGGCCAGGAGGAGGGGGTCTAGAAGGCTGAGTCGAAGTGCTAGGAGCAGGTTGTGGAGGGCAGGGCTACTGACTAGCTGAAGTGGGTCGCTTGAGGGAAGCCTGAGACAATTGCATCATGCAAATGTTTAACAAGCTGGGATTAGAGATAGGAGGAGGAATACCAGGGAATGAAACAAGCAAAGAGGAGTCTTTGTAGACTCTCTGTGAGACACTGGTAAAAGGTTCGACGATTTTCTTATTGGCCACTAAAGAGATGATGGACTGAGGGGAGGTCTGAGACTTCAGTTCGTAATATGTCAAATGGTCAATGGTGACTATCTTTCCGTTATGATGAAAGGACATCTTATAGTGAACCATAAATGGGATAGCAGACATCGCATAGGTGTAGCTACAACCCAATAGAATGTTGTAATCTAAGCGGGCATCAATGACTTCTACGTCAACGCAAACAGTCTTGCCTGCAAGAGTAATAGGACAATTGTGGAACATGCTAATGAGATTGGAGGAGTTTCCATCCAACGCTTAGAGGGTGATAGTGGAAGGGTCCAACTCAGGTGATTCGAGTTTCTTCCAAACCGAAACAGACATCACACAAGTGGATGCCCCCTTATCAATGATACAATGGGAGACATTGGCATTCCAGATCTTGATGGGGATTTGGAAGGCGACAGAAGCATGAAGAGGAGGGTGTTCTAACTGGTCAACATCGAAGATGATCAAGCGATCATCTGAAGGATCTATAATGCCCATGGCAGACAGTGGAGCTTTTCGTTCTGAAGGGCACGACTGGGGGAGTTCCAGCGTTGAGATGGAAGCTGGAGATTGTGCTAAATCATATACTATACTATACAAATGTGCAACTTTTCCAGAAGCAGTGTTTTGGCATAATGGTCACTTAGGGATCTTGGTATGAACCTCTGCCTTAGGCTGTGGGATCTGCAAAGGACCATTGTTTTTTGAAAGAGGCTCTGTAAAACCTGAAGATGGGGGCTCGGGGGCAGACATAGCAGGAGGCTTATTGTACTGACGGGACCGAGTCTGAAGGTTGAGGTCAACAGTAATGGGTTGGTCAAAGTTCATCATGAGAATCTGGTAATCGAAGGTACTAGATGGAGGAGGTTGAGTGGCCACTTGACCTTCAGGTGGTTGGGTAGCCACAAATCGTTGCCGAGGGAAAGGATTAGTAAACACAGCCGATTGACTAGGCACAACATTGGGAGGAACGAAAGGGGAGGCTTGTTGTCCTCGCGATGCTTCTTGAGTTTCCCACATCTTCCACATATGTGGTAAAAGAGGAAAATCATGGGTATAATGACCATAAAAATCACAACAAGAATAAGGCTTGTTCGTGCAAACAATCCTGTCCTACTTGGGCTGAGTGCCTTGTTGCTGGTTAGTAGTGTTAGGTGCATTCCCTTGGGGATTAGGTCCAGGATTACCGGGGGCAGATTGATTTTGGGTGCCTTTCATCTTATTTTTGGAAGTAGAAGGATTAGACTTGCCCTGCTATGAATACACTTTCCCCTTGGGTGGTGGTGGCTGCTGTTTTGGGGGTTGAGAAGGAAAGGGAGGCAGGGGTGCTAATGCTAGAGGGGTTGGAGCACCAGGCTACAGATATGGATAATAAGGAGGTTGGGAAAAATTTTGGTCAACAGGTTGGGAAAAAGGAGGAGGCATGCTATATCCTGGATACATGCTACCGGGAGGGAGAAAAGTGATGGAGGAGTTGGCCCCTACCTGAGGGAAACCATAGCCCATGGGAGGTTGACTGTATGGATGAGAAAGAGCTCCAACGATACCATCGGCGACATGGTATGCCCTCGGTGCATTGGCACCACCGGGTCTAGGGAGATCAGGTAGGATGGTATAAACATAACCAGACTGAGCGTAGATCAAGTCATATTTTAACACAATCTGGAGAGCATCTTCTTCGGTTTGAGGGAAATGCGATGCGACATATTTTCCTATAGCAGGAAAAAGGGATTTAAGGAACCAGTCCATGTAGAAACGGTCTTCAAAGGTAGGGGCTTGAAATAGGCTCTTTATTCTCCGCCATTCCTGGACATGATCGGATAGGCAGGTCGCAGATGATTGACAAAATGAAGTCAAAATTTCGGTACCAGTGTCCTAACGGAGGGGAAGCTGGAAATAAGACAAAAAATCTTAGGTAAGAGTCACAAAGGTGGTATGAGAGGAGGATGCCTGATCAACATACCACTTAGAAGCTTTGCCAGTAAGCGTACGTTGGAAGAACCGAAGACGGACAGAGTCATCGGTAATGGAGTTAGACAAACACCACATGTGGAAAGATCGAACATGGCTTGTAGAATCTTCTCCAAAAAGACCTTAAAACTTGGGGATGTTGGAAGGGAGCTTGGTTGGCATAGTAGGCCAACCAATTTCATGGCGTATAGGGTCATTGATCAACTGGTTAAAATCGGGAAGACTGAGGCCTGCCATATAGGGGAGCAAGGGAGCAGCTAGGATGGTTCCTGTTGCGGTCCCACTAGTAGTACTCCTAGCATTAGGGTCGGGGCTACCACCAGTGTTAGGTCCTGAAACAGACATGGTGAAGGTGACAGGGGGAGAACTGGGGATGGAACCAGAAGGGGAACCCAATGAACCAGAAGAGGAGTCGGAATGTGGACTCAGTGGACGACTATCTCAAATCCTACACAGAGGAGTAAGTCTTCCTAACGGAAAATAAGGATGAAGGCCAAGAAGTCTTTGAGCTAAATGCCTTGGGGGTGCAATGATGAAAGCACAAACACGACACAAAGGGAAGAGAGACCAACAAGGTAAAGGAGGTGCAGGATCAACTGATTACAATGTCAAAACAAGGGTAGAGAGGTACAGGATCAATTGATTACAATGTTAAAGCCTTTGCCTAGTGGTGTTAACCAGGTGCTTCTTCACTTAGGGTGTGTCTGTTAAGCGTGTAAATTTAATTTTTAAACTGAGACGTTTGTAGAGAAAAATAAAAAGTGTGTTGTATAATTGTAAATAAACCTGTAGATAAAACTATATGAAACTGAAATAACAGAAAATAAACGGCTAATTATGCATTAATCTAAACCCAAGGAAGCGGGCCTCTCAACAACTAGTCTGTAGGTGGGTAAAAATCTAATCAAAACACACCCAAAATATCCAATAGATCTAAATTCAAGAGGGACAATGATCCAAAGGTCAGATCTGCTGGAAATAGGTGCAAAAAAACAACAAAAAATTAGAGGGAAAAATGTTTTAAATGAGGTGGTGAAAGGCTACAACCTGGAGGGAAATGGAGGGGACCCTAGAGGAAGACCCAAAAAAACTAAAAGGAGGTGTTTTGGATGTATGAATAACCAATCCGAAGTGGATCTGAAAGTGAGGGATCAGATCTGAAAAATGGCTAAACACACTAAAATTTTAGACGACCTGCTGCAGCTAAAACTCGTCCTAGAAAGGTGAAGGGTACTGAAGCCCTAGGAGGCTAGGTTTCCACTTTGATGAGTCAAAAAGAGAAAGTACATGTCCAAAATGGGCGGATACAGAGGTCAGACAACCTTGAATAGAGGCCCAGACAAACCCAAAAAATCTCAGATAAATTCTTACAAAACATTTAGGTCGCAGTTTTAGGCCTGTTTTCTGTGTCCTAAAGCCCCAAGTCGTAGATTTTGGCCCAAAAGGTGTGACCTGCACTTCCAACACTCTCGGGAGCATGTTTCAGAAATTTTTTTCGTCTTAGCTGCGACTGATGCCTATCACTTGCGCAATAGGTCTGAAAACACACGCAAGTTAGAATTTTTATTGTTTTAGGGTTTTATAGGTTAAAAAAAACATCAAGAAAAGAAAAATAAGAGGCTGAAGAGAAATCCTAGGGTTTGAAGTAGCTGGTCATGCAGGGATCTGAAAAGCGACAGAGGTAGTAATCGTAAATCCTTGTGGAGTCGCTAGATGTTAGGATGAACCTTAGTCACAAGCGTATGAAAAAAGCTCACTTTAGCTGTGCATAACAAACATCCCTAACATCAAAGATGTCTACCAATTTCATTAGATCTGTAATTAGTTGACCAAGATAAATGCTGCAAAATCTAGATCTATGCAGTCAAAGACATTAAGTAGTAAATAAAATAAAGAGTTGCTCCATGCATCCAATAGACAAGACAAGAATATTTTTAAAGAATTTTTGTATTTTTTGACACATGGGAAGGGAACATAGAAGGATGTTACCAGTCCCCCTCAATGGGATGGGTTATTGTAAGTCCTCAGCACTTTAGATCCAAAATCTCTCTCTCTTGATGGTGTAGAAAACCCAGACAAAAATGGAACTCAAAGGGAGCTCACAAGAAAAATGGTAGCAAAATATGATAATGATGGAGGATCAAAGTCAGACCAAAAGTATAGATCCAGAGTGATCTTTAGGCAACAAAAGGTAGTGAATGAATGGAAGAACCCTTCTATTTATAACAAAATGTTGAGTTAGTGTAGATATTGGTGCATAATTAAAATATTATTAACCAAATTAAGATCCAAATTTTATGGAATATTTTATTATATTTTTTGGAGGGAAATTTTTTTGACTTTGGTCAAATCCCTTTATTTGTAAATAATAAATAAATAAATGATTTATTTATTATTTTAAGGATGTGGTTGAGTAATAATTAAATAAATAATGTTTTATTCAATTATTTATAAATGATTTAGTCAAATATAACAAGGAATATTATTTAAATAAGGTTTACATAATCATTCCTAGAAAATAATAAGATAAATAATGATTTATCTAATTAATTTTCCTATTTTGGGTTAAATATGACGAGGAATATTAATTAAACTATTGTTTAACTATTTATTCCTTGAGTAAAATCAAACAAATGTGGATTTATTCAATATTTCCTCATGGGGTTTCCTATTTAGACCATAAATAACTTAATAAATGTGGTTTACTAAGTTATTTTTCATAGTGAAAACAATTTTACTTAGGGTAAAATTGGTCTTACATTGTGTACCTTGGTCCATCTAATAACAACAAGTTAGTTGACCAAAAAACGGTGTAACACTAAGTATGGGTGCATTTTTTTTTTTTTATAATGGTGGATTTGAACCAATGGAGAAGGCCCATGTGGAGCAGGCAGAGGCTGCCACATGCCTTCCCCCATGGCATATTATGGTGCACATATATTTTCAAACTTTAAGGTTCTAACCCTAACTACATTTGGCGGAGTTATTGGGGAGGCTTTATATTGGTGGACAACCTTACACTAGTCGGAATAGGACTAGCTCTAAACCTGATGGAGACTATATGGTGGCTAACCACATCTAACGGAGCAGCTCTAAACTGGTGGATAGGGTCTAGAACTGGCAGACTAGCTCTAAACTTGGCGGAGATGTATATGGGTTATACTCCAAATTTTAAACTTTGGTTATGTTACATGGTGGAGTGCAACAAAATATACGTTGGGGGTCGGGGTCCAACCCACGACCACCCGCGTGCAATCTGGAAGCGCCTCTGACTCCTCTACTCAGTGGACCTACCCCATAAGGTTCACACATATATCTAAAGTTAATGCACTCCAAGGTTGGGGGTCCAGAGGGGGAAAGACCTATGGGCCAGGCCCCTCTCATATGATTGATAGTGAAGACCGAAGGCTAACACTTTTTCCAGTGGAGATTTAAACATAATTAAACCATGTTTTATTACCACTAATCTGGGATTAGTCATGATAATCGACGATTTAGCATTAAAAGCTCTTAGTGCTAAATGTATCATTAACTCCAATTAAAACACACTTATAGTAAGATAAATGTGCAGTTATACTAGCGTCATACTTGGCAGAGCCCGCAAAATGCGGAAGAGCTTGAGTTTTAGTGGAGCAGCTTGGTGAACTTCCAGTTTTAGTGGAGAAATTGTAGGAAAAATTGGTTTTTCCATAATTGAGGAAATTTTCAACCAATTTTGGCTCAAGAAGAGTCATTCTTGGGATATTTTGATGTTTTGGAGCCATTAGAGCAAGTTGCAAAGGCAACAAGAGAATTTAAACATCAATTTTTCACAATTGAAGCTAATACAAAGGTCCATGCCATGGAAGCTAGACCAAGGAGATGTAGCCCAGGAGCGGTGAACTCCTTCATCAAAACCATGTGTATTTGACTCAATTTTCTGTGTTTGCTTTTTTTTTATATGTTGTTGATCAAAATTTAGTTTCCATGCTTTTATGTTCATGAATTACACTTAATCCCATCAAGTTTGTTGATTTATCAATCATAAGCACATGTATAAACCCTTGTACAAGAATCAAACCAAAGCACTTTCATATTAAATATGAAACTGATATTAGGACAACATTTACTAACAATCAATTTCAGATCAACTCATATCTATAAATATAGAAGTGTTGCTACTCCTAGACTTCCACAACCTACAAGGTTGACACCACAACAATTGAAAGAAAAAAGAGAAAAAGGGCTTTGCTACAGTTGTGATAGAAAATACACTAAAGGTCATAAGTGTGCTAAGAATAAATTATTTTACATAGATTGTGAAGAGGAGGAAGAAAATGAACAAGAAAATTCAAAAGAAGAGGATATACACTAGGAACCAACCCTAGAGAAAGATGAAATGAGTCCAAACATATGCTATAATGCATTGGTAGGAATTAACACTCCTCAAACTCTCAAGATAGAAGGACATACCAAGAAGAAAAATGTAATAGTGTTGATTGATTCGGGTAGTACCCATAATTTTATTCATTGTAAGGTATCCAAGGAATTAAATTACTTCCTATACCCAACACTAGAGTGTCGAGTGATGGTTGCAAATGGAGGAACTATAAATTTATCTAGAAAATTCCATAATATCAAGCTCACCAGGGGGAATATGTATTGAATAGTCCAATGCTCTGCATTCCAATAGGAGGTGTTGATGTTGTACTAGGTGTACAATGGTTACTATCTTTGGGGATGGTAGCTTTTAATTTTCAAGAAATTTTCTTGAATTTGTTTTGGAAGGAAACGAATTTGAATTACGGGGTATCATAGGAAATCCAGGAAAGATAATAAGCTCTAATATCATGACAAAACTTATGAAGAAAGAATAATGAGGCGTAATTACACAATTATGCTCACTAGAAGTTTCAACATAAAAATCATCTATTTCTCTAGATCTCAAAAAAGACTTGGACAATATTCCAAGGTGTTTGAAACTCCCAAAGGACTCCCACTTATTCATGATCATGATCATGCTATTCATTTGATTCCAGGAAGTGTTCCTCAAAACATCAAGCCTTACGGATATCCTTATGTTGAAAAGAGTGAAATTGAATGTATGATTGCATAAATGTTAGAGGCTGGTATAATTCAACCTAGTCAAAGTTATTTCTCTCCTCCAGTAGTATTTGTGCATAAGAATGATGGATTGGGCGCATGTGTCAGGATTATAGGGAGCTCAATAAGCTCACTATTAAAGATAAATTTCTCATTCCTTTGATTGATGAGTTATTGGATGAATTACATGGAGCAATTTATTTTACAAGGTTGGATCTCCATTTAGGATATCATCAAATTAGAATGAAGACTAAATATATTCTAAAAACATCATTTCAAACTAATGAGGGTCATTATGAATTTTTGTTCATGCCTTTTTCCCTTACCAATGCACCTTCTACATTTCAAGGGTTGATGAATTCCATTTTCAAAACCTTCCTTATAAAATTTGTGTTAGTATTTTTTGATGATATACTAATCTACAGTAGGTCTTGGAAGGATCATGTTCAACATGTTGATAGGGTGATCAATATTGGAGGAGAAGAAATTATATGAAAAAACCTATAAATGTTTCTTTGGAGTACAGGAGGTGGAATATCTACCATAAAGCAGTTGCGAGGATTTCTCGGGTTAAGGGTATTTTCACAATTTTGTTAAAAATTATGGGAGAATAACATCACCTCTAACAAAATTATTGAAGAAAGATGAATTTTCATGGACTCCTTGAGAAACTAAGGCCTTTGAACATCTTAAAGAGGCAATGTGCCTAGCACTAGTCTTAGCTATGCCAGGCTTCACAAAAACCTTTATTTTGGAATGTTATACCTCAGGAAATGGAATTGGTGTTGTTTTAATGCAAGAAGGAAGACCCATTGATTTTGAAATTCATCCAATAAAAGGAAAGTATTTACAAAAAAATATTTATGAGAAGGAAATGTCTGCAATACTACATGCACTAAAGAAATGACAACCTTACCTAATGGGAAGACACTTCAAGGTAAAAATTAATCATGATAATCTTCAATAATTTTTGGAACAAAGACTATCTTAAGAAGAGAAAAAAAATGGGTCACAAAGATGTTGGGTTATGACTTGAAATCATCTACAAAAAAGGGAAGCTAAATGTTGTTGCATATGCACTTTCAAGAAAGGATGAGGAGGTGGAAGTATTTCTTTGTGCAATTTCTATTATCCAACCAGATTGGATAACCGAAGCAAGGGAGGAATGGAAGAATGACGAAGAAGTGTGGACACTCATTCAAAATTTGTAGCAAGATCCCAGTACATCTGATACATTTAGTTGGAAAAATGATTCCTTATGGTACAAAGATCGCTTATATCTTTGTAACAATTCCCAACTAAAACTAAATATCCTTTTGGAATTGCACACCTCTCCCTTAGGAGGACACTTAGGATTTTTAAAAACTTACCATAGGGTGAAGAAATCTATTTTTTGGGATGGCCTTAAATCTAATATTCAAAATTTTGTGGCGGAATTTTTGGTTTGCCATCAAAAATAAAGTTGAGACAATTAAGACCCCGAGTCTACTACAACCTTTATCCATTCCAAGTCAATGTTGGGAGGAGCTTTCAATGGATTTTATCAAAGGTTTACCTAAGTTTGAAGGAAAGAGTGTCATCATGGAATTATTTTATATAATTACCAAGTATGCACACTTTTGTGCATTATCTCATCTATTTAAAGCAAGTACAATTACTACTGCATTTATGGAAACAATTCAAAAGCTACATGGAAGCCAAAAGATTATTGTAAGCGACAAAGATCCCATTTTCACTGGAAATTTTTGGACGGAATTATTTTCTTATTTGGGTACTCAACTAGATCACAGTTCATCTTATCATCCTCAATTTTATGGGAAAACGAAGATAGTGAATTTTTTTTTGGAAGGACATCTTCGTTATTTTGAATATGATAAAAAAACACAATTGGTCAAGTGGTTACCTATGGCTGAATGGTGGTATAACACTTCCTTCCATACTGCAAAAAAAATGACCCCATTTGGCACTTTATGGATATCATCCACCATCCATCGCATCATCTTTAAGAGAAAATTATAAGGTTCAAGCAGTGGAAGATCACATCGAGCATCAACAAAAAGTTCTCCAAATCTTAAAGTATAACCTAAATTTGGCACAAAATCGAATGAAACAATAGGTAGATCAACATCATAGTGAGAGAAGTTTTGATGTAGGAGATTGGGTATTTTTATGGTTACAACTATGGTTGTGGTTTTGGTGCACAAGTGTACCAATCCACAATTTCTTAAGAGGAGTGGTTGCTGCCTTTAAGCCTTGGTCATAGGCAGATAAACAAAAGAGTTAGCAGGTTAGTGAACATGTTATAAAAATTTAAACACACTAAATCGTGATATATTATGCATATGTAGAGAGAAAAAAATACTAAAGTAAACATAAACATGAAATATCATAAAGAGTCAAACATAACAATAATACTAACAGTGGCATCAATGTCCCCTCTTATTTCTTGATATTAGGAAGAAAGATACTACATTTACACACTTGCCAAGGGGCCCTTAGAACTATGGAGTTTTAAGACCCGACACAAGGAAGTTTTTACCTTCTAGTTGCTTCGTGCAAGGTCTCTCTCTCTACTCCAAAGGATTGAAGTTGTTGGATGGCCAACAACCGAATACCCTCTCTACTTATGCTCTGGATTGCACACTGCTGGATTGCTTCAAAGAAATTTTGGCCAGCATAACAATGTGCTCTCCCTTTGTTCATTTATAGATGAATTCAAATTCTCCTTCCCTCTATTGGTACAATGATGGATGGTGACCCAAGAGAGAGGGTTGATTCCATTGTGTGCCACTTGATTCCTTTGTGTGCTCCCTTGAGGTCCTAAGGAGGCTTAGGTGGCTGTCCTTGGGTGGCCTCAAGTGTGGGATTATTCCCTAGAGTGTGCCTTGTGGTCTCGGAAAGTGACTTCTACCACTCTCAAGACTGCGTGGATTTTCAAGGGAAAGCCACGCAAAGACACGCTTATCGAATAAAAATGTGTGCGAAGGCGCATTTTGTGTGAGTACTTGGTGTGCAATTTTATTTTTACTCTGGGCTTTAGGGAATTTTTAAAAATTTTCAGATCCTATTATGTGCCTCAACCCTATAAATCCTTCTACCTGACATTAATAATGTCATATTTTCTTGTCCGATTTTCCAGTGATAACAGTTTCCCCCTAATGTGTGAGGTCTAGGAAGAATTGTATAGCCGAAATACATTATAGTTTCTTTCATGTGTACTATTTGGAGAGAGAGAGAGACCTGTGTATAGCAAAAAGTTGGAAATGCCTTACAACAGGTCAAAGAGTGACCATGTCCTGTGGGAACCCTGCAAGAAATAGTATGATACAATAAATAGAATTTTTCTATGAGGTGGGCATGTCCCATGCTCGTGATGCTTTGGCTAGCTAAAAAAATCTATCTGGAAAATACAGATTCTGTCTGTGTCACTAGTATGGCAGTGATCTATTGATTTGGTTGATGACGACGATTGTTGATGCCCTTAGGGGAGTTTTTTCTTTGACAATAGGTGGAATGTGGTTCCCACATGTGTAAGCTTGGTATGGCATATAAATGCTCATTGTACGCATGGGTGTATGACTGGGACCTTCCCATGTAATCATTATTGAAAGAGATGCTTATAATGGCATGGTTCTTTGACGAATTTGAGTAAAGTGCAATGGTTGTAAACTGCGATACCCTATTGACATGAAAGATTGTGTTGTAGTCGAATTTAAGGAGGATCGATGACATTTGTGGGCAAGGATGATTCCCATAGTGCCACCTGAGGATGTCCCTATTGTGATGAGGGGAAATCCAAAGTACCGCTTCCTTTTTTGAAAGTAGGATTTGAAGTAGACAAAAAGAAGCCTCAACTGAATGAGAGAGTCACTGATGTAAGGGATCAGGATGATAGGTTTAACATAGGTAGGATAGCGAGGGGTGACTAAAAATTTATGATTGGGATTTAGTGGCCCAAGTTCAAAGTATAAAAAGAAGCTTGGCGACAACCATAAATATTTCTGATGAGGAAATCCCTGGAGTTGGTAAGATGTCCAGGGTGGGTATATGTTGGCTATGAATGTCATGGTGGCTTATGCATGAAAGGTGTGATACTCCAACCAAGGGTGACTAGCGACTTCTGCCATGGGAGAAAAATGGATGGATGAGTGGGGGATGTTTTTCACCATTTGCGGTCTTTGTACACTTACCAAAAGAATGAAACAATGTGATAGGATTGTACAAAACACAGAGATGGGTGCCCAAAAACGTGAAAGTTCTCGCTCACTGATGATGTGAGGAGGGTTTTTTTGTTGAGGGTGGGGGGCCCATTGGTTGGTATCTTGTGTGGGGGTAATGAAGCAGATGGAAAATATCACGGATGACCTATGCTAATGGAGGTATGGTAGGCCAAATGTGAGGCACAGTAGTGCACTTTCGATCTGCTTGAAAATATGGTAGTCTGGGAAAAGGGTTTTATTTCGATATGGTAAAACTTGACTTGATACATGGTGGGTGAATGGGCATGAAGTGCTTCCCGGACTAAAGTGGTATGGCAATGGCGTCATGATTTTTCTGATGTATGGTCTACTTTGAGTGACGAGCGCCATGGAGGGGAGTCTCTACCAATAAACATGGATGTTTATCATGTGCAAGGTGGGGAGATGATAAACATGGTCAGGTTCTTGGAACCTATGGTTAATTTCTTGTGGAGAAATGATGTCAGGATATGAAAATTTTTTCTGGGACTCTATCATGTTGAAGGTATAATGATACTTGCTCTAGTACTTTCAATGGATGGAGCGATCGATGATTTGTACAATACCTACAACAAAATACCCCAAGTGAAAGCATCTTCTTCATTCAAATATTATTTAAAACATGTGATAAATTAACAAAATATAAGAGAGGGCATCCCTGTCGGCAATGAAAATTTATTTTTTCAGAGGTGTGAATGTGTGGAGCCTCATTTGGGCGTTATGAGGTGCTGATCATTGCATTTCTTTCGGTTATGAAGTTAGATACTCTGAGCTCCAGGTTTCCCTTGGGAGTTTTCACTTGGCTCCTGGTTTTGATTTCGGTTGGAATTGCCCCCAGCCTGAGATCGCGACAAGCGTTGCTGGTTATTGCCCCCTGTCCAAGATATTTTATTTGCACCTTGGCTTCTTTTTGTAACATATGGAGAATTGTCATAATTCTCCTAGTTTTATCATTGCTAATGAGCCGGGGAAGATTGCACTAGATTGGTCGGTGCATTATGCTTTGGTGGTGGTCCATTTTGTGCGTGGAATGGGGGATATTGGTTCCCTTGTCCCTGGTTGGTATATGAGCGCAGGGGTGACTTGCATGATAGATAAGTTGTGATACATTCTGAGTATAATCGTATGAGTATCCAGGGTACTGATTACTATTTCCTAGGTATCCTTGGGCCAAAGACTCATTCAAACCGTTTGTAGTATCGATGCATATGGTACTGTTGCTACCTAGGTGATATTGGGCCAAAGACCAAATCAAAACATCTGCAGTATCGACACACATTGTACTACTAATTCCTAGATGATCTTGGGCCAAAGACTAGATAAAACCATCTGCAGTATCGACACACATGGTACTACAACTGCCTATGTGATCTTGGCCCAAATACCACATCAAACCATTTGCAATATCGACGCACATGGTATTATTACTACCTAGGTGATATTGGGCCAAAGACCAGATCAAACCATCTCTAGTATCGACGCACATGGTACTATTGCTGCCTAGGTGATATTGGGCTAAATACCATATCAAACCATCTACAGTATCGACCTACCTTGTAACTCCTTGAGTATCATGGGTACTATTGCTACCTAGGTGATCTTGGGCCAAAGACTCGATCAAACTGTCTGTAGTATTTGACGTACATGGAAACTCCCTGAGTGGAAAGTTAGATGACTCAAGAGAGTGAGGCAACCAGGTTTCCTTGTCTCTAGCTATAAATGACTACTAGGGCAAATCTCTTTCATCAACATTTCTAGCTGTGTACTGGGTCCCCTGCGCAGGAGGGTATGGTCCTCCTAGCTGATGATGGTATGACTACGCCCTATTGGTCATATTTTGCAAAGGTGTATGATGAATCTGGTAGCCGGGTTGCAGGATGTTCTGGTTAGAATGATACATGTAATCAGGGTATTGACTATTGTTGCCTAGGTGATTTTGGGTTAGTGACCCAATCAAACAGTCTATTGAGTTCGACGCTCCTGGAAATTCTTTATAATTTTGCAGCCACGGAGAGTTAGGCAGGATGTTGTAAATGTATCCTGGCTGCGTGTAAATCAACTCGAGTTGTTGGGCTTTACTGATGGAATCCTGTTCGGATGTAGGTTTTTGGGTTGCTACAACTTTTGAAATCTCTGCAGTGAGAGTTTTCAGGAAGAGGTCCAACAGAACTCGATTTTCGAGTTTGGATTTTCACAAACTACGACATTGTCGCCGTTCATGGAGATGGTTTGATATATGGACGACAGGTGTCTATCTAAAATGTGTAAGTAATTCCATCTCGAAATCATGGTGGATGGGTAACTAAAAATACGTTAGGAACACGGTAGTGAGGGCACTAAAAGTTCCATGTGTAGCAAAAGGCTACTCCACATACCATTTCGCAATTGGTCCAATTAGAGTGCACTAAAATAGTCTAAGTCGAATAATATCATCAATGATGTTGTTTGAAGAACACCACAGGTGGAAAGCCATAATTAATGTTATTTCCTAGGTCTTCCGCTTATTTCACTTGAAACTTTGGAATGTTCGAACGGGGCCTCGTGGGCATGGGGGGCCATGTTGGGTTGTGTGAAATAGGGTTGTTCGTTAACTTGGTTAGATCGGTAAGTTCAACGATGCTAATAATGGTGACTACAGGTTGAGAGCCATTGCACACTACGAAGACACAACGTTTTGGTTAGAGATGGGGTTTTTATGTGACGTAACCAGCTGTGTATTCACTTGGCTTCCCAATTGGGTAGCGCTCCTCTGCCCCATAGGGGATTTTGGAGGAGTGGTATGTGGTGACCCTATGCGGGTTTCCACTCGTGTGGAGTTGGGTGACCCTTGAGGGTTCCCAACTAAATATGCCCCTATAAAGGATGACCCAATAAGGGTGGCAGAGTTCCGCCTTTGACACCTAAATGGCGAAAGACCTGGAACTGCTCCCGGTAATGGGGGGGGAGGTCCAAAAGACATCTATATCAACGAGGTCCCATTGGGTCCGTTATGGTGTCGAATAAGTATGGTTTTGGAAAAAATCTTCAATTCTATAAGAGGTGAAGTATCAAAGCAAAAATGGTGACCACGTACATAAAACAAAGCGAAAATAAAATTTAATTTAATTTAAATTATTTCTATGTAATCAATCAATCAAAAAAGATGTTTTGGTTGTTTTTTGTGTGTGATACTCAAAATCTTAGGGACCTAAAATTTCCTCACACTGTCAATTGTAATTGGGCCTTGTGAAGATATCTTTTGATGGGTATTGGGGCTAACGTCCCAAAAGAATTGGTGACACCTTCCAGCAGCCGAAGAATCGACCAAGGTAATGGGTAGAGGATCTAGTGATGCTTGCACCATCACCTATAGGGAAGGATGCCCTAGATTTGGCCACTAAGTACCATCATCCCACATGAGTGTTTAAGTCTTGAGCTTCTTGGTAAATCAACTACTAGTATCGAGCATTATATGGGCCAGGTAGCCCCAAATAATACCACACACACTGGGCCTAATATTAACCCCCTCTAAATCGGGTCTCTGTGGCACTCGGGTTTTATTTTCCATGAGTGGAAAGATGGATTTTAAAGCTCCATAATCGGTCAGCTTCTATTTTTCAAGGTATAAACTGACCATGGCGGCTTATTGGATGCCTACCCCCATGGTCCTAACCTGGACTATAATTTTTTTGGTGGCCCCCTTGGCGAAACTTAATGAGTTCAGTTAGGTTAGTTTTAAGGAGTATTTTATTCACTTATGGTGTGGAAGTGTGTGAGAAAAAAGTGAACAATCGCACAATTTTAAGATGTGGATATGTGGTGATTCTTTACACGTACCCTATTAATCTATGTTTGATTGTTCCTTGCTATAACCAAATCATGTGCGGATAATGGGCCGCTTACAATTTTTCCTAGTTAATCTAAGTGATCAACTAAAGGGAGATGGGAAATTATCAGAAGAGAGCTTTCATATTCTTGCCTAGGGTCACCAAAAGGTGCAAAGGAAACAAAAATTACTTGCTTCTCTTAAGATAATTAATTCCTGGTCCCAACTCCTAGTGCCAAAAATTAAACTAAAATTAATGACTTTAAACTAGGAAAAATGAAACCTAGCTAAGAATATGTGGATTAGGGCCACTTACTCCAGCTAATTATCTATGTGTTTTTGGTGTCTATTTTTGCAAAAATAAGTTAGTTTAGATTGCAAGTAAATTTCCCCCTACTTAAACTATGTGTTTTTTTGTGGAGATAAACTTGGAAATTTAAAACTAGCAACTAGCAATACTCAAACATAGCCAACATCAAGTTTTAAACAGTCGTCGGACACCTCACACAATGCTGGAAGTTTTTCTCTGGGCTGGTAGTCACTTTACAAATGGGAAATTGAGGAAAATAGCAGAGATTTTCTGCCTCTGGTTTTCGCATGCAAATGTCTCACATAGGTGCGAAATTTTTCGCATAGGTTAGTGTTGAACGCGCGTAATAGGGCATGTTTGTTTGAGTGAAATGCGTGCAAATTTCCTGCAAAATAATTTTCTGGAGCTTCTGAACTTCAGAATTTAACTGAGGGTGAATGATTAGAGAAGAAAAGAAGGGGATTTGTCCAAGCAACACTCCAGAGTAGAGAAAAGGTCCCTGTAACAAGCACAACCACATTAATTAAAAAGTAAATCTAGTGGAGTCTCCAATCCTGTGGTTGTGGTTTTTTTGCACAAGTGTACCAATCCACAATTTCTTAAGAGATGTGGTTGCTACCTTTAAGCCTTGGTCACAGGAAGATAAACAAAAGAGTTAGCAGATTAGTGAACATGCTATAAAACATTAAACACACTAAATCATGATATAATATGCATATGTAGAGAGAAAACAAGACTAAACTAAACATAAACATGAAAGCTCATAAATAGTCAAACATAATAATAATACTAATAGTGGCATCAATGTCCCCTCTTATTGCTTGTTGTTAGGAAGAAATATAATACGTTTACACACTTGCCAGTGGGCCCTTAGAACTATGGAGTTCTAAGACTTGATGCAAGGAATTTTTTACCTTCTAGCTACTTGGTGCAAGGTCTCTCTCTCTCTACTCCAAAGGATTGAAGTTTTTGGATGGCCAACAAATGAATCCTCTCTCTACTTCTGCTTTGGATTGCACACAGTTGGATTGCTTCAAAGAAATTTTGTCCAACATAACAATGTGATCTCCCTTTGTTCATCTCTTGGTGGCATTTTACAGATGATTTCAAATTATCCTAACCCCTCTTGGTAAATTTATGGATGGTGATCCAAGAGAGATGGTTGATTCCATTATGTTCCACTTGATTCCTTTATGTTCTCCCTTGAGGTCCCAAGGAGGCTTAGACGGCTGTCCTTGGGTGGCCTCAAGTGTGGGATATTTTCCTAGAGTCAGCCCTATAAATCCTTCTGCCTCACATTAATAATGTCATCTTTGCTTGTCTGGTTTTCTATTGATAACAAAAACCATACAAAAAACTGTCCCTCAAGCTAGCTAATAAGAATAATAAATTATTGCCAAAGTACTATGGTCCTTACAAGGTGTTGCAAAATATTGGTACTATGGCATAAAAATTGGAGCTTCCTACTTCTTCTCGAGTGCACCCAATTTTCCATGTTTCGTTATTAAACAAGGTTATAGGTAACAAACTTCCAGTTCAAATAATACTTCTAGAACTTGATGAGGAAGGAAAAATCATATTGGAACCTGAAGCAGTCACGAAAACAAAAACTTGACAGCTACGAAATCGATCAATTTTAGAGTCTCTCATCAAGTGGAATAACTTACCCATTGAAGATTCCACGTGGGAGGATGAGAAATTTATACAGAAGCATCCAAAGCTACTCAAGCATTGAGGACAACACTTTTTTGAAGGAGAGGGGCATGTTAGGTCCCTATATTACTAGTGTAGTCCCTTATTGTTGTTAGTGTAGCCCCCTTATTGTTATTGTTGTACCCCTATAGTTCCCATATTATTATTATTGTGCCCCATAAAAGTCAACTATTGTTATTTTTGTGTCCTTAAATTATTATTTTTAGGCTGGCTAGGATTCTATTGTGATCCAATGTACTCCTATATATAGAAAGGACTTTTTTCATTTGTATCATCCAAGAATTTTTCATTTATGTAATTTAAAGGAGGTTGACCCCTCAAAGAGGCCTAATTGTAAGTCGTTGCTATATCTTTTCTTATATTTTGTGAGCTGGTTTCATAGCACATTTCAAAAATAAATTGATTTATATGGAGCTTACTTCAATAGTAACGATCCTTTGGATCTTCTCCCTTCAACTTCTTCTTAGGTTCCCCCTTTTCATCAGCTATGTGAGCTTCACTTATTTCCTTTCCTTTGTTATCTTTATTGTTTGGAAAATCCCTCTTAAAGTGTCCATACTAATTGCATCCAAAGCATTTAATCTTGGACATATTTGTATTTCTTTAGGACTTTTCAAACTTCCCTTTATTCAATTTCTTGGACCTTGCAATAAAGGCTTAAAACCTTTCATTTGATTTAGTGTCATCATTTTCCTTGATCCTAGATTATTCTAAGCTACAATGAGCCCACAACTCATCAAACAGTATACTATCCTTCTTAGAGTAGATACTAGTTGTGAAGCTACTCCAATCATGTCGAAAAACATTCAATATACAAATAGTCATTTCAGAGTAGGAAACAATTTCCCCAAGCCCTCGCAATTGATCCCTTATTTGTTAGATCTTCACGAGATAAGTTGACATGTCTTCATACTTTGACTTCCTTATTCTATATAGTTTTTTCCTCAAGGAAATATTTTGACCTAATAAACTTATAGAGTAAAACTTTACCAACTTATCATACATAGCCTTAGATGTCTTTAAATCAATAGTAAAGGGAACAAGATTATCTTTCATATATTCAACAATGATTCTTTGTTCCCTTACTTCTCCATTCTTGTATTTTTATAACTCTTGAGTCTTATCTTTGTTTGACATAAATACTTCACCAAGGACATATTCCATGACTTCATTTTTTGTGAGTTCCAAGTCAATCCTCTTTTTCCATGCTAAGAGGTTTGTTGATCCAACAAGATTGTTTCTTTCCTTGAAAAATCTAGCCATATGATATGTAGATTGAGACATAGAAGACAATATGATATTCACTTGTCAACCAAGATTCCTTTCTTTTGATGATGTTTTTATCCTCCTGTATTGTACAGTTTCACTAGGTGACTATGGATGTTATGCAATCTGCTAAATATAGCATTCCTTGCCTATCAGCTATCTTTAGAAATCTCATTGCCTTCATTGTCTTCATAAAACCTTTTTCACTATCTCTCAGTTTTTCTTCTCAAAATCACCCTATTTCTCTTAAAGAACTCATTTTGGGCTTATTTCCCTCATTTCATCCTTCTTACCCTCCAAAAGGCTTCATTTCCTTTTTTCCCTGCTAAAAACCCCCATTAACCCCCTCACCTTCATCATTCTCTCCCATTTGCACCAAAACAATGTAAAAAGGTCTTTTTACATTGTTTTTAAATTAAAATTAAAACCTTTCGGAACCTTGGTTTTATATTAAAATTCCGTTTCAAATATATTAAACCTACCCCTTTTTAACTATTAAAGCCCCCCTAATTTAATGTTTATTACCCACGCCTTTGATTAAAACCCTTCATATGATACTTTCCCATTCCTTTAAATAAGTAAAGCATTTCCACTTATTTTATTGCCCCTGGGCCCCACTCTTCACCAAACCCCACACTACATTAAAAACCCGCCACATGTCCACCTGGACCCCACTCCAGTTGACTTCCCCATTTCACCAATCCCCGAATACCGTCGATCTACATCCCCCTGATCCGACGGTCCAGAGCTCTTATCGCAAATATATTTGTGTGGGGGTTAAACAAAACCCAACCATGCAAAATGGGTGCTATCCCTCTGCCACACATCATCCATTGAATGGAATCACACACGATCACCCGAAACCATTTACCACCCCTCCCTCTATGCGAAAACCACCTTCTCCACTTGCGAAAACTACCTTACCGCTTCCCGCAAAATCTTGATACCCCCATCCAATCCAAACGCTCCAGAGCCTTGTGTCTCTGCAATGAAGCCTAAACTTCCATTTATACCTCCGCATCGCTCCAAAAGCCCAAAAAATCCCAAATAAAAGTAGAAAAGCCACAAAAGTATGATTTTAAATTAAAAAATTGTTGAATTGTGCAAGTTTCATAGCATGAGAGTGAGAAATGCATTCCAAAGGCCCAAAATGGTTCGAATAAGGAAACTAGGTAACGATCCAGAGAACTTGTTTTATTTAAAGGGCCAAGAGCATAAAATCAATCATAATCATCAATAAATCATGATTATTGGTGGTTATCTAAACCCTCTGATAGTAGAAGATTCCTACCCTGCTTAGCAAATGACCAAACAGAGATGCAGGAAAGAAGAAAAAATAGTTAAAGGCCGTGGTAGTGAAGATTAAAGGGTTAATGATTAAATCAAGGATCAAAGGAAAAATTAAGAGGTTAATCATAGATCATAGATAAAAGCATAATTAAAGAAAAATACAGTGTGGCAGACAATTAAAGGATAAATCCAAGTTTAAAGCCTAAAAACAGAGTGTAAAGGATAAACAATGGCAAATCAGCACATAAACGGATTCAAATGGCTAAACCCAAGGCATTTACTTCTTCAAAAGGACACATTTGGACACCTACAACATGTTTTCTTTCAATAAAGACATCAACAACTATTACAAACAGTTAGAGATATTTCTCAACCACTTTGCAGTTATTGAAAAAGTTATTAAGAAGCCTTAAAGTCAAATATTTCCAAAATTTTGCTCAAACAGCCAAGTTAGGAGTTATTGTTACAGTGAGTCACTTTCAAATATTTTTCCTTGGGCCTTGCATGGTTTCAAAGGTCAAAAACACATTAGCTCTGTAATAAATAACATCTGAAACCATAGCTTAGGATCACCTTCTCATTTTGCAGATAAATACTGCATGTATTATTCATTTTTAATGTTGGTTGGTTGGTTGGTTAGTTGACTGATTGTTGTTGCCGAGCTAGTTGAAGATTGCTAGGCTGGATTTGAAAAAGCTCTGAGTTGCAGAGATATATTGTACTGAAGTAATGTAACTATTTTGAACATCAGTAATACAAGCACGTTCATAGGATTATTGAGCTATGTTAATGGTGAAGTTTTTCTTCTTTGTCAATTTTTTCCTTTTGTTTTCCATTCTGTCCCTTATTTCTCTGATAAAAGAACAAAAAATTTAGATTAGGATATGTTGTCCTGGCACCCTATTTCTATCTACATTATTTATCTCAATATTTTCCTGTACAAGATCTGATTGGAGAGTTCTTAATTTCTGTTTGGTTACACCTAGCTTGTTGCCCTAGAAATGATTTAATAGAGTCAAGCCAAAGAAGTCTATGGTAAGCCTTGTCCTTTACTGTAGCTTGAAACATTGTTTTTGAGGCCTTTATTTGAAGTATACTTATTAGAGTCCATCTAGGGAAGTCTATGGTACGACCTGTCCTCTGGTATGTCTTAAACTATTGCTTTGAAGGTCTCTAGAGTGTTTTATTAAAGAATATAGGTTTAGCTTTCTCTTTAGTTGCACTCACTGTTATCTTGAATGCTTTCTTTGTCTGAAAGTAGTCTTAGGATTGCTGGATTTTTGGCTTAAAGGTTTGCTTATTAAATTCTTGCGAAAGAAGTCTATGGTATGCCCTGTCCTTTGGCTTTCCTCAAACAGTTACCTCTAAGGCTTTCTTGTTGAAGTAGAGTTAAAAGATTCTTAACTGACTTTTAGTTTTGATGCCTTCACAACTTATTGTCATTTCATATGCCATCTAATCTAAGAGATCCACTTGATATAGTTAGCTTTCCCTATGAAAAACCTTGCAGAGTTGATGAACAATTAAATCCTTTTATGACTCCATAGCCCAATGGATTAATGTTTCTCATGGTCTATCTATTCAGCTGAAATACTCCCTCAATTAATCACACCATTTGATCTATCAACCTATCAATCAATCAATCAAACCAACAATTATTTAGAACTTCATAACTAGCCTAAGATCATAAAAAAAAGCACAAAGACATATAATTTATAAACACTTATATAGAGAGAGCCCTCTCTCAGTCCAGGAAGGCTAGGTCCATGGACTCCAAAGTGGTCTGATGTAGCTCCCTACAGAGTTTGTTCTTTCCAATCTTGAAAATTTCGAGGAGCCAACAAATCTCTTGAACTATTTTAATCTTTTCAAGACCTCTAAGGAGACTTCAAAGATGTCTTTGAACAACTTCAATGATGATGCCAATATTCCTTAATTCTTCCTTTCTTCAATGAGTGCATGATCCTTCTTGAGATATTTAAATCCTTGATTTAGTAACATATATTTTTCTTATTTCCTTGTGTCCTTCTGTAAATTATTCCTCTTGACAAGAAAACCCTTCAAGATGATCTTCCATTTGCCTTCTCTTGTTCACCTTAATTCTGATACCATGTTGGAGAATGCAATAGGGAAGGTATTAATTCAAATTTTCCTTAACTTTAATAATTTTTGGTGAACTTTAATTTTATTATTGTGTTTCCTTATTATATATTTTCATCAAACAATTAGGCTCCAAGCCAGGGAAAAACCCCTCCAAGGGGAAACTCAGGAAAACACTTCTCCTCTTACATAATCTGCTTCAAATGAGAAAATAAAGACCCAAGTATTAGGCTCCAAGCCAGGGAAAAACCCCTCCAAGGGGAAACTCAGGAAAACACTTCTCCTCTTACATAATCTGCTTCAAATGAGAAAATAAAGACCCAAAATCCTAGACCAAGTCCTCCTCCAAGCACCAAGTCGGCCCTCCAAGAAACCCTTTCAATTAGGTCAATGATCAACCAAGACAAAAAGAGTCAATCTTGCTTCAACCAAATTCCAGCTTCAAATTAGATCCCCAAATTCGATCCTGCAACATAAATCTACAATCTTCGGCCCTATAGTATCTGAAAAACCCTAATTCTATCAAATTTCACTTCTTCAAGAAGTATTCCTTCAAACAAGCCAAGGTCTCCAAATTTAAACTAAACCAAATCAGAGTATTCAACCCTTATACAACTTGGATCTGCAATTTAGCCTCGTGCAATTCAGGCCTACAAATTTTGGCCCTCCTTGAAGCTGTAGAAACACTAAGCTTCACACGTGTAAGAGAATAAATTCCAAAAAAAAATTTCCTTCTTCTTCTTAACTTCTCCTTGCTTCCTTGATCTTCCTTACTATAGATCAAACTTATTTCTTAAGTGATCAAATTAATGATGAAGAAGGTCAAAGTTGTTTGAATATATAACCTTTCCAAGAGGTCAAATAACCTCTTCTAGGTCGACTTGTCACTGGCAGAGCCGACTTGTGCTAGGAGGCTTGTAGAAATTTATAGACTCATAATTAATATATTTTACATCTTACAACTTTCCCAATAGGTTCTTATACAAATGATTTGACTCAAGAAAAATATTGTTTTGACATGACAAACCCTAGAACCACGAAGAACATGCTTGATCTAGTTGACCATCAAAATGGAGCATGAAACCCATGCTTAAGATAATATTTTTCTTTCTTCCTTTTCTTGTAACATAAGATATACATAATGACATGAATACAATAACAATTATGAAGACTGAAACTAGTTACATTTTCTAGCACATAGAAAACTTAAATATGCCATCACTTTGCTCTCTCGGTTAATGAATGGAGAGATCATATTACCAATATATCTCTGAAATTCAATTCTAATAATTATGGCTTTTGGGTTCTAATTTTTTTTTCTTCACCTTGGAAATATGGGCACATGCACTTGATCCAAAAATTCCAAAATGAAAAATTAAGGGTTTTGAGTGACATCGTCTCTCATATGGGATTGTTCTTAGAGTCGTATGAGTGGGAATATAATGGATGTTGTTGGTTGCAAAAAGAATTGATTATCCTCCTAATTTATGCTCCATTTTATTTCCTTGAAGTATGCATAGAGCCATTTATAGAATGGCTTCATTCTTATAGACAACTATCTTTCCTTGATGTGAAAGAGTCACATGGCAAGGAACTTTGATTTTTTTTTTTTTTGAAAAATTTGTTGGTTTAAACTTATCCATGATCAATTCCAAGGCATTTTGATATTTTTCTGAACTTGATTCTCAATTTATATTTTTAAATCCTTGAATTTTTAAAAAACATCATCATTGGGTTAAATGGAATATTTTTAAGGTGTAAAAATAATTACTTAAAGTAAGAAAGTACTTAGCCCCCCCCACCCGAAGAAGTAATTGCATCGTCATACACTAAAAAATGTTACTATAAACCAATGGGATAGGTTAATATGCATGTCATGATTTTAAGAAAGGACTATTGATCACGTTTTCATATACATCATTCACATATATTTCTAGGTAGTTCAATCTATGGAAGGTCTTCAACCATTTGTGATGGTTCATATGTTGCAAGGACCCCATAGTTTACATGACCCAAATTTTGATGCCATGACTTGCCAGTGTTGATAGTTTTAGGAACTGTTACACAAAATTTTGTCACTGTCCCTACAATCCCCATCCCGCACATTGGAGTCTCATTTCTGTGATCACAATAAAGTGTCATGCCTTGCAGATACCATCATTGCATCCCTTGTCATGAGTCTAACATTCCTTCTGTTGACTATTTCCTGAACAGATGACTAAAAAATCTTGTTTTTTCCTTAGCACTGGTAGCCAGTTATGCCCTCGCGCTGATGAGGCAGATTAACACTGGGCCCCGTGCCAACTGGTGCTCTGTCTTAGTTAGCCACCCATGGCAATCTGTTTATGGAAAGTTTTTTAAAAATAGAGGTGAAGTTTCGATCACAACAACTTTGTGGATGAGTCATGGGGAGTGGTTCGATTGAATAACCATGACCTTCCTCCTTTGGCCTCTTTTTTCCACCTTTTGGGGAAACCTCCCAAGGGATAAGGCCTCCCTTCCACTATAGTAGGGATCCCAACCTCCTCTTCTCCCTCTATAAATACAGCCATCCTCCATTGATGAAGCTAGCTGAAATGAAGATAATATAGCAGAAACACTGGAGAGATAGAATGGAAGAGTCCCTCATTGAGAGAGCTTAAGGTTGTGCCTTCATCCCGTCTAAATTCCCCGACATTCATCGAGACGTGCTCTAATCAAACCCCGCTGAAGGAGGCTGTGACATCAAGGCTTGGTTGTAACTCTTTCTTCTATTTAATTCAAATGTATAACTATTGTCTGGTTCCAATTTTTGCGTTGATGTCTTCTATTTGATGCAATATGCTTAACCCTCCTTGACTGGTTAGTAATTATGAATGCGATTTTTGTTTTGTATGCTGCTCTTGTTTGTTGACCTTGTGTAGGTATCCAAGCATCGTTATGAATGGATCGTGATTTTCCGAGGCAGAAATCGAGAGGCCACCTCTACAATGACTATGACGACAGTGTTGGACTCTAGGTAGGTCGATCTACTGCATCTATTTCATTCAGTAATTAGGAACCTACACTCTAGTTTGTCCTATTGTTTCTAGACCCACTCTCGAGCTAGAAGGATCGTCTCTATCTGTAGAGAGTATTTACCTTCATAACAATTTGGTGACCATACTGGCGATCAATGCAAGTTTGTCTTATTGCCCTTGTCAAGTTGACTTCGGTCGTATGTTGGTTTGTCTATATTTTCTGGTCTAGTTGCTTATTTAGAGTCCTCTTGTTTAGCTCCAGAGTGTTAGACCTAACCTCTGCTCATTTGATTTTTGATTCTCCCATAGATATATGTATTGGCGCGATTTTCAGTTGAACAGTCGCATCGATTGGCGCATGTTGCTATTTTTGCACTAGCGCCAACCCCTATTTGGCACAGATTACAACCTTACAGTCGCGCCGAATCTTGTAGGGTTTGGATTGACTGTCCTTTTGATTTTTTTGGTCAGTTGTACTTGCCTTTGGGTGGATTTCTGTTTTTCAATTGCTTTTTTGAGGTTTTTATGACTATCATAGGCTTTTTTCCCCAATTGTACATCTGTTTACTTATCAGTGAATTTTATGGCCTTAGGGTTTCTGAGTGTCCTAGCTTCATTGAGCCTTCTGGTTGGAAATCAAGTCTTTTTTATTCTTGTTAGTTTGTTGAGGCCTCAGAAATCTATGGCAACAACAAGGGGTATAACCACCTGGCCCAGACCTTAAGACAACTCCTTTTCCATTTGGAATAGTGGCTCCGACTAGAAATAATGGGACCAGTTTCCTAGATTTGGGTTTTTTGTTTGATTTATGGGTTTGTCTCAAAAGATTTTGCATGAAGAATTACTAAAAACTAAAATAAATTTATTCTAAAATGAAAAACTTTAAATTTAAGCCTAATTTAATCTAACCCGAGATAATACTAGTTTGATGCGATCTAAAATGATATCTATTCATTTTGTGATGATGAAGATCATCACTGATTTAATAGAATTATTACTTTGTAAGATTATTCTCTTGAAAAAATAGTTAGTCAAAAGAAAATGAGAAATATCATGCATATATCTGATGATCATATATAAAACATATCAATTTCTACCTTTATATCGTAGAATAGTGCAACTGATATTTCAGATTAAAAAACAATAAATTTCATATATAATTCATGAAAGCTGAATTCATCACTAATATTGCAAAACGGATTTAGCATACATGATAATAGTACCAGATGTGTACTGCTCTGTTCGTATGACCAGTGATAATAGGCCACATTCAACTCTTCTACCAATAAATCTTTCAAAGAATACAAAACTGCATCAACATTGCTCAACAAAATGATATATATAACTAAAAAGGCTGTGTTCCATTAATTTTATCAAGGCATTCACAAACTTACTTACAATTAAGCATTATTTGCAAATGTTCTCAATAAAATTCTGGACCCTTCTCTAAATGCATGAGAAGGGTTTAAATACTAAACTAGCTACAAACTAAAATTAAATTATTACAAAAATATAGAGGAGGTTTCAAACAACCTTCCTCTAAGAGCTTAACTTAAACAATAATCTAGGAACTTTGAACTAACAATCCTAACTTTGCGAATCCTGCCTTTCTTTCTGAGTGTGATCAAGAAGTTGACAAATATCTAGCATTGCTTTAAGCTAAGCTGGTTGTGATATCTGTGACCGAATCTGTCCCTTGAAAATAGCATTTGAAATTACTGACTGAGATATTTTTGCTGAATCTGTAAGAGACTGAAGAGTTTGATGTTGATGGTAAGGTTTGATCAGAAAATTCCAGTAATTTTCCTGATCAAACTTATCAAATTTTTTGATCAATTCCTCTTGTGTATCTGCTCTCTGTCTCCAATTTAATTCTACTTCCTTTGTTCCTGAAAACACATCAGATGTGTTTTCTTTAAGAAGTTATGTTTTAAAATTTTTATCACATATAGACTGAATAATCTCATTTGATTTCTTGGATGTCTTGGTTGCTGCTTTCTCTGCTTGATTAATTTGTGCTCTCCATTCTGTGAATAAAAATTCTTTGTGTAGCTTATCTATTTGTGGTATATTAGCTTGTTTTCCTGTGTCTGAAATTTTCCCCTGAATGTGTTCTTCAATTTTCTTTTCAATTCTTTCACATTCCAATTTCTGAATTACTATTTGCTGAATCATTATCTTATTGGAATCACAATAAGAATCAATCATGGAAGCTTGGTGAAATTTTTTTTCTTGTTATTTCTTTAACATAGTATTTACATCAAGTGCTTCTTTGATGAATTGTTCTAACTGTGGTTGACTCTGTAATTCAACCATTTCTTTTTCCAGAAGTGCTTGCTTTTCATTAATCTTTGTGTGAAACTTTAATTTTAGGTTTTCAATATCTTCATGAAATTGAGTTGTGCTTATTTTGATCTACTCAATTGACTTGGATTTCTCTTCGTTTATCAATTTTTCTAATTCTTGTACTTTGGCTTCCTTTTGTTTCAAAAATATTCTAACCTCAGTAGTTTTATCAACAGTAGCAGTGGCATATGCCCCTGCATATTGTGGTAACTTAGTTAGATGTTTAGTGGGATCATCTGAGGAATCCTTCCAATGTACATCAACTGATTCATCTGTTGGTTTTAGAGTTGTTTCATCAATCCTTCTTCTCTTATTCTTTTTAACCACAACTTTGTAGCTAGGACTATAGAAAATGTCTAATGACGAAATATCTTCAATCTGCAGAACTATCTGATCTATAGGGTAGGTCGGTATGATTTCTTTGTCATGCACTACTGGAATTATTTGTAACGAATTAACAGCTTAAACTATTTTCTGTGAAGGTTTTGGTGTTTGAAAACTTGATGTCTGATCAATATTGGGATTTTCTTTTGAAGTATTTATTTCTTGAGAAAATTGTTCCCATTCATTCACTAGGTCTCTCACTTGAGAGGGTTTGGATTGATCCAACATTTTATGAGTATGTTGAACTGTTTCCAAATTTTATTTTATCCCATTGTTGTTTGTTTTCTCTAGCACTTCTAGCTCTTGAAGAATTTGGTCAATTTCTGAATTTTCTTTCTTAGATTCGGATTCCTTAGATTGATTCGAATTATCAGACTGCTGTTGTGATTTACCTGATTCATTTTCAGATACCTCTTTCATTTCATCATCTATACTAACACTCGGAGTGTGTTTTTCATCTACAATAGTTAACAGATTCAAAGGAACCTTTTCTAGTCTGTTGTTTCTATATGTTTGAAAAGCTTCCACATCTTCTTGTCTTAATTGACTAAAAATATATTTGATAACATCAGAGAAATTTTCCATGCCTTGGAAGAAATCATCAAATTTATCTTCTTCATTTAGAAAATGCTTCATTTTTAGCTCTGTGATGTAATTTTTAATCACATCATTGGGATCATATAATCTTCCTGGCATAAATGCCAATCTCAACAACTGAATCTTAGGAACTTCTTTGTATGTATGGCCAATATTAGCTAGAGCAAAGGTGCCGCACTGTAGAGGGAAATTAGGCCAAATAGCCTTTTTACCACCTTTCAACTACTTTGTGATAGCGTTGACAAGCTAATATGTTATTTATTTTGCAAGTAATTTGTCTGGTACATAGTAAGGTGAAACATGGGGAGAAGCATAACTCCCAAATACTCTAATATATGTGAAATTTTCTTCTGCAAACCATCTTGCTACGGGAAGAATATCTACATTGGTTTCTTCAGAAACCCTTGGAGCTTTTTTGTTGAAAATTATTTTATGCATGGGAAATATGACTCCATAGCAGATTTTATAGAAGTGTAAGTGGAACTCAGAATCCCAGAGTTCTCTATGGTAGATATGAATCGGGGTACGGTTTTTGGTGGTCCATTTCCAACCCATGGTACGAAAGTTAGAAGTAAAAAAAATGGCATCCATGACATAAGTAGACATATAAATGGAGGTATTTCTCTGAGCGAAACACTTATTTTATTCCTATATTCATTGATATGCTTTGCTAGGAAATTGGATAAAATGTATGCCCAATTTAGGATAGAGGAATTGACGATTGCATCAATTAAGGGAACCCAATCTCTTGAAAATCTAGTACTATCAGGTTTGGAAAATTTTCTACACAACATACCAGTGACATAACAATAAGGATTGGGAATTTGTGCAATTGGGTACGTACCAGACTTGTCTTGTCTCAATTTCCCTTCATTTTCCTTCCATTCATGGGTGACTTTGAGAAGATTTGGATGTTTTGCTTTGAAAGTCTACACATACTTATTATCCTATCTCTGCTGCGGGGTTGGTAGATGATACATTGCTACTAAATCCTCTGATGTGAAAGAACCCATAATCTCTCCTCTCGAATTCTTGAAAATTATGTCTTCAATGTTTAAGTGGTCAATTGCCCACTTAACCATGTCTGTATAAGGAAGAATCTTTAGTCTCGCTACTATTCTATGAATGTCAGAGCATGAAACATCGAAAAGGGTTGCATCAGAGGTCGAATAGTGCCTGTAGCAGAAAATTTTTCTATCACCCTTTTTCATTCATCTTCAAAGAGTTTGTACATTTCCTCCCATGGCGAACTACCATAGTCTTTTTTGCAGACGGTGTCTGAGAATAATGAAGACATATCTACATCTTCTGTGGAAGATGTTTGAGAAATTTCCTTGCCTCTTTTGCTCATTTTGAACTTCTTCAACCAAATAATTGATTTCATGAGATCATAGAAAATTTATCATATATGGAGTCTCATAAGAATAAATCAATCATTTATTTCTAATGCATGTGAGAAGATATCAATGTATCAATCATCTTTCATAATTCCTAATTTAATACATCACATGGCCTCGCACGTAAGATCTATCAATCGTTTTAAAGCTGTTAAGATCTTAAATTTCATTTGATATGACATAAGTTGTTTTCACATGCTGAATTCATTTAATATGCATTTCACAATTATTTCTTATAATATTTCGTGATACTTAATCTTTAAATGTTTCGGATTGCGATCTGCACAAATAGTAGATTGTAAGTTTTATAGGATAAAGTTTTGGATGTATATTATAAGTTGTGCGCGATGCAAAATGCGAAAAACTTAAAGTGAACATGGTCACAAAAGATTTTATATTATATAATTTATTTGTATGTCAGGTCTGCGGGTATCACGACTTATACCATTTGTTGCTTATGGCTTTGTTGATTATTTGAAATTCGATGCGAAAAGGAAGGATGTAAAGGTAATTTTGATATTTTTACAAGATTTTTTAATTATTTACTTTAGAAAGGCTTCGAACGCACTTCGCAGTTCGCATATCTTATATTTTACAATTCCTTTTTGAAATAATATATGTAAAATGCGATGCGCTTTTTAAAGGAAAACAAAATATTTATTTTCTAAGTTTTTTTTTTTTTTAAGGAGATAAAAATAATTTCCTATTTTATTTTTAAAGTGTCCCTATTTATAAAAATAAATGGGGGTTTGTTGTATAGCACAATAATTGGCGATTCACTTGGATGAACCAGATGTCTCTGATAAAAATTTTGAAAATTCTGAACCTTTTTTAAAACAAAATAGTTAAAGGAAGGAAATTTCAAATAAATAATATCTTTGCCAAACAATGAAAATTTATTTTATTCACTATTTATGATAATTCTTCTATAAAGATATAAGTATGAAAATATATATCAATCCTTACTTAGTTTAAAAAGGATAAAGTAAATAACCTTTTTAGATCAACTTTATATAAATTTACTCTTTTTATCACAGATAGAGCCCCTGTTCCAATAGGCAATTTTAAGCTTTTGGCAGGGTTACCTTTTACCCAGCTATGATCCATCTTTCCATCCAATATTTCTTATAATTTTCGTAAGTAAATTCTAATTAATGAAAACTTATATATATATATATATCTATATATATATATATATATATATATATATATATATATATATATATATATATATATATATATATATATATATATATATATATTTTTATCTGCTTAAAATTCATTGTCTTGGCTTGGTAACCAAATGATGACATTGCCATTCAAAAATAGTAATTAAACTGATCAAGCTGGCTCTTGATGAGACCCTTGTCTATATGATATAATCTTAAGTCATTACACTTTTTTGGTAGACAATATTAGTAATGTCAGTTTAATTATTTCTTTATGAAAATGGTAAACAAGCTCGTGATGAGACTTATTATCTTTTAAGCTTTTCTTCAAATCATCTCTTTTTATTTTCTTATGAATTCTTTTTGAAAGTTAATAAGATTTTCCGGATGGGATGAATCATAGGTCCTTTTAAGATACTGGATGATAATGTTGAGTTTTAAATTGCCTTTCTGCAAGAAGGTTTTTTACTATATTAAAGTTTCTTTTCTGGACTGATAAAAGAATATTCACGCTATATAAAAATGAGAGTTCATCAAAACAAATAAGTGTTTTATTGAAATTCCATTTTTTAGAAAGATCGAATCAATCTGTCTCTCTAAATCTTTCGATTTTCCTTCCTTAACATTTTTATTTTTTATAAGTAAAAAGAAAAATCAAAAGAAAGTTATTTGAGGCTTTTTTTGAAACGCCAACTATCAATAATAATCAAGCTTTTATTTTTTGCAATAAAAAAAAAAAAAATTTAATATACAAAGATAGAAGGGGTTACCTCCTAAGAGAAATATTTTTTCAAAATTTGCCCATTAACAAGTAAAGAATCATTTTTGTCTGCTAAATTTTGCAACGGAAATGTTGATGCGACAATTTCTTCAATTATTTGAAATGGACCAGGCCAAATTTTTTGAAACTTTTTGTGTTTACCCTTTTCCTCATGCATTTTGTCTCACTTAAATACCAAATCACCAATTTGGAAATTCTTTGGATTGGTAGAGGTTGAATCAAATGAAGCTTTTATTATTTGTTGATGATGTATATGAGTTTGTTTGGCTTTTTCTCTTTCTTCTTCCAATTTAAGAATTTGATCTTGTCTAAGTTGAAGAGAAGAGGAAGGATTCTCTTCAATAAACTGTACTAAATCAAATGATGGTATTGTTACGTTTGTGGGTAAAATTGCTTCTTTCCCATAAACTAACATAGATGGAAGTACCTATTGAAGCTTTGTGAGTGATTCTATCTGCCCAAAGATCAAATAGTAGTGCTTTATGCCAATTTTTATGATTTTGTTCTATAGTTTGTTTAATGATTTTGATAAGGTTTTTATTTGTAGATTTAGCTAATCCATTACCTTGTGGGTAATAGTTAGCTGAGTATTTTAGTTTAAAACCTCTTTTCAAAGAAAATTATATCATGGAATTCCCAGAAAAGTAAGATGCATTATCAAATATTAAAGATGATGGGAGACCAAACCTGGTGATTATAAACTGATCAATAAAATCTGTAATATTTTGTGTATTAACCACCTTTAATGGGATAGCTTCTACACATTTTGTGAAGTAATCAGTTGCAGTTATAATATACTTGTGTTGTTTTGAAGATTTAGGAGTTACTTCACCTATAATATCTAACCCACATTGTTCAAATGGTTGTTGGATATTTATTGGTTGTAATGGAAATGCTGCTTTCCTTTCTCTTCTTGTTGCAATTTGACATACTTTACATTTTTTCGCATATTCATGTGCATATTTAAACAAAGTTGGCCAATAATAACCAACATGCAGTATTTTATGAGCTGTAGTGTTTCCTCTGAAATGACCTCCAGCTGGTCCATCATGTAATTCCTGCATTACTTTTTCAGCTTCAGTTTTTTCTAAACATATCAATTAGACAGAATCATAATTTCTCCTAAATAATACATCATTTATCAGTTGATATTGATTTGCTTTAAGTCTCAGAGCACACTTTTCTGTATAGTTGAGATATAATGGAGCATATCCATTTTTCAAGAAAAATTTCAAATAAGCATATTGTGATTGTGAATCGTTTAGGCTTACCTTGTATAGTTGTATTTCATTCGATTGATCTTCTTCTGTTGGTAGATGAGAGGCTCTGGTTAACATCCTGCAAAGACCTTGTCCTTTAACAATTTTAGCCGGATGTATCTCTACATCATATTCTTATAGTGTTGTAACCCAATTTTCTCTCTTTTCTCCTACTTCTCGTCGGACTAATAATTTCCTTACTGCTGAGTAAGGTACTATTATTTTAGTATGTGTTTTTAGGAGAAAAGGTCTGAAATGTTTCAAATCTTTAAATACAGTATAAGCTTGTTTTCCATAGCTGAATAATTTAACTCAGCACCTTAAAGGTTAGAACTAAAAAACAGAATTGGTGCTTCATTGTTTTGATTATTTAGCTGTGTCAAAACTACTGCGTATGATGTATCAGAAGAAAATGTATATAATACAAATGCTTTAAGAAAATAAGGAGTGGTCAAGGAGGGAGCTTCAATGATGGATTTTTTAATCAACTCAAAGGAATTTCTTTATTCTTTTCCCCATTTAAAAATTGAATTTTTCTTGATCATTGATTGTAGGGGTAAGATGATATGGGAAAAATCTGGAACAAACCTCTTTACAAAATTAATTTGTCCTAAAAATGATTGCATCATTTTTTATTGTGTGGTAGAGGAATATTTTCAATTTCTTGAATCATATTAGGATCAATATGGATTCCTTGTTTAGAAATGATGAATCCTGATAATTTACCTTCTGATAAGGCGAAATAACATTTCTTTGGATTCAAGGAAATATCGTATTTTCTACATCTTTCAAAAATGTTTTTTAGGTGATTAATGTGATTATTTATATGCTTAGAATAAATAGTAATGTAATCTAAGTATATAACAACTGAGCTATTGATTAATCCTCTAAAAGCTATATCCATAGCACGTTGAAATGTAGCGCCAACATTAATCAGTCCAAAAGGCATTTTTTGATATGCGTATGTTCCCCACTTTGTTCTGAATGTTGTCTTTAATCTATCATGTGGGTGTACCATGATCTAATTGTATCCTGAAAATCCATCGAGAAAAGACATCAACTCAGATCCTACAATTGATTGTAATATATGTTCCATGGTGGGTAAGGGAAAATTATCTTTCTGACAGGCTTTATTTAAGTTTCTAAAGTCTATGAAAATCCTAATGTCTCCATTCTTTTTTCTAACTGGAACAATTTTTAACACCCATTTCGAAAGTCTAATAGGAAAAATGACTTTGGCTTTGAGCATTTTGTTCAATTCAGATTTAATTTGACTTTCTAAATTGGGATGAATTTTTTTCAGTTTTTGTTGAACAGGCTTATCATCTGAGATCATAGGTATGGTATGCTGAATTATGGAAGTATCATAAGTCTTAAGATATAAATAATCCCATGCAAATATATCTTTATATGTTTTCAACAATTTAATGAATGACATCCTTTATTCAGGCTTTAAACCAAGACCTAAGTTGATAATTTGAGGTTTCTCTGGTGTACCAAGATTAATCAATTCAAAATTTAAAGTAGAACTTTGAGTTTTTGAATTGGTTACCTTCTTAAACCTATCTTTCAGATAATAGAGATCTTCCATTTTGACGATAGATTTGGGAATTGAATTAGTATTTGATTTATCTTCAATCTGTAAATTATGTTCATGTTCATCTATGATCTGACTTTCATAAGCTTTGTTAGATGTAATAAAGTCTACTATATCTGCATCATTATTAAATACTCTCCAATTTGTTATATTGTCAGGAATGGAAGGCCTAAAAATAAATTCAATTGAAAATCTATCTGGGTTAAATTCTTCCACTGGTATGAGTCTAGATGCTACATTAGCAAGTAAATCAGCACTTGCATTTTGTAATCTAGGAACTATAGAGATATTGAATGCAGTAAAATGGGAAGTAAGATTCTGAGCTAAGGTTTGATAATGTTTTAAATGTCTCAAAACAAAATGAATCATATTTCTGACTTGTTTAACAATTATTTCAGAATATCCATATACTTCCAAATATTTAACATTCAATTCTATAGCTTTATACAGACCTTGTACCAATGCTTCATATTCAGAAATATTATTTGTACACTAAAACTCGAGTCTACAAGCTAGCATTGTCTTCTCTCCTTTTGGATCAATTAAAACGCAACCTGCTCCTACACTATCTTCCGATTTTGGACCATCAAAGTACAGAGTCCAAAATAAGGATTGTTTTGGAATTTGATTGCTAAGATTGACACATCTAGAAGCATATGTTTGAGAAAAGTTTTCAATTTGAGAAATATCAGTTTTTATTGAAAAAGGTGAATCCTAAGCATTGAATGATCCAAGAAACGATTCAGCTGAATAATTTCCTATGATATTATTGGTGAAGGCTACAGGTTCATTTGCTTCTTCTAGTTTAGTAACTGTATGTTTCATGATTTTTTCACGTTCAATTCTTATTTGATTTGGTTTTCCATTGTATGGTAACCACATGTGTGATCAATCAGTAGCAAAATATCCATGTAACTTTTCAGACCAATCCCTGCTTAAAATAATACCATAAAATTTAGGGATGTCTACGACCAAGTTATCAATTACTTGCAATACCTTTGGATTAGATGATAACCTAATGGATAGTGACAACATTTCTCCAATAACTTCAACTCTTGTTCTATCCAACTGGACTATATGTACTGCTGACTTTTGAGGAGTAATATTCAATTTTGTACATATCGTTCTTGGCATAATTTTTGAAGAATCTCTTGAATCAATAAGACAATTATGAACATTTTTGTTGAAAATCTCAGAAGTCAAAAGTAAAGGAGGAGTGTGTGAAATAGATATATCACCAATTAAACTAGATCATTGGGTTTTAACTTATCTGCAGATGATGGAGGTTTCCCTGTGTCTTTAGAAGCTTGTGCTCTAATTGGTGGTTGTATAGGTTCTACAGGGATTGTCTTGAGTTCTCTAAGAAAAACATTTTGTTGTTTCTTGAGTTTGGTAATTTCGTGTAATGAAATATTTACTTTAGTCTTTTTCATATCTTCAATTATATTATATTCCACTATATCTGAAACTATCAAATTTTTGGAAGTTGTATTGGGATCTGGTGGAATAGGATCTGTCCGAACAGTTTTAGATTTTCTAACTGCTGTTTTCTCCTTGGGAGGGAGAGATTTTTTCTTCTGATTTGATACAGTTGAATCAAAATAAGAATTACTTATTGTAGATATGGCCATAGCTTCACTTTATTCCTCTGTGAGAAGAATGAAATCCCATAAACCATTTAATTCAACTTCTTCCTCAGATTCTAACTCTTGTTCAGATGGTGAGGGATCTTCAGTATGTTGATCAGATTCAGCATTCGAAATTATGTTTGGAGGTTGAGATGTTGAAGAAGGATTTCTCTTAAAAGGGCGAAATAATTTTTTAGGGGTTGAGGTTTCAGGGACTTGTTTCTTTATTTCAATCATATCATTTGACATAGTCTTTAATACTTTTTGAAGAACTTCAATATCAAATGGATCTTTCGAGACCTTATTTTTTGAATCTTGACTGAATGTTGCCTTCTTGGATTTCCTGTCTTCTATTTCTGAACATTTTTCTAATGCTAGAATTAGTTTCTCTACAGCAATAACTTCTTTCATGTTTTCTAAATGGGTGGCTTTACCAAATATATCTACAAAAATAGCTATATTAGAAGGCAAAGAAGAGATATACCATTCTATTTATACACCAACAACAGGTTTGGAAGTAGTTGGAATTTTGTTTAATAACTCATTAAATCTGGAGTTGAAATTTTTTATCCTTTCCCTTGAACTTGTTTTAAGATTGGAAAGATCATTGATTAGGGATGCAACAGTTCTATCATCTCCAAATTTTGCAAGGAAAACTTGTTCAAAATTTTCCCAATCGGAAATAGATCCTGCTGGAAGTGAAAATACCAGAATCTTGCAAATCCTTGTAAAGTATAAGGAAAAAATCTAACTGCAATATCTTCATGAGCAACTCCATTTAGATTCATGGCTAACATAAAATTATTGATATGTTCTTCGGCAGGAAGACCATCATCTGGATTATAGTCGACTCTTATGAGGGCTTATAGTTTTAGGTTTAGACTTATATGCCATTCATAGTCGCCCTCCTTCTAGCGCCAAAAATGTTGAGGCCTCAGAACTCTGTGGCAACAACAAGGGGGATAAACACTCAGTCCAAACCTTAAGACAACTCCTTTTCCGTTTGTAATAGTGGCTCCAACTGGATATAATGGGACTAGTTTCCCAGATTTGAGTTTTTTGTTTGATTGTTGGGTTTCTCTCAAAATATTTTGCATGAAGAATTATTAAAAACAAAAACAAATTTATTCTAAAATGAAAAACTTTAAATTTAAGCCTAATTTAATCTAACCTGGGATAATACTAGCTCGATGTGATCTAAAATGATATCTATTCAATCTATGATGATGAAGATCATCACAGATTTAATAGAATTCTTACTTTGTAAGATGATTCTCTTAAAAAAATAGTTAATCAAAAGAAAATGAGAAATATATCGCATATATCTGATTATCATATATAAAACATATCAATTTCTACCGTTATATCGTACAATCGTGTAACTGGTATTTCAGATAAAAAAACAATAAATTTCATATATAATTCATGAAAGCTAATTTCATCACTAATATTCAAAAAATAGATTTAGCATACATGATAATAGTACCACATGTGTACTTCTTTGTTCGTCTGACTAGTGATAATAGGTCACATTCAACTATTTTATCAATAAGTCTTTCAAAGAATACAAAATTGTTTCAACATTAATCAACAAAATGATATATATAATTGAAAAGGCCATGTTTCATTACTTTATCAAGGCATTCACAAACTTACTTAAAATTAAACATTCTTTGCAAATGTTCTCAATAAAATTCTGGACCCTTCTCTAAATGCATGAGAAGAGTTTAAATACTAAACTAGCTACAAACTAAAATTAAATTATTACAAAAATGTAGAGGAGGTTTCAAACAACCTTCCTCTAAAAACTTAACTTAAACAATAATCTAGGAACTTTGAAATAACAATCCTATCTTTGCAAATCCTGCCTTTCTTTCTTAGTGTGATCACGAAGTTGAAAAATATATAGCATCTCTTTATACTGAGCTGGCTGTGATATCCATGACCAAATCTGTCCCTTGAAAATAGCATTTGAAATTACTGACTGAACTCTTTTTGCTGAATCTGTAAGAGACTGAAGAGTTTGATGTTGATGGTAAGGTTTGATTAGAAAATTCCAGTAATTTTCCTAATCAAACTTATCAAATTTTTTGATCAATTCCTCTTGTGTATCTGCTCTCTGTCTCCACTTTAATTCTACTTCCTTTGTTCCTGAAATACATCAGACGTGTTTTCTTTAAGAAGTTATGTTTTAAATATTTGATCACATATAGACTAAATAATCTCATTTGATTTCTTATATGTCTTGGTTGTTGCTTTCTCTGCTTGATTAATTTTTGTTCTCCATTCTGTGAATAACAATTCTTTGTGCAGCTTATCTATTTGTGGTAGATTAGCCTGTTTTCCTGTGTCTGAAATTTTCCACTGAATTTGTTCTTCAATTTTATTTTCAAGCCTTTCACATTCCAATTTCTGAATTGTTTTTTTCTAAATCATTATCTTATTGGAATCACAATAAGAATCAATCACGAAAGCTTGGTGACAAAACATTTCTTGCTCTTTCTTTAATGTAGTATTTACATCAGTGCTTATTTGATGAATTGTTCTAACTGTCGTTGACTGTGTAATTCAGCCATTGCTTTTTTCAGATGTGCTTGCTTTTCATTAAGCTCGGTGTGAAACTTCAATTTGAGGTTTTCAATATCTTCATGAAATTGAGTTGTGCTTATTTTGATCTGCTCAATGGACCTGGCTTTCTCTTCATTTAGAAATTTTTCTAATTCTTGTACTTTGGCTTCCTTTTGTTTCAAAAATATTCTAACCTCAGTAGCTTTATCAACAATAGAAGTGGCATATGCCCCTGCATATTGTGATAACCTAGTTAGATGTTCAGTGGGATCATCTAAGGAATCCTTCCAAAGTACATCAACTGATTCATCTATTGGTTTTGGAGTTGTTTCATCAATCCTTTTTCTTTTATTCCTTTTAACCACATCTTTGTAGCTAGGACTGTAGAAAATGTCTAATGAAGGAATATCTTCAATATGTAGAACTATCTAATTTGTAGGGTAGGCCAGTATGATTTATTTGTCTCGCACTGTTGGAATCCTTTGTAACGGATTAACAGTTTCAACTATTTTCTATGAAGGTTATGGTGTTTGAAAACTTGATGTCTGATCAATATTGGGATTTTGTTTTGAAGTCTTTATTGCTTGAGAAAATTCTTCCCATTCATTCACCAGGTCTTTCACTTGAGAGGGCTTGGATTAATCCAACATGTTATGAGTATGTTGAACTATTTCCAAATTTGATTTTGTCCCATTTTTTTTTGTTTTCTCCAGCACTTCTAGCTCTTGAAGAATTTGGTCAATTTCTAAATTTTCTTTCTTAGATTCGGATTCCTCAGATTGATTCAAATTAGCAGACTGTTGTTGTGATTGACTTGATTCATTTTTAGATACCTCTTTCATTTAATCATCTATACGAACACTCGAAGTGTGTTTTTCATCTCCAATAGTTAACAGATTCAAAGGAACCTTTTCTAGTATGTTGTTTCTATATGTTTGAAAAGTTTCAGCATCTTCTTGACTTAATTGACTAGAAACATATTTGATAACATCAGAGAAAATTTCCATGCATTGGAATAAATCATCAAATTTATCTTCTTCCTTTATAAAAGGCTTCATTTTTAGCTCAGTGATGTAATTTTTAATCACATCGTTGGGATCATATAATCTTGCTAGGATAAATGCCAATCTCAACAACTGAATCTTAGGAACTTCTTTGTATGTATGGCCAATATTAGCCAGAGCAAAGGTGTCGCACTGTAGAGGGAAAGTAGGCCAAATAGCCTTTTTACCATCTTTCAACTGCTTTGTGATACCATTGAAAAGCTGATATGCTATTTCTTTTGCAAGTAATTTGTCAGGAACATAGTAAGGTAAAACATGGGGAGAAGCATAACTCCCAAATACTCTAATATATGTGAAATTTTCTTCTGCAAACCATCTTCCTATGGGAAGAATATCTACATTAGCTTCTTCAGAAACCCTTGGTTCCTTTTTGTTGAAAATCATTTGATGCATGGTCAATATGACTCCGTAGCAGATTTTATATAAGTGTAAGTGGAACTCAGAATCCTAGAGTTCTCTATGGTATATATGAATCGGGGTAGGGTTTTTGGTGGTCCATTTCCAACCCATGGTAGGAAAATTAGAAGTAAAACAAATGGAATCCATGCCATAAGCAGTCATATAAAATGAAGATATTTCTATGAGTGAAACACTTCTTTTATTCCTATATTCAGTGATATTCTTGACTAGGAAATTGGATAGAATGTATGCCCAATTTAGGATAGAGGAATTGACGATTGCATCAATTAAGGGAACCCAATCTCTTGAAAATCTAGTACTATCAGGTTTGGAAAATATTCTACACAACATACCAGTGACATAACAATAAGGATTGGGAATTTGTGCAATTGGGTACGTACCAGACTTGTCTTGTTTGAATTTCCCTTCATTGTCCTTCCATTCATGGATGAATTTGATAAGATCTGGATGTTTTGATTTGAAAGTCTGCACATACTTATTGTCGTATCTCTACTGCGCAGTTGGTAAATGATACATTGCTGCTAAATCCTCTGCTTTGAAAGAACCTACAATCTCTAATCTCAAATTCTGGTACCCACCAATGCTTATGGTGTAATAATGTTCATGTTCTAGTGAAGAATCTTTGTTAAGAAGAATCTTTGTTCCTGCAATGGTGCTATTCTGTGAATGTGTGAGCATGCAACATAGAAAAGGGTTGCATCAGAGGTCAAATCAGTGCTTGTAGCAGAAAATTTGTCTATTACCCTTGGTCCTTCATCTTCAAAGAGTTTTTACATTGCCTTCCATGATGAACTACCACAGTATTTGTTGTAGACAATGTCTGAGAATAATGAAGACATATCTGCGTCTTTTGTGGAAGATGTTTGAGAAATTTCCTTGCCTCTTTTGCTCATTTTGAACTTCTTCAACCAAATAATTGATTTCCTGATATCAAAGAAAATTTAGCATATCAGGAGTCTCATAAGAGTAAATCAATCATTTATTTCTAATGCACACAAGAAGATGTCAATCTATCAATCATATTTCATAATTTCTAATTTAATACATCACATGGCCTCGTACGTAAGATCTATCAATTGTTTTTAAAGCCGTTAAGATCTTAAATTTCATTTGATATGACATAAGTTGTTTTCACACGCTGAATTCATTTAATACACATTTCAAAATTATTTCTTATAATATTTCATGATACTTAATCTTTAAAGGTTGCAAAATGCGATCTGCACAAATCGTAGATCGCAACTTTTATAAGAAGTTTTTGTTGTATATTATAAGTTGCCTACGACAAATAAAATTTATGGAGTGCTTTAAATATTTTATAATATTATCTAATTTATTTGTATGTCGGTCTGCGGGTATCAATGTACCATATCATTGCTTTTATGTTTGTTGATTATTTAAAACATAAAATAAAAGATATAAAGGTAATTTTGATATTTTACAAGGTTTTTTAATTATTTACTTTAGAAAGGCTTCGAGCGCACTTCACAGTTCACATATCTTATGTTTTACAATTCTTTTTTGAAATGAGATATGTAAAATTCGATGCGCTTTTTAAAGAAAAATAGAAATTTTATTTTTCATTTCTTTTAATTTTTAATTTTATATGATGTTAATTAATTTTATGTTAATAACCTTGCTTCATAAAAGGAAATGTATATATAGCACAACACGACACATTCTTTGATCAATTGTAAGTTTAGTCCTTTTGATCTCGAGTTTGTTCAAAGGAATGATCATTTTGAGTTTCAATAGATTTTTTTCACGTTTATGTATAGATTTCATTGTTGATAGACTGCTTGTAGCTTTTGATTGTAGTAGCACTAAATAAAGCATCGATGACACTTATTCAAATCCTAGTGAATTAGTGTTTGTTTAGTGCTCTCGACAGTATAATGTGCTTCATTTCGTTGAAAAATAAAAAAAATTGCATTCTTTTCGTTTGCATGAAAAACGAAATTTCTTTCGCATAACTAGTTCTTCATTAACTAGGAAAGAATTTTTAATTTTTCGCTCGATCAAATTAGGTGCATTAGCGGATTTCTTCGTTTGATTTCATTTGATTGCTATTGTTTGAAAGATCTCTATCCTTCTTGTAATTAGCATTCATTGAATGGAAAATGGTGTTGAGTTGCACATAGTTTGCATTTAGGGAATTTGAGATCAACATTCGGTAAGGCCTTGAAATTGAAGCGTAATTCAAGATCAACTATAAAATCAATTGAATTTACCTAAGGAAACATTGGAACCTAATGAAAACATTTTAGTGGTCTAGGCTTGAGACGTGTTTCGGCATCTTAAAACCTAGTAGTTGTCGTTCGCCTTTTGGCTTTAGACAACGCTAGTACAAAATTGTGCTCCCGGTACTGTGGATTATATAAAGGGAGACCCTCATAGGTTGCAATCCTTTATCCATAGGAAGCCGAGTCTGTCGCCCTATAACCATGATACACCGAACACAGCATTCGAGGAGACTACCTACACGTACGGAAAGTCCTTGGTCATTTCTCTTTCATTTGATCACCAAGGTGTATATGGCAGTTCATGGAAACTTGGTAAACCCTCTTTCTTATATTACCAGAGCAGTCATTTCGATCTTTTTGTGACTCTTTAAAAAGAGAAGAGATCATCGAGCACTTTTCCTTTCATGCTCGTTTAAATTGAAAGTGACTAGAGTCATCTTTTGTCTGTTTCGTGACTCTTAAAACATGAAACAGCAAAGTGCAGTTTGAATGTCGTAAAATAAAATGCCCATGATTACATACCCGTTTAGAGTTTGTTACTTGGCTTGTTTTTTTTTCTTAGATTGTGGTCTTGAAGCCTTCTTTTGGATATATCGTTTTCCTTTCCTGTTTTGAAATATAGTCACAATGGCGGAACTACTAGTTTCGTCATCTTCTTCACTGCCTCCCAGTGGTAGTTCTTTTCCTGATGTTTCTTACAAAACCCCTCAGTCCACTAGGTCTGTTGAGTTTTTGCAGCCTATTCTCCTGACTGTTTTACCTCTTTCTACTCAATCTCCTCCTGAAGAGTTAGTTGAGTTCAATTGGCCTCCTCCAGGTGCTTGTTCTGGTTTTGGGGACAATTAAGAATTTCCTCCTCTTACTTTGGGATCACCATTTATAGTTGTTGCTATACCTTCGAGTCCCTATCATCTCTTTGACAATCTTATGACCTCTTCAAACATGGATTCTTCAAGTCCTGTTGACGGTGAAGGAATGCATGTTTCTACAAGTGAATATCAACTTTTCCCTAAAGATATTCCACATGTTTCTGTTCAATATTCTCCACCATCAGTGTCACTTCCACCTAGATATAGGTATTTGAGTCAGATTATGTCTGGTGTTGCCTCTATAGCACAATCCAACACATCAACTCCTCCTAGGAGTATGATCCTCCCTTCATTTGGACTCTCACCTTTGACTTTGAGTTCATCAGTTACTGTTACGTCTATTCCAGTCCATCCTACCATTTGTGTGGCTTCATCTATGCCAGTTGTTACGACATAGTCATCAAGATCCTTTCACACTCGAAGGTATATTTTCCTTAATCCCACGTGGCCTGTTAACCAGGGTTCGAGCAGATCAAAAGCTCCACTCCGGAGACTGCATCCACTGATGCAAATTCGAATTCACTGATGATTAATAGTGGTCTCTCTTTTGAAGAGTATATGTTGTTTGTTCAGCAACAGAACTCTCAGGGTTCTCAGTAGCCCCAGGCTCCTATCAATCCTCCTCATCACTATGATGCTGTCTTTAACCCTATTTATTCATTTCCTCCTCGCATCATTATGAAGAACATGGAAATCCTATTTATTTGCCTCCTATTGATCCTTATCAGGATGTTTATGATCCTTATCATACCGTTCCTCATCTCGGACCAACCTTACCGGCACAACCCTTTGGCTCGCAAGGAAAACCCTTACAGGGAAAACCTTTGGCTCAGCAAAGATCCACCTTTGGTCCACAGGGACAACCTTACGGTCCATCAGACCAGCCTTTACAAGGTCCACCTTTGGTCCAACAAGGACAACCCTCCATTCTCTCCACCAACCTCAAAGTTTAAGCACAAGCGCAATTTGTCACCGTCCCTGAAATCCCCATCTCGCCCATTGGAGGGTCGTTTCTGTGACCAATAAGCAGTGTCATGCCTTGCAAATACCATCATTGCATCCCTTTCCATGAGGACAACATTTCTTCTGTTGATCATTTCCTGAGCAGACCCCTAAAAACACTTGTTTTTGCATTGGCGCTGGTAGCCCGTTATGTACTCGCGCCAATGGGGGAAAATTAACACTGAGCCCGCGCCAATTGGCGCTCTGTCCCAGTGTTGTACCCGCGCCACTCTGTTTATGGAAATTTTTTTTAAAAAGAGGCGAATTTTCGATTACAACAACTTCGTGGATGAGTCATCAGGAGTGGTTTCGCCTGAATAACCACGGCCTTCCTCCTTTGGCCTCTTGTTTACACCTTATGGGGAACCTCCCAAGGGATAAGGCCTCCCTTCCACTATTGTAGGGATCCCAACCTCCTCCTCTCCTCTATAAATATAGCCATCTTCCATTGATGTGCTGGTTGAACATGGGCTAAATAGCTGAATAGCTGAACGCTTGGTAGCTGAACTTGTAGGAAGGAAACTATAGCTGGGCAACATTTGAGAGCCAAGCCGAAGAGAGAGAGCTTCGTCCAGATTCCCAATAGGCTTTGTTGAGACATGCTCCACAATCAGCTCCACCGAAGGAAGATCATAGCGTCAGAGCATTTGGTTGTAATCTCCCTTTTTGTCTTCTATAATATAATCGACTCTGATTTTGGTTCCATTCATGTGTTCATTTCTTTATGTAATGCAATGAATTATATCCTCTCTGACTGATATATGGTTACATGCTTTAGATTTTATATTTTATGATGTTGTTTCCTTGCAAGTGTATAGGTGTTCGGACATGTCGAACGGAAGGATCATGATCTATCAAGCGAGGGACGGGAAACGTCATCTTTTCTTCAACGACAACTGCGTGGATTGAATATATGCCACCCTAGGATAGTTCTGTTTTTGTGTAACTAGGAACCAATGTCATTGTGTGACTTGATTGTTGCTAGACCCAATCTAGGCTAGTGGGATCGCCTCTATTTTCGCAGAGGGGATTTACCTCTTCAACAAACTGGCGACTCCACTGGGGAGTCAGTGGGAGTTATACCTTCTTCCGTTTGGGTTGTTTGTTGGCTTTTGATTGATTTATTTTCTCTTCTAGTTCACCCTCCCTTACCTAGACCCCGTTCTCAGCCCCATAGGAATGACCTTGATCCTGATCTCCAAATTTTTCATCTTTTCATGGTTGGCTGATCTATGTTTACCCCCTAATGTCACGACGCTAAGTGCCAGTCCATCACCCGTGCCATCCCCCTGCCCGGCACCTGACACATCCGTACTACCACGCCATTTCCTGTAGGGGCTATGGTTTTCCCTTGTTCGGGAGTTTTTTTGGTCAATACTTTTGCCATTGGGTTATTTTTAGATTTTGCTTGAATTGGTGAGTCTGGTCTTGGTTGGGAGAAATTCTTTGTTTTTTCATTTTCAGGCAGTGGCGCTTATTTTCAGTTAGCAACCTGCGCCAATTGGCCATTGGCGCTAGTTTTCAGTGAGCAAGTCGTGCCATTTGGCGCTAGTTTCACCCACAAAAGTCGTGCCAATTTCAGGGTGTGTGAAAATTGAGAATTTTTCCCTAAATTCTTCACCAGTGTGTCTTTCCCTTCCGGTCTTTTCTCTATATGAACATAGATTACATTGCTCATTGTTCAGCAGGAATGTCTTCTTTCCATGATTGCTTGATGTAAAAGGGAATGAATGCCTTGTTTTGATATCATGCTTTGGAAGTCCTCTTTGTGTTTGACCTCATATGTCTTGTCGCCTTTTGAGGAATTTCATTACAAAGTGTTTAAAACAACGATTTCATTCTTAGTGTGGTTTTGCATCCTTTTTACATTCATCCTTCCATTAAGGAGATTTGCATTCATTTAGTTTTTCGTCTCAAAGTTTTCTTTTCGTTAAAATGCATTAGATCACATTGCATTGAAAATTATTTTTTGAGATTTTTCATTGAACTTAGATCACATTGTTTAATGATTGAAAGCTAAAAATTGCATCGAGTGCATTCTCTTTCATTAAAAGCATGCATTAAGTAGATTCTCATTTCATCGAAAAATGCATTGAGTGCATTCTTGTTCTTTCAAAAAAAAAAGGAAATTGTGCATAGATTACAATTGCATAGTTTTCAAAAAGAGGATTTTGCATAGATTACATTGCATTATTTGCATCGTTGAATGTTCGAGATTAATTTTGGATAGTGAAAGTCATCTAGTATGGAAAAAATTTCATTTGCAGTGTTGTTGTTTGTTGCATCATTTTTTGAAGCTCTTCCCTTAACTAGATAGCATTCATCGAATTAAAAGATTTCTTTCCTCATATAGTTGCATATAGGAGATTGTCAAATGACATGCGGTAGGGCCTTAAAACCGAGACATAATTCAAGATCAACTTTAAAATTTATTGAATTAACCTAAGGAAGCATTGAAACCTAACGAAACATTTTTAGAGGTCTAGGCTAGTGACGTGTTCCGGCGTTGTTAAACATAGTAGTTGTAATTCGCCATTTGGCTTTAGACAGCACTAGTACGGACTTGTGCTCCCCGTACCATCGAGTATATAACGGGAGACCCCACTAGGTTGCAATCCTATTATCCATAGGAAGCCGAGTCTGTCGCCTTGTACCTGTGATACACCAGACACAGCATTCAAGGAGATTACCTACATGTACGTCAATTCCTTGGTCATTTCTCTTTCATTTGATCACCAAGGTGTATATTGCAGTTCACGGAAACTTGGTACACCTCTTACCTAGATTGCCAGAGCAGTCAGTTTGATCTTTACTGACTCCAAAAATTTTAAAAGATCGTCAAGTGCTTGTCCTTTCACGCTTGTTTCCAAACTAAAAGCGATAGAGTCACCTTTTTCCTGTTTCTTGACTCTTAAAATATGAAAAGACAAAGTTTTGTTTCAATGTTTTAAAAATTAACTTCCCACGAAATATTCTTGGTTAAAGTTAGTTTCCTTAGGATGTTGTTTTGGGTTGTTTCCAATGGCAACTTTTTTGGAGTTCACCAACCAAGGAATCCCCTCCAATGGGAATCCTGGTCCTTTTCCTCCTTTTGGAAATGTTGGTGCTCCTTATATGGCAATGTTTTCCCTTCCTGGGTTAACTGTTGGGTTGCCTATTTGGTTGTTTTCAACCTTTGTGGTCCCGAATGTCCCGACTACTGGTCAGTCAGTTCCTCCACCTGAACAACATCATGTTGATTCCAAGGTGGACCTCTCCCCTTCTTCGCCCATTTCTACGTCCTCCTCTTCTACTTCACCTGGTGAAAGTCTGGATTCGAGTACCCAGGTGGCTAAGAAGAAGAAGAAGAAGACAAAGAAGAAGAAATCCATTAAGAGAGAGGCTAAGGCTGCAGCTACTGCTTCTAAAACACCTCCTCTTGATAAACCTTCCAACCCTCCGCAGAAAGTTAAGTTCCCTTTCATGTTGTGCTAGGGAAACCATATTCTTTGAGATTGCCCTGGAATTCCCAAGGTGGTTGAAGTATGGTCCAACAGTTGTCCGCCATTGCCTTTGGCTTCTGGGAGTCAGGTTGGGGGCACGTCTTCAGCTAGTGCTAGTAAAGCTCCTAAGAAGCAGGGTAAGCTTGCCAATCCCTATAACTTGTGTGAAGGGAACCATTCCATTCACCTTTGTCTGTATATGGATGAAGCCAAGAGAGTTTTGGACAAATCGACTGTTTCTGCACCGTGACTTCTGACTGGTTACAAACAGATTTCTTTGAGTCCTTCACCAGTTGATTCAATGATTGGTCAAGAGTCATCCTTGGTCGATCTCGCTCCTCCAGAAATTCAAATTCAGGAATCCATTCCTGACCAACCATTGGTCTTGGGATCAGTTGAGCTGGCCCGGTTTGGGTGCACCAGGTCTTTTCCGTTGAGAGCGGCTCTCGCATCCCTCGGGTTCTTCTTGTTTCTTCAGATTTGTCGGACTTGGAGAAATATTCTCCTGTCCCCATACCTCAAGAAGCTTCTCCTCCGCCTCCCGTGATGGAGGTCCCGGAGGATACCCCTCCTGACTCCGTGATGGAGGTCATGGAGGATGCTCCTTCCTCTCCCGTAACACCAAGGGAAGACCATCTCGGTTCGATGGTAGCCCCTCCAAGTAGTTTGGTCACTTCCTTCGATTGGAGACGATTCACAGGTTATCGCCTTCCTTCTTATGTGCCCTTTGACATCATGGTATAGGCCTCCCATCTGGTCATACCTAGCACCATTATAGATGAAGGCGGTTCTATCAGTATTTTATCCTCAACTACTTGGCAAGCTTTTGGTTCGCCGCTGCTTGTGCCTGTTACGCAGAATCTATTGGCGTTTAATAGAGGAACTAGTCAACTGTTAGGGATCCTTCTGAAGTTTCTTGTTTCTTTGGGAGGGAAAACCGTCCATATGGAAGTGATGGTTGTTCCAAGCCCCTTGGATTTTAATTTACTCTTGGGCCATGATAATACTTATGCCATGGGAACACTTGTCTCCTCCCTCTTACGTGTGATGTTCTTTGGTCCTAATATGGCAACTAGTCCACCATCATTCCTGTCGGATCTTCATCCTCCGGTTGTGTCATCCCCGCCACATGTCAATTATGTGGCTACCTGTCCTGTGCCTGTATTCAGTGATAGTGCCATTGTACATCATGTGCTGGGGGCATTGGGTCCAGAATTCCAAGATTTTTTCCTTCCATCGGATGGGAAACTCTTGGAAGCTATGACTTCTTATTCATTATGATGAGGTCTTTCGGAGCAGAGTTCATTTTATTTTTTCAAGCTCAAAAAATGAAACAAGGTGTTCGGAGCAGAGTTCGTTTTCTTGTGTCAAGCTTGTTAAAAAATGAAACAAGGTGTCCGGAGCAAAGTTCGTTTTCTTGTGTCAAGCTCCTTAAAAAATGAAACAAGGTGTCTGGAGCAGAGTTCGTTTTCTTTTGTCAAGCTCGTTAAAAAATGAAACAAGGTGTCCGGAGCATAGTTCATTTTCTTGTGTCAAGCTCCTTAAAAAATGAAACAAACTCTTCAGAGCAGAGTTCATTTTCTTGTGTCAAGCTCCTTAAAAAATGAAAAAAGGTTGTCGGAGCATAGTTCATTTCCTTGTGTCAAGCTCCCTAAAAAATAAAACAAGATCTCATGAGGATAGTTCTTTTAATGTGTCAACCTCGTTAAAACAATGAAACACGTTCCCGTTCAATTCGAGTCTTTGATAAGGTCTTGTAAAATCCCAGTCGAGTCTTTCCCTTAATCTCGTAATTTGAACCTTCAATCCATTTTCCTTTCATATGGATTGCAGCTTAGGGGGAATGTACCTCGAATTGAGTCACCATGCTAGGGGCATGCTTAAATTTTTCAAGCATAGTTTGTTTTTGTTTCAAGCTTGTGTAAAAATGAAACCGGTTTCAAGCATAGTTTATCTTTGTTTCAAGCTTGTGTAAAAGTGAAACCAACTTCAAGCAGAGTTTTCTTATTTCAAGCTTGTGTAAAAATGAAACCATTCCCATTTTACCTCTCATGATTTCCATTTTATCAACCTGTTTTTCCAGATGAGCCTTGGTTCTCTCATTCCACCATCACTATCTTCTTGGCTGATCATACGCCTTCACTTGGTTGTTTTACCCATTCCTGAGGAACCGCTGTGATGAGTGGTCTTGTTAGCCAACCTCTTGACCTTTATCTTGTTCTGAGTAGTTACACCATTACCGGAACCAGTAGCTACCCTTCATAACACTTGTTCCTCCAGGAGGAGTCAACTTTCAACTCTTTTCTGACTCTCTAAAACTGAAAGATCGCTGAGTTGCTTGTCGTTTTGAGCTCGTTAAATTGGCTACGAAATGACATCTAACCAGTATGCATTTACCCCTTTTTCGAGATGGGATAGATTATTTATGAAAAAGGAATACCCTAGCCTATCCGACTAGGAGGTTCTCTCAGACATAGTTTTCTACCTTTTCGGATCGGTGGGACTATCTACAAAAAAGGACTGTTGGAGTTTTCTTTTCCGCTGTCTTTTCAAACTCTCTAAACATGAAAAGACACCGAGTTCTTCCTTTGTCAGACTCGTTAAAACCTGATTACATTGGACTTCGTCGCAATGACGTTACTCGAGTTCCTCCCTCCTAGGGCTCGTTAAATGTACTAGGTTGGATTTTTCCAAAGGACAAACTTATATCGAAAGCATATGCTGTCCCCTTCAAGCTTGTTTTCAAAAATAATTGGGGTACTCACCAGAAATGGTGGGGGAAAATGGAACCAGTATCATCGTCGTGTTGGCAGTATGTCGCTCTTGAACATGGCACTTGTCTGCATTCGTTTCGGGTTGGGGACATCTCATGTCGTTACCTGCTTGCCTCCATGGGTTTGGGTAATCTCTTTTGACCGCTCATCTGTTCTTTGCCACATCACCATGACCTCAGATCCTTTGATGTCAAATACTGCCAAATCCAATGTCGTGCCACCGATATGTTCAAGAGAAGTTGGCCTCTGTAGTTTTCAACCTCCCTCTGATTCTTTGTCGATCTTGATTCACAAACATTATGTCCCTTTGTCTCATGTCGACGATGTGGGAAACATTATGGCCCACCTCTGAACAAGGTCACTTCCTGTCAAATTCAGTTCATTATCCAGGAAGCTGATCTAGAAATTCCCTTTAGGTACCTTGGAGCCTGCATGCCTTAATGGCAGGTTCTTCGCATTCGACACAAGGTTTTCATTATTGACCTTCGATCGGATGATTCTGTGGGTGTTCGACGCCATCTCACTGTTCACATTCCGTGTATTGTACCTAGAGTACCTTGAGGGCCATCCTCATTATTGGTGGTTCCTCTCGCGTCTGTTAACGGATTTCATTATTGGGTGGTAATCAAATGATATTGTTCTTGCATGTTCAACTTCAGCTCACATATTCGCATGCTTGAACTTGTACTCGGTTTGGGTTGAGATGGAGTGCAAGACCCTAGATTTTTTCTGATATACATCCAGGCTGTGGATTATTTGTGGATTATTATCATGTATTACATGAGACATTCGATTCGATGGATGTGACCATACCTGAGTCTACTTTTTGATCCTTATTTACTGGATGGTTGTGTCCATACCTTGGATCCTAGTTTTTGTACACTCTATTATGGATGGCTGCGCCCATACCACATATCATGTATCTGAGATATCAGTTGTATTTGTCTTCATAGGTTTTCCGACGACAGTGTTTTCAGTTGGGCGTGTTGTCATAAAGCATTTCACCCCTCCCTCTCTCTCGGACCTCATGCTTTAGCGGGCATCTATTACACAGTAATTTTTCGCTGTCCCTACAATCCCCATCTTGCACATTGGAGGGTCATTTCTGTGACTAATTAGAAGTGTCATGCCTTGCAAATACCATCATTTCATCCCTTGCCATGAGTACAACATTCCCTTTGTTCACCATTTCCTGAGTAGGCCACTAAAAACACCTATTTTTGCCTTGGCACTGGTAGCCCATTATGCCCTCGCGCCAATGAGGAAAATTAACACTGAGCTCGAGCCAGTTGGCACTCTGTCCCAGTTAGGCACCCGTGCCAATATGTTTATGGAATTTTTTTTTTTAAAAGAGACGAAGTTTCGATCACAACAACTTCGTGGATGAGTCATAGGGAGTGGTTCGACTGAATAACCATGGCCTTCCTCCTTTGGCCTCTTGTTTCCACCTTATGGGGAAACCTCCCAAGGGATAAAACCTCCCTTCCACTATTGTAGGGATCCCAACCTCCTCCTCTCCTCTATAAATATAGCCATCTTCCATTGATGTGCTAGCTGAATGGTTGAATAGGTTATGGCTGAATAGTTGAATAGCTTAACGCTTGGAACCTGAACTTGTAGGAAGGAAACTATAGTCGGGAAACTATTGAGAGCCAAGCCGAAGAGAGAGAGCTTCGTATAGATTCCCGACAGGCTTTGTTGAGACACACTCCACTGTCAGCTCTGCCGAAGGAATATCATAGCGTCAGAGCATTTGGTTGTAATCTCCCTTTTGTCATTTATAATATAAGCGACTCTGATTTTGGTTCCATTCATGTGTTCATTTATTTATGTAATGCAATGAATTATATCCTCTCTGATTGATGTATAGTTACATGCTTTAGATTTTACATTGTATGTCATCATTTCCTTGCATGTGTACAGGTGTTTGGAGGTGTCGAACGGAAGGATTGTGATCTGTCGAGCGAGGGACCTCAATGGTATGCTCAGAATCAATATCTTGGTCCTCAACCCGAAGACCAGAAGAATTATCTGGCTTATAACCCCTATGGTCAGAATCCTCCTGGACAAAACATATGGGGGAAGAATTTCTCGCAGGCTAGGTGGAATGTTAACACGGGTCCTTAACAAAGACCTCCAATGCCTTTTAATCCTCAATTACCATTTCTTTCTATGTTGGAATTGCTTGATGTGTCAAAGTTAACGAACGATCGGATTCTTCATAACCCGTATTGGCCTCCGGTTCCATCTAAGATTCCTGGTGATTGTCCTAAATTTGAGGGTAAGTACAGAGAAGATCCCCAAGCGCATGTTATGACTTACCACTTGTGGTGTTCCTCTAACTCTTGGGTGGAAAATTCCATTCGAATCTGTCTCTTCCAATGGACTCTTAATCGTTCCACTGCAAAGTGGTACATTGAGTTATCTCATTGCATCTTTCAATATTTCAACTCTCTCGCCATGGAATTCCTTACTCATTTCCAGTTACTAGTTCATTATGAGACCGGGAAACATCTCCTCACATCCTTGAAATAGGATCGAGCTACCCATATCTCGGATCATATTCATGAATGGAGACGTCATCGTCACTTGATTAAGTTTGATATTCCTAATCAGCTTCTAACTGATCGGTTCACTACCTCCTTTGTCAATCAGATCGTGAAAGACATAGCTATGGGGGCATGTGTAACCAAGGAACAAGCCATTTCCCGTGCCCAGTACCTTGATCTTGTGTACTCTTAGTCTGGCACGTTGTATGATATTTTTCCTGATGCCTCGCAACCTAGAACATCTAAAGCACTAGCGACCCTATCTGTTGACAATATTATTAGTACTATGTCTCAGACTTCTCATAAGTCTTCTCCTTCAAATATTGGGAAGCAAAAGTCCACTTCTTCCAACGATGCTTCTTCTCAGCCCACCTTGAATCTTGGTAAAACCGCAGAAATCATTGTTGTTCAAGCCAATCCGGCAGACAATACTTCCAAAGGGAAAAAGAAGGGTAAAGGCAAAGCCAAGGCCGATACCTCGAAACTAGATTCATCCAAATCTCATGCTGATGATGGTTCACAGCGCAAGCTGAAGTACCCTTGTTTGATCTGTGATGAAGAGCACTACACCAAGGACTATCCTTGACGAGCTGAAGTAAGTAGATTGCTCAAAATAACCCAGGGAACTACAGTTGTTCTTAAAGAACCTTTTCCATCTCAGCAAACCCAGATGGTAGAGAAACCTCAATCCTCTACCCCTTTTGGCTCTTAAGTTTTCATGATGAATGGTTCTGCGCACGTTTCTATTGCCACCCAATCGAAGGATTATACTGAATTGCGTCAAGTAGCAGGGAAAGAGATCGATGATGGTCCTCCTCCTCAACCTGTTTCTGGCTCTCTTCAAATTGAAAGGCCCAATATTTAGCCCGTTGTATGGCCACCTTCTAAAGGTGTACTCGGCAAGTCTTCTTACAATCCCAATGCCCGTGTTGCCCAACATTACAGTATTGTTGAGGATTTGGCTCGGGTGCCATCTGCAATGTCTGCTCTAGAGGTACTTCAGAGTTGTCCATCTCAACGGAAAGCTTTGTTATCTGCGATTGGTGGGGTTGATCCTACTGATACTAGTCTTTTTTCTTTCGATTTAGAGAATTTTGTTCCATGAGTATCGCATCAAATTGTGCTCATTATATAGGTTTTCATTAATGGTCTCGATATTCATAGAGCAGTTGTGGATGAGGGTGCGTCCACATGCATCATGTCATCTTCTTGCTAGAAAACCATTGGTTCTTCGGCTTTGAATTCATCACCAAATGCCCTGGAAGCATTTGATGGAAGAGAATCAAAACCCTTAGGTGTTCTCACTAGTTTACTGATTACTTTGAAAGGTAAGACAATCAATGTCGAGGTAGAAGTAGTTGACGCCAAGCTCAATTATAATCTTCTTCTTGGTCACAGTTGGACTCATGCTATGTTATGCATTCCTTGCACTCTCTTTCGTGTCCTAAAATTCTCGCACGAAGGAAATATTGTTACTATTGATCAATTTTCATTCTTCACTTCTTCTTCCGAGAACAATTTTCTGTATGTGGATAATATCCCTACTCCCTATGAAAGCATTGGGCCAGGTATTTTCAAAGATCCTGCCCTCATGGGTATTTTTCCTCTTCCTCCACCCAACACTATTTATATCAATATGATCTCTCGGTCTGATGACCCCTGGATCACCCCTTCACCTGAGCAGGTCAATTCTTTTGGAGATTCGATGTCGTTAACTCTGATTGAGATTGATTATTGTGAAATTCTTGCTGCTTCAAATCCTCCGCTTTCTGATCATTTTCCTTTGAGCATGTCTCTCGACGCTTATTCTCAATCCCCTTGGCTCAATGATTCGGATTCATTTGATCCCTTGCGAGATATATTTCCTTCTGATGAATCCATAGTGGAAACTATGTCTCTTGAAGATTTACCGTGGGATGATGGTCATCATCGTTCCTCATTTATGCTTGGCCTCGGGGCTATGTCTATGTGTATTGAGAGGTTTGCATCTCAGGTTCCTTCTCCTCCACTTCAGACACCTATTCTAACACATGAAGTCTTTACAGAAGGTAACTTGAGTAACATTATGCAAACGATGCCTATTGACATTTCCGTCAAACCGGGAATTATCGAGAACATCCGTCTTGGGGTCACCTATTCTTTCGATGAAGTTAAGGTTTATGCTAGCCTTTTCCATGAGTTTCGCGATGTATTTTCATGGTCTTATCAAGAAATTCCTGGCATCAATCCTAGTATAGTAGTGCATGAGATTCCTACCTACCCTGGTTTGAAGTCTGTTTTTCAGTGCCTTCGTCCTGTGCACCCTCGAAAGGCTATCTCTATTAAAAGTGAAGTTGAAAAACTTATCAATGCTGGTTTCATCTACCGAATTCCCTTGACATAATGGGTGTCTAAAATCATTCCAATAGATAAGAAACATGGGACTATTCGCGTCTGTGTTGATTACCATGATATCAATCAGGCCTGTCCTAAGGATAATTATCCTACTCCCTTTATCGATCAGATCATTGATGACTGTGCTGGGAGTGAGATATTTTCCCTCATGGACAGTTTTTCTGGCTATAACTAGAATAACATTCTCCTGACTGATCAGCATAAGATGAACTTCATCTGTCCTTGGGGTAATTTTTCATATAAGAAGCTTCCTTTCAATTTAAAAAATGTTGGGGCCACATTTGAGCGAGTGATGTCGTATGCTTTTCACAATATTAAGCACATCGTTAAACCTTATATGGATGACCTTCCCACTCATTCAACTAAGCGTAAGGACCATCCTGACCATCTTCGTCAAATTTTTCTTTGTTGTCGACGCTATAACATCCAGTTAAATCTGCACAAATGTGTTTTTTGCATTGATTCCGGTAGACTCCTAGGGTTTATCGTGTCCAAAGACAGGATCTACCTTGATCCTCTCAAAGTTGTGGCTATTATCAATTTCCCCTCTCCATCTTCACTACATAAGTTGTAGAGTCTACTAGGAAAGGCTAATTTTCTACGACGCTTTATCCCTAACTATGCTGAAGTAGCTAAAGGATTTATGTGATTATTGAAGAAGGGTGTCCCATTCCTCTCGGATGAGATTTCTAAGAAATATTTTGACACATTGAAGATGTTGCTTGTCAATGCTCCTCTTTTGTTCCATCCAAATTATCATCGTGATTTTTCCCTCTATTTAGCTGCCGCTTTTAGCACAATTTCCATGGTTCTAGTTCAATACAATGATGACGGTAATGAGCATGTTATTTACTACCTCTCTTGCAACCTTCTCGATATCGAAACATGCTATGCCCATGTTGAGAAGTTAGTGTTAGTTGCGGTTCAAGAAGTTCAACATTTTCTTCATTATATCTTGTTGCGTATTGTGACTGTGATTTTTGAATACAACCCCATGACTTACATATTGTCCCGACAATTGCTGGGGGGAAAATACTCAAAGTGGATTTTTATCCTCCAAGATTTTGATTTGGAGTTCATAGGCAAGTCAAAGAAGTCATTAGTTTTTGCTGATTTGATCTGCTCTCTTCCTTCTAACTCTGCTCCATCTGGTTCTGAAGAACGCATTCTAGACAATACAATTTTTCTGATTTCCACCCTTGATCTGGTACAGTGATATCATCGTATATCTTCATACTTCCACTTTTAGATCTGAGTTGACGAAGAATGCTCGCCGACTCATCCACCATCAATCACAACCTTATCATATCGTAGGAGATACACTCTACTGTGTCCGAGTAGATTCCATTCTCTGTCGATGTTTGACCATTGAGGAGATTGAGAGAGTTCTAAATGGTTTCCAAAGTGGCACTTGTGGCAGTCACATGTCTGGTTATGCCACTGCACAAAATATTCTTCGTGTTGGGTATTTCTGGCCCTCTATCTTCAAGGATTGCATTGTTGTTGTTCATAAATGTCATGATTGCTAGATCTATTAGTGCAAGATGTGTGTGCCACCTTCACATCTCCACCCTGTTATTACCATTGGTCCCTTTGCAAAGTGGGGCATTGACTTTATGAAGTGTAACCCTCACTCAGCCGAGGGGGCATGCGTATATTATCATAGCCGTTGACTACTTCACCAAATGGGTTGAAGCAATGCCTACACTTGCCGCTGACGGTAAGAAAAAACCTCAGTTCATATTCAATCGCATCATTTCTAGGTTTGGCATGCCTCAAGCCATCATTACCAATCATGGTTCCCATTTTTGGCATTATATGGTGGCGGAGTTGACTTCCAGGTTGGGCTTGCAGCATGACAACTCAATGTCATACTATCCTCAGGCCAATGGCCAAGTTGAAGTCGTGAACAAATTTCTATTCACTATGCTTCAACTTACGATTGGGATCCATAAATCCAATTGGCATCTCATGTTATTTTTGGCTCTCTGGGCATATCGAACCTCAGTCAAGGATGTGACCGGATTCACTCCATTCCAGCTTGTTTACAGTCTGGAAGCTACCCTTCCGATTGAATGTGAAATTCCTTCACTCAAATTAGCTATTGAATTACTGCCCAACACTTCACCTGAAGAAGAGCGTCTTCTCTACTTAGAGAGGTTGGATGAAACTCATTGCGTTGTTGCTTTTTTCATTGAAGCACAGACGAAGCGGGTCAAAGCCCATTTTGACCAATCAGTTTCCCCTCGTTCCTTTGTAGAAGGAGACCTCGTCCTCTTGTACGACCAAGCTCACGATAAGCTGGGGGCAGGAAAATTTCAACCCATGTGGCATGGGCCTTACATCATTAAACGTGTTTTGAAGAACAGGGCCTATGAGCTTATTTATTACAAAGGTCATCCGTTAGATCAACCCAAAAATGGGTTGTATCTCAAGAAGTATTATGCATGAGTCATTCGTGCATGTTTTGTGTACATAGGTGTCTTTTTCATTTTTGTAGATTTTTTGGCTTGGTGTGTTTTGAGAGCGTTTTCTTGCTTATTGGGTCATTGCTTATTGTGTAGATGTCTATTACCCCTTATGTCAGTTTCACGAATGGTGCTTTCCACAATACCCAGAACTTGTCTTCAGCAGCCTGGGTAATTTATGATCCCACTGGTGAGTTGATAGACCTATAAGGTATTTTTCTAGGACGGACTACAAACAATGTCGTTGAATATAGTGCTGTTATTGAACTATTAACCAAGGCAATTACCCTCGGCATTAGTGCATTGGTTTTAAATATAGACTCACAGCTTGTTGTTCTTCAGCTTAATGGGCATTATTCAGTTAGAAACCCACACATTTTAAGATTGTATTTACATGTTCGTTTGCTAGAAAGACATTTTGATTACATATCAACATATTCCTAGACAAATGAATACATTGACCGATACAGTGGCTAACATTGTATTAGATAGACATTTGTGTAATCTTTAAAATCAACATCACATGAGAGAATCATATAAAATAAGAAAATAGATGTATATATATATATATCGAAAGTTTTCATCAGTGTGCACCCTAAGTTTCAAAAAATATGTGTGTTTCTGTTACATACTGAGGCACCATGTCTCAAAAAAATGCAGAAATAAAAGCCTAGGTGTCTAATCGGCATGATGATCATGATAACATGTCACTACCCGAACAAGCCGCCTCAGCAAGCAGTGAACTCGGTTTGACACCCCTAATGTATGTCTTTGATATGCACGAGGAACATCATCGAAACGTGCATAGTCTGGGACCCCACGGGTGATTACCTCTAAGTTGTGCATGATCTAATCCTCCTCACCTTGAGGGGAAATGTTAAAGTCACGAGGTATTCGCCTTACTATCGGATACATCCCTGTAGGTCTCTCTGGGCCTACATCTGCAAATGCATGAAAAAAGTGTCAAAACATACATTAAAAAAAAGGCATATTACTCATAAAAAAAATGAATCTTACCAAGTGCTTCATCCCAATCCTCTCCTTCTGGTAGTGGGAGGTCCAGATCACCAGTAAAATATATGCCAAAATGGGGCCAGTCCTCCACAACAATCAACTGTCGGTGGAGCCAATAAAAGAACTCAGGTCTCCAGTACATCTACTGACCGCCCTCTGACATTGGCGTCAGAGCTACCCATCGAGCCATCTATGGTTCTAGTGCTGGTGGGTTTGGGACTATCACCTCCTGACACTGAAAGATTGGTAGTCGTTCCAGAATGAACGATACCAAGATAGATCCATAACCAAATTGTTTCAATTTGGTATTCTTGCACTTAGATAACTGATTTTCTATATTGATTGTCACGGCCTCTGCCTAGTTGTAAATGGTCGGTGACAAGTAGTCTACAGCAAGAAGTAGCTGTGTTTTTGTTGCTTCATGTGGTGCTTGTGATCCCCCAACTCATGTGATCGTGTGTAGCGCTACCCTAAGTGTTAAATATGGGATAGTTTGGATATCCACCTTCCTGCTTTTTGATCCTTTTCGTGCTCCCGAGCATACCCTGTCAATCACAATGGCCATGTTCTCCATAGTGGGCCAGGTGCTAGTCCAGATCGGTGCTACCCCCCTCCACGATAGTCCTGTTATGAAATAAATATCAGAAACATCAATCTCGAGCTCCTGATCTCGAAGAATGATTTTTTTCTGATCCTCGTCCCAAATACTGATCAAGTATTGTAGCAGCTCTGGTTGAGCTCTGAGACACGGTGTCAAGAAGAATTTTTTCAGTCCATAGTCTCTCAGAGCTTCCATGCATCTCTCATTTTCCATGGCAAGCTCATCCTCTTCATTGTGTTCTCGTGCCTTCCACTCGATCACCATTTTCTCACTCTTTCACCTGCAAACACGTTCATATGGACATTATTAGCCAAATAAAATGTTGAAATTTGTGAAATTTGAGTTTTCCTACTTGCATTATGAGCTTTGAAGGGTCTGCGTGGTTGGAACGACTGTTTTAGAAACATTCGTGCCGATGGGCGCGCCCCAATGCAAAAAATCGGGTAGTTGGCCTGAGTCTGTGCCCGAAACCCTCGTCGACCGCCATGCCCTAAACTTTGCAATTTCTCCCTTAGAAATCAACACTGAAGGTTGCAGGTAATGAAATAATTCTTAAAATGTAGGGAAGGGTGTCAGCTCTTACTTGGAATTGATGGATCCGAGATTGGTCTACTGGATTGCCCGTTATTATCGCCACAAAATCGCAAGGTAAAATGGGTGACTATTGCTCCACAAGAGGTAAAAGTGAAAAGTAATTATTTTTTACCATTTTTTGCATTTTATAACTTTTTAGAACCCTAATTAGGTTTTAGGACATGTTTTTTTATTATTACATCATGTTATTTTGAGAAATGGATTTTAAATTTGCTTCTTGTTCAACGACGGGTTTTTAATGCGATAGTGATGAATTCATGAGTTGTATTTTATACTTTTTTGGACTCGGTAAAAACACGAAAAATTCACTATTGGAGTCATATTTCAGCTCTTTTCTGACTCTCTAAAAACTGAAAAGATTATCGAGAGTCTTGTCGTTTTGAACTCATTAAATGGCTACGAAACGATATCTACCCAGTATACGTTTACCCCTTTTTCGGACTGGGATAGATTATTTATGAAAAAGGAATACCTTAGCCTATTGTGACTAAGAGGTTCTCTCAGACATAGTTTTCTACCTTTTCAGATCTGAGAGACTACTTACGAAAAGGGACATATTGGAGTTTTATTTTTCGCTTCTTTTCAAACTCTCTAAATATGAAAATATGTCGAGTTCTTCCTTTGTCAGACTCCTTAAACTATGATGACATCGGACCTCATCACCATGATGTTCATCGATTTCCTCCTTCATAGGGCTTGTAAAATGTACTAGGATGGATTTTTCCGAAGGAAAAACTTACAACACAAGCATATGCTATCCCCTTCAAGCTTGTTTCAAAAAATAATTGGGGTACTCGCTAGAAATGGTAGGGGAAAATTGAACCAGTCTTTAGTTATATTGGCAGTATGTCACTCTTGAACATGACACTCGTCTGCATTCTTGTCGAGTTGGGGACATCTCGTTTTGTCATTTTTTGCCTCCGTGGGTTTGGGCAATCTGTTTTGACCTCTCATCTGCTCTTTCCCATGTCACCATGACCTCAGATCCTTTGACGTCAAATACTGCCAAATCCAGAGTTGTGTCACTGATATGTTCAAGAGAAGTTTTCCTCTAAATTTTTCAACCTCCCTCTGATTCTCTGTTGGTCCTGATTCACTATCATTATGTTCCTCTGTCTCGTGTCGATGATGTGGGAAAAATTATGGCCCTCCTTCGACTAGGTCACTTTTTGTCGACTTCAACTCATTATCCCGAAAGTTGATCTAGAGACTCCCTGTCAGTACCTTGGAGACTGCATGCCTCAATGGCAGGTTCTTTGGATTCGATGATAAGTCCACATCATTGGCCCTCGATCGAATGATTCTCCGGGTGTTCGACGTCAGCTCACTCTTCACATTTCGTGGATTGTACCTACTGTACCTTGAGGACCATTGTCATTATCAGTGGTTTCCCTCACGCCTATTAACAACTTTCATCATTGGCCGGTAATCAAGTGATTTTTCTTGCGTGTTCGACATCAGCTCACATATTCGCATGCTTGAAATTTTTACTTGTTCGAATCGAGATGGAATGCAAGACCCTGGATTTTGTCTGATAAGATCTAGGCTGCGGGATATTATGAGACTCTTTTAATTAGATGGTTGTGACCATACCTGAGTCAATTTATTGATCCTTACTACTGGATCACTGCGTTCATATCATGGATCTCAGTTCATAAATACTCTATTATGGATGGCTATGCCCATGCCACATGTTCATGTCTTAGAGATATCAGTTTTAATTGTAATTTCAAGTCTTGCGACAACAGTGTTTGGCCCGAACGCGTTCTCATAAAGAATTTCACCCCTTCCTCCCTCTCGAGCCTCATGCTTTAGGGGGCATCTATTACACAGCATTTTGTCATTGTCCCTGAAATCCCCATCCCGCACATTGGAGGCTCATTTCTGTGATCAAAATAAAGTTTCATGCATTGCAAATACCATCATTGCATCCCTTATCATGAGTCTAAAATTCCTTCAGTTGACTATTTCTGAACAGACCACCAAAAAACCTTGTTTTTTCCTTGATGTTGGTAGCTAGTTATGCCCTCATTCCAATGAGGCTGATTAACACTGGCCCCCGCACCAACTGGTGCTCTGTCTCAGTTAGCCACCTCCGACAATATTTTTATGGAATTTTTTTTAAAAATAGAGGAAAATTTTCGATCACAACAAATTCGTGGATGAGTCATGGGGAGTGGTTCGACTGAATAACCAGGACCTTCCTCCTTTGGCCTCTTCTTTCCACCTTTTGGGGAAACCTCAAAAGGGATAAGGCCTCCCTTCCACTATAGTAGGGATCCCAACCTCCTCTTCTCCCTCTATAAATATAGCCATCCTCCATTAATGAAGCTATCTGTACTAAAGATAATATAGCAGAAACACTGGAGAGATAGAACGGAAGAGTCCCTCATTGAGAGAGCTTAAGCTTGTGCCTTCATCCCGTCTGAATTCCCTGACATTCATCGAGATGTGCTTCAATCAAACCCCACTGAAGGAGGCTGCGATGTCAAGGCTTGGTTGTAACTCTTTATTCTATTTAATACAGATGTATAACTATTGTCTGGTTCCCATTTTTCGTTGATTTCTTCTATTTGAAGCAATACTCTTAACCCCCCTTGATTGGTTAGTAATTATGAATGAGATTGTTGTTTCATATGATGCTCTTGTTTGTTGATCTTGTGCAGGTATCCAAGTATCATTGCGAATGGATCGTGATTTTCCAAGGTAGGAATTGAGAGGCCACCACTATAATAACTACGACGACAGCGTTGGACTCTAGGTAGGTCGATCTACTGTGTCTATTTCATTCAGTAATTAGGAACCTACACTCTAGCTTTTCCTATTGTTTCTAGACCCACTCTCAGGCTAGAGGGATCGTCTCTGTCCACAGAGAGGATTTACCTTAATAAAAGGAACCATAGTAAAAAAATATTTTTGTGTTGAAGATGAACCAAGTTTCATCAACTTGTCCATATGGTTGGATTTCATCACAATTTTTGAAGGACAACACTTCAAAACCATCATTGATCACTTTTATTACCCATCAATTTGGAAAACATTCCACCTTTTTATTAGTGAGTGATGAGGTGAATAGAAAGAAGATTGGGCCCTACCCCTAAAACATGAAGGACCATTAGATAAATTTAGAGGTGAAAAATGAGCCTCAAAACAAAAATTTACAAAAAAAGTCAACTTTATAAGAACCAATAGGATTCATCACGATGATGTCAACCATGGGGGATGATTTTGTCAGAAAGTGGATAATAACAACTTATTATACTTATTTTCCTTAACCTTAAAATTTTCTTGTGAACTTATTATCTTTGTTGTATTCCTTTAGTTAGATATTTCATCAAACAAATAACAAGAACATAAACTACAACAATAGAGGACACTGATATTAGGCTCTCAACCAGGGAAAAACCCCTATAAGGGGAAAACCAATGTTGATAAATCTAGGGGTAGAAAGTGTAGGTGATTTCTCTTCTTATTGATAACTTCTTGTGATGTATTTTTACTTTTCTTGATTTAATTCTTCTTTCCTTTATTATAATTAGTGTTCTCTATCATGAAAAAACATCAAAACATAAATAGAAATGAGACAATAGGACACGAGATGTAGGAAATCAATCAGAGCCAAAACCTTTCCAAATCTGAGAGGAAAACCCACAAGAATTCTTCTTCTTCTAGAATCTCCAATTGATGAATTCCAAGACCTGTAACCTTAACCAAAAAATCCTCCAAGGTCAAGTCAAATCGTTGGCACTTGCAAAGTTATAATTTATTCTTATAAGAGATATTGTCAATAGAACTTATTAAATAAGTACTTGGTGATATAACTCAAGATCAACCATAATCTAAGCACTCTAAAGCATTAGCTATATTCCTTTAATATTCATCCTCTAATATTTCTACAAGAACCTTTCTCATCTGGCTTGAGGGGCCTATGAAACTCTTCGATAGTTAACATGGTGACCTTGCAGTCGTCAGAGCCATAATCTCTGCAACAATGGAGGCATTGGGTGATAGGAGCACAACAAAAGGCATTGTTAATCAAGCCCTTGCTTGATTCCTATTGTCCTCTTTCCCACAACTTACCTTCAAACCCAACTTTTAAATAGTTAAGGGAAAGTAAAACTTAGAGTAGGAATTTAATTAAAATCAATCAAGATTTCCGCATTTCACATATGTCCTAGGAATTTGCATTTCATCTAGGATAGTAAGGAATTAACACAACAACTTTCCATCTAGTACTTGGTCTTAAATTTCCATAGCAAGAGTTTTGACTCCATAAGGCATTGGTTTCAAATCTTTAAATCCAATCAAATCTTTAAAGTCTTGCTAAATCAAAAAAAGTGTTAGGCTGCTCAACTGTGTCTCCCATATTTGTTGGTTCGCAACTTATCCTTATTCATTTCATTCCCATAGGGTCTACCCCCCATAACCTGATGTTGGAGATCAGGGTGACAGGCCCCAACCTGATTCATTGTCGCGGTGCCTATACATTTTGAGCAACACCATTTTTTGGTGTCGTTGTCGGGCACCCATTTATTGGACTTTGAATTTGTGGCATTCATCTTAATAATATTTATCTTCTCAACTCTCATTCAACTGGATAAGTTTCTTGCCCTTGGTTTTGTTTAATAATTTCCTTCCTAACATCTTTGGTTTCTCAAAGTTAGATTTATATTCAGGTGGTGACTCGACTTCTTTCATCTTCTACATGAGTGTGTACTATAGAGAATCCAAGTAGCTTGGTTAATCCTGCTATGGATCCTGAAAATTCTCTTAGAGTTCAATTTAGAAGCTCTCTTCCTATACACTTCTTGTTAATCTCGGACATGAATCTCTCTTTGATATCCATTTTCTTTTTCTTGACCCAAATAAGAAATACATTATGGACTTTTTTTCCCCTTGTAAATTTTCTAACATTCAAGGTTATCCCAATGATCTTCCAAAGAAAGGGATTGAAAAATTTCCCTCTTTTAAGGGAAATAATGCAATTAGTGCTCAAGATCATCTTAAAGCTTTTAGCTCTTGGTTGGGTAAGCATGCTAGAAATGTTGATTATAATCATGAATATTGGAATATGAGCCTCATTGTTCTTACCTTGGAAGAAGATGTTTTGGATTGGTTTACAGAAAATACAAATAATTAATTTGACTCATTGCAATTGAATTTAAGTCTTTAAGGATAAGTATGGAGATAAGAAAGAAGAGAGGAATCTAGTCAATGATATGAGTGTCATAAAGAAGAAAGTAAAATGAAATAGTAGAAGAGTTTAATAAGAGCTTTAATGGTATTATGAAAGAATTACCTCAGGATTATAAGTCTCCTAACAAGTCTCTTTTGGATTTTTACATTGATGCTTTTAACGTTGATACTTCATAAGAGTTGAGACTTGCTAAAATTGGTGATTATAATATTTCTTGGGATTTAGTTGAACAACTTGAAAAATATAAGAAAGCATCTAGGAAGTCTGAAATTACAGGTTTGGATAGGGATTCAACCAAATTGAAAGAGTCTAAAGGAAAATAAATTAAAGAATTTGATGATGATCCAATGAAAAAGTGATGCGGAAACTTGAAAGCATGGAGCTAAATCAGGGAAAGTTAATATCTAACCATGCTAAGGAAATAAGTGCCTTGCACTATAGGTTGGTCCAATTGGAAAGGTCTTAAGCACAAAACTTCCAACATATAAATAATAATAATAGGAATAATAATTCTTGGAAGAATAAAGGCCCATCTAATGAGCATAGACTGCCAAATCCTCTTGAATCTACCAATCTGGTAGACAAATCTACTCCTTATTGTAGGGCCTGTGATGCTCTTCATGAAGAGGCTACTTTCCCCACTGTGAAGAGAATTATAGATATCAAAATGTTTGGGACAAGTAATCAAATAAATGTGGTTGGCACGGAATATCTTTTATCTATGGAAGATTGGATGTAAGTTAAGGAAAATGGTCATGATGTCAGGCCTGTTACATATTTCTATAGTATTAATAACTTTGGATATGAAAAGGATTTGATGGATCATCTATTTGGTGAAAATCCTTCTCTGAAGAAAGCCTTAGAGATCGCGATCAAATAAAGGATAAAGATAAAAGAGAAAATTAGGCCCCCCCTTGAATTTTTAACCCTGGTTCAAGCTTTGGATTGAATATTGACTTGGGAAGATGGTTGTATAATTCAAAACATAGGGTGGCTTTCACTGAGATATTGAATATTCCCTCCCAAAAGGCTAAGTTATTAAATGCCATTGAATCTCCTCATGTTAATGTTTCTTAAGAAAATTCTCCTAATATTGTCTATCAGGATGCCCCCATATATTTGCAAAGTATGGGTTCTGATAACAAAGACTGTCATCCATTTTTATTTACCTTTATGGTTAATTGTTATAGATTGTATAACTGCATGTTGGATTTGGGTGCCTCAACTTGTGTTATGACTAAGAGGGTCATGGAACAACTTAATTTGAGAATTTATAAGCCTTACTACAACATATGTTACATGGATTCTAAGAAGATTGAAGTTCATGGGTTGATCAAGGATTTAAAAGCTCATTTATTAGTCTACCCTGACATAATGATTGTAATGGAAATTGTTATAGCTGATATACCAGATGCTTGGGGTATGTTATTATCGAGGAAGTGGGCCTCTGATCTAGGAGGAAGTATTCAAATGAATTTTTCAGATGATATGATTCCTTCTCCTAGAGGTTCTAGATTTGTTAGACTTAATAGAGAGCCTGAAATAAGATTCCATGTTGAAGATCCAAAGAGACCCCATAATGAGATAATCACCGAACAACCTAGCCTAGGGAATTATGCCATTTTTTCTAATTCCATATTCCCATTAGAATTTAAGGTTGATGAAAATGTGGATGATTTAAAAAGTAAAATATGGTATATGTATTTTGATGGTGCATCTACTAGGCATGGTAAAGGCATTGGAATTGTATCAAAGTCTCTCCTTGGTCATATTTTCAAATTTTCCTATAGATTGGAATTTGAAGAAAATAAAAATGTTGCCGAGTATGAAGCTTTATTGTTGGTTCTTGAATTGGAAAAATATTTGAGGGTTATTTTCCTTAGTATCAAGGGAGAATCTGATTTGATTATCATGCAGATTAAGAACAAATTTACTTGTAAAAATCAAAGATTAAGAAACTATCGAAATGTTGTATGGGATACCATGGAATGTTTTGATGCTCTTGATATCGAAGTGATCCCTAGAGAAAATAATAGTTTTGATGATGAACTGGTTATAACAACATCTACTTCACATTTATCTAATGAATTGTTGAAGGATAAGTTTAAAATGGAAATTATTTTTAGACCTCCTGTACCTGATAATATGGAGCATTGGCAGGTTTTTTATGATGAAGGAAAGGTGATTCACTTTCTTAATAAGTTGGATGAATTTGAAAAGTTTGAGGTTACTTATAAAGATTTGGATCTAATAACCATGAAGATATGAATAATCCTTCTTCCAGGAACATTGTAGCTTTGGAGAAACATTTTGATCGTCATGATGCCACAAAGAAAAAAGATGAAATTAAGATGGATCCAGGGAAGTTCATTGAAGTAAACATTGGTACCTCTAGTGAACCTGAAATCATCAAAAATGTCATCGCGGAAGTTTTGCTATAACTTTTTTTCTACGAAGATTCAGAAGCTGAAATTTTTAGAGAGAGAAGCTGAAATCCGAAGAAACATAGTCGCAAAACATCCGAGCTTGGTTCATTATATTTTCAAAGATGTGATCTGTGGAAGTTAGGTCTTTTTCAAGCTTCCGAATTTCATCTTAAAGAGGTGATCGTGGGAAAATCTTCATAACTCTCTCTCCGAGCATCGGATTGGAATTTTGTAAAAAGTTATTGGAATTACATGGAATGCAGTTTCTTGTCTATAAATTGCAGAGCCAAAGGAGAAAATAGTGACACGTGGCAAGTCATACATGTTCGCTCTACTGAACCAATCCATAATTAGGTCATTGTGGGAGATTGGACATAACGTTGTCTTGAAGAATCCAAATCAAGTCATAACTATGGCATTTGAAAGAAGCTTTAGAGGACTACTACAGGGCCGAATTACAGATATTGAGGATTTGCAAGTATAGAGATAAGTCAATTTCAATATCGAGCTCCTCAAAAGCAAGTAAAAGGTGTGTATTTTTTTTTTTCTAAATTGCATAAGTCTTGTTTGAAAAATCATGTTGAATTGATTCCAAGGGCATATTGTAGAATATATTTAAGTATTGGGTTCTGAAATGCATCCTAAAAATAATTCAACACCCATTAAGCCTTTATAAGGCTCTACTATGACTCATGAAGATGAAGAATGGCAACATGACATATAAAATTTACAAGAGCAAGTGCAACAAATTTCTCTCTCGCAAAGAGCAACAAAAAATGACATGGAAGTTTTGAAGAAAGACATGGAAACTAAGATGGATGGTTTGAAGAAAAGTGTAGAATCTAAGATGGATGGTTTGAAGAATGGCATGGAAGCTAAGATTGATGGCATAAAAGCTGGCATGGAATCTAAGATGGATGACATGGAAGCTAAGATCGATGAAAAAATGGAAAACATGAAGAATGATCTAAAAGCAGACATGGAAGGTTTGAAAAATTTGATACAACAAATGTTTCCTAATGGTGAAAAGATAGTAGAGTAAACTCATGATGGGAACAAAATAAATGTTAATCATGATTTCATAAAATCTAATGTTGGTGGGAAGACCCACCATATTCCAAAAATGGATATGAGGAAGTTTGATGGAAAGGATCCTGTAACATGGATACTACAGTAGGAGCAATATTTTGATCTCAATAATGTGAAAAACACACAAAAGGTACGCATTGCAACTTTACATTTAGAATAAAATACATTTGTATGGTATCGATGGCTTTTCTCCCATAAAAAAATTGTCGCTTGGTCAATTTTTACGGAGGAAATGATAGCACATTATGAGGATACAAAGAGCAACACCTTCTTTAGCCAATTTATAAATCTCAAACAAAAGGGTTTAGTGGGGTAGCACATTGAGGACTTCCAAAAATTGAATATAAGGGTAACTGATATTCCAGAGGAACACAGGATTGATCTCTTCATAGGCACTCTAAAGGATAACATCCAACATGAAGTTCGTGTTTTGGAACCTGATTCATTGGAGAAGGCATTCAGGTTGGCAAGAAAATTTGAATGTAAATTATGGCGACAAGGAAGCCTACCACTCAATTCTATAAAGAAGGAAGTGTTGCTACGCCTAGATTTCCACAACCTACAAGGTTGACACCACAAAAATTGTAAGAAAGAAGAGCAAAAGGGCTTTGCTACAGTTGTGATAGCAAATACACTAAAGGTCATAAGTGTGCTGAGAAGAAATTATTTTACATAGATTGTGAAGAGGAAGAAGAAAATGAACAAGAAGAGGATATAAACTAGGAACCAACCCTAGAAGAGGAAGAAATGAGTCCGACCATATCGTGTACTACATTGGTAGGAATTACCACTCCTCAAACTCTCAATATAGAAGGAAATATCAAGAAGAAAAAGGTAATAGTGTTGATGGATTCAGGTAGTACCCATAATTTTATTCATTGTAAGATAGCCAAGGAATCGAATTGTTTCCTACACCTAACACCAGAATTTCAAGTGATGGTTGCAAATGGAGGAACTATAAATTGCTTTGGAAAATGCCATAATATCAAGATAACCATGGGGGAATATGTATTGAATAGTCTAATTCTTCCCATTCCTATGGGAGCTGCTGATGTTGTACTAGCAGTACAATGGTTACAATATTTGGGGATGGTAGATTTTAATGTTCAAGAACTTTTCTTGAATTTTTTTTCAAAAGGAAAGGAAGTCGAATTACAGGGGATTGCATGGAAGCCGGGAAAGATAATAAGCTCTAATTTCATGACAAAGCTTCTAAAGAAATAACAATGAGGCGTAATTGCACAATTATGATTACTAGAAGTTCCAACATCAAAATCATCTATTTCTGCAGATATCCAAAAAGTATTGGACAATCATTCCAAGGTTTTTGAAACTCCCAAAGGAATCCCACCAATTCATGATCATGATCATGCTATTCATTTGATTCTAGGAAGTGTTCCTCCAAACATCAAGCCTTATATATATCCTTATGTCCAAAAGAGCGAAATTGAACGTATGATTGCAGAAATGTTAGAGGCTGGTATAATTCAACCTAGTCAAAGTTCTTTCTCTGCTCCTATAGTATTGGTACACAAGAAGGATGGATCATGGCGCATGTGTCCAGATTATAGGGAGCTCAATAAGCTCACCATTTGTTGAGGAGGTAAATCCCCTCTGTCGACAAAGGTGATCCCACTAGCCCTAGATTAGGTCTAGCAACAGTCGAATCACACAATGACGTTGGTTCCTAGTTACAAGAAAGACAAAGATTGTGATAAGTAGCCTACCTCGAATCCCATGCTACTGTATGAGACGAGGGATTGCAGGGATGGTGAAAAAATGTTGTGAAACAGATGCCCCCTAAAGCATGAGGTCCGAGAGAGAGGGAGGGGTGAAATGCTTTATGAGAATGCGCCCAACTGAAAACACTGCCATCTGAAGACCTGCAAATACAAATACAACTGATATATCTGATACATGATATGTGGCATGGGCACAGCCATCCATGATAGAGTGTACAATAACTGGGATCCAAGGTATGGACGCAGCCATCCAACAAAGAAGGATCAACAAGTAGACTCAGGTATGGTCGCATCGATCCAATCAAATGAGTCATGTAATCAATCATGATAATCCACAAAGAATCCACAACCTAGATTTTATCTGACAAGATTTAGGGTCTTGCACTCCATCTCGACGCGAATAGAGTACAAGTCTGAGAATGTGAATAAGTGAGCTGAAGTTGAACATGCAAGAACATCATCTGATTACTAGCCAATAATGAAAGCTATTAACAGACGTGAGAGAAACCACCAATAATGAGGATGGCCCTCAAGGTACTATAGGTACAATCCATGGAATGTGAACAGTGAGCTGGCGTCGAACACCTGTGAAATCATGCGATCGAAGGCCAATAATGAAAACCTTGCGTCGAATGTGAAGAACCTGCCATTGAGGCATGCAAGCTCCAAGGTACCTGAAGGGAGTCTCTAGATCAGTTTCCTGGATAATGAGTTGAAGTCTATAGGAAGTGACCTTGATCAAAGGTGGGCCATAGTGTTTCCCACATCATTGACACGAGACAGAGGAGCATGATGTTTGTGAATCAAGATCAATAGAGAATCAGAGGGAAGTTGAAAACTATAGAGGCAAAATTCTCTTGAACATATCGGTGACACGACACTGGATTTGGTATTATTTGACATCAAAGGATCTGAGGTCATGATGACGCGGAAAAGAGCAGATGAGCGGTAAAAAGATATTACCCAAACCACAGAGGCGAGTAGATAACGAGATGAGATGTCCCCAACCTGACATGAATGCAGACAAGTGCCATGTTCAAGAGCGACATACTACCAACACGACGGTGATACTGGTTCCATTTTCCCCCACCATTTCTAGCGAGTACCCCAATTATTTTTGGAAAAAATCTTGAAGGGGATAGCATATGATTGCGATATAAGTTTTTCCTTCGGAAAAATCCAACCTAGTACATTTAACGAGCCCTAGGAAGGAGGAACTCGAGTAACATCATTACGAAGGAGTCCAATGTCATCAGCTTTTAACAAGTTTTACAAAGGAAGAACTCGACGTCTTTTCATGTTTAGAGAGTTTGAAAAGACAACGAAAAATAAAACTCCAACAGTCCCTTTTCGTAGATAGTCCCTCAGATCCGAAAAGGTAGAAAACTATGTCTGAGAGAACCTCCTAGTCGTGATAGGCTAGGGTATTCCTTTTTCGTAAGTAATCTATCCCAACCCAAAAAAGGGGTAAACATATAGAAATGAAATTATCGCTACTAAAATGTGAAAGTGAATGTGTAAAGAGAGGGGGAACTACAAGTGAACTATTGTTGTAATGATCACTACTAGGTTGTGAGTAGTGATAGCTTCCCAAGTTACGGCCTTAAATAGGTCCCTCGTTGGCATACAGAAGTCGACGATAGAGAGAGAATTCCTCATTAGCATACAACAAGCCTAAGTAATGAGACCCGCATTCTCTATCTACAATTGGAAATTCTAGGATCTCTGTTGAAGTGATGGCTGTAGATAGAGAATAAGGTAGTTCCAACGATGAATCAATCCAAGACTTCTAAGTAGCTATGCAACCAAAATAGTAGTCTTGTCTACTGAAAAGGGTAATGGAAATGGTATAAGTAATGACCATGCCATCCATGTGATGACCCTAATTCGATATCATAAGTTCTAGCTCAATCAATAGGGTAGTTCCCATGCTATGATCCAACTACTACTAGTGGTTCCTGTGCGATCCACCCAGTTCAATTAATCCAATGCTAGTCTAGTAAGCACTTCTAAAGTAATAAATACCGCTGAAGTTCCCACCGACCCAAGCGTATAATATATTCAAAGTAAGATAGTCTATAATCAATCTAAAGGGTAGTATGATCCTATGAAAGGTTGTTCCTGTGCTACTGACATAAGCATCTAAGGGTCCTAGACTACTGTTTGAATTCATAAATAGTATCAGAGAGGGTTCATCCCATCCTGAAAAGCTAAATAGTGGTATCATACTAAGATTGATGAGGTAAGTGTTTTGTAAGCTTGTGAATGGTGTATCGAAGCTAAGAGAAGATGTTTGAAGTATAATGAGTCTATCGTGTGGTGTAGTGGGAATTTTTTTGTTTAGTAGTAGGTTGATCTATTCGGTGCTTATAAAAGAAGGTCTCTAGTAGTCCCTCCTAAGAAATTCATGAATTTTGTGGTACTAGGGCAGGCATAGTTCTTCAGGTCAGTAGCAGGCATGAACAGAAAGGCAGGTTCTATAGGCCAGGCCTCTTCAGTGGGTTATAATGGATGAATTGTATTGGATCCTAAGTGGGACCATAAGGTAATACATGGTACCCAGAAGATCCTAGTGGTAGCAAGAAGAATTCATAAGGTATTAGGGTAAGGGGTCAATATCTGTTACACTGAAAATTGTCATCCTGACATGCTGATGTGTATGGGCTCATTATTACTCATACTTTCCCTCTTTGTAAGTATAACATATCAGTTACTCATGTCAAGCCTTGAAATCAGAGAAAAGTTCCTAAAAATCTCCTAAACTTTGGTGTCGCACTTTCTCTCTATCTTTCCTGCGGTCCTGCACCTAATGTTCAAGTCTCATGTGTACCTGAACGCAATTTCTCTGTGTTATAAGTGCGGACCCCTGTAAAGATAAAAAAGGCGCAAGTAAATTCAAAAAGCTTAATTAAAGTAAATTCTAGAAGCCTCTAGAAAGAATCTTGTAGTGGCAGAACCGCTCTTTTGAGGTGCATGTATCCCTTACCTTATGGAGCTAACCCCTTGATGTGAGGAGCTTATCCCTTTGAAGGAGGATTCTATCCCTTCAAAGTTGGAACTGAAACCTCCTCTTTTCCACTATAAAAAGAGGCATTGGGTAGCCTCAAAGGGAGTTGAAGCTTTAGAATATTTGAGGTTAAGTGTTGTTGAGATTCAGACTCAGTTAACTAAGACTTTTGTGAGGAGAGATTACATACCTCTATTCGTCTTGGTTGGAGGAGTGCATAGCTTATCAAAGTAGAGAAGACTCCTGCTTCGAACCCCGGGAAGGCCTGTGCAACATCAAGGCTCAGGTTGTAAGGTTTTCTTTCTTTTGAAATTAATACAAATATACTCATTTTTCTCAATAAGTTGTCAGTTAATGGTTTATTTCATAGATTCCATGATCACTATGATAAGCATGGTTTATGATGATGTCTATACAAGTTCTATTTAATATTTTTCTTGTTTGTGACTGCAGGTTTACGAAGATAACTCCTTCAAGTGCACGAGGGATAACAACGACTTTAAACAAGCGCTGGACATACAGTAAGTCTTTTACACCTCTATAGAGATTTTTGTAAATCATATATGCTTAGAGAAAGATTAGTTTATTTGGTTGTTTATTGCTAGATACTTTTAGTACTAGGGAGATTGGTCTTTTCTGTAAGATGGATTAATCCACACAACAAATTGGTGACTCCGCTGGGGAAAAAACTTGTTGTTTTTTGTTCTCTTTCTATTTTGATTTGAGGAAACGTTTTTCCTGGTTTTTGATTGATAGATATCTGCCTGGGTAGCTTAGGTTTTCTTTGTTTTTGAAAATTTTGAAATCTTTTATGTTTTTCTCTAGTTTTTCCAGGGATCGCACTTTGTCTTATTTGCATAGTGCGGGCGGTTTCGCACTTTCCTTAAGTAAAAAATGCGGGACAACACCTGTTACTTCCGGAAGCCTGCGGACCCTGTTAAAGTTTTGAAAAACTCCATATTTCTTTCTTCAGTTTATATTTATTTTTATTTATAGTTTTTGGTTTCTGCCTAGATTGATGATTTTTTCTGTCAAAAGCCTTTTGTGAATGAATCTCAGCAGTATTGGTTTTTGATGATTTTCTAGAAGTTTTGCATTTTGGATTGCTTTTCACTTGGTCTTTGTAGTGATTCGAAGCATTGGTAGTTTGAAGTACCTTAGATTACATTGGTATTTTTTTCTTTTTGCTGAATCTGACCTGATTGTGAAATCATCCTTTATTGAGAAATAGAGCTACTTATTTCTTTGCAAATCTTCGAAAAAAAACTTTTTTATAGGTTTTTGGAATTTCATTTTTTATAAAAAAAACATATTTGAGTGTTTTTGATTTGTTTGTTATTCTGGATGAATAGATCCTTAGTTTTCTGAACAACTAAGTAAAACATTCTTCAAAAAATCTTAAAGCTCTTATTCAAGTAGATTCTTAAAGTTTGTAGACCTCGAAATTAGATTTGTAGTTTTGAGTGCTTTTAAAAATTTGTAGATTTCTTTTGAAGGAAACTTGTTTTTGTAGCTTCAAATTTTTGAAAGTGAAAGGATTTTGTTGTGAGCTTTGATAATTTGTCTCATTTTGAGTTATTGTTGAAAATACAAAAATATTTTCTTTCAATTATTCTTTATGTTCAAAGAAGGAATTGTTTATTAAAAGAATTGCATTCTCCAACTCTTTCTTTAGCTAGAATTTCATTGAAAGAAAATGATTTGATTATCATTTTTTAGGTGCATTTCTAGTGTTTTTGGAAGTCGAGTTTTCACACCATCAAAGTTTCATTTCCACACCTATTGACTTAAGAAACAGCTCATAAAAGTAACGCTTAATTAAAATTCATCTAGTAATCTTTTTATTTTCTGGGGCTCTTATCACCAACATGGCTTAGGCTAGTATCTTGGAGTAGAGAGTAATTAACTCTCCAAGATAGTAAAAACAAACAAGTAGACAAATCTTGCGGTAGGAAATAAATCCAATTGTAATTTGTATAATTTGGGAAGCTTCTCTTAAAGAATTTAATCACGAGATCATGTCCGAACCTTTGAGACAATCAATTCTATTTCATTGGGGAAGATAGAAGATTTTGCGTGCATTACAAACAGTAAACCTCGGATTAACCATTGTCAAGGAGCCTGGGGTCACTTGTCAGTAAACCTCGGATTAACCATGTCGAGGAACCTTCAAGGGGATTGAGCTTTGTTACTCTGCCCTTGCACGTGGGATCGGATCATAGACTGTTCCCCCAGTTATATTTGTTACTGTTGGTAACCTTAGTGTCCATAAACTTAAGATTATTTCGTAAGGTGACGGTGAAGGAAAGATCTCACTGTACCTGGAGAAGACGTCGACTAGACTCACTTGGACTCTCTAGGGGGTTCTCTTCACACGAGATGGTTTTGTGAAGAAACTTGTTCCAGTCTGTTTCATTAAGCAAGTTGTCGGGGTAACTGTTCCAACCGCCCTTTCTATATTAAATTTCTACTAAGTTGGATTTCATCACCAACTAGTGTTTTTAGTACGGGAAGTTTACTGTTTATGTGTGGTTTTAACTCTTAGATTTTTAAGCGTGTGATTCAACTGTTTTTTTCTTTAGAGACTTTAGGTGTTTTCATTGAATTTTTCTTTGTTTGCGTGTGATTAGCTAATATTTAATCATGGCGAAATTGCCGAGAAAATCCCGGAGACTTCAAGGGAAACCCCCTGAATATACACCCAGTCATCTTGAAGGGCTTCATGCTCTGGTATCATCTAGCAGCGGTAGAATTAGATCAACAGAAGTTGGAACTTCATCTATAGTTGTTCATCCTGATCATCAAATACCCACAACAGAACACATTCAAAAACTGATTTTAGTTTATGAAGTTACTGGTAGTATTTCTCCTTCCAGTGAACTAGCTGATGAACCTGAAATCTCTGAACCTGAAACTGAACCTTCTGTTTTGGAAACATCCTCAGGATTTATTACACCAACTTCTAGCGATATTGGTTCACCTAGGGTAAGAAATATTTTCACTGACGATCTTCCATTTGGACTTATTTCTATTGAAGAACTTACTAATCCAGACGAAGAGTTATCTCTTCCTGAATCCCCTCAGTCTTTAAATCTTAGGGAGCGTGAATCTATTTTCTATAGCCCTATTCGAACTAGTGCTTGGTATCTATATTTGACAAAAATTTTAGAGAATTCGGGTCTTGCTTTTTCTCCACCTCGAATTCCATTTCATCCTACACCCAGAGGTTACTATCGGTCATCCATTATGGCAGGAGAGTCATCCATGTTTTCCCAGACATCGGAAGAATTTTTACACGGTGGTCCTTCTGTTCCTTCGAGATATCAGGTTTTGTCTGGTACTTTCTTGGGAGCAGCTCCTCAACCAATTGAACACGCATTATCATCTGGTTTAAGTGGAATTAAAACTAAAACGTCGAATGTAGAGAAAATATTTATGATGTCTGGTAATATTCCGAATCCTCAACCTCAAGGCAGTCAGTTACTGCCTGGAGGGTAATCTCAGGGAAATCAGTTATCGCCTGGGGGGGCATCCTCAAGGTAGTCAGTTACCGCCTGGGGGGAAACCTTCAAGAAGTCAGTTACCACCTGGGGGGAAACCTCAAGGTAGATTTTTCCCAAGACAAACTGTGGAATCATATTATTTTGGAGGAAAACCTCAAGGATAGTACATACCTCAAGGTTATCAACCTTAAGGACAGTACATACCCCAAGGTCAACCCCAAGCTGAATATGCTCCTCAGGGTCCTTATCAACCCCAACTTTAGTACGCGCCTCAGGGTTATCAACCTCAAGGTCAGTACCCAATTTAAGGTTTCCAACAGCCTTCTGGTCAATCATCTATTCAAGGAGCCGGAAATTTACCACTTACTTATCAACCCTACGTTCAACCAGGCTATGGTTCTTACGTTCAAAATTCTACGGGACAATACCCCGGAATGAATATGGTGTGGGATCTATCCCAATATCAACAGCCTAGGTAGCCTAATGTGTAGTTTCCTTCTCAACCTGGACAGCCTTTGGTTTCTGGTCCAACCCAGCAACCCGTCTAGTCCACTATTCAAACTCCTGCACCTAGTTTTGTTCAGCAGTCTGGGCCTAGTACACCTCAGACTCCACCTCAAACTGCTGCAACTGCTACGACGTTTGTTCAACCTACAACACCTGTTTCTAGAGTATCTGTAGCTCCGAGTTATTCTATCCCTACATCCGTGAAAATCCCTCAAGTCTCTGTACCCCAGTCAGGACCTTCAGTTCAGACTTCGGTCCAGATGCCTGCGAGACAAACTGGTACAAGTACAATGGTCACAAGTCAACCGCAATTCATGTATCAACTGTACCAGGGACAACCTCAATTCAGTCCCATTTCACAAAATCTAAATTATCAGTATCAACCGTACCCTGGCTACACTTATCAGCAGCCTCAACAACCCCAGTTTGGTCTGGTTAATCCTGTTTACTTGGGAGGTTACACAATTCCTAATGCAAATTTGATTCCCAGCTATCCTGGGTATCCTCCTCCTGGACCTACTTTGGCTACTCAAGGTTTTCACGACCCTAACTGTCAGTTACCATTTATTGCAACTTTGGATTTACCTGATTTGATGCGCCTTACGAATGATCTAATTTTCTATTATCCGTACTGGCCGCTAATGCCACATAAGTTTCCCAGTGATATACCCAAATTTGAAGGTAAGTCAAGAGAGGATCCATCAAATCACGTGATGAATTATCACCTCTGGTGTGCGTCTAATTCAATAATTGATGATTCAATTAACTTACGTATTTTCCAAAGAACTCTTATTAGTCTTGCCGCCAAATGGTACATTGAGTTACAACGAGGCTCATTTAATAATTTTAGTCAATTAGCAACTGCATTCTTGACTCATTTTCAGTTTTCTGTCAGATACGACAATGGCACGGAACTATTAACTTCACTGAAAAAATCCACGTCCACATATATTTCTGATCATATTCATGAATGGCGACGTAGAAGGCGTTTGGTGAAAGTTTACATTCCGGATCAAATTTTGGCGGAATGGTTTGTTAAATCATTATTACCCAAGATCATTGAGGATGTAGCTAAGGCTGGCGTTGTTACTGAGGAGCAAGTAATTTCTCAAGCTCAGTACCTTGACCTCGTTTATACATAGTCAGGTACTTTACATGAAAAAATCCTCGATCTTCCAAAACAAGGTCAAATAGCTGCAGCTCCTTCAGGGTCTCATGCCGCTGATGGTATGATTGGTACAGTAAATACAGAAAGCAAGAATAAATCTTCAAAGAATTATTCTCCTATTATAACTTTACCTGATTCCCCGAAAGGAGAATCTTCCCCCCAAATTTATGCTGACATTCATGTCGTAGAGACATCTACGACTAAATCTAAATCCAATAGTAAAAAGAAAGGGAAGAATAAAAACAAAAAGAATTAAAAAGAGAAAATTGATAAAAACGAATCCAATGACAAAAAACGCAAACCTCACTATCCTTGTTACATTTTTGACGAGGATCGTTTTACTAAGGAATGCCCACATCGAGCAGAGGTTGCAAAATTCATTAAAGGTTCACAACAACCTGCTGTCTTGAAGGATCCTTTTCCAACTCAAGATAGTAAAATGGTTGGTTCTACCTCGAATGCCTCAGAAGAACCTATTCTAATGATGTCTCATGTACGGATTGTGACACGATCGCAAGATTATGGTACTAAGAATCCTGTTGATGGTAAAGAAGCAGAATCTTCTAGTGCAAACACATCAACTACACCTCCTCTTGTTTCTGGTCTGCTACAGATCAAGAAACCAAATCCAGACTTAATAATCAAACTGCCTCCTAAGGGTGTTCTTCGTAAATTAGCTTTCAATCCACATGTGAGAGCTGCTCAGAATTACAACATTGTTGAAGATTTAGCTATTTCCCCTTCAGCAATGTCAGCTTTGGAAGTGCTGTAGTCATGCCCAGAACAACGTAAATTACTTTTGTCTTCTATAGGAGCTGTCGATGTTCAGGATTCGAACCTTATAATCTTTGATTTAGAAAATATTACACCTCGCCTACCTCATCAAATGGCTTTCCAAATTCTAGTGTTAGTAAAAAACAGACCAATCTTTCGAACTGTGATTGATGAGGGAACTTCAACGTGTATTATGTCGATCCAGTGTTGGAAATCGCTTGGTTCTCCTACACTCAATCAGTCTCTGACAATTCTAAAGGCTTTTGATGGCCGAGGTTTCCACCCTTTTGGTATTTTGAAGGATTTACCCATAGGGGTCGAAGGTAAAACTGTAAATCTAGATGTGGAAGTGGTTGATGCCCCTCTAGATTACAATCTTCTTCTGGGTCGCAGTTGGTCTTATGCTATGACTGTTGTTGTTTCTTCGGTCTTTCGGCTCATAAAATTTCCACATCAAGGAAGGATCGTTACAATAGATTATTTAACTTATTTTTCTTCCGATCCAGCCTCTATAGAAACAATCCAGCACGTTGGTAAAGCGGCTATCCCTTACAAGGATGTTGGAGTAGGTTTTCTTAAATATTCTGGTTTACTAGGATTTTTTTCCTTTCCTCCTCCTAACATATTACCTTCTACCACAACTATTCATATGATTTCATTAGACACAATTATGTTTGATGATCCTTGGGTCGTACCGTCTGACTCTGAGTTAGATTCATTTGATGGCATGATGCCTTTGAGTCCATTTGAAATTGCGTATCAGGCTGTACAGTCACTTTCTGACTCCTCTTCAACCGAAACTGATCCAATGAATGGGATACATGAGGAATCACTTTCTATATCTAGTTCAGCCACAACGACATTTCCTGATCTTGTTCATACTGATGAGCAAATTCATGAACTGTTGTCTGTTGAAGATTTACCATGGGAAGATCTACATCATCGATCCTCGTTTTTACTTGAGCTGGATCATTTTGAAGATGATTTCGCTTCTATTTTTACTGCTGAATATGTCAAAGAACTGCAGAATCCATTGCAAAATCCTGATTCTGAGTTAAATTTGGAAAATATCTCTCGAACGATTCCAATTGAAATTTTAGTAAAGCCAGGAATAATTGAAAACATTCATATAGGTGCTTGTTGTACAGAAGATGAAAGTCAAACTTATAAAGCCCTATTTCAAGAATTTCGTGATGTGTTTGCCTGGTCCTATGAAGAAATGCCATGAATTGATCCGTCAATTGTCGTACATGAAATCAAGACTTACCTGGATGCCAAACTTGTTCGTCAACGTTTATGTCAAATACATCTTAGAAAAGCTGCTGCTATCAAAGCCGAAGTTGAAAAATTACTTCGCGTAGGTTTTATTTATCCAATTCCTTTAACGGAGTGGGTATTGAACATTGTTCCTGTTACTAAAAAACAAGGAACGATACGAGTATGTATTGATTATAGGGATATTAATCAAGCTTGTCCCAAAGAAAATTATCCAACCCCCTATATTGATCAAATAATTGATGATTGTGCCAGTAGTGAAATGTTTTCCTTTATGGATGGATTTTCCGGTTACAATCAAATAAACATACTTCCTTCTGATCAGCCAAAAACAACTTTCATTTGTCCATGGGGGACATTTTCTTATTGCAAACTACCTTTTGGATTAAAGAACGCTGGAGCAACTTTTCAAAGGGCTCTGTCTTACACATTTCATGACATTAAGCACATTGTGCATCCTTATCTCGATGATTTACTTGCTCATTCATCACGTAGGGCCGACCATCTCACTCATTTACGAGCTATGTTTATGAGATGTAGGCATTATCGAATAAGGTTGAATCCACACAAATGTATTTTCTGTGTAGAATCGGGTCGCTTACTGGGATTTGTTGTTTCGAAAGCAGGCATTCGCGTTGATCCATCGAAGGTAGAAGCCATTGTCAATTTACCTCCTCCTTCGACTCTTTGCCAACTCCAAAGTTTACAAGGGAAAGAAAAATTTTTACGTCGATTCATTCCTAACTACACCAAGCTAATAAAGGGTTTTACTTGGTTGCTGAAACAAAACATTCCATTCTTTTGGGATGAGATTGCTGATCGATATTTTGATGCACTTAAACACGCGTTGACCCATGCACCATTATTGCATCCTCCCAACTACAACCAGGGCTATGTTTTGTACCTCACCGCCTCTCATTCCACAATTGGGATGGTTTAGTTGAGGAAGACAAACCTAAAACTTAACATGTGATTTACTATCTTAGTCAAAATTTACATCCGACTGAGATCAAATACACACATGTGGAGAAATTGGCCTTGGCAGCTGTTCAAGATGTTCAAAGATTTAGACACTACATCTTATTACACAAAACCATAGTAATTTCTGACTGTAACCCTATGATCTACATTTTGACCAAACAATTTCTAGGGGACAAGTATTCAAAATGGATAGTCATCCTACAAGAATTTGACTTGGAATTTGAAAAATCCAAGGCAAAGAAATCTTTGGTTTTCGCAGAACTGATGTGTGATTTTCCCTCTACTGATACTGAAACTGTGGCAGAAGAGCCCATTGTGGACGAATCTGTGTTTCTTATCAGTACACTTGATCCATGGTATGGGGATATTATCATTTATCTCCAAACCCAATATTTTCGGCCTGAAATCTCACGATCTCAGTGACGGAAAATACGTTTCCAATACCAGCAATACAATATTATTTGTGATACACTCTATCTTCATGGTGCGGATTCTGTTTTCCAACGCTGTCTTACTCATGAAGAAGCTGGGAAGGTTTTAAATGACTTCCATTCTGGGGCATGTGGCGGTCATATGTTTGGGTATGCCACAACTCAAAAGATATTGCGCGCTGGTTATTTCTGGTCGTCGTTATTCAAAGATTGTATTTATGCAGCCCGGAAATGCCACAATTGTCAACTTTTTGATCGTAAGATGCATGCGCCACCCGCTCCTCTTCACCCTATAATTGTTGTCGGTCCTTTCGTAAAATGGGGTATTGACTTTATTACATGTAACCCTCACTCGGCCGGGGGGCATGCATATATTATCTTAGCAGTAGATTATTTTACTAAGTGGGCTGAGGCGATGCCTACATTTTCGGCTGACGACAAGACTGCTGCAACTTTCGTATTCAATCACATAATTGCTAAGTTTGGTGTTCCTCAAGCCATTATTACAGATCATGGAAGTAATTTTTGAAATATCATGATGACTGAAATGACAGATCAACTTGGCCTGCGCCACGATAGTTCCACTCCATGTTATCCACAAGCCAATGGTCTGGTTGAAGCCATAAATAAAGTTTTAGTCACTATGATCAGACGAATTATCGGTATTCATAAGTCAAATTGGCATTCCATGTTATTTTCAGCACTTTGGGCATATCGAACCTCGATAAAAACATCAACTGGTTTCACTCCCTTTCAACTGGTTTACGGTTTGGAAGCTGTTTTTCCGATTGAATGCAAAATTCTGTCTTTGAAATTAGCCATATAATTACTTCCAGCTACGTCTAAAGAGGAAAAACGTTTTTTGTATTTGGCTCAGCTAGATGAGAATCGACGAAATGCTGCAATAGCAAACGAGGCTCATGTCAAATGAATTAAAGCTCAGTATGATAGAAGTGTTACCCCTCGAAATTTTTCAGAAGGAGACTTAGTATTAGTTTATGATCAAGCCAACGATAAGCTAGGAGTTGGAAAATTCGTGCCTATGTGGTATGGTCCTTTCATTGTTAAGCGAAAGCTAGCAAAAGCGGCCTATGAGCTGATAGATTTTGACAGTGTCCCTTTAGATAAACCTAGAAATGGGCTTTATCTAAAGAGATATTATGCTTAAACGTGGTGTGGAGATTTATTTAGATTAGATTTCTTTACTACTGGTGTGTCTTAGATTAAAGTGTGCCTAGTTTAGAAGTGTGTTTTTTCACTATTCCTGCTTATCTGAGTTTTACTCTTGATATTGCAGATGTCAATGTCTCTTCAAACCTACATTGGTTTTGCTGATGGTGCTTGTCGTAGTACATAGAACATTTCTTCCGCAGCTTGGGTTATTTATTCACCCTCTGACGAGTTAGTATCCATGCATGGGGTAAGCCTTGGTCAAACAACGAATAACATTGCAGAATATAGTGCAGTGATTGAGTTACTATCTGAATCCATATATTTTGGAATTCGGAGTTTGATTGTTAGGTTGGATTCTGAACTTGTTGTATTACAGCTCAACATGGTTTATGCCATTGAAATCCAGTGTTATTATGGTTATTTTTAAGAGTTCGTCTCTTGGAACGTGAATTTGATTACATTGAATATTAGCATATTCCAAGAAATTTAAATACATTAGTAGATTTAGTTGCTTCTAGTATGATAAATTGACATTTGCAATAATCAAAATAGTAAATTAAATAACATTCATAACATGTACACAGATAGCCGGTAAATAGTGATATATCATAGTATAGAAGTGTTTTCAAAAAATATATATCATCTTCGATCATAGGTGGGAAACACCTTATGATCGGCAAAAATGGTAATACAAAAGGTCAAAAGTATGAGTCTACGACATGATCATCCCATTGCTAATGGTGATCATGATAAGAGACCACTACCCAAGCCACCCTACACAGGAACCTCCTAAAAGGTCCTGGAAAACCAATCATGTATCTCTGTAATCTGAGAGGAATCTCATCTATGTCCGTCTCTGGTATATCTAGATTCAGACGCTCTAGGTGATGCTCTAAATCAGACAAGATCTCTGCTGATTGGCCTGCTGGGGCTGGTGCGGCTGCAACTGGTTGTCTTCTTTCATAACGTTGGAGATGAGCTGGTTGCCGTGGGCCCACATCTGCATTCAAAACTTTTGGTTATTAATTTCAAGACAATTTAAAAAACAAAAAAAAATAGAACTAGAAATTGTTGAAAATGATTTTACCTGATTCATCCCACTGTTCCCCTGCTGGGAGAGTCATCTCTCGGTCATCGCGGAAATCTATCCCGGCGTATGGAAAATCCTCTATAACAAAAATTTGGCGTTCCAGCCAACGAAAATATGAAGGAGGAAATCGAACAATCTCAGCGCCCTCAATACCGTGACAGGCCATCAATGCAACCCAACGAACCATCCTAGGTTCTCGAGGTCGACTGGCATCGATAGGAATGCTCTGCGGAGCTAACATGGGGATCCTCTCTATAGCAAAGGTGACTACGATGGATCCATATCCAAATTTATTTAGTTTGCCATTATTCGCTCTAGTTAGTTGGCCTTTTACGTTGGCCAACATAGCTTCGCACCAGTTGAAAATGGTGCCTTGAAAACAGTCCACAACAATGTGCATCTGGGAACCGGTAGCCACATGCAGTGCTACACTCCCACACAATCTGGTAACAGTAAACGCAATAAATTTTAGCTCGAGACGGATGATAGTTTTTATGTCAATCCATTTTTCCCTGGGGTCTGCCTGATCATTACAGAACTCTTGTCGAAGATTAGCGATAGTCTGGCCACCTGGCCTAGTCCCAAACAAGGAAAGTTGTTCACCCCTCTTGGAAAAACCAATTAGAAAATAAATATCCTCCAACTTTATTTTGAGCCGGTGGCCGCCAATAATGAAACACTAGTCCTGTACGTTCCACCTGTTTACCAGCCATGTTAGGAGGTCTACCTGTGCCCTCATGCCATGAATGGCCCAGAATTTATATAAACCACATGCTCTTAATGCTTGCATTGTGGGAAAATGGAGCATTGTGGCATCATCCACGTCCTCATGCTCACGTTCTCTCCAAATCAGCATCTTGTTAATCCTTACAATGCATAAAAAGATATGTTAGAACAATCTAATTTGAAAATTTTTGGGCGGCAAATGAGAAATTTGGTTTTGAAATTTAAATATGCAGGGACCACACTTTGTCTTCGTACACAGTGCGTAGGAACGCACGCGTGTTGTGGGACAAGTGCGGACCCATGACTTTTTTCTACATAGGAAAAAGTCGGGGTCTGCAGGGCCCATGTGTTTCACCTGCGAACCTCCGCTGGCGATTTCTTAAACCATATTTTTCCCTTAAAAATAAAATTTAAAACCTAAAAATGAAATGTAAATGGATGAAATGCAAGATTAGGAGGTCGTGGATTACCTGGGATTGACAGTTCTCGATTTCGTCAGACGGATTTTCCAGAATTTTCACAGGAACTTTTTTACCCAAAAGCTTTTACTTTTCACTCTGAACTTGAACGGTAAAAATGAAGTTGAAAAAGTCCTTTTTATAAGTTTTTTCGAATAGATAAATTTTTAATTTGTTTATTTTTCACTTTTAAAAGGGTATTTTTGAAAGCATTTTTACTTATCTTAAACAGGTATGTGTAATGTTTCAATTTTTTGTGCTGAAATTGGATTTTTCAGGAGAATTGATCGTTTTTCAACAAAGAGCATACTTTTATCACTTTTTCGGACTCTTTCAAAAAATTTACAAAAAAGAAAAATCTTGGAGTCCTCTTTTAAGCCCTTTTCAGACTCTCTAAACATGAAAAGATTATTGAGTACTTGATTATTCAAACTCGTTAAAGTAAATGATTGATCGTCCCTTCAGTATAAGTTTACCCCTTTTCCGGACTGAAATGGACTATTTACGAAAAAGGTATACGTTGACTAATTACATTCAATAGAGTTCTCTCCCACATTATTTTATCCTTTTTTGGGCTTGAGAGACTAAATTTACAAAAAATTACACCCATGGAGTTTTCTTAAGTTTTTTCTTCCGACTCCCTAAAAATGAAAAACAACAAGTTTCTCCTATACTGGACTCGTTAAAATTTAACAGTAAAGGACCTGTTCAATTTTAAACAGGAACGAACCACTCCTTCTTCGGGTTCAAATCTTAAACTAAGTTGGACTCATCCGAAGGATGAGCTTATAAACAAGAAAATGTTATCCTCCTCAATCTTGTCAAAAATAAAGAGGTACTTGCCAGAAATGGTGGGGGAAAAGAGAGAAAAATGGACCCGTTTGTTCTATTTTGAATTTTTGAAAAATCCAGTTAACCACTCTTGAACACAACACTTTTTGTTCACATGGGTTGGGAAATCCTTTACCTAACAGTTAATCAAACCACATTGAAAGTCTTCAGCCAGTTTCTGGGTATTAGCTTTGGGTTAATTGTCACCAAGCCATCTGCAGTGTCGTTATGTGTTCAAGAGGGCAGTTCAAATAAACCATTCATCTTCAAAATATCTGTCATCCATTTTGACCATCCGTGAGTCAGTCCTTGCCAATATATTTTAAAAACTTGATCTATGATTTCGTGTTGTGGGCTTGCCTACAATGGATCACTTTCTATCGACGACAACTCATTATCTAGGAAGTCAATCTAGAAATCGTCAGTACCTTGAAATCTGCATGGTTCAGTGGCAGATTTCTCGCCTTCGACAACAGGTTACATCATTGACCTTCGATCGAACGATTCCGTGACGTGTTCGACTTCAGCTCATTCATTCACATTTCATGGATTGTACTGAGTACTTTGAGAATGATTGACATTATTGGTGGTTACTCTCACACTTGTTAACAGTTTACATCATTGACTGGTAATCAAGTGGTTTCTACCATGTTCGAATTCGACACATTCACTCACATGGATATAATCATACTAGTTTGAGATGCGAAAATCAAGACCCTGGATCTAGTTTCTACCATCTAGGCTGCGAGGAATTTTGTTATCATTTATACAGTAGACCATTCATAAACAGATGGCTGCATCCATACTGTGTCTACACATGTCTATACTGTGATGTACTCAAAATCATTCCTGTATCAGAACAGTTTGAATCAGTTTCTAGTTAGTTTTGATCTGAGTATGGGAATGCCTACCTCAGCGATGATATATATATATATATTTTTCATTGAATGTTTTTACAGGTTCCTTGAAATGATAAAGTATTGCACTCTTCATATATGACAGACTTCAGCTTCATCTATTCCGGAATTTTAACTTTAGGGGGTAATCTGTTACACTGAAAATTGTCATCCTGACATTCTGCTATGTGTATGGGCTCATTATTACTCATACTTTCCCCCTTTGTAAGTCTAACATATCAGTTCCTCATGTCAAGCCTTGAAAATCATATAAAATTTCCTAAAAATCTCCTAAATTTTGGTGTCGCACTTTCTCTCTATCTTTCCTCTGGTCCCGCACCTAATGTTCAAGTCTCATGCGTACCTGAATGCACTTTCTCTGTGTTATAAGTGTAGACCCCTGTAAAAATAAAAAAACGCACAAGTAAATTCCGAAAAGCTTAATTAAAGTAAATTCTAGAAGCCTCTAGAAAGAATCTTGCGGTGGCAGAACCGCTCTTTTGAGGTGCATGTATCCCTTACCTTATGGAGCTAACCCCATGATGTGAGGAGCTTATCCCTTTGAAGGAGGATTCTATCCCTTCAAAGTTGGAACTAAAACCTCCTCTTTTCCACTATAAAAAGAGGCATTGGGTAGCCTCAAAGGGAGTTGAAGCTTTAGAATATTTGAGGTTAAGTGTTGTTGAGATTCAGACTCATTTAACTAATAATTTTGTGAGGAGAGATTACATACCTCTATTCGTTTTGGTTGGAGGAGTGCAGAGCTTATCAAATTAGAGGAGACTCCTGCTTCAGACCCCGGGAAGGCCTGTGCAACATCAAGGCTCAGGTTGTAAGGTTTTATTTATTTTGAAATTAATACAAATATACTCATTTTTCTCAATAAGTTGTCAGTTAATGGTTTATTTCATAGATTCCTTGATCACTATGATAAGCATGGTTTATGATGATGTCTATACAGGTGCTATTTAATATTTTGCTTGTTTGTGACTGCAGGTTTATGAATATAACTCCTTCAAGTGCACAAGGGATAACAACGACTTCAAACAAGTGCTGGACATATGGTAAGTCTTTTACACCTCTATAGAGCTTTTTGTAAATCATATATGCTTAGAGAAATATTAGTTTATTTGGCTATTTGTTGCTAGATACTTTTAGTACTAGGGAGATTGGTCTTGTCCGCAAGATGGATTAATCCACACAACAATATCCTAGTGTTGTACCTTACTCTTCCTAGCTGGAGCAAGAGGTTCTGTAAACGTTTTTCATATTCAATGTTCTAAGTGCAGTACCCAAGTCTAATCCCCAAGCTATCCCCAAGTTGTTTGGGTAAGTGAGGTAGGTAGTGTCAAGTTGGTAGGGTGGTTTGATAGAGTAGGTAAAATAGTGAAGTAGGGCTCTTTCTTCTCATTGCATTATATCTGAGATAATGTTTCTATCTCTTATTAGTGGAACAAAGGAAGTGGCATAATATAATTTATAAAGGAGAAAAAGAGATTTAGAGAAAAAGCTTCAAAGTATTTTGCACTACCTAGCGAGTAAAAAGAGAAGGGTACTAATAAAATTTCAAAGAAAAGTATAGGTCAAATGAAGTTGAGCTCACCCCAACAATTTTTTTGTAGTTTCTTTTCCGCGACATCGAAAACATGATATTTTTACATTATGTCTCACAAATCTTATTAGGGAGCTATTAGGGTATTTTTACATAATGTATCACAACTCGTATAAAATTGTTAGAGCTCGCATTTAGGGAAGTTTCATTGGAAAATAAACCACAAAAACAAAAGGTCGGGTGAGGACAGGAAATAATCAATATCCTGCCAGCTTGTGCTCCCTACTGGCCCAAGTATGTTAGTGCTCCCATATTTTAGTGCTTGTGTAAGTCCGTATACTTATCCTTACTTCTCCTAATTCTATAAGGGGCATGCTTCTCACATAAGAATCAACACATATGTAGATACAAAGAGGTGATAACACATGCATTCCCAGTAGCATTCGAACCAACATAATTCCTGGCATCATTTCACTCTAGAGCGTAGCAACTTCCTCCCTGTCAGAAGTGTAGAGAATGAGAAGTAGGAGGTAGGCCTAGCATTATTCCCAACAATAGAAATGGTCATTATTTGTAAATGGGCAATTGACACGGGATTTCCAGGAGCAGTCAGAAAGGGTTATTTGATCACGGTAATCATTCAGATATAAGATTCCCATCAGCATCATTTGAACAGGGTAATCATTCCCAACATCATTTGAAATGAGAATTAGAAATGGTCATTGAGAAAGGGTTATTTGATCACGACCATCATTGCACACAGGCAGTTGGAACAGGATTTTCATCAGAATCATTAGAACTGGTAGCAGCATTCCCAGCAGGCCAAGCAAAATAACCAACATTATTTTTTCTTCCTTTCCTCCATATGTCGAGCAAAAAAACCGAATCTATATTAATGATCTCCTATCCAAGGAAGGATTAGGTTGGTGTGAAGTGGATTTGACTTATTTCTCCTTAACCATGTTTTCTGTTGAAGTGAAATCACTCACTCGCATTGTTGTTCGACCTCCGGAGGAGATCATGGGAAGGGTGTTGTTGGGTGCTAAAAGGTGTCTTTAAAAACTCCTAATTGCCTCACATTAATTATCAACCAGGGTAAGTCCTTTTATCTCAAGTGTGTACACAGTATGTGCAAGCTATTCATACAAAGAGTAATGAAAAACCTAATCGTTTAGTGTAGATACAATCATAAATATTGAAGCTTAAAAGGAAGTGATTCATCTACACATTAGAACACAAAACTGTAATTGATTCCTAATTCAACTAATTCAAATGATAATCAACCAAGAACACTGAAGCATTAACCGAGCTCTTTCAGCTGGATCTAAACTATTGAAAAGAAGGCAAGTATTATAAATAATTGTCTATGCTTTAAGTAATCAAAACCAATTATGTTTTCTAACAACTAATTCCTTAAAGAAATAAATTAGAAATGCGTATTTAAAGAAATAAATTGGACATGCGTATTCAAATGGAAATAGATACCAAAAATGCGAATTATCAAAAGTACTGCAACTGTAAAGCAAAAAATCAGAATATACTTGCAATAAACAGAAGAGTATAACACAGGGAATAGTAGCGAAATTCACCAGAGACAAGGCCCTTAGCCACAGGCGAATACTGCTTAACTACTCCAGAATAGTTGAATAAAAAGCAATGCGAATTATGTATTAATCATCACAATAAATTGACATTACAATATGATCTATGTTCAGAACTATGTTCTGTGCATTATAATTACAAATTATGCAGAAAATGAAAGATACATGCTATCCATTATTCGAGAACTAGATTTCCCTGTCCTTTTATAGCTAAAAAGGAAAGATAAGTGTGATCCCTCAGGATCAGGAGATCCTTAGGGATCCATGACAATATGTTATCCTCAGACAGTTCGTTTGTCTCTGCGCTATCCTTACTGATTTATCTTTGATTCAACCACATTTAACACGTCCTCTTTTCCGTGATTAAGTCTTGTTGTTCCTTTTGTTATTTCCAGCATAAAAATCAACGAGAATTAGTTTGGATGGTTAAATCGCATTAGGATCATTTTTCATTCATTCTTCATCAAAATCCTTTCGTTATATTATTATATCATGGCACAAAATGGATAAGAAAGAGGAAAAAGGATAGTAATCAAGAGTAAATACATACCTATTGCAAGGCTCAACATACTCCCCTGCTTACCTTTTTTCATGTCCTCATGAAAAATAAATAATTCTGATGCAAAGAAGTTAAAGAGTAGGTTGGAGAAGGTTTGTTTGTAATAGGCCTGAGATCATGATGTCGTGCCAAGTGTGCAAAGGTTGTCGCTTCTTGTCCTTTAGGTAACTCATATTCAGGATGATATCCTTTAGGCGGATACTAAATAATGGGGCTTCTATATCGACATCCCACCCAATAAGGTCCTCCTCTTAAGATAAAGTTGCCATATGGGACCAAATTTCTCGCAGCAGCTTTGAAATTTCCATAATTAAATGGTTCTCTGTTTTTAAAAATGTTTCTTGAAACCATCCATCTCATTTTGGATGCAACCAGGGATCTTTCTTGAATGGAGAGGAAATATGTTGTTCCTTCCAGCACAAGTTCCTTATGTATGGGCCCTAAACTCTTAGTCATGCCCTCCTGTGTCATTAGTGTTTTATTCTTAGCAAACACTTGCAGAGGGTGAGTAGGTTCACTTCTTACCCAAAGATCCAAGCTGTGTTCTTGTCTTTGGAATGAATTATAAGCCTTCAACCACTTGAGTTGGTTGACTGCAAAAGAGATAAATGCCTGAAATTGAACATCTCCAATAAAAGGGCTAGGATTCACATCCACTTCTTTATCTAATATGAAATTATGCAAATAAAATTCACAAAGAAGCCTTTGGACCTTTACTCCATGTGTTTTACATAAATTTATAAAGTGCTTCATTGTCTTCAGCTCAATTGGCTTTCCAGCTCTAATAGCTTTGATTTTTAACAATAAATATCATTCTAATAAAAACAAGGCGTAGTTCGTAGCAGGAGATCGACAAGTCAAGATATCCGAATATAATGAACAAATGGTGTCCAACTGATTCCTGACACTGTTCAGCTTAGTTTTCATTCTATTCATGTTTTCTTCTTCTTGTCTAGCCTTATCAAAATCCTCATTCTCTGCTAGAGCTAATTCTCTTAATTGTTTTTGTAATTTCTGGTATTTTTGCAGGGAGACTGTCTGTTGTTGATGTTTTTCTAAAGCAATATGGGCTTGTGTCAAATCTTCTTGAAGTTTTAAAATAATAGGGTCATTCCTTGACAAGAAGTCCTTGGATTTCCCTTCTGTCTATGTGCCGATGCTGTGAGAGAATACCTTTTCAGTCTTTATTTCCTTATTGTGGGAGGACCAACCCTCCGTTTGAACAGTCGCATTTACCAAATTTTTATGCAAATTAACCTGGGTGGCTATTGTCCGAGTGGGAGTGAGTTCGGTTTGTGTTTATATTGATCTATTATCACATATTCTCATTTGTGTAGCTACAGAAGTCATCTCTGGAGTGGTTTTCTAAGTTTTACATTTTTTAACTTCTCGGCATAGCCTTTTGACTATATTCTGGAGCTTCCGGTATTTTTGTCGTAGATTCTTAAGTTTTTCTTTAGCTCCTTGGCTCTTTCGAGAAGCGTCTATTCCACTAATAGGTTTATCAACTGTTTCTAAATCTGCTTGTTGGTCATTGGGGCTGTGTTCCAAAAGAACCATATCGCCTGACTTGTGACTAACTTCTATGTCTACAGACTGCTGCTGATCCTCATGACTGTGTTCCAACAGAATCCTGTCACCAGACTGATTGTCAGATTCCTGAAAAATTTCCATGTCTGCAGCCTCTTGTGTTTCTATATGCCCAGAATTATCTGGGACTTGTGTTTCCATTCTGCTGGGACTAAGTGGTCCTCCAGGTTGCATATATACATTAATATTTGCTAGGACCTCGACTATCCCTGTCTCAAAAACTTCCAAAGGATCCTCCGGTTCTGCTTCACTTTCATTATTATAATCATGTTCTTGTTCTCGTTCTGAATTGGCCTCTTCTTCAAGCTCTTCTTCAAGTTCTTCTTCTTCGGGGTTTGAATCTGATTTGGCCTCTTTCTCGGGCTCTTCTTTGGGTTCTTCTTCGGGTTCTTCTTTTGAACTGGCTACCTCTTCTTCAGATTCAAAGTCTCTTATCCTAATTGGACTGGTTGTCTCCGCAGGTTATTACTCTCATCCTGAAGATTTGTAGACATCCTCTGGGCTAGTTCAATTCTTACAGACTTTCTGCATTTATGGGGTTCAACCATTGAATGGGCAGGCCTTTTTCTTTTCGGAATAGGGTTCTGCTGGCTTATCTCCACAATTTTGGGATTTTGGATTACAGGGTTTTGCATGCTCTCTAGGGCCGTCATGAAATCATCCCAAGTTGTATTGAACTAGGCTATGAATGATGATTAATATAATCAATCCATGGTGACTTACTACAGTTTCCGGGTGTCTGGCCCATCTTATTCTAACAATAGTATCATGCAGAAAAGAATTCAAAAGAGATGGCAGATTAACAGTGAGTTTTTGTTTCAAAACAACTAATAGTTTAAGTTTTCGTGGTCTTACTACATCTCGATGTCCATTGTAGGTAATGTATATTTGGATAATGCCTTATAATTCTTTCCATGGTTCTGCCAGAGAAGATGGTTGGATGCCTTTGCCTTTCCTGACTACTTGTTCACCTTCGTCTTTGAAATTTTCCACTGCGTCTTACAACGATACATGTTTTTGTGACCATATATTTCCTTCTGTCGGTAGCCTCGATAATTTAGTTATTACAGCGTCTATGACTGTAATTCTTATACCTTTTACCATGAATTCCCCATTCTGCAGATGCTGTAGAAATTCAATGGAAATTTCCTCATTCGAGGGCTGAAATCTTGTGAGATAAGATATCCACCCTGCATGGATCAGAATTTCCCTGGCTCTGTCGGAGACATCTAACACTAAAGGTTCATAGCGCACTGTATTACCACCCATAATGCTTTAATTATTCCTACTATTACAAATGATGAGTGAAATGGAAAAATGCTGCAATACTGAAAAAACACAACAATACTTAGAGAAATAGAACAACAAGTTGTTGTAACAGCTAAGTGCAGTTGATATTAATTGTGTTATAAATTGCCACATGTAGGAATATCTTATCAATGAATGAAATAATGACAACGCATGCCTCATATAATGGAAGTTCTCTCCCCCTTTCGAAATTAGAGGTCGCCTACAACCAAATAGACGTGGAATGGTTGTTCCGACAGTAGGATATAAGGATGAAGAGTATAGAGTATGTAAATAAATGACAGGAGAATAAGAGAGATGGATAGAGTGAAAGTGCGGTGTATAATCATAGTAAATGATAAGGGACAAGATGCTTTGGTTGATGATAAGTTATATAATAAGGAAAGAGGACAACAATATGTACAAAAAGAATATTTGTGAATGATAATCTAGCTGTACACGATATGATTGAATAAAAACATGAATGCATGCATAAAGGTTCAAAGTAGGGAAGTGTTTTATAGGAAATAATCTCTCGGATAAAAAGATAAATGGGAAGAGGGTATTATAATAATTATTGATTGAGGAAATAGAACTTCAATACCACAAGCAGAGCTTCTGCTTCCAGCAGGCATCCATAGCCTTGACAAAGTTTCTTTTTAACCCATGTGAACCAGGATCCTTAATTTATAATTGAAAATTTTCATTGTTATTTCTACAGAAGAGACTAGTGTGCTGGCGTGGTAACCAGATAACCATACTGCCATTCACTAGGAAGTAGCAAAAGTGAGTAGGTCGGCTTGTGATGAAACCTCCTTTTCCAAGGATGTTTTAGCCATCCAATTGATCATAACCCTGGTGTGGTGGCCATGGTGGTAATGTCACATTGCTACCTCCTTATGAACATGGTAGGCTGGCTCTTAATGAGACCCCCTATCCTCTATCTATAAATAAAATTTAGTTGTAATTACATATTTTTATGATAAATAGAGGGAGGCTAAGTACTCCTTAAGAGTAGGGATGGTGTAAGAAGTTGAAGCATGTCAATAATAAGAAAAATTATACCCATAATCCCATTGGTAATATAAAGAGAGAATTATAACCAGGAAGAGTAGAACCAACATGGTAAAGATGATCAATCAATATCATATATGGTAGATATTAGTACAGTAAAGTGAAATATAAAATAATTGTGTCCCTTTCAATTTTTTTAAGTCTATCATCAAGAAGTTGTCTTTGTCAAAGATCATAATGTTAAAAATATTCACCTACTTTAATAAAATCCATAATTCTTATCCGCATGAAGGTACTGTACTTCAAGCCATAAAAGAAATCAAAGAAATAAGGCTGAAATGAGCTAGGAATAAGTCAATGAGAGAAAAGAGGTATTTGTGAAATATATAAAAGAAAGGTGTTGTTTAGAACACATAAAAATTACACAAGAAACAAAAAGTGTTGTTCCAAAATTGGAACATAAAAAAACCAAGAGAGAGTGTTGTTCCAAAGATGGAACAACAAAATAAAAAATTGTTGTTCCGAAGATGGAACAACAAAATCAAAAAGTGTTGTTCCAAAGATGGAGCAGCAAAATCAAAAAGTGTTGTTCTGAAGATGGAATAGCAAAACCAAAAAGTGTTGTTCCGAAGATGGAACAACAAAAACAAAAAGTTTTGTTCCAAAGATGGAACAGTGAAACCAAAAAGTGCTGCTATGAAGATGGAACAACAAAACCAAAAAGTGTTGTTCTGAAGATGGAGCAACAAAATAAAAAATTGTTGTTCTAAATATGGAACAAAAAAATCAAAAAGTGTTGTTCCGAATATGGAACAACAAAATAGGCAGAGAAAAAACAAATTGAATCAACAATCCTATTTACAATATTTTTTTTTAGATAGAAAAATGATTTTTTACAAAGATGAAGTTGCCAAAGGATTATCATCTGCAGCTAAAATTTGCATGGTGTAGTCCTTGCATATTTGTTGACAAAAATATTCTCTTGTCAGTGGTATTTGGTATAGGCGCACTCGATGCCCATTTTCTTTAAAGGAAAAATCAGACCCATCAATGGTGGTCAATGTAAGAGTGTCATTGTCATGTACTTCCTTTATTTCATAGGGACCTAACCACCTAGTCTGCAATTTACTAGGGAAGTCTTGAAACCTGGAATCGTAGAGAAGTTCCCAGTCGCCCTCATGAAATGTCTTTTTCTTGATCAGAGAGTCATGCCATTTGGATCTTTGTTGTTGACTAAGTGTAGTATGTTGCAGAGCCAAAATCTGGATTTTGTCTAATTCATTTATTTGTTGTAATATATTAATTTGGGCTTCAGTTAAATCTATTCCCACTTCCTGGGCTATCCTTAGTGTTCGTATCTCAAACTCTGTGGGAAAAATAGGTTCCTTACCAAATACCAGCTGATATGGGGAGTATCCAGTAGTATTTCTCCAAGTTGTGCGATATTCCCACAAGGCTTCTGGCAGTCAAGTAGCCCAGTCTCGTCTGTGCGATGAGACTATCTTTGTTAGAATAGCTTAAATTAATTTGTTGGTGCTTTCTACTTGCCCATTCGCTTGCGGGTGGTATGGAGAGGTAATTATGTGAATAACATGATGATTTTTTAGTGTAGCAACGATCTTGTGGCCTATAAATTGTGGCCCTCCATCAGTGATTACTTCTCTGGGTAACCCATATCATACAAAAATTTCAAAAACGAAGTTTATCACAGTTTCTTCTGTGGCTCTTGGTAATGCTACTACTTCTACCTACTTAGTTACATATTCTGTTACAACCAATATATATGATTTCTTGTTGGATGATGGGTTGATTGGCCCAACAAAATCTAATGCCCAACACTCAAAAGGTTCTATGACCAGCTGTGGATGCATAGGCAACTCATCAGATTGGCCAGGGCGGCCCATCCTTTGAAAACTATCGCAGGCCTGAACTAATTTCTTAGCATCTTTAAAAATTGTGGGCCAGTAGTAGCCCATTTGTAAAATTTTATGTCTAGTTCTGCGGTCTGCAAAATGTCCACCGCAAGGTCCATCGTGGTAGGCTTTTAAGATATCATAAATTTCATCTTCCCTAATACACCTGTAGATGTGCATATCGGCTCCTGTATGAAAAAGGTATCCTCCAATCCAGGAGAACCAAGTGTTGTGATGTACTATCAATTTCCTTTCTCTGGGTGTCAGATGTTTAGGTAGTTTTCCCACTGATAAATAATTTTCCATATATGCGTACCATGGTGTTTTCATGGTTATAGAAAACAGGTGTTCATCCGGAAACTGATCCTCTACTGCTATTGCATCATCTGTTATTGGCACTCGAGAGAGGAAATCTGCCACAAGGTTTTCCTTCCCTGGTCGATCCCTTATAGTTATATCAAATTCCTGCAAAAGTAACAACCAACGTGTCACTCTTCCATTCGTAATGGTTTTATTAGATAAGTATTTAATAACAGAGTGATCTGTATACATAATTACAGGGTATCCAGTTATATAGTGTCTGAATTTTTTAATAGCATAAATAATAGCTAAAAAATCCTTCTCTGTTACTATGTAATTCAATTCAGCAGGGGTTAAGTTTTTGCTAATGTAATATATATCGTAGGGTTTCTTGTCTTCTTCTTGGCCAAGAACTTCTCCAATGGTTGTGTCTGATGCATTTGATGGAATCTGGAATGGTATATCCCAGTTCGGGCCTCGTAATAATGGTGTTGTTGATACTAGCTGTTTTAATTCTATAAAGGAAATATCACATTTGTCAGTCCATATGAAATCATTGTTTCCTATTAAGGCATATAATGGTGTATAAATCTGTGAAAATTTCTTGATAAATATACAATAATATCTAGCAAATCCCTGAAAACTACTTACCTCTGTTTGAGTGCAGGGAGTAGCTAGTAAGATAATTACTTGTATTTTTGTCGGATCTACCTGAATTCCAGCTACTGAAATGTAATGACCCAAGATCAGGCCTTCTGTCATCATAATATGGCACTTTTCGTGACTTAAACATAGGCTGGTAGCAATGCATCGTTCCAGAATTTTTTCCAATGTTTGTAATTCTTGCTCGAAGTCATCTCCATAGGTGTGAAATCATCCATGTATACTTCCAATCCTTCATCTATCAAGTCTGCAAAAATGCTGAGTATGGCTCTTTGGAATGTGGCAGGTGCATTACACAATCCAAAAGGTAATACCCTATAAGAGAATGTTCCCTATGGACAGGTAAAGGTAGCCTTATTTTGGTCTTCAGAGGCAATTTGTATTTGGTTGTAGCCACTGAAGCCATCCAGGAAAGAAAAAAATTTCTTCCCTGCCAGTGTATCTAGGACCTGATCAATAAATGGAAGGGGGGAATGGTCTTTTTGCGTTGCCTTGTTGAGTTCTCTATAGTCAATGCATATTTTCCATTTCCCATTCTTTTTTGGGAACCAAAACTAATGGAGAGACCCATTTACTGTTAGATATAGGATAGATAAAATTCACATCTAACAGTTTTTGAAGTTCTTCTTTAACAATATCTTTTAGGTGAGGATTTAATCTACGCTGAGTTTGTTGAATGGTTCTTGCATCATTTTTAGTGTAGATGTGATGCATGCATAGCTGAGGGTGAATCCCTTTCATATCTGAGTAATCCCAAGCAAAAGCCCCTTTATTTTTCCTAAGGTGTTAGTATGAATCCTTTGTCGAAGTGTACGAAAAAAGACCACTTTAGCTACGCATAACTAATAGCCCTAACGTCAAATATGGCTGCCAATATCTTCAGATATGCAGTTAGTTGATCAAGACAAGAGGTGAAAAAACCAGATCTATGCATAGAAAGACATTAAGCAGTAAAAAGGTTTTGCTCCATATATCCAATAGACAAGACAAGAACAATTTTTGAAAGAATTTTTTGTATTAAGGGCACCTGGGAGGAAAACAAGAAGATGTTTCCAATTCTCCTCAATGGGATGGGTTCTTGGAAGTCCTCAACACTTCAGATCTAGCATTTCTCTCTCCCGTTGGTGTAGAAAACCCAGACAAAGATAGAACTCAAAGGGAGCTCACACAGCAAATAATGGAAAATATGACAATGATAATGGCTCAAAGTCAGACCAAGAGTTTAGATCCAGAGTGATCTAATAGGCAAAAAAAGGTGAATAATGGTAGGAAAAACCCTCCTATTTATAAAAAAATATTGGGTCATTCTAGATCTCGGTGCATGATTAAAATAACATTAACCAAATCTAGATCCACCTTTTATGGAATATTTTATTATATTTGTTGGAGGGAAAAAGTATTTGACTTGGGTCAAATTCCTTTATTTGTGAATAATAAATAAATAAATGATTTATTTATCATTTTAAGGAGGTGTTAAAAGATAATCAAATAAATAATGATTTATTTAATTATTTATGGGTGATTTAGTCATATTTAACAAGGAATATTATTTAAATAAGGTTTAAATAATTATTCCTAGAAAATAATAAGATAAATAAAGATTTATCTAATTAATTTCTTTGTTTTGGGTTAAACATGACCAGGAAAATCAAACAAATATAGGTTTGTTTAATATTTCCATTTGGGGTTTCCTGTTTAGACCATAAACAACCTAATAAATGTGTTTTATTAAGTTATTTTACATAGTGAAGACAATTTTACTTAGGGTAAGATTGGTCTTACATGGTGTACTTGGGTCCGTCTAATGATAGTAGGTTAGATGACCAAAAAATGGTGTAACAAATTGCCCCCCAGCGTGCGAGTGTTAGGAGCAAATCGTATGACCGAAGTACGTTGTAAGAAATCAATCACCAGACATAAAAAGGGAAGTCGGAGAGAGAGATGTAAGGTAGAATAATGTTCTGAGGAACTAGACCCTGAGGAGACGAGACTTACAGGTGCAACAAGTCTCTTTTTAGGATAGGGTACCTGTGCTAAAGGCGGCGGGGGAGGCATACCTATGCCCGCTGAGACAAAGTACAAAATAATAGTGTGTCCAGTAAACAAGGGACCGAACCATAAAGTACAACCGACATAAACATGAGCCAGATAGAAATACAATGAAGGATCCCACATACATGTTGTTCCTGGGATAACAGCCAGGATTTATACAATAATATCTGAGTACATGAGATACAAATACAACCCAAATGCCCCCTAAAAATGGGGAAGGGCTCGCAAAATTGGACTGACACATGCAAATCAAAAAGGTGCTGCAAGCGGCTAAGGCCGACATCATCAAATATATGGAGCTGCATCAAAGGCTGTAATGAAGAGGTCATCCGGGCATGTGGGGGGCTACCTGCAGGGCCACCCCCTCATGAGGGCTGAGACATCTCACACATACCCGGGAATCACCAAGAGATGATGTTGCATCACTGAAACATCAAGTATAAGGATCTCGATCATGCTGAAAGGAGCTGGAGTTGAGAAAAAATCAAGTCAAAGGGTAAGGAGAAAGCCCTTTTCCTGATCTGAGGCACCGAACAAGAGTGGAAGCTGGAACCAAGGTACACCGCCCTCTAGACCGGTCTTCTGGAATGAATGAGCTGATGTCGACAGAAGGAGGTCCGCCATAGGTGAGGCAATGAGAGATCCTCAACTAAGGCGCGAGAGAAAATAGTCGAGCGACTGACAGACTAATACCAATGATGATGGTGAAATGGAGGGGACTGAGTAGCGAATGGAAGACTTCCCTTGTTAGAGCATAAAGGGCAGGAATGACATGGCAGCGACTGACACAAGATCATGAGGGATAGGGGACAGTGGGACTGAAGGCCATAATGTGCGACACAAGAGAGAGATCAAGCAATGAAGGATGGAGGACTATAGCGGGGTACAAAGGGACTCGGGATAGACTCCATGAATGTGATGATGACTCAACTTGGATGCTCTAAACAAGGGCGACTCAATGGTGCTGCCACATAGAAAAGAGCCCATGGGGGACCCGAAAACATGAGTACAAGATGTTATCTCATGACAAAAATCGACACAAACAAAGACAAGTATGGAGGCAAAGTGGTGCCCCAAGTACAAGTGTTGTAAGTGAGGAAATTCGATTTTGGGTGGAGGTGAAGTGACCCCTCTTGGACAAAATGTGTCCTGGTGAAGTATCAAATCAGAAAAAACTAACAGATACCCATTTGATGGCTTGGTGAGAGCTTTCCAACGGTGTGGATGGTTTGTCAAACGGAGCTACGGTATGGTCGCAGCAGGCGAAAGAAGAAACAAGGGTTCTCTTTTAATAAGGCAGTTTTCCCTCCAAATCCACTCATTTGCTAGTGTTGCTGTGGTGAATGTAGAGAGGAGAGAAGGCCCTAAATCTTGCAGTGAGCGTAGCGGACAAACCAACCGTTGGAATCGAGATCCGTCAGTGGCAGGTAAGAGGCCTAACCTTACTCTTTCATTTTGATGGATTGAAAGTTTAGATTAGGGCCCAAAATCTCAGAAATAGACCCTCTTTCATCTCTACGGCCGGGTTGCACTTTTTGGGCCAAAAACTGCGACCTGGGATGCAGGTTTTGAGCCAAAAACTGTGACCTAGCCCAGGATTGGGCAGAAAAGTGTGACCTGGAGGATGAAGGGGATTTCAGTGCTGTGTTAGGGCTGAGATTTGGGTTTTTGTGATTGGTTATAGTGTTTCCTATATGTATACTGACAAAGATGATGTTTTTGTGCAGCTATGGCAGATATACGGGTCAACTGGAGAGAGAGAGACCTGGGCACATTACGAACAGAGATCCAGACAGATCAGGGTGTCCGTCGTGTATTGGCCAGGTTTGGGGTTCTAAAGTTTTTTGGAGAGCTGGGGAGCCCTTGTTGGCCCGGATTGTCAGTTACTGGGATCCAGATCATGAGGTCTTTATAGTGCAGGGGCATAGGATCGAATTGACAGTCCAGGAGCTGTATTTTCTGACTGGTCTCCCGCCACTTGGGATGGTGGGAAATACGCAGCCAGTGTTACCGCGGGGGCAGAACATCATGGAGTTTGTGGAGTGACATTGTCGACCGGGTCTCCAAGTCAAAGGGACTCGGATATCGATCGGGGACTTAGAGAGATTAGAGACCCGTGCAGTGGCCGCAGCGGTGCTGCGGATCCTGGGAAACCAGGCATTCCATCACATCACTGGGGGGCAGATGATGATTATGGAGAGTGTGTTGAGTGGGACCTACTATGGGTGGGCCCAAATGATGTTGGTGTCGTTAAAACGACAGCTGTCACTGTGCAAGCGGCAAGTGAACCACGATTGCTCGTATGGGACTTTATTGTGTTCCTTCTTTTTTGAGAAGATCCCGACCTTACAACCTCATATACAGCTCCCAGATGGGGGCCCGAGGGAGCCCAGGATTCGCCAGTGGGGGCGCCTACTGTGCAGAGGAGGAGAAGGGGCGGTCGGACGGGTGTTTCGACCTGAGTTCTTTGCCCATTGGGATCAGATGTCATTATACATAGACGACTATCCCTATAGTGGGATGAGTTATTGTGAGGATCCGGACCTACCACTTCCGTCTGTTTGAGTATGGGGACCCGATGGTAAGTGACAAGTAACTATTCTTTTTTGGGCATGTTAAAGTTAATGAATAGTAGATAGGGTACTGATTCATGTACTTTTGGTATGCAGATATAGCTCCAGTAAAACCGGCCGGATATATGGGACGACCAGCAGCATCTGGAGCTGCAGGTTCGAGTGGGTCGAGAGCAGCGCATAATGAGGATGCGGTCGCCCTTCTGGAGGACATCCGCCGTAGATGCAAAAGGTTGCTGACCGGAGTGTCAGAGCGTGGGTGGCAAGACTTAGACGACCAGTACATAGAGCCATGTATTGGTCTACCCTCAGAATGGCGAGGTGTCATGCGGCGCATGGCGATGGCCGGTCAGGGGATACGTGATCTACAGGCTGCAGGAGCAGAGCCATTGGCTCGGGATCCGCCAGATAGTGATTAGGTGTGGGGCAGGTGGTGCCCCCTAGTGTGTATGTATGGGCAGGTGGTGCCCCCAGTTTTGAGTTTTCTGTAACATGCTATGGGCATGTCAAATGTATCAGAGTAGATGGACTCTAAAACACATGTCTTGCGACACATATTATGGATATGCATCTTTTTTAATGATTATGAATGTTATTGTCTTGTATGAAATGCATGTGATAAATGCCAATCTAGAACATGGTTTGCAATACTATCTACATAGTGATGTTGTTCTCGAGGTACATGGTTGAAAGTTATGGTTTCGAATTCACGTATCAAGAGTTTCACTCGTAAATATCATCTAAACAGCATAGGATTATGCACACGATAGACACCATTTAGTTGCATGACAAGAAGTAGGGAATCTAAACGAACATGCAGATGGAGGATGCGATGAAAGAGGGCATCGACTAAGAGACCATGCACTGCATCATATTCGGCCTTATTGTTGTTGGAAGTACCAATGCAGACCCCGTTTGAGAGCACGAGGGCATGCAAGGGGGTGAAAATGGCCTAGCCTGCCGAGGCGAGATTCCGGGAGTAACAACTTGCACCATCGGCGAAACCGATATAGGGTGGGGACGGGAGGTCCTACGAAATAGTGTTACAAGGCAACAAATGGGGGGAGGAGGGACAATGACGGCAGCGTGAGTGTATAGTAGAGATCGAGCGGCAACTGCGGGAGGGAGTGTGATGGGCAAGATGGCTATGACGCATATACAAACTGGATGGTGTTATATGGGGGCGAGAGGAGGGGTGGCTGGGACTCAGGCTGTGGAGGTCAACAGAGATACGGGTGGTGTTATCTCGTGTATGGGCGGAAAGGAGGAGGTCAAGGGTGGAAAAGGTTCCCAAGGAGGCATCCGGACGGAAAAAGAGGGGAGGATGAGTGGAGGGGAAACCACATGACGTGGAAAATTTACTTAAATCATCCGTAGGGGAAGAAAGGCTCGCATATGGATCGTCACGGGGAATGACAGAAGAACAGGGAAAAAAATGGTTAAAAGATGTGGAGCCCAGGGTAGTCGCTGAAGGGGGGTCAAGAGAAACAACAGGGGAGGATTCAAGGGGAATGTGCTCCAAGGGTCTCACAGAGGATGATAGGTAGAGAATGGTGGTAGTAGACTCCGTCATCTGGACATCAGGGGGGGGAATGTCAATGGGAGCGGGGGGATCCTCAAGTTGTACTGAAGCATACTGCACAAGTATGGGAGAGGCGGACTGATTTTGTTCAACCTCATACTCTCGGACTACTTCTAAAGAGGCGTGGTAATGCGTCAGGTGAGGACAATGGTGGGAGTAATGGCCATGGACACCGCACAAAGCACAGGGTTTGCTAGTGCGAATATTTTTTGGGTTCTTGGTTACGGACGAGGACGGAAGAGAAGGGTCAGAGACCGTAAACTCAGGGAACGCGACTTTAACCATGGGTTGAATGCGGGGCAACTCAGGACACGTATGGGTGGCGTGACTGACGACATCACACAAGGCGCAAGGCTTTGCGGGCAGAGGAGGAGCTGGGTCAGTCGAGGTGGCCTTGTCTTTGGATGCCCCCTTGCGAGCTTTGCCTTTCTTTCCTGGAGCTGTCACCACAGGGGTAGGGTCCTGGGGAGGTGCGGGGGGCATGGTAGCAACGGAAGAAGCGAGGGGGACCGGTTGAACCGGTGTCAAAGCAAGATAGGGTTTGGGGTGACCAGGTGGGGTAGCGGCTGGAGGGTCAAGGTACCAGACGGGTATGCCCAGGGTCAGGTTAGGGAGAGAGAGGGTGGCCATGATAGGGACCGTATAGAATTCGGGAGGGGGAGCCAGGAAAGGTATCTGACCGGCGGGATAATGACCAGGAGGTACAGCTTCGAGCTGGTTGAGGCCTGGGGGAACCGACCCGGGAGGATAGAGGGGTTCAGAGATACCAGCTGTAGGAGAAGGGCCAGAAGGAGGAGGTCCGGCTGGCTGAGATGAATGGCTAGGAGCAGGTTGTGGTGGGCGAGGTTGAATGTGAGGTTGCTGACTAGCCGAAGCGGGTCGCTTAAGGGCAGCCCGAGACGATTGCATCATGCAAACATTCGATAAGCTGGGATCAGAGATATGAGGAGGAGGGAGACCAGGGAAAGTTCCAAGCAGGGAGGAGTCTTTGTAGACGCTAGGAGAGACACTGGTCAAGGAATCGGCGGTTTGCTTATTGGCTACAGAAGAGATGGTCGTCTCTGGGGAGGTCTGAGATGGTGGCTCATGATAAGTCAACTGGTCGATGGTGACTATCTTTCCATTGTGAGGAAAAGACATCTTGCGAAAAACCGCAGATGGGACATCAGACATGGCATAGGTGTAGCTTCACCCCAATAGAATGTTGTAGTCTAGAGGGGCGTCGATGACTTCGACGTCAACGCAAACAGTCTTACCGGCAAGGGTGATAGGACAATTACGAAAAAGGCCAATGGGCTGGGAGGCGTGGCCATCCCACGCTCGAAGGGTGATTGTGGAAGGGGCCAACTCAGGAGATCCGAGTTGCTTCCAAACCAAAGTGGACATCACACAAGTGGATGCCCCCTTATCAATTATACATCGAGAAACGTTGGCATTCCAGATTTTGACTAGGATTTGGAAGGCGACGGAAGCAAGAAGAGGAGGATGTTCTGATTGATGGGTGTCGAAAAAAATCATTTGGTCATCAGCAGGATCTACAGTGCCCACGGCAGATAGCAGAGCCTTCTTTTGGAAAGGGCATGACTGGAGGAGTTCCAATGTGGAAATGGTAGCAGGAGATTGCGCCAAATCATCTACTATGCTATACAAATGAGCAGCTCGACTAGAAGCAGCATTTCGATGTAACGGTCCTTTAGGAATCTTGGTATGAACCTCAACTTTGGGGATAGGGATATGTAAGGGACCATTGGATGTCGAAAGAGGCTCTGTAGAACCGGAAGAAGGGGACTCGGGGGCAGAATGAGCGGAAGGCTTGGGGTACTGGAGAGACCGAGTTTGAAGGTGAAGGTCGACGGTTGGGGATGGATCAGAGTTCATCATGAGGATCTGGTAATCGGAGGAACCAGAAGGGGAAGGTTGAGTGGCGACCTGTCCGTCAGGTGGTTGGGTAGCCACGAATTTTTGCTGAGGGAAAGGATCAGTAAACACAGCTGGTTGAGTAGTGGTTACATTAGGGGGAGCATGAGGGGAGGCATGTTGTCCTCGCAATGTGGCTTGAGACTCCCACATCTGCCGCATCTGTGGTAAGAGGGGAAAATCGTGGGTGTAATGACCGTAAACACCACAACACGAACAAGGCTTATTTGTGCGAAGAGGCCTGTCCGGCTTGGGCTGTGTGCCCTGTTGCTGGTTAGCAGTGTTAGGGTCAATACCTTGAGGATTGGGTCCACGAGTACCAGGGGTAGATTGATTTGGATTGCCTCTCTGCCTTCTTTGAGAAGAAGGGGGATTAGTTGTGCCCTGCTGTGCAAAGACTTGCCCTGGAGGGGGCTATAGGTGCTGTTGCGGGGGTGGAGGAGGCAACAGAGGTGGAAACACATATGCTGGAGGAGCTGGCGCACCAGGCTGCGGATAAGGATAATGGTTAGGTTGGGCAACATTGAGGTAAGCAAGAGGTTGGGAAAAAGGATGAGGCATACTGTATCCTGGATACATGCTACCTGGAGGGGGAAAAGTGCTAGAGGTGCTGGCCCCTCCTGGAGGGAGACCATAGCCCATAAGAGGTTGAGCATACGGATGAGAGAGGGCTCCAACGATACCGTCGGCGGAATGAGATGCCCCCGGGGCGTTAGCGCCATAGGGCATGGGGAGGTCAGGAAGGACGGTATAAACATAACCAGACTGAGCATAGATCGGGTCATATTTCAAGGCTACTTGGAGGGTGGCTTCTTCGGTTTGAGGGAAATGGGAGGCGAAATCTTTGCCAATGGGAGGTAAGAGAGTGCGAAGGAACCAGTCCATATAAACCCGATCTTCGAAGGGGGGAGCTCGACATAAGCTTCATCGTCTTCACCATTCCTGGACATGAGTGGAAAGGCAGGTCGAAGAGGTTTGCTTGAAAGAAGTCAAAAGCTTTGTACCAGTATCGTATCAGAGAGGGAGCTGGAAATAGGATAAAAAGGCTTGGGCAATGGTCGTAAAGGTGGTATGGGAAGAGGTGGCTTGGTCAACATACCATTTAGAAGCTTCGCTGGTAAGCGTGCGTTGGAACAACCGAAGACAGATGGAATCATCGGTAATGGAATTGGAGGAACACCACATGTGGAAAGATCAGACATGGTTGGTTGGATCTTCTCCAGCAAGGCCTTTGAACTTACGGATGTCGAAGGGGAGCTTGGTTGGCATAGCAGACCAACCAACATCGTGGCGGATAGGGTCATTGATCAACTAATTGAAATCGGGGAGGCTGAGGCCTGCCATGTAAGGGAGCAAAGGTGTAGCTGAGGTAGTTCCTGTGGTGGTTCCGCTAGTAGTAGTCCCAGAATTAGGGCCGGGATTACCGCTAGCGTTAGGCCCTGGACCAGACATAGTGAAGGTGACAGGGGGAGAACCAGAAGTAAAAGGAGAACCCAATGAATCAGAAGAGGAGTCGGAGTGCGGACTCGGAGGAGGACTAACTCGACGACGATGGGAAGGAGTAGGTCGACCGATCGGAAACTGAGGGTGAAGGCCAAGAAGTCTTCGGGATGTGCGCTTTGGGGTCGCAATGGTTACAACACAAACATGGCATGAGGGGAAGAAGAACGACCGACAAAGGTAGGGAGGTGCAGAATTAAGTGATTACAATGTCGAAACAAGGGCAGAAAGGTGCAGTGTCAATTGATTTTAAAGTCTTTGCCTGGCAGTGTAAACCAGGCTCTTCTTCGCTTAGGGTGAGTGTGTGGCGTGTGTTAATTTTAATTTTTAAACCCTTTTCGTTTTGAGAGCAAGAGAAAAATTGTGCTGCGTAACTGAAAATAATGCTGTAAAAAACAGTATATAATGCTGAAATAACAGAAAATTAATAGCTACTAGTGCATCGATCCAACCCAAGAAGGCGGGTCTCTCAAAACTAATCTAAAAGAGGGAAAAAATCTAGTCAAAACACACTAAAAAGAGGCCAATAGATATAGGGTTGAAAGGGACAGGGATCTAAAGGAGAAATCTGCTGAAAAGAGGTGCAGATCACAGCCAAGAGGCAGAGGCAAGGTGGCTGGAAAAAAGGAGGAAATCAACAAAAAGCAGAAGGGGCAAGGAGGAGGCCCTAAAGGTAGATCCAAAAAAATCTTCAGGAGGTGATTTGAAAGGGAGAAGAGCTGATTAAAAGGGGTCTGAAAAGGAGGAATCAGATCTGGAAAAGGGGGGGGGCTGAAACTCTGAAAAAATAGACCTGAAACAGATAAAAGCTCTTCCACCAAAAGTGGAGGGTACTGAAGCCCTAGGGGGATATGTTCCCACTTAGATGAGAAAAAAAGATCAGAAAAAAGTCGAAACGGGCTGAGATAGAGGCTGGAAAACCCTGACAGAAGCTTCAGAAAAACCCAGAAAAATTGCAGAAAAACATCAGAAAAATTGGCAGGTCGCAGGTTCTGACCTGTTTTCTGTGCAGGTCGCAGAAAATGGGCTGAAAAGTGCGACCTCGAGGTCCAGGTCACATTTTCTGGGCTGAAAAGTGCGACCTCAAGCTCCGAATGTCTCGGCGGCAGATTTCCGGAAAAGTTACCGTCTCAGTTGCGGCTGATGTCTGTCACCTGTGCAATAGGGCCAGAAACACGCGGAAGTTAGAAATTTTAATGTTTTAGGGTTTTATAGGTGAAAAACCACATGAAAATAGGAAAAACAAAAAGCTGAAAAGAAACCCTAGGGTCTGAAGTAGCTGGATATGCAGGAATATGAAAAACGACAGTGGTCGTAATTGAAAACCCGTGTGGAGTCGCCAGTTGTTAGTATGAATCTTTTGTCGAAGTGTACGAAAAAAGACCACTTTAGCTACGCATAACTTATAGCCCTAACATCAAATGTGGCTGCCAATATCTTCAGATCTGCGGTTAGTTGATCAAGACAAGTGCTGCAAAAAACCAGATCTATGCATATAGAGACATTAAGCAGTAAAAATAAGGTTTTGCTCCATACATCCAATAGACAAGACAAGAACAATTTTTGAAAGAATTTTTGTATTAAGGGCACCTGGGAGGAAAACAAGAAGGTGTTTCCAATTCTCCTCAATGGGATGGGTTCTTCGAAGTCCTCAGCACTTCAGATCTAGCATTTCTCTCTCCTGTTGGTGTAGAAAACCCAGACAAAGATAGAACTCAAAGGGAGCTCACACAGCAAATAATGGAAAATATGACAATGATAATGGATCAAAGTCAGACCAAGAGTTTAGATCCAGAGTGATCTAATAGGCAACAAAAGGTGAAGAATGGTAGGAAAAACCCTCCTATTTATAATAAAATATTGGGTCATTCTAGATCTTGGTGCATGATTAAAATAACATTAACCAAATCTAGATCTACCTTTTATGGAATATTTTATTATATTTGTTGGAGGGAAAAAGTATTTGACTTGGGTCAAATCCCTTTATTTGTGAATAATAAATAAATAAATGATTTATTTATCATTTTAAGGAGTTGGTTAAAAGATAATCAAATAAATAATGATTTATTTAATTATTTATGGGTGATTTAATCATATTTAACAAGGAATATTATTTAAATAAGGTTTAAATAATTATTCCTAGAAAATAATAAGATAAATAAAGATTTATCTAATTAATTTCTTTGTTTTGGGTTAAACATGACTAGGAAAATCAAACAAATATAGGTTTGTTTAATATTTCCATTTGGGGTTTCCTGTTTAGACCATAAACAACCTAAATATTGTGTTTTATTAAGTTATTTTACATAGTGAAGGCAATTTTACTTAGGGTAAAATTGGTCTTACATGGTGTACTTGGGTCCATCTAATGATAGTAGGTTAGATGAACAAAAAATGGTGTAACATAAGGCCTTGAATAAGTTTCTGTTGCTGGTCATTACTCAGATTACTGTTAATGTTCAGGATCTTCCTTGGCTCAATTTCGATAGGTTTGCTATTACAAACAGTGGTTGTTGGTATTTTTTGATCATTCATATCTCTCAAGGGATCTTCTTCAATTTCATTTTCAAAGACTTCTTTAATCATGTGGCATTTCGAACTTGATATTGTGGTAGGGTGATTGATAAAAGTATTAATGACATCGTCTTCAGTTTGGTTTTTGAATTCAAGGGCTTCTACCATAGTTAATGGTGACCAAATATTTTGTGTTAAGCATGTTGCAAGTTGCTTTCTAGTTTTCATAATAGTCAAGCTTGGCTGAGTAGGAGAGTATAAAGATAAATTTTTCACATCATTTCCCTTGGTTATAGTCATACTGCCTGTCTGGCAGCTGATATAAGCATCAACAGTTGCTAGCCAAGGCCTTCCTAATATTAAGGGATGCCCATCTAGCTGGTTCCTAGGATTAATAATCAATAAATCTGCCGCATATTCCCAAGTGTCTACAGAGACCATCACATCTTGTAATGTTCCTTCTGGTCTAATGACTGAGCGGTCAGCTAGTTCTAGTAAGGTAGTTGTTGGTTCCAAGGCTGTGATGCTAAGAATGTTGCAAGTTGTAGTTGTGAGAATATTAATGGCTACCCCTAAGTCAACTAAAGCATTGGGAAAAGAATGGCCATTTATCTGGACTGTGACAATGGGGTTTCCGGGATCCTCATATTTTAGAGGAGTCTCTTTACCTAGTAATAAATCAGACAAAGTCCTGACAACATGGACAGTAGGGATTGTTTTTGTTTTCCTCACAGACTTCTTTATACACAATTATTTAATATTTTTGGCATATATTGCAATATCTTGGATAGCCTGGAGGAGGGGAATTTTTATACAAATATTCTTAAGTTCACCCAGAAGATCAAAGTTAGGATATTCAATCGGGCGTGGTATCAACAATATTTCTAGGAATGGGGGGGAAGTGGTTATGATTTGTTCAGGATTTTTTTTTTTTTTTGGCTATATCTTCCCCTTGTTTTATTTTTTGATCATATACAGGAAAAGGCTTATTTGTGTGTGGTTCTTCCGGTTGCAAATATTTATCCTTATCTAGAGTGATTATGCATCCAGATCTCAACTTAAGCTCGTTACATTCTTTCAACTGATCCTTAGGGTCCAGACCCTTAATGATTTGTATTGACTGAACTGGTCTGTTGTTAGGATTTGGGTTGGGTTGAGCTAGAAGTTGCGGTTGTATATTAGATTGAGGATTCTGCCGCAACATGTAAGGTGCTGGTAAAGTTGGTTGAGGCAAAGGAGTTATCCCCATAGGTTGGTTCATAGATCTTTGCAAATTTTATTTCCAGTTCTGATTTTGTGAGGTGGAAGGGGACCATTGGGAGGAATAAGGGTTGTTTTGCCAGAATGGTGGTGGGTAAAGGGAATTTGGCCAATTATTATTATTTGGATTTGATTTATTGGGCCATGGTGGCATAAAAAATGCTTGAGGTGGCGAAAAAGGTTGTTGATTCTGCCATGCTGCCCCTGAATATTGTTGAGAATTATATTGCGAGGAAGGAAAGAATGAAGATGGATCAGTAGGCATACCTGTCTGATGCTCTTGCCATTGACGACGTTGGTTCAATATATATACTAGTTCCATTTCTTCTTCTGCTTCCTTGAAGACTTCTTTTAATCCTGGGAGTGATGGGAAACTTTTCGTGGCGTGCTCTTTAGTGCATATGGCACATATTCGTATCATATCTAGGGGGAATTATTTATGACTGTGCTTCTCTCTGCAACAGGGGCAAAAAATAGCTAAGTTTTGTTCTGCTATATCCTTCTTTTGCTTATCTTGCATGACATCCAATTGTGTTTCCAGGGTCCCTAGGATATCACTCTTGAAATCCTCCAACATATTTTCGATTTCACTTCGTGTAATGCTTCCTCCTGAGGCTTTGCTGTCTCTGGGGCTTTCATCGCGTCCGACTGGTTTCGGCCTTGTACTGCTCCTAGAACACTTGTTGTACAAATCTATGATATTGTTATAGTTTTCTTGAGAAATATCACCTTTACCCATTATATTTAGTGTCTCTACCCATTGGTCTTTCATACCTCTAATCAGTGTGGTTTTTAGAACATTATCAGGCAGATTTGTGTAAGGAGATCTTTGCATATTATATTGAAAACGCTCTACATATTCTTCCAGAGTCTCGCTAGGTTTAGCTACCATTTGAAAATTTTCATCTTTTAATTCTCTAATTCAGCAATAATCTTGGTATTTTTTAAGAAAATATGTTTTCATTTTGTCCCAGTCATTGATGGTGTCTCCACCAAGTCCCATGAACCAACATAGAGCTGCTCCCTTCAGAGTAGAGGGGAATACCTTTAGCTTCTGATTGTCGGTGGTGTAATCATAACCCCTACATAAGACATCAAACTCAAAAAGGAATGCATCGAGATCTTCTGAAGTTAGCCCATGAAAGGTAGGAATATTTTGTAATGGAATAGCCTTCACGGGGGCATTGAGAGCTGTGTCAACAATAGGATATTGAAATGTATAATTTTGAGGTTGCTGGTTATTAGCCATTTGGTCAAAAATATGCCAATATTCTTCAGGGATCTCCAGAGCTGGAGAGTTATTCCTAGGATGTCTACAAGAGGGTGGAATAGTTCTAACAGCACTACCTTGATCTGGAATATAGGGTGTCCTCTGCTCAGTCACTTCTTTAGGAGATCTAGGTTCTGATAATTTAATTTCAAGATTTCCTTTTTCTCCTTCTCCTTCATGGAGGTTACAAGAATTTTGTAATGTTCCAAAATTTTAGCCTCATAGCTAAATGAATCATTAGAGTTAGCAACAACTCTAACCGGTACATAAATGGGTATAAAAGCCCATAAGTCTCCTAAGGGGGAATGAAAACACTCCAAGTGTGAAATGGGGCACTCTTCTTGCCTAATAAAACACCTCCATGTGTGAACAGGGATAAAATCAAGCTGCTTTGACTAAGTCAACAACACAGTTTTAGAGGAGGAGGAATCTAAGGAGGAATAACACAGTTTTGGAGGGAGATGTATCTTTGGATAGAGATGACCTAATTGAGTGGGGCCAAGGGCAAGAAAACTCATGTTTTATATAAGGAAGAGGATAGCAGCATTATTCTTCATGTCTTAGATTATTATTCATGTCTACTCAGACTTTTTCTTCCTCTTGTTGTTCAACAGAGTTGCAGTGCTGTTTAGCACAAGGTGTTCCCGAGCGGGAATCCCACCTCTTTCCTTTGAGGAGCCTCATTGGGAGAGTTTGCATTCATCATTCCACATCAGGTTTTCAGGCCAAGCTTCAGCCAACTTCATCAATGCAATTTTTGCCAAAGATTGTGCAGTGTTGCTGGGTGCAGTAGTGGAAGGGATTGGAATCTCGGTTCCTGAGCTAGTTTCTCATTGGAGGAAGGTTTCCTTCACTTGGGGGATTTTTTTGGAGAGCTACAGAGCTGATTTCAGATCTATGGTATCAAACCACACATTTCCCATACATTCCCAATGTTTTTCTAGCTATGGAATGCGTTATTTTGGAGGCAGTTCTTAGTGCATGGTTTGGTGGCTCCGTTGTAGTGTTTTCTTGTGATTGAGAGGTTCATCCTTTCATGAAAGGAAGCCCTTGAGGGATATACATTATATAAGTCATCATTTAGCCTTCTACACTCTTATTCTTTAGTGTTGCAGTGATTATTCAGTAATTTTCTGAAGATCACATTTGTATGCTGAGTGTTTGACAAGAAACCCTTGCCGGGTTCTCTTGTATTTTGTATAAGGAAACTAGATCTCTGTTCTTCATTATTATTCATTAATATATAAGTAGATATATTTTTTCTCCTATTTTATGCGTTAAAACCCTCTTTATACTGCGCATTCACTTTATGCAGCAACTTCGGTAAAATGCAGTTTTGGGGTTTTTAGTCATTTTCAGCTACACTAGTGTGGGAGGTTTGTTTAACCCACCTAGTTTCATTTATTTCTGATCTCCTCTTTTTTTTAGATGCTATATGGATTTATATATGGGATCCAAGTGATCATTTCATTGTTTTATTGCATATGTTGCTGGAAATGCATTTTTACTGCATGATTCATGAGTTGTTCCTAATTTGGAATATGACAGTGGTATCAAAGCATGATCTCTAGCTCGGCCTATGAGATCCAACTATCAGATGAAGGAGAGATGGATAGAAGCCAGAAAGCTTCATTATGTGAAAGGAAAAAGGAGGAAAAGCTCACAAATCTTCTTCCAAAATCTATGTAGAGCTTTCAAGGAGAGCTGAAGAAAATGAGATTGGAGATGGGATCTCCAAATTAGGTTGAATCTAGAGCTGAATCTATATTTTCACATGGTGACAGTGAGCATGAAACTACACACCATGATGCACAATGCAATAAAATTCCCAGATCTATCTTAAGATGGATGAGAGGAGGAAGAATGCCTAAGAGGATGACTCTTAGTGATTTATTGAGGGAGTATGAATCTCAAAATGAGAGGTTTAGAGATCATACTATTTTCCAAGAGTTTTGCAAGATCCAGGTGGAGAAGAGCAAGCAGCAGGATGCAGATAGATTTCTTCTATCTACTTTTGCCAGATCACCTACATTTTCAGTTGGAGCTTGGGTGAAGGAGCTAGACTCCTATTTGCAGCTGCACCATATTTCTGAAGATGAAGCCATCAAAGTTGTAGCACTGCATTTTAGAGGTAAGGCTCATGCATGGTGGATTTTCAAATCTTGTTCTTTAAAGAATGCAAACACTTCCTCTTATGCAAGATTCATAGAGACATTGGTGGGAAGATTTGGTGAAAAACTTCCTAAGACACACGAGCAAGGGAAACTTGAGAAAACAAAAACCTTGCATATCATAGAGGAAACCCCACTTCAGAAAACCATGGGAGAAGCTGATATCTTGAATTACATATTGCCGGAAGTAAGGCCTCCAGTTCATATTCTTGAACAAGAGGCCATAGGGGTCTCTTTTTCACAGCAGGATCCAACTATTGAGATGTTTCCCACACACATTGAGGGAGATGAGGGCAACAACGCTGTCACATCTATAGCACATCCAGTGCCTCATGCCGAGGAGGGAGGAGCACATGCTGCAATAGGAGGGATTCTTGTATCCTTACAATAAGTTCCCCAGGATCTCATACATAGAGGTCTAAGAACAATCAATAAGCATCATGATTGTGCAGCATTGCAGCTGGAAGGAGGAGGTAGGGAGGAAGAGCAACATCACTTGATGAGAGGCACACACCCTTCTCTATTTCAAAGAGACAATGCAAGGAAGAGGCAGACTAATTTACATTGTAAAGGTAGGGGCAAGGTTGGCCAACCATCTGTGCAGTCTACTCTTGACATTGATGTCTCACTTCATGGAGGCATTCCACCTGGGAGGGCACCAGATCTACAGTTGATGAGAGATATCTTGTCTTTGGGTTCACCACTCTTGGTTTTTGGAGAGGTGAAGGGTTTGGAGGAAGAATTTGGCATGGGGAATGCCAGAGTAGCAGGAAATAGCATGAGGAGAGCTTCACATGCCAAATCACCAGCGCTGTCTCTTAGGAGGATTGATCCTTATTGGAGATCTCAGCTTTTGGTAGATTACTCCAAGGATCTTGGTGCATGCATGATTCTTGATGACCCGGATGGGGATGAAAGATACATGGTGGATGATGTGGTCATCTATTCCTATGGAAGGATCTTCTTGACTAGATATTCTAGTCTTAAGGAGAAGCTACTACATGCAACACATGAGGACTTCTCCTCTATGCACTTTGATGCATATTTCTAGTTGATGGAGGAGTTCACTTGGGAGGGCATTCAGCATGACATATTTCAACATATGGAGAGCTGCATAGCCTGGATGGTGATAGAGAGGATGTCACAGCCACCTTCCTACTCATTGAGAGTGGGGGAGAATTTCTAGTTGAGCCATTTCAGCTCAAGACCTCAAGTAAATGATGGGGGAGGTATATTTCCACATTTTTTATTGTAATTATTTTCCTTATTTGAGCAGCATGATGTAACAAGAAGAAATATTTCTTCTTGCATATTTTATGATGATGTACTTGCAGCTACTTGTAGCACTGATTTTGGCTATTCTTTTGATGATCTGTGGGGGAAGCCACATGATTCTTGGTGTGCACCATTGACACCATATTGTAACTTCATGTTTTCATCTTATGAGATGACTGTGGCAGAAAACAAGTGGTTGGCAAAGCACTTGTTATTTCTTATTTTGATGCAGGCCAAGGATGCACTGCACTGGTTCCATTAGAGGGACCATGATTCACTCTCTGGTTGTCACTTGGAAACTTGTTCTCACTGTACTTTGCTTCCATATATTGCTGATATGTATATGTTCATGGGGAGCTTTGTTTGGAGAGTGGGCTTGAGATTGGAGGTGCCCATTGGGAGCATAATTCTCCCCACTTTATATGTTGTACATTGCAAGAGGCACTTCATGGCTGAACTGTTTGTTGGGACATCATACAAGTTGACCATCATGATCCTACTCTATGGCTTGTATGAGGGAGAGATGAGGTAGTAGAAAAATTTGTTGTTACTATGGTTGCACTTGGGAGAGTATTGGCAGAAATTTTCCCATTCTTTTCATGATATTTCCGGAAATAAGGAAGGCACATTCATGGTGCAAGGAGGCTACCCTTCAGCATTGAAGGATCATGAGAGACTTCCATATAGGAAGAAGATCTTCTCACATAGCAGCATGATGGTGGATTACCTTGGCATATGGAATGTCAAAGAGAGGAGTCATGGAGCCTTATCACAAAGGCCTACAACGCTTTCACATAGGAGTATGTTCTTATGGATGGAATATTCCAAGGAGAAGATGTATTCCTTCTTCTTGCAGATTTCTATGAGGAGATTATCATGGGAGGAATTATTAATAGACCTCACTTTCATCCAACTCACTATGTATGGTAGGGAATTAATTTCTATACTTTTTGATTACTCCATTGAGTATTTGTACTTTCTCACCATGTTTGAACAGTGCATTGATCCTTAAAAGAGCAACAGTGTTTTTGGGTTTCATGTCACTTTAGGGCCAATGTTTATGATGATAGAATCCAATATATACATGAATTTGGGAAAGTGTATTGTTATTTTATCTATGTACAGCTGATAGACATTTATTCTTACTTCCCCATGTTGGGAGAACAAACATATACATCTTGTAACTTGTTGCCGGACCACTTACCATATGACATTCTCAAACAGCAGTTGGAAAGACTGCGTAATATCCACTTGGAGAACCTTTGGTACCATCCAAAATTTTACCTAACTTTTAGCATTATTCTGATGTGGATCCCAAATGGTGATGATGTGCCATTCATCTTATATGGAATGGTTTGGGTTGGCATGACTCATGACTTTGGAGGAAGGGTCTTTGGAGACTTAATCTTCTTCTTGCCATTGGAGGGCAATCATGTTGCAGCCCTAGATCAACATACCCTCTACACTTATCATCAGTAGAGAGGAGGAAGGTGTGGGATAGGCCCTCTTGCCTGTCATTTTCACTTATTCAACCCACCTACATTTCAAGAGCCAAAGGTGGAGGAGATTCTTCATGAGTTGCCATGTTGGAGGGTGACTCACTTCATTTGGATCATAGCATGGGTGAGGGAGGCACTCTTTCACCATGTTGATCATCACTCATACTTTTTGGAGGCCATGAGATAGCAAGCAAGTCTCCATTCACACTTTCCACCATTGATTGATGTAGACCATTTGGTTTTGCACACTTGGGAGGAAACATTGGATGACAGTTTTATTGCAGATTATCTTGATGCAGTGATGGAGGTCATTGATGGGAGGCCACATGAGGAGGAGGGGAGGAATTTTTCTCTCCTTATACATTTTCTTGAGGACAAGAAAATATTTTGGAGGGGAGGACTGTAATGTTCCAAAATTTTAGCCTCACAGCTAAATGGAACATTAGAGTTAGCAGCAACTCTAACCGGTAAATAAATGGGAAGAAAAGCCCAAAAGTCTCCTAAGGAGGAATGAAAACACTCCAAGTGTGAAAGGGGGCACTCTTCTAGCCTAATAAAACACCTCCATGTGTGACCAGGGATAAAATAAAGCTACTTTGACTAAGCCAACAGCGCAGTTTTAGAGGAGGAGTAATCCAAGGAGGAATAATGCAGTTTTGGAGGGAGATGTATCTTTGGATAGAGATGACCTAATTGAGTGGGGACAATGGCAAGAAAACTCATGTTTTATATAAGGAAGAGGATGGCAGCATTATTCTTCATGTCTTAGATTATTATTCATGTCTGCTCATACTTTTGCTTCCTCTTGCTGTTCAGCAGAGTTGCAGTGTTGTTTAGCACAAGGTGTTCCCAAGCGGGAATCCCACCTCTTTCCTTTGAGGAGCCTCATTGGGAGAGTTTTCATTCATCATTCCACATCAGGTTTTTAGGCCAAGCTTCAGCCAACTTCATTAGTGTATTTTTTTCCAGAGATTGTGCAGTGTTGCTGGGTGCAGTAGTGGAAGGGATTGGAATCCCAGTTCCCGAGATAGTTTCTCATTGGAGGAAGGTTTCCTTCACTTGAGGGATCTTTTTAGAGGCCTCCAGAGCTGATTTCAGATATTTTGTATCAGACCACAAATTTCCCATACATTCCCAATTTTGTTCTAGCTAGGGAATACATTATTTTGGAGGCAGTGCTCAGTGCATGGTTTGGTGGCTCCGTTGTAGTGTTTTCTTGTGATTGAGAGGTTCATCCTTTCATGGGAGGAAGCCCTTGAGGGATCTACATCAGATCAGTCATCATTCAGCCTTATACACTCTTATGCTTCAGTGCTGCAGTGATTATTCAGTGATTTTATGAAGATCACGTTTGTATGCAGAGTGTTTGACAAGAAACCCTTGCCGGGTTCTCTTGTATTTTGTATAAGGAGACTAGATCTTTGTTCTTCAGAATTATTCATTAATATATGAGTATATATACTTGTTCTCCTATTTTATAAGCTAAAACCCTATTTATACTATGTAGTCACTTTATGCAGCCACTTCGGTAAAATGCAGTTTTGGGGTTTTTAGTCATTTTCAGCTACACTAGTGTGGGAGGTCTGTTTAACCCAACTAGTTTCATTTCTTTCTGATACACTCTTGTTTTTAAATGCTAGATGGATGTATCTATGGGATCCAAGTGATAATTTCACTTTTTTATTACATATGTTGTTGGAAATGTGTTTTTACTGCATGATTCATGAGCTGTTCCTAATTTGGAATATTACATATTTCCTTCTTGTGAAGGGCGGGTTTGTGAATTCTAAGTATCTTGAAAAATCTTCTCAATCCCTTGATTTTTATTGTGAATCTCAGCATTAGCTATAGATGGTGATCCTGTAGCTTGAAGCAAGTCAGTAGGGTGTCTGGCAGCAACAATTTGGGATCCTACTGATGACTGAGACTCAAATTTTCTTAAGATTTCGTCAATAAAAGTTGATCGTCCAAGGGTCACCGGTCCCTTAGGTTTTTCAGGTTTAGAAAGAGGATTTTTATTTTTATTTTTATTTTTTTTATTTTTTATTTTTTTTTCAGGTCTTTCCCTCTTAGTTGTTCATGCAGAAATACAAACATTCATTCTTACCGTAAAATCTTATGCAATTCTGCTAGAAAGCGGGCAGGTGAGCGAGCATTTTACTCGTTCTTTACGTAGGTTCTTACCTTCTGTTTTTAATACCCAAATCTCCCTTAGCAGAAAAAACCATCAATCATACATTACTCTTTACAGAGTGGCAACACACTCCCCGGCAACGACGCCAAAATGTTGGGTGCTAAAAGGGGTCTTTGAAAACTCCTAATTGCCTCACATTAATTATCAACCAGGGTAAGTCCTTTTATCTCAAGTGTGTACACAGTATGTGCAAGCTATTCATACAAAGTGTAATTCAAAAACCAATATAGATACAATCATAAATATTGAAGCTTAAAAGGAGGTGATTCATCTACACATTAGAACACAAAACTGTAATTCATTCCTAATTCAACTAATTCAAATGATAATCAACTGAGAGCACTAAAGCATTAACCGAGCTCTTTTAGCTGGATCTAAACTATTGAAAAAAAGGCAAGTATTATAAATAATTGTCTATGCTTTAAGTAATCAAAACCAATTCTGTTTGCTAGCAACTAATTCCTTAAAGAAATAAATTAGAAATGCGTATTCAAAGAAATAAATTGGACATGCATATTCAAATGGAAATAGATACCAGAAATGCGAATTATCAAAAGTACTGAAACTGTAAAGCGAAAAAGCAGAATATACTTGCAATAAACAGAAAATTATAACATAGGGAACAACAACGAAATTCACCAGAGATCGGGCCCTTAACCACCGACGAATACTGCTTAACTAATCTAGAATAGTTGAATAAACTGCAACGTGAATTATGTATTAATCATCACAGTCAATTGACATTACAATCGGATCTCTATTCAGAACTATGTTTTGTGCATTATAATTACAAATTATGCAGAAAATGAAAGATACATGCTATCCATTATTCGAGAACTAGATTTCCCTGTCCTTTTATAGCTAAAAAGGAAATATAAGTGTGATCCCTCAGGATCAGGAGATCCTTAGGGATCCGCGACAAGATGCTATCGTCGGACATTTCATTCGTCTCTGCGCTATCCTTACTGATTTATCTTATATTCGACCACATTTAACGCGTCCTCTTTGCCGTGATTAAGTCTTGCTATTCCTTATGTTATTTCTAGCATAAAAATCAACGAGAATTAGTTTGGACGGTTAAATCGCATTAGGATCATTTGTCATTCATTCTTCATCAAAATCCTTTCATTGTATTATTATATCATGGCACAAAATGGATAAGAAAGAGGAAAAGGGACAGTAAGCAAGAGTAAATACATACCTATTGCAAGGCTCAACAAGTGCCAAAGCCATTGCTCTTTCTTTTCATTTTTGTCCTGAATCTCTATATATATCCCTCCCCTTCCTTAGTGGTAGGTTCCATCAATGTGGCATGGTGCTGGCTCTATTTGGTCGTGATTCTCTTTGGTCCTGACAACCCTCAGTGGATAAGATGTTGGTTATGATTCCTCCTAACTTAACCGGACCGTATCACCCACACCTAACTGAACCACCATATATTACTAGCCATTATAAGATTCCTTCCAAGAAAATATTTTCTATAAATAAACAATCCCCATTGGAAGTGAGGTTGACTGCTATAGCGATTTAGTAACAGTGTCAGTAAGGAGGTGAAGGTTTTTTGGTGCTGGTAGCAAACAAACCATCCATCCCCTTTTTCTCTGATGAGCCATAGTTCTATATTTACATTCGATTAGGCTTAAGGGTTTCCACTCGACGGCTAAAGGGATTATTAAAAGGGGAAGTAGTTATTTCAAGGGGCAAGTATAATGGTCAACTGGTCAAGGTAAGGTAACCAAAGCAATGTTCTAACCTGGGTCTGTTCGTGATTCAATTGGTCTTGAATCTGTTCTTGACTAACATTACTATAAAGGCTCAGTATCAGCCCAGATCTCACTAATGAATAAGCTCTTGTCTTGATTCTTACTCAGGAGCTCTAATGGGAATGTATAGCCATGGTAAGATCATTTGATATGAGACCTTACCTTACAAGACCCGAATGTATATCTATATGCCACATAAATTTTTATGAGGCTTATGTTTTCTATTTTTTTGGGTTGAATCATATCCAAAAGGAGTAGAGAGTCAAAGTGTAACGAGGGAAGTATAAATCGTATTGAACTGATAGCTCAAATCATATTTCTTTCTATTGATTTGAAGTGAAAGAACAAAAAGCTAAGCAAAGACGAGCGACCCCCTGGCATTTGGCTTATAGCTGGAGGAGAGCGTAGTACTACAATATTCCCTACTTGGGGTAAAAGAATATTTCTGTTATTCTGTTTTGTTGGCATCTTTCTTTTTTCAAAGTGATTATTCCTCTCGGTAAGGCAAAGAGAAATGAGTTCACCAAAGTTGAGCTCTCGCCAGGCCTTTTCCTTTCTCTAGCTAGGTGTGTGCATATACTAAATTTATCTCATTTGGGGCTTAATATTATTTTGTCATTGTGTGGATGTGGGGGGGGGGGGGAGATATTCATCACTCCCACACTCATACCTATAATTTCTGAAATGTCTAAAAATAATATTTATGTAAATGAGAATATAAAATTAGATCGATGTGTTATCCGAAACTCAATGTTTTTGGGCATTTGTTCTGATGGAACATAGTAAGAGATGCATTGATAAAAGTGTGAAGTGAGCAGGGGTGTAAAGGGTAAGGTAATCAAAGTATGATTTCCCGAGGCAACCAAAGATGTAGGTGTTTCATAGGCATAAAACTGAAGGCTTAGTGTCAGACTGTTTGACAGGGCATTTCCTAGGGCAGAATCCAAGTCTTATTTTTGCCTATTCTAAAGGGGAGTAACTCTATGAGTTTCCAAAGTAGTAGGTGATTCATTATATCTAATATTATGTGAAATATTTTGTTGAATTCTTGTCCAGGTTACCTCTTTTTTCATTGTCTGCTCTGATCCATCCATAGGTCAATATCTATCTTTTGTTGTGTCTAGCCTACTGCCATCTAGAAATGAGATGAATCCTTCCATTATGTATCCAAAGGCTCCTACAAAAGCACATTTTAGTATCCTCGGCAAGCCAAAGTGATCCTACCAAATCTATAGAAACGTTATGAAAAGCCAATTTGGAGAAAGAATCACTTTCTTTTATACCCCGCGATGAGTCATCATACCTTGTCTGGACCCCCTGAAAAGAAGATGAATCTAAAAAATAATATGAAATGCTGAAATGAGAATGTTTGTCTTTTTCATCAGTATCAAGTGCCTTGGTTCTTTTTCCTGATGTTGTAGCTTATTCAAAAATCATCAAAACTCTGCATCAAGGTATAGCCACCTTATTATCTACGAGCATATCAATTTTGGTTTTCCCCGCCCCATTATTCCCTTCCGGAAGCATTATTCCCAACATCATTCCCAGGAGTACAAGGATTATCAAAAGTAGGCCAAGCATTTCCAAGATGCATTCGAACATGGTCATTAGGACATGGTCATTCGAACACAAGATTCCAACTAGTGGAACTGACACAATTCCCAACATTTTCAGCATCATTCAATATGATCATTCAGACACAGGCATTACCTTCCATCAACAGTTGGACATGGTCATTAGGACATAGAAGTTTCTGTCACATTAGGGGAATTTTGAGGTATAAAATGGGCATCCTAAGGAAATTATAAAATAATAGTGGAAATAATAAAATAAGATTTGATTACATCATCAAATTTTGGAGGGAAAAAAGAAAAAAATATTTTTTCAACTCGTATTTTCAACTTATCTCCCAAATTGTTTACTAAAATTTCGAGCAGGAGTAGTCGTTGGATGAAAAATTTAATTCCTCATCCAAGGAGTACCTAGGTTGCATACTTTCGATGGACCTTGCTACATGAAAAATGATAAATACATGAAAAATGTGATTGCAATCACACTTTTCACATATTTCTCATTTTTCGTGTAGAAGAGTCCATCGAAAGTATGCAACATGGGTACTCCTTGGATGAGGAATTAAATTTTCATCCAACGACTACTCTTGCTCAAAATTTGAGTAAAACATTTGGGAGATAAGTTGAAAATACGAGTTGAAAAAGTAGTTTTATTATTTTATTATTTTTTAATATTTTTACCCTTTTACTTAAAAAATGGTGAATCATCCCCCATGGTTGACATCATCATCTTGAATCCTAGTAGTTCTTATAAAGTTCATTTTGGCTATACATTTTTCTTAATAGGCCCATTTTAGACCTCAAAATTCCCCTAATGTAAGTGAGCACGGTTATTTGGAGCAGTCATTCCCATAAGAAACACAGGAAGGTAATATAGAATAAGTAGAGAGGAGAGTAGGCCTATAATTCCCATCAGATTTATTCCCAGCAGAAATAGAACCAACAGTCTAATTCAAAGTAGCACAAGGATTTCCTAGCCCAAGCGTCACAACCAGCAGGAAGGTATAGGTAGGATGGCAACTCAACAAAATTCCCACACAACCATCATTCCTGACAGCATAATTCCCATTAGCAATTGAACTGGCAGCAGTTCCATAGTGCTATGTCTCATTCCCAAGGAGAAAGGGCCTTCCACATATCGGAAAATATCTAGTGCTTAAACCTCGCTATCTGTTTCTTCAAACCTAATGTCAAATGTAAGGTAGGATGATAGCAAAGGTCAATTCTTTCATGTGTTTCTAGGCTCAAAAGGTATATATAGAATTGAGGTTCCAAGGGAATTCGATCATGGGGTGATCCAACCAACTAGCTAAAGGGATAAGGTATTTGTATAAAGAGGTAATGGTCAAGCTTTTAATTATTGGAGAGTGAACAAAGCATTCCCTAATTTCCTTTTGTCCTGACTCACCTCACGGGGCCGTACCTAACCAGCTCTGACTGTATAAGTGTAAAAGAAATGACTAAGGTAGTTTATTATCTCTTGACCCCACCCTCAGAGGGATTCATGTTAATATTATAATCAGGAAATAGGTTTCAATATGTTGAACCCATACTGATTTTGTCTTGTCTGGCCCCGCCCCTGATAATAACTCATAAACACGCTCTTTGTTTTCTTCCAGCCAGGTCCTAATGGCTAAAAGTGGCTCTTTTTTACCCATTTAGGGATGGATGAATTATTGATAGCACTCCTACCTTCATGGGGCAAGCAAAGCGATCATAGGGTGGGTTGCGTATGATCAAAGTGGGCTCTCTTTCCTAATGGGGAAATTGATTAACCCTAAAGTTGAGGTAACCAAAGCAAGCACAGTCCTAAATGGGTTTGTTCTTGACAAACCTAACTGGAAAAGTTTTTTTCCTTCCTTTTATTCCTAATCAAACCAAACTATACCTGACTAGCCTATACCTCACTGGATAGGACCAATACCAAAAGAACTGTTAAGACCTGCTAATGAGCGGTTCCCATACCTAACTGAACCAACATTATTCAATCTTGTATTATATAAGTGAAAATGTGGGAAAACTGAAAAAGTGCCCACCTCTTTATTTCCTCGTTTCGTTTCCCACACTATTGGGTATGAGTTATTCTTTAACATATCTATATATATAATTCTTCATGTTTCTGTCAACCTTGCTCTCTCAAGAAACCTTCATGAAAAAGACCTCTGTTTCAATATACTACAGCTAAAGAACCTAAAAAGCCTAAAATAACCCTGCTATTTATTTTTTTGGGGCACCTCGAATGTCTAACGGATATGTCAGTGGACCCGCCTAACCTCAAAAATGTGCACCTTCAAAACTAAACCTCATAATTGTATGTCTATCCTTAACGTTTAAGCTCCCTGTCGGATCAATAGTAACGATGTTCTATAGTGAGTGCAAGAGGTAAAGACAAAAAAAGTAACCATGTTTTCTGTCCCATTAAGTGACAGGTGGTACTAGGCCAGTGGTAGCACTCATAAAAGCTCCCTAGGTCAAGGAGGAAATAAGTGAACCAACCTCTTAATGTAAAGCCTTTTGGGGCAAGAGAAAGCGATCAACCTCACACCACCAACAAGAAGGAAAGCTTTAAATTGTACTGATGGCTCTCCCACGTCCTTATCACAAACTGCCAACCTAACTGACTACATAACCACACCAATATGAGTTCTTTTGTTAAGCCGTAAAAGGTAAATGATCAATGTTTCCTGAGAGAACAAAGTGTAGGTGTTGATCGATGCTTTTATATATCTCATTGCCTTATCATAAATCCTTACGAGGTGTAAAATCAAGTGTGGGTAAAACGAAGTCGAGTGAACCAACCCCCATGAGCTAATTGAAAGGGGGGGCATATACTAAAGTATTGATTGTCTCGGGCTCTCCCAAGTTTCTTGTATTCCGTTTGAGTTGGATTTATGGAGGTTGAGTTTCTAGGTTGAAATTTTTCTCAAATGTGTATTATTTAGGTCCTAGTTCAGTATAGAGGGTAAAGGGTTATTCCCTATGTGGGTCTAGTGCAGGCATAATGGGAAATACATGAACTTCCTTCCTATGTTTAACAGAAAGCAGATGTAAAGGGTAGGCTTACAAGGGGAGGTCGTAGGGAAAATAATAAGGTAAGGGTAGGAAGGATTGTGTTCAGAAGACAATAGTCAAAGTGTAGTAAAGAAAGGTTGGTCGGAGGGTAAGGTTGTTTCATTTCATAACCACCTTTACATGAATTGGTTTGTTTTGTTCGTTCCCAATTCCTTTTTCGGCTCCTTTCCTAGCCAGTAAGCATAATTGAAAGAATCAAATCAGTATGGTTGATCTTATTAACATGACTGGGCTTTGTTTCCCTCCCAGTGGCGCTTCCTTTGGTCAACCCTTATTTGTGTAAGAATCCAACTAGTATGGTTGACCCACCTCACTCACGTACTTGGGTTCTGTTGTAAAACTAACAATGGTGAATGAACTATAGTGAACTGACTTAAAATTGCTAAAAGAGGATATAAAGGGTAAGGGAAGGATCAGTCATAGGTCTTCTTCTAATGGGGATATTCAGGAGGTTCTTGAAGCTATTTCCATGAAGGAAAAGTGTAAGGAAGTTGAAAAGTAGTAATTTTACGAGGTTCCCATTCATGGTGAGTAAGAGGTAGTAAGTATTGATGTCTTAGTATGAAATTTCTATGGTAAATTGGTGCACCTAATTAAAGAAACTTCATTATTTTATTATATATGTGAAAACACAAAAACAAAGAATCGTGTGCCACCCACTAAAGCTTATCACCCCTGTACTATAACAAACCAAATCAAGAAAAAAAAAACATGCTTTAAGAAGAATTGCTGAAAGAATTAAAGATCAGTTGAAATCACATATATAATCTATCTTTCTTGATTTTTGATCTGAATATTTATCTCTCTCTATATCTCTATGTTCTTTTGTTGTGTGTAGGTCTGATAATGTGAAGTGAAGAGGGAAGGATAAGGAACTACTCAATTCCGTCTAAGAGATGAGAGGGAAGAACGTATAAAGGTTTCCTGTTATGATCTCCCATGACCTAATCCATGCAAGTGTTGAAGGATCTCATGTTGCTGAAGGATGTCCCATGGACTCATTTCATTCATTTGGGATGTAAATTCCTGACTATCTATATATCTAAATCACCTCTCCCTGATAGGGAACTCATAGGCCAGTCTAAAATAGAACTTCCTTCATAACTTCTCGTCATGGTTTAGAGCCAATCGCTGGGTATATATTTTTTCCATTCCCTTGATATTAAAGCAACGATCCAGTGTGGGTTGGTAGAGTAACTGGGATGCCTTGGTCTTCAAGTGAAAGCAATAATTTGAACTAGGGTATCTATCAAGGCCATTCCACTTTGGAGAAAAAAAATTATCAAGCACACTAAGAAGGTCATGTGTATTGTATCGCTGGCTATCTCACAAACCTCTATCCCATATGGGACTTCATGAGGCGCGATGTATTTTAACCTTTATATTCGTATCCTCTCATAATGCAAGTGTTTAAAAAGATGAAAGGTGATATTATATCAATCGTCGGTAGCCATAATGTTGTCATGGGGATATTGGTTAGTCATTCCCCCTTTTGTCTTCAAGCGAACAATCAATTTTTTTTATTAGAGTAACCAGTGGATGGGATACCTTTTTTGGGGGCAGGCGCTAGCAAGAGCATGATAGTGTGATGCGATAGTGAGAATAGGCCTTCCTTGAGGCAGACAATGATCGATTAGTAAAAATCACTCTCGTCAAAGTGAAGCGATCCAAATTGAACCGTGTAATATTTCTTCTTAGCCATAGCCCTTTCCTTTGTATCCAAGCAAAATCACTCACAAGAAGGAATTCCGACAAGCACCCCAAGAAGGAATTCCGACAAGCACCCCACTTTCTTTATAGATACCAGAAAAAGAGAGGCAGTGAAATTGTCAAGCTTTGTAGAAATGACCTTTGTTTGTAGACATCATTATCTACTGATATCAACATATCTTAAGAATAACCCCAGCAGAGAAGATATACTTTCTCTATCACTAAATTTCACGACCAAACACAGATTGATACGTCCGTCGACCCACCACCTAACCTGACAACTCTAATACTCATGTTAATTCATCCAAATGCACTCTTTATGATGCTTTATTAGGTATTCCCCCATCGATTAGGTTGAAACTAAGGCAAGAGTACCGACCTATGCAAGGATGACATAAATTCTTGGAAATGCAAACTATGTCATCAGAGATAAACATTATAAAAGTATATATTTTATAGCGAATCAAATATATTTTTATGCTTTGATGGAATATAATTCTAATCCACCCCAAAGTGAAAATATTATGAAAAAGAAACCCTATACCTCTTTCCAGACTTGCTTCATGCAAACCTGAGATGGCATGCTATGCTATCATGGATGCACCAATAAGAAAATCCAACTTATCCTTTTCTTTTTGCTTGATTACGGTTTGTAGTTTTGAAACTTTAGGTCTTGGTTCTTGAACCATTTCTCACCTTGATTAGGTATACCTATGACATCTACAACTATATCAGTGGATATAAATAATTTTACCCCTGCAATGATGACTTGACCTTTATTGAGGTCGGTGACAAACAATTTGGTCAATTCATGATGATATTTCACTTTTTGGACCAGCTCAAAAAATTCAAAACACCCAACATGCTGAAAACACTTGACTGCAAGTGGTGATGACAACGAATCCCTAGTATCTGATGGTTCATATCTTGACACTTTCCCACCCTTTTATAAATTTTCTTCTCCTCCTCTATAGTGGACTATGATAGCAAACCCTAGGGGAAAAATAGGGGAATGGAAAAAGGAATGGGATATTGGAGTTAGGAAGTAGGGATGAATGTAGGAAAAATTTGGGAGGTGAGGAGGCATTTTAGGGACCTTATAGAAGTGGAGGGAGGTGAAAAGGATAAGTGAATATGGCAAGGGAATGTTTTCATAGGCTTGTAATGTTGGCTTCCCAAAAACGCAACTAGTAGGGATACGGTTTGGGGATAGGTTTTAGGGAATGAAAGTTTGAGAGGGGCTTAGGGTTTTAGGGATGTATTTGGGTGTGTAGGAGGTTATGATATGGTAGGATATGGATTATATGGTTTTTAAATTGGAAATAACATCTTATTCAAGAAAAGCATAGCGTAGGAGGAAATTGAAAAATTTGCCACCACAGGAATGAAGACACTGAATGAAAGAGGGTTTGAAGTGGCTCAACTTACTTGTTTTATCCTTGTGAAAGCTTGTGTTGAGATTGGAGAAATATTGCAACCCTTTAGAAGCTTTTCAATACAAAGTGTATCTCCCCTGCAAAAAACACAGCGCCTGAACAAAAAGCGCAACTTGTGAAGGAAAAGCGTAGCGCCTTAAGGAAACGTGCAAGGCCAATTTTGGAGGCATTACGGAACTCCAAATTGAGCTCATGATATCTCATTGGAAATATCTCTCTGTCTGCTACACAATGGACCCCTCAAGTACTAAAAATGTTCAAGTATAGCCCCTCAAAAACCAAATCTCCCAAGACTGGTAAAAAACATGCAGCATGGCTGAGGAAAAGAGTAGCGTGATATTGCACACCACTTTTGGAGGCCTTATTTAACTACCAATTGAGATCATGATAACTCATTGGAAATCCATTTTTGTCTAGTTATCATTTGACTCATCAAGTAGGTCATATGGACAAACTATGATAGAGAAAATTCATTTTCCCAAGAATACTCCAGATGTATAAAAACTCTCTTATAGCAGCTATATTTTTGGAATTTCTCCCAAATAATAACACCTGTGTATAAAATGAAGGAATTTTTTTTTCATTTTTCTATTATTGACAAACACCTATTTCATTTTTGGGAAATTCATCTCCATTTGGTCAGAAACATACTTTGAAGCATAATTGTTCCTATGTGCAGCAAATGACCTCTTGATGAGTTTGTGAGGCAATGATCTCTTTGATGTAAGATGGATCAAATCTTGAGGCATGCCCTCCATCATTGTATTTATTATTATCAGTGTATGTGGTCTCTACTTCCATGGTGAAATCCTATCTTAATAGGAGGAAAATTAGGGTTTTCTCTTGGGAAAACAGGGGATTTTGGGATAGTTTTGGTGACCTTGAAACCCTAATTATGTAATCGAGACATTGAATTGAATGAAATCATGATGGTAATGAATGAAATGATGATGATAATCTCTGAATGATGGTACAATCAGTTGATTGATGACATGGACCACCATATGAAAATTTTGTAAGTAGTGGAAAATAGTCCTAGAGCTAATTCCCAGTGAACAATTTTTTGCTTTAAGACCTAGTGAAATGAAAAAATTTGATTATGGGACCCTAACAAGACATGATAAGAGTTAATTTGATCACTGGTGAGAGGATGCAAATACAGACACTAAGAACACCCTCAACCATTGCAATGGAACAATTGCATGAAGATAAGGTCCACCAGTGACATTTAGGACAACAAAAGACAAGCTTCATAAAATTAAACTCTTGAATTACATATCTTTAAGGGAACAACATTGAAGAAGTAAGAATAAAATATCAAGGATCAGTGAATCCTCCAGCCACTAAATGAGAAACATCAAGACAAAGTAGGCAGTAAATTCCATCCTCTACAACAAAGTTTAGGATAGGAAACAAGAACAATTTGAACAATAGTTGTCAAGTCGTGTAAGAATTGTAAAGAGTTTGTTCCAGAGTCTCTTCTTTTCAATTGAAGTAAAACAATGTGTATCATTTTAATTGTAAAAGGTATGTGTCTTTCCCTAGAGTTGAAGAAGGAAATTTTGCTTTAGGAAAAGGGCTTTTGTTTGTTGTTGGGACAAGGGTTCTTAGTTTTTATGGACAAGGGTTTAGGTCCTAGTGTGTCATTTAGTCAAAGAAAATCATTGTAATATCTTTGTAACATGGATCATTGTCCCTGGTACAGAAATACACACATTTTGTATTTAATCTTTGTCTTTATAGGTTGGTAGGGTGGTGCTATGTAGGTGAATTCACCTTCAAGTTGGGGCCTGTAAACACTTCAGGGTGGTATGGTGGTCCTAGGGAGAATTGTGGATCAATAGGGTGTTGGGGAATCCTTTCAGTTGATTTCTGATAAAACAAGGGCATTATGGCATCCTTCGAGTGGGAGCTAGAGAATATTCTTTTCTAGAATTCTAGGAATTTGTATCTTTATTTTTAGTAGGGGCTGAAGATTAAATAATTTATTAGAAAAGCATTTGGTGGTTTTCGACTCGGGGAGGGTTTTCCACCTAAAAATACTTTTCCTATCTTCTCTATATTTATGCATTTTTTCTTACTTCTTTATGTTAATTTTGAATCTTATTTAAAACTTCCAACCATGGGATGATATTCTCTTTTCGAGAGGACCAATTATGACTATTGAAGTGCTCAATTTGGACAAGGGAAAGTGTATTTTTGAATTAAATCCCACATGTATATATTTTATTAGGTTGGTCCTAAAGAAAATTGGACACCCTTGGAAGGCTATAAATACAAGTAACCTCAACCTCATTTGGACATCATCATTATGATCATTCTTCTTCTTTCTTTGGTTTGGTTCACACGGGTCTAGGATGGTTCATGGAAAGTTCACTCACACAGGTCTAAGATTGCAGGGTTCAAAGCTCACACATGTGCTACATGGAAAATTTTAGGGGAACATTTTAGCCCAAGGGCGAAATTTAAGGGTTTTTATAGTTTGGGGAGGCGAATTTTTTATATTGCACCCATTTTATACAGTTAGCCTAAATTTATTTAAAAATTGAATAATTAGTATATTTTAGCCCCAGAAATTAAAGCGGATAAAAATTGCAAAGGTCAGATTCGCCCTCGATTTTCATTGCAAAGGTCCGATTCGCCTGGTTTGGAGGCTAGAATCATTGAATTTGGTTGAAATCGCCTAGATTTACAATTTTTTAAGTTGGATTTGGTTGCAATCACCAAATTTATTGGTTTTCAAATCGATGGAAAGGTTGAAATTCACCTCTATAAATTACAGTTTCCATTTGGTAGTTTTAATTTTACATGAAAGAGTATAACACAGGTCGTTTTCGAGCAAGAGCACTGATCCTTCTTTCATTTTCAAGCAAAATACAATGCTCATTCCTTCTGTTGTTTTCAAGCAAGAGATAACGTTGATCCTGCTGTTTGTTTGATTCCCTCTGATCACCTGATAAGAATGAGTTTTTAGGTAAGAGGGAAGATGGAAAGAGGACCGCTAGTTAACGATATCACCTCACCTTCCTGCACTAAGAATGTTTCTTATAGCCATCGGCCCTCCTATCATGTCCTCCTTGGGAATTTATTCACTATACAAAGGAGCGTAAGGAAGGTCTACTACACTTAACCGTTGGTGTCTCCTTACCCTAGGAAGCGTGCGTACCCATTTTAAGGCATTTGATAAAAACTTTCACCGCTTAATACTTTGGTCTATAGACAGAGAAACACCGAGGAGACCATATCAGAGAAAAGCAGTTCCAAGGAGACCATTGGGATTTTGCATCAGTCAATTTTCATATTTTTTAGCTTAATTTAGGCAATGGAAGAACACAAGTCAGACTATGGAAGAGCACAGGTTATTTTCAAGGTGAGGCGAGATAATGTGGACTCTTGGTCTAAATATTCGAGTAAGAGACTTTGGAAGTCATATTTTTTTCTCTTTGTAACCCAAAATTATTGATTTGTAGGTGTGTAAGTTGTGGGTGTGTAAATTATATAGCCCGTGTGTGTGATGTCTATAGTGTGGTGTGTCCTTTGTCTAATGCGCTCCTGTTTGAGGTAAGGTGGACTGGTTATTACTACTAGAAAGGTATTTCCTAGCCCTTGTACTGGGTTAATTTTTTGTGGAAAATACCTCTTATTTTTGCTCTGCATTTTTATTATTCCATAAACAGCCTGTCTTGCAACTGTTATTTCTCCAGTATATAAAAAATACACTATATTTTTCAATGCCTCCCAGACAACTAGAATCTGAACTACCTAAGAATAATTGTTAGGAAAGTAAAAAATTATTCATTTTTCATCTAAATAATAGTAGATCTAGGGCCTATTATTTTTCATCTTGTGGCCACTCTGTGTTTGAAAAACATAAATATTCCTTCACTAACCCAATAATCCCTCAGTACTTCCATTTTTATCACTTTTTGTGCATATATACAACAAATTTCTCAGTATTATCATCTAGCCTTCTAGCTTAGGCTAATGGATTTAGCACTGACTTCCCTCACCAATAAAGTAGTCTATAATGCCACACAGTTTTGCGGTGACCTAGAGGGTCTATCACCCTGAGTAGAGCCACACATTTTTCCCTACATATGATTCAATTTTTTTCTCATAGATTCCACTAGGTCACTGGCATACCCTTCTCTATATCTCTAACACATACCCATTCCACTACTCACTTCCATCCTCTACTCTTCCTCTCTATTCAATTTGTGTTCACACACCACACATGATCCAAGCTTGAGAATTTCTTTGGATCCCTCCTTAGGTTGTGTGGTAAATCAGAGGTCTCCAGAATGGGTACATGGCCATACTCCTAGAGCAACTCAATACTTCTCCCATTCTTTCCCATTACTGCTGGTAGGTGGGTGGTTCAATATCAAATCAGAAAATTAATACATTTAATTTAGGTAAGGCAAGAAAATTTCCAAATCCACATTATAGATTTTCCCCTCAAGAAAGCTTCTATCACAGAAATTAAGATCCGTGCTATATGCTCTCTTCTTTAGTCTTTGGAAATATATTTCAAAAAAATCATATTACAATTGTTCTAGGACCTTTTGATCCATTTACATTTACTTGCCCCCATAGTAATCATTAACATATTTAATGACAATTATGGTATCTATGGGGAATTAAAGATTGGGGGTGTTATATTTACAAAGGCTCATGAACTTTCCTTCATACCGCCATCTACCTTTTCTATCCCTAGGTGACCAATATTGGACAAAATAAACCCTTTGGAGGCATACCAGTAGCACATCTAGAGTACTAGTTTAAAGCACATTGACATTAGGTTGCAACCTTTTACTACAAGTATTTTTAAATTTTGATGTTTCTATACTTTAACACAATTCAAATCCAAAATTTGCACTATTATTGCTCTAAATTACTTATTCCTACACCTGTATTTGTTTTCTATAAAATCTCAACTCTACACTATTGAAAACCATCAAAAGGGAAAACTTGGTATGGCCATGTTTATAGGCTAAAGTACCACTAAACCAATAACACAAGACACTTAACTATTTCCTATCTAGAGAAGAAAATATTGGGGGATAATTTCCCACCAGAGGAGACACAAGTAGCAAGGGTAGCATTAATATTTGGAAATGACCTAATGATAGCAGAACCTCTTCAACTTCTAGTTTTTTTAGCATCCTATAGACCTTGGCATAACAGTTCATCCAACATGGAATTTAAGATGCTTTAATACATTTCAAGGGATGACTAGAGAGCTAAAAGAATTATTTTTTAAAGAGGAAAGACATACAACAATGGTATTAAAATATCAGTCAATGTGCCTAGCAGATCATTAGCAAAAAAAATTTAGGTTGAACCTAAACTTCTTATATCCCTGGATAAAAACTATAGAAGGATTATGATGAATTAATTAGGATAGTGAAACTGCTTGTTACCATTAAATTAGGCCTTGGATAGTTATGCAAAGTGCCACAAGATATAGTTCCCCTCAACTTCTTCAGTTTTCAAAGAATTTTTTGTAGGATAGGAAATAAATAAATAAATAAAATCATTACAGATGAGAAGATGATAGTGGTAGCAACAAAGGTCCGAAAATAAAGAAAAGATGGGATTAAAGAAATAAATGGACAAATGATTTGGATGAGTTATATTGTGAATTCCTTGGCATAAACATTTCTAGAAAGGGTGAATTCCAAAACGGAAGTAGTTATAAACATCTAAAGTAGTGACATCAACATTTATTCTGAGTAAGAAGCACCCCTCCTCAATTTTTATCCCATCTCATACAATTCTTACAATGTGGAAGAAGGGTCTAGTATTAAATTTGGTAAAGATTCTAAAAATTTCCATATTTCAAGATATGAAGGATTGGAATCCTCTTATTTAATTCATACGTTGATAGATTATTCTTTGAATTCCTTTGACGCAACATTTCTAACCAATTCACATCTACAAGTGGTGAAAATTATATCTGAAATCTGATGAGAAACCCAACAAAAATAGCAAGGAAATAATGTTAATTCATAATTAGGCAAGGAATATCCAAACTCTAAAGAACGAAATATAGATACAGGAGATGATCAAGTGGATGGGAATATTGAAGAAAATATAGTTATTCCCCTTAACACTTTAACTATTTCTGCAAAGTATCTGGTACTGAAGAACAAAATCTAGAAGCAACCCATCTTATGAGAGAAGTAGTTGTACAAAATAAGGAAATGCCACCTCAGTTTGGAGAAAGTTGAAAATCACCCTAGACATAATTAGTATATTTTCCACACTAGGGTGATAAACTAGTTTCTAGTTAGGATTGGAATTGAAAATTTTCCAAATCCACACGAGTTCGCTAGGATGGCAGAGTTTTCTACCAAATTCATTCCAGGAAACCTGAGAACTATTTCCCATAGCAGAAAAAGGTTCCTGGAAAATACAAAAGAAGATAAATAACAGGAAAAATCTCAAGCACAAGTATTTGAAGGGAAAGATGATGGGGGAATACCAATGTTATCAAAACCGGTGGAAATAGCTAGTCTGAGCGATTTGACCCTCACGCCATTCTAGTTTGAGGTCTGGAACTCGAAATGGGAGAGAAAAAAGTAAAAATTATACTAATGATTATTCTTTCTGGAAATATATCACAAATATAGGGAACACAGATGAAAGATGGGGTGGAAGTTGCTTATGGAATTGGAGCAAGTGGAAACAAATGTTAGCCAAGTCATATACAAGGGTTTTTGGATTCTTAATGATTCAATTTTTTTCTTTTTGTATGCGTATGAGCCAAAAGGAGGAGGCATAATTTCAAAAGCAACGTGGTGAAGCAAAATTAGCTAAGGAAGGAAGGAGGAGAAAAAAGTATGAACTCAAATATACTCTAACATCTTCAAGAATGGTACAACAAGTTCCCCTAGTTGTTGAAGATGCCAGGAAGAGATTCAACATTAGAATTTTGGAAAACAATGTTTGACATGTGTGAGAGGGAAGAGAAAAATTTTAGAGTTTCCTAATCCATATATGCATATGGGATTCCCTTCAATGTAGTTTAGGCTCCATCTTGGCAATACACAGTTAGAGTAGTGAATGAAGCACCAAGGGTTGCAAGGGACTAAACTTGAAAAGGTATGCAATATTATTCTATGGAAAGAGAAGTTTATTATGGAGACACTGCTGGAACGAGTGCATTCCAATTGGAGTAATAATGGGTTGTATATTATTTTGAATAACAACACCAATACAACCAATATATAATTGGTAAATATTGTATTAATATATACTTCAGGTCCATCCTTATTGACATAATCAGGCGAGGAGTGTTGAATGGACTGTTGTAAAAACAATTGAGATCACAGGCCCTTCAAACATTGTGCAACTCATTGAAGACAATTCACATTCCTGCAAAGAGGCTGGCGTCATTATTGAGGCTAGGTATGCGCATTTCTTTTTGACCCAAAGTGAAATTCATAGTTTGAATCTTGCTTTCAAAGCTAGTTGTCAACGTTGAATGGACAAAATACCTTTTGTGAGAAGTAAAATAAATGCATATTTGTATCACAAACCATCAACATGCACAAGAGATGTTAAACAATTTGACGAGCTCTAACTTTTGAAGGTTGGGGAAAAGATTTGAATCCCACTATGTAATGATTCGCACCTATGGTAAATAAAGGCAACATTATTTCCTATGGTGATAAGTCCATAGTGGAAAACATGGAGACAACGAAAACTGAAAAATCAATGCACATCGGTACTATAACTCTTGATGTGGCTTGATCAAGTAAAATTGAGTTGTTTCTTTCCATATTGGAGCCATTGGACAATCTTTTGCAGTTTTTTGATAAAGATACGCTATTGTTCGGAAAGATTTATAATAGCATAGATCATATTTTGGAAAACTTCAACATGTTCCTAAAGAGAGGGGCCCTCTTTTATATGTTACCATAAAGGATATAACTATTAGTAGATGGTAAAAATACAATACCCATTTGAATTTTAATGGCCTATTCCTTGAACCCAAAGCACTATGATGAGGCTTGGCTAAGTCTGGGGGTAAAGGGAATGCTCCAAACAAAGAAAAGGAGGTGGCTGATGGATTTAGAGAAAAATTTAGTAAAAAAAAATATGGATTCAAAGGACCTCTTGGAAATAATGAAAAATTTTATAGCATTTATCAGAGGCAGTGATGCATTTGAAAATGTGAATGAGCTCAAGAGTAGGGTCACTATGAATCCTATGCATGGTAGAGATAGTATGGTGCTCAAATTTCAAAATAGAAAACACTTGCAGTTAGAGCTCTTTCACGAGTTTTCATATCTTCAGAAGCAGAGAGAAACTGGAGAACTTATGGGCTCATCCATTTGGCAAACAAAAACAAACTAGCATCAACAAAAGGAGAATATGTTTTCATTCACTCGAATGTTTTCCTTATCTCTCAAAGCAAGCATGATTATATAAGCACAACTTCAAAGTACTGGGATGTGAATGTTGAAGATAGGGGCTTGGAGACCCTCGACTGCTTAATGGCTAACCCCTAACTGGGCTCTTGATTCAACAATAATTATTTTAATGAGGATGAGATAGGCTTTCTTGGGTCAATTATGGGAGGTTATGTTACCCTTTTGATTGGTTTGCACCATGGCAGTGCTATTTCTGGTTGTGGCATTTCTTACAATCAATTAGCAGCCAGAATAGACGATTTTCCATAGGATGACGTGGATGATCGTGACTGCTATGGAAGTGGATCATAATAAGAATAATTTGAAGTCTTGAATTTTTTTTGACATTTTGACATATTAATATGGAATATTATCTCCAAATTTATAATGTAATTTTGACATTTCAAAATATCATATTCATATATTTGAGTTAATGGGTTGTGAATCATGAAGGTTTAGAATGTATAATTATGAGATTCCAAATTTCTAATTCTTCTACAATGCAGATTTCTGAATTCTAAATTCTAAGTTTTCTAGTCTTTTTAGAATCATGGAACACATAATTTTTTTAAATTATGTTTTATTTATTTATTTGTAGAATAAGACAAGTCATATGATGGAATTTGGGATCTACATGTTTAAAATGTATAATTCCAAATTTTCCATCTTTTCCCTAAATTATCTTATCTTTTCCTTGCATATTTTATAAAAAATTGGGTTACCTCATCATCAATTCCTAAATTCAGGATGGCTTCCACACCCACACCCAATCCTTTTTTTGATCCTGAGCCACACCCACAAATTGTGTAGCCTTGCTCTTAGGGAACAATAATCACACATGTCAACTCTATAGAGTGATTTGGAGAGAAATATTACAAAATATGAAGAGCTCAAAGAAAATATTTTCATAGGACAATAGACACACAAACTTACAATGGAGAAACTAGAAGGTGAACAGAGAGAAACAAGTCAAAACAGGGAGATAATTGGGGTTGATCAGTTAAAACAAATACAAGAGATGCAAAAATTTAATGAGAATCTCAAGGCCAAAATAGAGGTAGAAAGATAAAATAACCTCCTGGATTTATAAATGAATAAGGCAAAAGAAGGATCCATAAGGAGCCAGAATAAATTCATTAATACTTTTCTCTTATAGCTGAAAGCCTAAACAAGATGAAGGGTGAGTATCATGACCTTCTATAGGAAAATGAGCTTTGAAAAATCAATCCTAGGAATGATGAATCTAGTAGCAATATTCCACCACCATCTGGATACAAATGAGGAAGAATTCGGTTTGAAATTTTTTTGGCAGCTTTGGGCATGGAAGCTTGAGTTTATCACAGTGATCGAGGGAAGTGTATGATAATGAAATGAATGGAGGAAAAAATGGAACAAGGATGAAATATCAGGTGGAAGCTGCATATGGAATTGCATCATGTGGAAATAAATGTTAACATAGTCATATACAAGGGTTTTTGGATTCTTAATGATTCATTTTTTTTTTGTATGCATATGAGCCAAAAGGAGGAGGCATAATTTCAAAATAAATGTGGTGAAGCATAATTATCCAAGGAAGAAAGGAGGAGAAAAAATCTTGAACTCAGAAATACTCTAACATCTTCAAGAACGGTACAACAAGTTCCCCTATTTTTTGAAGATGTCAAGAAGAGATTCAACATTAGATGTTTGGAAAAAAATGTTTGACATGTGTGAGAGGGAAGAGAAAAATTTTAGAGTTTCCCAAGCCATATATACATATGAATCTAGTATAAATATTCCACCACCATTTGGATACAAATGAGGAAGAATTCAGTTTGAACAATTTTGGGCAGCTTTGGCCATGACAGCTTGAGTTTATCACAGTGATGCAGGCAAGTATATGATAATCAATGGGGGAAAAAATGGAACAAGGATGAAAGATTGGGTGGAAGTTGCTTATGGAATTGCAACAAGTGGAAATAAATGTTAACATAGTCATATAAAAGGGTTTTTTGATTCTTAATGATTCATTTTTTTTTCTTGTATGTGTGTTGGGCCGAGGAAAAGGTACTTTTTACCCCTATCTTTACCATGATTTGTCATTTACTTTTATATGTTTTTCCTTCATCTTAACAATAAAGTAAAGGAAAATAATGCAAAAATAAGGTAGAATTAACTATTGATAAAAGTTGTCTTTAATAGCATAAAATTTGATTTTTTTTTTGTCTTTATTGATAGGGAATCGAAACAGCCAAACTGCTGACTAGAATGACCAAATAACAATAGGCAAGAAAAGAAAAAGGAATCGTATCGGCTCCTATGAATCAATGAAATATGTAGAGGCACGCCTATTCTTGGAGTATTCAGTTGATAGCCACGAAGCGGCAGTATCTCCTGATCCTAAGGATCTGTCACTCTGTTTTATTTTTTCTTTAAGTTATAAAAGGTTGTAGGTGAAAGAGATGAGGGAGGAAATTCATGTATTATAATTTTTATGTAATAAACGTATTCAGATAGAATCGTCGAGTTTGTGCTAATGTATTGATCTATTGATTAATGAAGAAATTGGCGTTTTCAATATAAAGAAATTCTGAGTTTTTCTTGGTAGAAGACTTCTAGAGGCTTCAGGCCTAATCCCTGAGAGTTCTCCTACTATTTTTGTGCTATATGTTTATTTACGGATCTTGAATTTTTATTTGTCCTTTGTGTTTCATCGCATTATCATTCAATTATCTAATTGCATATTAGATTTATCATTAATTTTCTTTTATCAAGAAGTGACACTTTTACATTCGTTAGACTAGTTTCGGCATGGTTGTTGTTGAATTCCACATACAGTTATTTTTGAATATTTCCATCATAAGTGTGAACGTTTGGTTTGATGTTTAATTCTGAATGATGCTATTAGTTTATTGATAGATAATTCCATTGCAAAATCTAGAATAATTGATTGCTATTCAATTCATTAGGGTTGTTGTTCAATTCATTAAGGTACTTGTTCAATTCATCAAAGTGTGTTGTTCAATTGCAATCTATTCTTTATTTCAGTCTTGAGTGGTTATTTCTTCATAAGCTTACATCAAGAGTTGATTCCTTTAATTAGTTTTAAGCACATCATAGTTACTTTTGAGTTGATTTGATTGAACTTCAAGAATTAGATAACATTTCTCGCAATGATTTAGAATAGTTGGCCTTTGACTTCACTCGCATATATTTTTCTTGCACTCTTGAAATAAAAAGACTTGCCCTCGGTTGATGATTAATGTGAAACATTAAGGTCACCTTTAACAGTCACCTTTTTGACCCAACATTTTGGCATCGTTTCTGGGGAGAGTGTTTAGGAGTGATGTATTTTATTTATTTTTCCTTTTGCTATGAGAGAATTGGGTATTGAAAATGAGAGGTAAGAACCTATGTAATAGCAAGAAAACCGCTTTCTCTCCAGCCCGCTTCTCAACAATTATGCAGAGGTTAATAGGATAGGTTTTTTTGTTTTTTTATGACTAGGAAGAAACATATAGAATTTGATCAAAACCCCCCACTTAAATCCACAAAACCCAAGGGATTGGTTTCCCTTTGCAGAACAACATATATAGACGAAATCATTAAGAAGGTTGAATCCCAAGAATCTGTAGGACCCAGAACCATTCCTACAGAGAATCCTACTATAGTCCCTTAGGCAGCAGCCTCACCATTTGCAGCCCACGCCGAGATTCACAGCGAAACATAAGGGTATAAACGAAGCCTTGATATTATAGAACACTTAAGTCTCGACCCTTTGAGAGAGGGAAATTCTTGCAATTTTCAAGAAGGAGAGGGAGAAACCAGTAGTGCAGTACAAGTAAAAACTCCAATGTCTGGATCTCCTGAGATAGTGGTTAAGACAAAGACACCCAGTATCCCAGATTGAGGAAGTGTTGCAAGCCGTCCTCCAAAGCCACTCCCTAATTCCACTCAAATTATCCTCCTAGATCAAGAAATCCCTAAATATTATTGGCACATCTTTGATCAGATGGCATGCAACCAACCCCAGAGACAGAAATCAACATTGGAGTATCCCATTGTTGATCCGGCCACAAATGCCCCTATGAAATATATTCCATTACAAAACATCCCCACCTTCCATGGGTTGACCACAGAAGATTCGGATGCATTTCTATTTGAATTTGATGTCTTATGTAGGGGATATGACTACACCACTGACCCTAAAAAACTGAAACTATTTCCCTCTACTTTGAAGGGGGGAACATTACGCTAGTTTATGGGGCTCAATGGGGGAACCATTAATAGTTGGGATCAGATGAAAAATTATTTTATTAATAAATATCAAGATTATTGTCAGAATCGAGAATTACAAGATGAAATCTTCAATATGTCTACAAAAGACAATGAGACATTAGAAGAATACGTTGAAATATTTCAATATAATTTTCAAAGATCTCCATATGCTACACTGTCTAAAGATATTTTGAAAGCATCAATGATTAAATGAATGAAAGAAGAATGGGTAGAAACACTTAATATAATGGGAAAAGGGGACATCTATCAAGAATAATATGATGACATTATTGCATTGTGTATCAGGTGCTCTCGAGGTAGTACGCGAAGTAGACCAGCCAGATAGGATTCAGTTACGAGGAATTATAAATAGTCAAGTGGCAGTGTGACCAAAGAAGAATTTGGAAATATTTTAGAATATTTTAAAACTGATATCTTAGGCACCCTCACAATACAACTAGATGTCCTACAAGCCAAGCAGAAGCAAGCTTTAGCAGAACAGAACTTGGCTTTTTTTTCCCACACTGTCGGAAGAAGCACAACCAACGAGAGTGTCCATTAGAAATGGTACAGAAATGTGCTATTTTTACCAAGGACCACACCACTTTCCATTGCACTTCACTCCTAGGTTTGAAAGTGGTTTTTAAAGAGGCAGAAGAAGAAATAGAACTAGTGTATCTAATGAATCAATGTTAGCAGTGGCAAGCATGACCAGGTATGTCACAAGACCTGTCTCAATTCTTTTCTCCTCCACAATTTAATCAACAGAACCCTAGAATAGCATGGCAGGGCCAGTCACCTTTTTCTTTCTGGCCATCCCAATAATTTTCCATGCCTCCTTGGCCAACACAATCCCCTTCAGGTAATAGTTGGTCAATTTTTCCTTTTTCTCCCCTTACTGGAAAAACAATCCATATCAGTTGCAGTGGCCTGCCTGCACTTCACAGAATACAAATTGGTCTCAAAACCGGCAGCGACCCCTGGGAATGACCAATTTACCTATGGGAACAGGGGTTCAGAATCAACCCACATTACTAGCTCCATAACCAGTCCAACACAATCCTTAGCTTGTTATGCATACTCAACTTCCAGCTAAACCCAATTCTAATCCTAATAACAGACCTGTTCAACTAATCTAGATTGTTGAGAACCCAAACCACGAAACTGAACATAATAAATTCAATGAACTTAGGCTGAGATCGGGGCATGATATTTCACCTGAAGAAGATAAGACCTTGCCACAGCTTGAGTTTTAAATTCCAACAGTAACTAAACAATCAATTGTGATAGAAACATAGATAGAGCAGGGGAGGGACACGGTTGACCAAAAAGATCTTGAAGACCTTATTATTTCCTCTCCTCTATTCCCTGAGAGATTAACACTACCTAAACCAATAGTCTCTTCAGATTCTTATCTCCTAGGGGAATTAAAAAATATTTGCATTAAAATTCCCTTCCTACAGGCTATACAAGACATTCCTATCTATGCCAAAACAATTAAAGAACCATGCAGAAAAAAACAGGTAAGGAAAGAAAAGACTGTACCAACTGTTCATGTAGTGGGAACACTATCAGAATTACTCTTGGGTAAAGAGACACCAATAAAATACGAGGATCCAGGAAACCCCATAGTCACTGTACAGATCTCTTACCACTCCTTTTCAAACACATTAGTTGATTTGGGGGAGGCCATTAACATCTTAACTACAGAAACCTGCGAGAAGTTAGGTATAACAGCCTTGGAACCCACATCTACCTTGTTGGAACTTGCTGACAGATCTGTTATCAAACCATAAGGTATATTATAGGACATCCTGGTTTCTGTGGAATCATGGGAGTACCCGACAGAATTCTTAGTTATTAACCCAAAAATTAGGTTAGATGGACATCCCCTGATATTGGGATGACCTTGGTTAGCGACAACCAATGCTTACATAGGTTTTCAAACAGGAAACATGACCATTACTAGAGGAGATTCCATAAATAATATTTCCATATACCCCCCTGCCAAACCAAGTCTTCCCACTGTAAATATTCACAAAAAACCACATACATAGTGGGAACAAAACATTCGTTCACCACTGAAAATAGTTGAAGCACTTGAATTCAAATATAAAATTGAAGACGATGTAATCAATAACTTCATGAACCAACCATCTACTTCAGAAAATTTAAAGTCACAAATGTTAAAAACAATTCTTGATAACGAAGCACAGGAGGACCCCTTAGCAAACATTGATGACCAGCACATACCCATGATTGTTGTTCGCAACAACATGCCAATTTAAATTGAGCCAGGAAAAGTTTTAAATATCAACGACATTCTGGATAGTAACCAACAGCAAAAGCTCGTTAAAAGTTTACAAAAATATAAGGGAGCCTTTGCTTGGGACTACCCAGACATGAGGGGTATATATCCTCAACTATGCACACATCACATTATACTAAAAAGGATGCTAGACCTATTTGGCAGTCTCAATGGAGGTTAAACCCGCATCTGAAAGAAATTGTAAAAGTTGAATTACAAAAGTTGTTAGATGTAAACTTCATTTATCCTATTTCAGACAGAAAATGGGTCTCTCCTTTAGTAGTCATTCCTAAAAAGAATGGTAAGTGGCGAATCTGTGTGGATTACAAAGAGTTGAATAAAGAAACATAGAAATATTAGTTCCCCCTCCCTTTTATTGATTAGGTCCTTGATACATTGGCAGGAAAGCGGTTCTTCTATTTTCTTGATGGTTTCAATGGTTACTATCAAATCCAGACAACCCTTGAATACCAAGATAAAACGACCTTTACCTGCCCCTAGGATACATTCGCCTATAGGGTATTTCCATTCATACTATGCAATTCCACAACAACATTTCAAAGTGCCATACTCAGCATTTTTTCAGAATTAAGAAATGAAGGGCTCAAGGTTTACATGGATGACTTTACTCCATATGGAGATGACTTTTATTAGGCACTGGAAACACTAGAAAAAGTATTGGAACGATGTGTTTCTACTAGATTGTGTTTGAGCAATGAAAAGTGTCACATTATGATGACTGAAGGAGTGATCCTAGGACACTACATCTCTACAGCTCGAATACAGGTAAATCCGGCAAAGGTAGAGGTAATTCTTTTATTAGCCACACCTTGTACTGAGACAGAGGTACGTAGTTTCCTTGGATATGCAGGGTACTATCATAGGTTTATAAATAATTTTTCACCAATTGCTACACCCTTGTATGCATTAACTAGAAATTTTGAATTCCATTAGTCTGACAAATGTGACACTTCTTTTTCAGATTTGAAGAAACTGGTCTTGACTGCACCAGTCTTACATGGACCCAATTGGGAGTTGCCTTTTCAAATTTCCTTAGATCTATCCGATACAGTGATAGGGGATATTCTCAGTCAAGAAGAGAACAAGAAGCCCTACATTATTTACTATATCAGCAAGAATCTAACTCCTGACTAATTAAACTATACAGTGATCGAAAAGGAATTCTTGGTTGTCATTTATGCTATTAATAAAGTTAGACATTATATAACTGGCTATTAAGTATTCTTGTATACCGATCACTCTGCTATTATATATTTAGCTAATAAACCTATTACAAATGGAAGAGTGACTCATTGGTTGTTAATTTTATAGGATTTTTATATAACTATCAAGGACCGTCTAGGAAAGGAGAACGTAGTTGCATATTTCCTGTCTAGAGTTCCAAATTCAAATGACCCACTACTGGTGGATGATCAATTCCCTGATGATAATTTTTTTGTTGTAGCAGTAAAAACTCCATGGTACATAGATGTAGCAAATTATCTGGCAGTAGGAAAGCTGCCAAGGCACTTAACAATAAAGGAACGGAAGCTGATTGTTCAACGCAATACTAGATTCTCCTGGAACGATGGATATATTTTCCATATAGGAGCTGATATGCATATACACAGATGCATCCGAGAAGATGATATTTATGACATATTAAGGGCATGTCATGATGAACCATGTGGTGGCCATTTCGCAAATTGTAGGACGGGGCACAAAGTATTACAAATGGGCTACTATTCACCTACAATTTTTAAAGATGCCAAGAAATATGTCCAAGCCTGTGATAGTTGCCAAAGAATGGGCCACCCTGGCCAATTTGACCAGATTCCATTGCAGCCACAGTTGGTAGTAGAACATTTCAAACGGTGGGCACTGGACTTTGTTGGGCCATTCAACCCACCATCGAATCAGAAGACCTACATATAGGTTGCCACAGATTACGTGACGAAGTGGGTAGAAACAATGGCTTTGTCAAGAGTTACAGAAGAACCTATGATCAATTTTATTTTCGAGCTATTTGTGTCATATGGCTGATCTAGGGAAGTGATAACTGATGGAGGGGCACAGTTTATGGGAAATAAAATCACGACCACTCTAAAGAACCACCATGTCACCCATAGAGTCACCTCTCCCTACCACCTGCAGCTGAACGGGAAATTCGAAAGCACCAATAAAGTCCTTGAGGCAATTCTCACTAAAAAAACCTCAACACATCGCTGGGATAGGGCTACTAGACTACCAGAGGCCTTGTGGGCTTATTTCACAACGTGGCAAAACACCATCGAATATTCTCCGTACCATCTGGTATTTTGAAAGGAACCAATTTTTCATATTGAATTTGAAATAAAGACTCTGAGAACAACCCAGGAAGTGGGGCTGGATTTGACAGAGGCCCAAGTTAGAAGACTCCAACAAATAAATGAATTGGATGAAGCACAGTTACTTGCTCTACAACACACTAAAATTATTCAACAAAAATGAGCTAAGTGGCATGACAACCTCATAAAAAAGAAGACATTATAGAAAGGAGATTGGGCACTCCTCTACAACTCCAGATTCCAAGACTTCCCAGGTAAGTTAAAAATAAGGTGGCTCGGGCCATACAAAATTCAAGAAGTGCACAACAACGGTACCATTATCTTGACCACCATACATGGATCTGGCACTGCATTTCAAGTCAATGGACACCGGGTGCACCTCTATCATAAAACACTTACGAAAGAGTATTTCTTTCAACAGGTGCATGACGACCCCACCATCCAAATTTTAGTTGCAGGGGATGATGGCCTGGCAGCTTTAAGTTCATAAAAATTTGTTATTTCCTCTTGTAAATATTTTATATATGTTTCCTACAATTTATAGTTCTTCTCATCGTTGTACATAATAATTCCATCTCTTTTTCATTATTTTGATGCTCACAGTTGCATTCTTTTTCTTTTTTTTCTTTTATGTGTTTTGATGTTCAATCCATTGAACAGTTGCTATTCAATCGAATTGAACAACTATCATTTAATTCAAATGAACGACTGCATTTTTTAGTGTGTTTATTTCTGTTATTCAAACCATTTAATAATTGTTGTTCAATCAAATTGAACAGCTTCTGTTCAATCGAATAGAATAGTTTTTGTTCAATCGAATTGAACATCTACCATTCAATTCAAATGAACGGTTTTTTTTTGTTGTACGATTTTAATTTTGTTGTTCAAAACCATTGAAAAATTGCTATTCAATGGCATTGAACAACTGTTGTGCAATCCAATTAAATGACTGGTCTCTTTTCTAGCATGTTTTTTTTTCTTTCTCTTTTTTTTCGTTTAAAATAGTAATTTTTTTTTGTCTTTTGATGATTTATTTTCGAATATCCACTCATCCTTTACACATCCTTTCCATAAAAACCATTTTAATAAAAGGAATTGGCTCTTGAAGAGGAGAAAAGCAGTGATATTACTAATATTATGATATTTTGAAATTTTTATGGAAATATCTACTTCGAAAGATGACATGGTTTATCTGTATAATGAAGGGCTAGATATCTCCTGTTCAGACATATTATTACACAATTCATTTATGTATTATTATGATGGTATATCTTTTTACACTCTCAAGTGGTAATTATCTTTGGCATGAGGATATAGGAATAAGAGTATTAATTGTATTGTCATTCTTTTTACTTCTTACACCATCTCTAACTCTTAAGGAGATAATGAGCCTCCCTCCATTTATAATAAAAAAAGAAAATATTATTTCTATGTGCAAAAAAATAAATTAAGAAGATAGAATAGGGGCTCTCATCATGAGCCAACCTACCATGATCATGAGGGTTTAATAGGTGACATTCCCACAATGGCCAACACACCAGGGTAGTGACCTTCTCGACAACTAAAAATGCTTGAAGGACAGGAGGTCTCATCACGAGCCAGCCTGATCACTCTGTTAAAATACTCGTGAATGGAACTATGACTATCTGGTCACCACACCAGCATAATGGTCTCTCCATAAAACAAGAAAATTTCTACTTTTAAATAGAGGATTCTAGCTCATTTCTGGGTTAAAATAACAACCCTGTCGAGGCTATGGATGCCTGCTGGCAGTAGTAACTTTGCTTGTGGTATTGAAGTATTTTTCTAACGATAGCCAATTACTTTTAGATGCCTTATTTCATATTGATCCATTCCTGAAGATAAATTCACTGCTTGAATAAGTGTTATCACTATCTACCTGCATAATTAACTATGAGTGAATTACCTTTTCATGCCAAATTAAGGGATGAAATCATCAATCATAATTTTTCACCTATCATGCTTCCATCATACTATGCCATCAAAATAGGACATATTTTTCATATTAATTTCTACTCCGTTTTTTTCCCCTTCTTTGGTCATTTCCACCTGATGTACATTTGTGATGATTACCAACTTCTGACCTTTACTTCGTGTGCATTCATGATTGTTGCCACCTTTCCTCTTTTCTTGAGCTTAAAGGCCATCGATGCGCTTCTCTCATTGGAGGGGGTATGAATATTCATAATGAATAAGCATGAAAATTAACCATGCGACTCCCTTTTGATATGTTGATTGGATGAAAGAGTCACTACCACTTTACATCATTAAGTCACATTTTTTAATAATATATTTTATAAAAGCCTCATGCAGTGTTTATATTGTTTTAACTAACAGAGCCAAAAGAAATGCATGCAGAAGGGTGAAGAAACCAGTTCTGAAAACATAGTAGCCATGGGTGGAAATTCTCTCCGCAATGAACCAAAAAATTTTCAAGCCTCAGAATCAGCTCACACCGTTCTCCAACAAGCTGGTTGTATTCTATATCTACACAAACTACAAGGGTTTAATACAGAGACAACAGTTGAATTCTTGAAAAACCTATGGGAAGGGCATGCCATAGTCAAAGGAAGAATCATACCAGTCTCTGAAGAAATCATGGTTGAGGTCTCCAGACTTCCAATAGAAGGAGAAATATGGACTGATAAACATGTCCTTATAGAAGAAGCAAATTCAATGTCCCAGGACCCATATGAGACACTAGAACGAAAAGGGAAAGGTATTAATTCTGCGTCCTTGCAGCAACCTTGGCAAGAATTGGAAGTCTTCATTCAAAGATATATCACATGCGACGGATGCCAGGATGTGGTAAAGTCCTGTCAACTTAAACTACTAGTTGTTCTCAAGCAAAAAAATTCAGTTATTGCCCTTTTTCCTAAATTCTGTATTACATGATACTGTTGTTCAGATTAGAAGAGCTAAAAACCCTCAAGTAGTTTTCAGTCACCATGGCTTGATTAAATTGATTGTCATTCATGAGTTAAACAAACATCAGTTAACATTAGATAGCTTTTTTAATCCTACCCTACCTACTCTTGAAGAAAACCCTGACAGAGCATAAATTGAACTCCCTAGAATAGCCATACCCAGGAGAGAAAGAGGGAAGAGAACCCATGTTTCGACCACAGAACCAGGAAAACAGAGACAATATAAAAGGTTAAAACTATGGAAAAACACCTCTGTAATTCCAAATGATGCGGGGCCATCCCATACACCACCTCTGAGCCCTCAAAATATGTCTTTCTAATACTACAAGGAAGAAATGGCTCAAGTACTAGAGCAAATGAGAACATCTTGCGAAATTGGGAACCCATATGAACAATCCAAGGAATAGAGAGACCATTTGAACCAGTCTGCCTTTACTAACAGCTCTAGCAATACTGAAATCCTACCTCCCCATGATGGATTGCAAGATTTGAGGGTTTTATCTCCCTCTGATAATGAATGGGTGAGTAGGGAAGACCAGATAGAGAGATTATCTGAGTTTGGAAACCAATCAGGGGATAATGTTCTATTAGAATGGGACACAAGTATTGAGACAGTGCCCCTGACGCTTGAATAAAATATTATTCCACCCAGTTAGGAAATCAATGTTGAAAGAACCTCTTGGACACCTGAAGAAAACATCATTTTTGATAACCTTAGAATTGGCACAACCGTTCCTGAACCTGAAGCCACTACTACTCCTTCTCCTACCAAAACCCTACCAAAAGAAAAATTAGCTGAGATTAAGTTAAGAAAAATGAACAGGAAATGCAGGAAATTGAGAAAAACAGTAAAATAGTTAAGGAAACGGTCGGGAGAAGCAGACAAGGCTTGGAAGCCTAAGAAGTAATTAGCTACCATGGGAACCAAAATAGATTTTGTTACCCAAACGATAGATACTATTGAAGCCTCTGTATAGACGGATTTGATACACTGATTTAATCAGAAGAGAAGGAGACTCAAACTGATTTAATCAGAAGACAAGGAGACTTAAACTGAGGTAACACCTACTTACACTCCTTTGATAGAAAAGGCTACCAATCAAAATATTCGCAACGAATTAATTCAAGTTTAGCATGAACTGGCCCAGTATAAGAAGGAAGTAGTACCCTTACGAGAAAATTAGGCACTACTAAAACGATTCAAAGACCTTTATGCAACTGAAGATGAAACCTTTTCCCAACATAGGGAAGAAAGGGAAAAAGTGAAGAAGGCACAGGATCAACTGGAATAGGCTAAGAAACAAACCATTGTTATTTGTTCTCTTTACTTAGATGTATTGACTTTCAGGGCACCAACCACTAATTATGCCTTATTCTTAGTGGAAATATGTATGTCATTGAAAATAAAAGTTTTCAGAGTAGGGAAACCCACTACCTTCAAAACCATTGAAGAGTTTGTCCAATTTTGTAACGATCAGGATTAACAAACCCAACAACTTTTGTGCGAATTGTATTTTCAAAATTTCTTTCTAGAAGAGGATGGAGACAGTAACCCTAGTCCCTTCATAGGGGATGTTCAGCTCCAAGATTTTCTATCCTTTGCCAAAAATCAGACTAGATGGGCTAAAGCCTATAATACCTTTCAGAAAATAGAACATGGCTTAGATCTATGGGTGAGAGGGCAACCTACCAAACCCCTATATTTGTTTACTAAACATAAGAATTTTATGCAATGGAAAGGAGTGATAGCCAAATTGGGACCTATTCACAAGGATATTGTGCAGAATGGGTGGGCATACTTCCAGGATATTCAGGAAGAAGCATTATCAGCAACCAAACAAATATGGCAAGCCTCTACAAATAATGTTAAAAACAAAGAACCATTTGGGTATAGGAACTTTAAAGCTGCTACTTCCCATTTTATTCTATACAGTAACCTAGTTTTGAACATGGGTCCTACATGGATATGGTGCAAATACATATGCCCCATCATATGGTACCCTCCTAAAGGCTATCATCATGATTACGAGTTACTAGAGGGGCACACAAAATCATCATTTGCAAGGGTAAAATAGAAACGTGGTTTTAGACTTTACAAGGAAGAAGTATATCATGCATATTCTTTAACCCAACTACACCTCAATCATTTGTTTGCACGAGGACATGCAAAAAGGTAAGCAGGGGAGTATGTTGGGCCGAGGAAAAGCTACATTTTACCCCTATATTTACCACGATTTGTCATTTACTTTTATATGTTTTTCCTTCATTTTAACAATAAAATAAAGGAAAATAATGCAAAAGTAAGGTAAAATTAATTATTGATAAAAGGTGTGTTTAATAGCATAAAAAATGATTTTTTTGTTCTCTATATTGATAGGGAATCAAAATAGCCAAACTGCTGACTGGAATGACCAAATAACAATAGACAAGAAAAGAAAATGGAATCATATCGGCTCCTATGAATCAATGAAAGATGTAGAGGCACACCTATTCTTGGAGTATTCAATTGATAGCCACGAAGTGGCAGGATCTCCTGATCCTGAGGATCTGTTACTCTGTTTTATTTTTCCTTTAAGTTATAAAAGGTTGTAGGTGAAAGAGATGAGGGAGGAAGTTCATGTATTATAATTTTCATGTAATAAACGTATTCAGATAGAATCATCGAGTTCGTGCTAATTTATTGCTCTATTGATTAATGAATAAATTGGCGTTTTCAGTATAAACAACTTCTGAGTATTTCTTGGGAGAAGACTTCTAAAGGCTTCGGGCCCAATGCTTAGGAGTTCTCCTGCTATTATGTGCTATACATTTATTTATGGATCTTGCATTTTTATTTATCCTTTGTGTTTCATAGCATTATCATTCAATTGGCTAATTGCAGGCGTGATATGTTATAACTTCCTTTTCAATACATTATATTTATCATTAATGTTCTTTTATTAGGAAGTGACGCTTTTACATTCGTTAGACTAGTTTCAGCGTGGTTGTTGTTCAATTTTGCATATAGTTATTTCTTGAATCTTTCCATCATAAGTCTGAATGTTTGGTTTGATCTTTAATTCTGAATGATGCCATTAGTTGACTGATAGATAATTCCATTGCAAAATATAGAATAATTGATTGTTATTCAATTCATTAGGGTTGTTATTCAATTCATTAAGGTAGTTGTTCAATTCATCAAAGTGTGCTATTCAATTGCAATATATTCTTTATTTCAGTCTTGAGTGGTTATTTTTGCATAAGCTTAGAAAAAGATTTGATTCCTTTGATTAGTTTGAAGCAATTCTTTTGATTTGAATTGATTTGATTGAACTTCAAGAATTAGATAACATTTCTCACAATGATTTAGAATAGTTGGCCTCTGAATTCACTCGCATATATTTTTCTTGCACTCTTGAAATAACAAGACTTGCCCTGGGTTGATGATTGATGTGAAACATTAAGGTCACCTTTAACAGTCACCTTTTTGACCCAACAATTTGTATGAGCCAAAAGGAGGAGGCATAATTTCAAAAGCAACTTGGTGAAGCACAATTAGCCAAAACTAGTGATTATGGAGACACTACTGGAACCAGAGTATTCCAATTGGGCACACTGCAGGAGCCAGTGTATTCCAAAGTTAATGAGAATATCAAGGCCAAAATAGACGTATAAATAGAAAATAACCTCCTGGATTTATAAATGAATAATGCAAAAGAAGGATCCAGAGGGAGCCACAATAAAGTCATTAATACTTTTCTCTTATAGCTGAAAGCCTAAAAATGATGAAGGGTGAGTATCATGACCTTCTATAGGAAAATGAGCTTTGAAACAAAAACCCTAAGGAATGATAAATCTAGTAGAAATATGCCACCACCATTTGGATACAAATGAGAAAGAATCCAGTTTGAACAATTTTTGGCAGATTTGGGAATGACAGCTTGAGTTTATCATAGTGATCTAAGCATGTGTATGATAATGAAACCAATGGGGGAAATAATGTGTCCTTGAGAATTTGTTTTTGAATTTTGTTGTCTAGATAAGAAATAAACAATTGTATTAGTAGCCCACTTCTTTTATATAATGACAAGGTTTCACTATTGTAAATAAGAAAATCATTATGTAAGGCTTGTTCTTTACAACTCAATTTCCGGTCGAAAAAACTATAAAGGTTTGGTATATATAATTTCATCCTTCCCTAAAATAATCGTGCAATTTGTTTATGGTTATGGATTTTTCTCTCCATTCACAATGTTTCTTCAAGCTTATAGGCATGCATTTTGTGGTTTGTGGATTATTCTCTTTCTTACAATATCTATGCTTACATATCATATGCATTGTTGGAACAGGGTTCCCTAAGTTGCGTTTTTTATATAATTTTGTAATAGTCAGTATTACGTAGGGTTTTTGGGGCAGGTCAAAGCCCCCAATGTTTTGTAATGGGTTAAAGGGTAGCTCTAGGGTCCGCAAACCACGGTTTGCGGACCATGGGATAAAAAAGGCTACGATGATATAAATAGGTAGATAGTTGGGTCTAGTAGGTAAGCATAAGTAATATTGATGCTACGTGTGAATTATTGATACCTATTTGGGTCGTTTTGGGTAAGGACTTTTGTTGGCTGTGTGCGTGGAGATCCTCAGTCCTACTGTGTGCAGACCTCACTAGCTGTGTGCATGGGCTGTGTTTTGGGTTGTAATCAGGATTTTCGTTACTAATGAATACATAATCTATTTGAAGTATCTTATATCTAGATTGATCGTGTTTATTACTGAAGTGCATTTGTTTTATTGATTTATGTTGCGAATGTATATGCGATCTATGAATTAGTTACGATTATACTATTCTATGATGGTATTTACTGATGTGCATGTGGATGCGATTGTATTGATATGATATGTTAATGGTAATAGATTTGTTACAGTTATATGCTGATTATACTATCACAAGCCTACTAATAAACTCAATTTGTGTGAACCTAATAGTTACAACGCTGATCTGACTTAATTACCTACTCTCTCCCAAGGTGCAGAAACCTGGTTCCAGCACCCTCCCATACTACTTCGGGTGAGACCTTGGCCTGCGAAAGTAGGTCATTGCCGAAAGGGCCAGTAGTATAGGGGTTTGTTTGCAAACCTTAACCTCTGAACCTGGGTCAGGAACCCCTCAAGCCAACAAATGGTTCCGTTGCTGGGACCGGGAGAATTTTGAGAGAGAGATAGGGTAATGCCACAAGGTCGTTGGAGACTTGATAAATTGGAGCTCAAAGACTGGTTTGAAAGACAGATCCAGGAATTTTCTGTGAAGGAGAATGGTAGCATGAAGCTAATAGCTAAGAAGTGGAAGAAAAAATATATTTTCACAGAGGTATATGAAAATTTCTTTGTAACTTTTGCGCATGAGCTCTAGGAGTGGTTAGCAAGGCTCATAGAATTCTAGACGTGTTGGAAGGATGATCAGGTTATGCAGTGGACTCCGGAATTGATTCAAAGGTTGGAGAAGATTGACAACACTATCACCCGTACGGTAGATCATTAGGTGGGTAGCGTTCTTGGGGGGTTTGTAATGGAATTCGCATTCGATCAGTTCATATCCTATTCTGAGGCAGAGTGGAAGTTCTTCAAAGGTTTCTGAGGTAAGTTCTTGCAAAAATTTCCATTTCTAATTAAAATATTATTGTGCGAAAAAAGGAATTTTTTTCAACCACACTCAATGAATGACCTCTGATCATAGCGAGAGTAAAACACAAAGCGGTAAGCACTACCGAACCAATCGAGAAGGGGATAGATCCATCTATATTCCATTAAGAGAGTTTGTTGCACACATAGGAAATAGTACTCTAGCTACCCCACCCTCAAGTTAGCATAAGGGTAAGAACTCCCCCACACCACCGCCACCACCTGAAGAAGATATGGCCACGCACATGAAGCTACCCACCTTCAAGGGTGTATGAGATCAAGATATGGACCGATTTTGGTTTGTAGAACAATTAGTATGGACTGCATATAATGTGGCTAGCAATGTTGTTAAGAGAGCGCAGCTATCCATCGCCTTTGAAGGAAGGGCCCTGGACTGGTATATGGGGTACGTAGGCTAGCATGTGGATCCATCTATTCAAGAGATTAATAAGTCTTTAAAACAACAATTCTAGAAGCCTAAGTCCTACTCTCAACTAGTAAATGACCTGAAAGATTTTAAACAAGGACCCACTGAGTCTATATGGGAGGCTGATCAGCGGTTAAAGAAGGTTATCAGAGATGGGGAATTTCAGTATGATGATAGACAGCACAAGGAATGGTTCATCACCATGCTACTGTAGAAATTTGAATAACTGATGTATTATTCACCGAGATTCCCCTGATCACACACTATTTTAGCTTCATGCATAATACAGAATCTCTTCTACCATTGATCATTAATTGCGGAAATAAAATCAATTGCATGCACACATTAAAACCAAAAACAATCACACATATGAACACAGTATTTAATGGGAAAGCTTAAAGCTGAAAACCCCAACTATCTGTATATTATATGTCATGGAGATCATGTAACAATCATAGTACAAATCTCCTCACAAGCTCTCAGCACTACCTCAAATTGCTACACACTATCAAGCTAGATCTAGCAAAACACATGCTCCAATCTTTTGCCACTTGATAGCCAGCCTCTATTGCATAATCAATGCTATGGGATGGCTCATTAAATAACATAAACCACCTGGATTGTACTGCGCAATCCTCATGGGCTTATCCAATCACTGTGTGTTGCAAATAGCAACAGTATAGTCACAATTGATATTTAACCTGCTCTTTCACCTATTTCTGCACTGGTCTCCACTGAAACTGTCCATGCACTGAAGTTAACTGATGCATTCTTTAGTTGATTAATGAGTTTATAATTAGTGAATTAATTAATAGTTAATTCACACCACTCTCACTAATTGTATCAATTAGTTAAACTGAATACAAATAGCTCAACTATGTTTAGATTAGTTAAACTGAATACAACTCCACTAACTTCCTCAATCAACTCCACCAAACTCTGTCACATGAGTTCTAATTGAAGTATCCATGCAATAGCTCCACTTAACCCTCAAGAATAGTGTAATTCCTTCTGTCAGCTCCTGTGCCACATCTGTGCACTTAACTGAAGTGCTCCAAGAGAATAAGATAATGTTTAGAGTCCAAATATTATTAAGAGCTAATAATATTCGACATATCTATTTTTAGACTGGAAATCTAAAAATAGATTCCGCCCGATATGTCTAAAAATAGAAGTCCATATATTTTTTCCGACTTGACCAACCATCCACAAATAGCATCCTGCAACTCATAGAACATGATCCATATGTCTAAAAATAGACATAGTCTAAAAATAGACTTTGCGCCAAAAATAGCCTGCGGGCCCACTTAGTGAAGGCGACTCCTTTCCACTAAGTTCATCATCTTGTTGTAATCTCAACACTCCCTCTCAACAAGATAAGGATTATCTGCAACACCTATCCTGCCCCTGTGGTATTCGAATTTGCTCCTAGTGAGCGCCTTCATCAAGATATCAACATCCTGATCCTCTGTGGGAATGTATGAAAGTAACATGATCTTCCGCTGCACACAATCTCTGATATGATGATACCGAATGTCAATGTGTTTAGATCTATCATGAAATACTGGATTAACCGAGAGTTTGATGCAACTCTGATTATCACAATAAATCATAGTAGGATCCAAGTGTGAACCAAACAACCCGACCAAGATCTTCCTCATCCATATAGCCTCGAATGCATCCAAACTTGCCGCCATATACTCGGCCTCTGCTGAACTGAGTGCCATGGATCTCTGCTTCCTGTTGTACCAAGAAACTGATGTCGACCCGATATTGAAAATCCCTCTAGATGTGCTCTTTCTGTTCGTTGGGCTCCCTACCCAATCTGCATCCGTGAAGCCATAGCCTCACCTCTCTCCATTTGTCACGTACCATACCCCATATCCCAGATTTGCCTCTGAGATATCTCAATACATGCTTGCCAGCCTTCCAAAGAGCTTGGGTAGGCTTAACCATAACGTGGTGGTTAAGCTACATAGCATATATTGGGTCGTGTATTGACAGGATACATAAGCGACCCCACTGTTGTCGATAAACGATGGCATCCACTACACGCAAGTAGCATCCTCCTTCCTCCAGCCACCGAGAGAGTATCAACGAGCTTGCATCCATGCATGTTGAACTTCGCCAGTATCTCCTGGGCATACTTACCCTGAGAAAAAAACAGTCCTCCACTGCGCTGCCAGATTTCCAATCCCAGGAAATAATGAAGGAGGCTCAAGTCCTTCATCTCAAACTCTCTAGCAAGATCCTCCTTGCATGAAAGTATCAACAGCTCATCACCCGTCAAAATCAGATCATCTACATATAGTACAATGATCAGCAACTTCCCCTCCACCACAATCTGGTACAGTTTAGGATCCGCCTCACTCTTGGAGAATCCAAGTCCGGTGAAATAACTGTCTATCCATGTGTACCAAGCATGAGGTGCTTGCTTCAACCCGTACAGTGCTCTCTTGAGTCTTCACACATGCGACTCACTGCTGAAGATCTCGAAACCTTCGGGCTGCTCTATGTACACCTCCTCCTCAATGACTCCATTGAGGAACACAGTCTTCACATCCATCTGATGGATGTGCCACCCCATCTGCTAGGCCCAGAATTTAATACGTATGGAAGAATACCTTGCGACAGGTGCAAAGGTCTCCTCATAATCGATCCCCTCAATCTGTGAGAAGCTTCGGGCAACAAATATTTCCTTGTACTTCTCCAGACTCCCGTCAGATACCTGCTTCACTTTGTAGATCCATCTCGAACCCACTACTAATTTCCCTTCTGGCCTTGGGACAATCTCCCATGCACTGTTTCTGATAATCGAATCATACTCTTCCACCATGGCATCTACCCATGCGGTATCCTCCACGGCTTCCTCGAAAGAGGACAGATCTATCACGATACACTTGCTCACAAGAGCCATGTATCTATTATACCGGTCGGTGTTGTCTCTCTCTATCTTTGTGATGTAGGTGCTCCTACAACCTTCTCTGCATCTTGAGCCAGTCGCTCAGCTTCTGTAGTGCGCTTCAGCCCTCTGATGGTTGGCGTTGCATGAGTGGTCTCTTCCACTCCATGAACCTCATCTTGTGGCTGATCCACATCTTGAGACTCATCCTTAGGAACTAATAGCTCCTCATCTGCATGCAAGTGTGGCTCCCTCTCAAGCGAACACTTCATGGCTTTCTCCTCCTGAAATTTGATATCCCGTCGCACAACAGTCTTGCGACTGTCTAGCAAATACACATGATAGTTGTGGGGCGTATCAGTGTACCCCACAAATATCCCAACCTCCGCAGTCGGCTCTAGCTTCTTCCTGGCATCCTTCGTCACATGAATGTAAACAGGTGAACCAAAAATCCTCAAATGGGAAATATCAGGCCTCTTACCAGAAAACGCCTCCTCGGGTGTACTCATGCCAAGTATCCTGTGAGGACAATGGTTCTGCAAATATACTGCAGTATTGCATGCCTCCACCCACAAGAGAATGGGTAGGCCCTGATCATGCAACATCGCCTGTGCAGCACCCACGATCGTTTTGTTCTTCCGCTCAGCAACCTCATTCTGCTGTAGGTTATGAGGTGCTATGAGCTCTCTTCGAATTCCTTCTACGTTGCAAAAGTCCTTGAATTCGCCAGAGATGAATTCACCACCATTTTCGCTCCTCAGAGCCTTCACCTGCTTCCCCGATTCTTTCTCAACCATTTCCTTGAACTCACAAAACTTTGAGTATGTCTCGCTCTTCTTCTACATGAAGAAGATCCAGCACTTACGAGAAAAATCATCAACAAATATCACATAATACCTGTGCTTTGCTGTCGAAGATACTGAGAAAGGTCCACACACGTCTGTGTGAATTCTCTCCAGATCGTCGTGGCGTGACTATCCTTCTCGTGAAGGTGGCTTTCACAAATTTTCCCAAGGTACATCCCTTGCACTGATCTGACTGCACAAGAGTACCCTTAGGAAGCCCATTAGAAATCTGCTGCATTATCTTCAAAGCTCCATGGTGAAGGTGGCCCAATCTCCGGTGCCACAAATCGCCATCATCTCGGCTCACCACTTCTTCTGCCTTGCCTGCCATTGCTGCATAGCCATCTACCTGCAATTGATAAAGGTTCTTAACTCGAACCCCTATCCTCCGGGTCTCACCAGTTGCCTTATTGCGTAGGAAAGCCTTTCCTTCACTAAAAACAACATCATATCCCTTGTCTTATAACATCGCCACAGAGATAAGATTCTTCTTCAATACTGGAACATGCATCACTTCCTTCAATACGAAGGGTTTACCAGACTCCCTCTCAAAGGAAATGGTACCGATACCAGTTGCACTGTATCTACCATCATCGCCCATCTCGATGTGCACTCCAAGATCTTTCTCATTCAGATCAGTAAACAAATCTCGATCTCCTGTCATGTGAAAAGATGCACCACTGTCAAGAAACCACACTGATCTCATCATACTTGAGACCAAGCATGCGATCAGCGAAAAATCCAGCTCAAACTGTGAGCCTAAGGCCTCTCCAACTGCAGTTCCAGCAGCCTGCTTATTTTTCTTCTTCTGTGGACAATTAGTGGCGTAATGTCCGTGTTGGTGACAGTGAAAGCACTTCACCTTGGACATGTCCTACTTCTTGCTTTTCTCACCGGAATGAGAAACTTTCTTGCTCTTCCCCTTATTTTCTTTGGCAAACAAAGTGAAATTCTCTTCATCAGAGTTCTTTGATGAAGATCCGTCCCTGGTACTCCGCCTTATCTCCTCTTGCACAAGATCTGACCAAAGTCACTCCCATCCTGGCAATTTCTCCCGACCATTGACAGAGTTCTGATAGGAGTGCCAAATCTTCGAAAGCCCAAGGAGAGCCAATCTTACCAATTCCTCATCATCAAGAGTCACCCCCACACTTCCCAGCTCATCCCTACATTGGATGAACTTCGTGAGGTACTTGGGCATACTGTTGCCTTTCTCCATCTTTATGTTTCTGAGTTTATCCTTGAGCGCCAACTTCCTTTGGTCGCGCTTGCTTTGGAATAAATCTGTCAAGGATTTCCACATCAAGAATGGAGAAGCCTTACCATGTAGGTTGGACACTATGTGATCCTTCACACCCTCCAACAGAATCCTTCGACACTTTGCTATCTTCTTTTTCCATGCCTCAAGTACGACAACATTGCTAGAAGTAGGCTTTGGAAATTCAACATCTATGAACTCCTTCAACCCATTGTCATCCAGCACTGCCTCCATCCTGTCCTTCCATGCAATATAATTCGATTTTTCCTCAAGGGCATACTCCAATCGAAATCCATTGAAAGACATCTCAACTTTGACACCAAGAAAACACTGCTGCAAATTCGAATTCCACCAGCACAAAAACGCAACCGCTTCAATGTTTTGCAATTGCTCCAATGATCAATATTGCTATGATACCATGTAGAAATTTGACTAACTGATATATTATTCACCGAGATTCCCCTGATCACACACTACATTAGCTTCATGCATAATACAGAATCTCTTCTACCATTGATCATTAATTGCGGAAATAAAATCAATTGCATGCACACATTAAAACCACAAACAATCACACATATGAACATAGTATTTAATGGGAAAGCTTAAAGCTGAAAACCCCAACTATCTGTATATTATATGTCATGGAGATCATGTAACAATCATAGTACAAAAGCTCCTCACAAGCTATCATGCACACCCTCAATTGCTACACACTATCAAGCTAGATCTAGCAAAACACATGCTCCAATCTTTTGCCACTTGATAGCCAGCCTCTATTGCATTTTCAATGCTATGGGATGGCTTCATTAAATAGATAAACCACCTGGCTTGTACTACGCAATCCTCATGGGCTTCTCCACCTATCTGTGTGTTGCAAATAGCAACAGTATAGTCACAACTGATAGTTAACCTGCTCTTTCACCTATTTCTGCACTAGTCTCCACTGAAACTGTCCATGCACTGAAGTTAACTAATGCATTATTTAGTTGATTAATGAGTTTATAATTAGTGAATTAATTAATAATTGATTCACACAATTGTATCAATTAGTTAAAATGAATACAAATAGCTCAACTATGTTTAGATTAGTTAAACTGAACACAACTCCATTAAATTCCTCAATCAACTCCACCAAACTCTGTCACATGAGTTCTAACTGAAGTCTTCATGCAATAGCTCCACATAACCCTCAGGAATAGTGTAATTCCTACCAATAGGCTCTGTGCCACATCTGTGCACTTAAGCCCAAGTGCTCCAAGAGAATAAGATAATGTTTAGAGTCTAAATATTATTAAGAGCTAATAATATTCGACATATCTATTTTTAGATTGGCAATCTAAAAATAGATTCCGCCCAATATGTATAAAAATAGAAGTCCATCTATTTTTTCCAACTTGACCAACCATCCACAAATAGCATGCTACAACTCATAGAACATGATTCATATGTCTAAAAATAGACATAGTCTAAAAATAGACTTTGCGCCAAAAATAGCCTGCGGGCCCACTTAGTGAAGGTGACTCCTTTCCACTAAGCTCATCATCTTGTTGCAATCTCAACAGCTACTACCTCACCTGCGCAGACTTATAGGTCAACAAGAAATTTAGACGCAAGAGAAAGCCTTAGAGGTTGCTATGAATCTAGAAGCTGCGGCCAGAGATGATGCCCAGTTCGGGGTGCAGCAGATATAGGGACAACTGGAGGCCATGCACCTTGAAATATAGAATTTGTGGAAAGAACGAGGAAAATAAGCTAGCCCAGACATATGGTGCCTAAGATGCAGGCTATCTGGCCACACCAAGGATCAGTGCCCTCTGCTGGAAGACTATATGCAGGCTAGGGGACCTAGCCCATTGCATCCTAAAGAGGTTGCGGGGCCAAGTGGTCCAATGTTATGGTGCGTTGACTGTCACGTTGTCGGACTACATGATACCAACCACTGCCCCCGTCTTAGTATGCATGTTCCAGAATTGAAGCAATAATGCTGCTGCTCCTGCTCATCTGTGGGACATGACGAACATAATTTTTGGACATGAGTTAATGATAGACCAAGGAAACATATACAGGGGACAAGTTGACCCTTCTTCACCACTATCTCCCTCAGGCAGAAGAGGATCCCCAGCCAGAGGCAGGGGAGGGGGAAGGGGTGGAGGCGCAGTTCGGGGAAGAGGAAAATTGATATGTTACAGCTATGGAGAAGTAGGACACTTTGCAAGAGACTGTCCAAACCTTGCACGATAATCTTGCCAATACTGTCGACAATTGGATCATGTGATCGAATACTGTCAAATCCTGATAGAAAAAATGCAGGAAAAGAAGCAGACACCAACGCAGAATGTGCAGAGGGTTAAGGCGGAACTTCGTGATGAACGACCAAGTATTAATGTCATAACGTGCAACGGCATGGCTACTGGAGGAGCTGCAGAGAAAACCACAGCCGAACCCCTTATCTGGAAAGTTGCTATCAAACAGGAAATTTTGGATTTGTAGAAGGAGAAAGAAACCTTCGTCAAAGCTCATAAATACTTTACCAAGGATGAGGCATCTACTTCGTATTTGCACTGTGATGTCTTAGGATTACAAAGAGCTTCCGATGTATCTCCTCAGAGGTAAGAGAACTGCCCTACTTTGATGGTTCTGGTAGTATTAGGGATTTTTTGCGAACATTTGAAGCTGAAGTCCAAAGGGAGTGAAGAATGTGGGTGCTTAACCTAGCCATGCGCGCAACCCCTGCACGGTGGTGGGAAACTCATAAGGGGACATTCCAGGATTGGAAAGAATGCCGCAAAATGATGATTCTAAGGTTCGACCCTCCAGTTCACCTACGTGTGGAGGCTTTCCTTGGCAGGGAGATCCATGTAGGCACGTGGTCACATGGATGGAGGCATGGTGTGAAAGGGCCACGGATGAATGGGTCCACCTATTTATCCATGCCTTAGGGCCTATTCCCACCGCATGGTATCTGGATGTAGAGCTACATGAGCGCACCCGCCAATGGGAGACCATGCAGGACGATTTTGTGGGGATGTTCGGGTTGATAGGCAGAACTTAGGCATTGGATGAAGCTTTACAGGAAATTGACGCCTTGGTATTTGATGAATCGTGCCCCCATATGGAGTATGGGGCACCATCTTGGGATACGCAGATGCAGGATATTGTCAACTGCCACAATCTATCAATGGAGGAATGTGATGAAGACCCACGAAATATCACTATCCCAGAATCATAGGGAGAGAGCGCAGTTGCTGGACCCTCGTTGCAGACTGTTGATGTGATCAAGCCTCTTAAGCTAAGGGGAGTTAATATTGGAACAAAATACCAACCTAAGCTAGCTAAAATTGGGGACTACTCAGATGATGATACTGTTGGGAAAATCGCAGAACTCCTAATAAAGTACCAAGACCTGTTTCCTACAAAATTCTCAGAACTCAAGGATATTACAGGGGACCTACAGGTCATGCTTATCACCTTAAAACTAGATGCACACCCTGTTAAGCAGCAACCTTACTGATTGAACCCCAAGTATAAGAAAAAATTCAGGGAAGAAATTGACAAGATGATAGCCGCAAGTATCATCACACTGGTAGAACAGTCAGATTGGGTCAGCCCTATGGTGGTCCAAGAGAAAAATTCTAAAGGAGAAATAAGAATCTGTGTTGACCTGCGCAAACTAAATGATGCATGCATTCATGATCCCTTCCCTACGCCATTCTATGACGAAATTCTCAATAGTGTGGGAGTGAAGGAGGTGTAATCGTTCACTGATGGGTTCTCAGGCTACCGTCAAATTAGGATCGCACCTGAAGATCGCAACAAAATTACATTCGCCACTGAATGGGGATCCTTCTAGTAGACCATCATGCTGTTTGGGATCAAGAATTCCCCTACCATATTTTTGTGGGTGGTGGTCACAGTATTCAAGGAATTCATCCACAAGTTCTTGGAGGTATATTTTGATGATTGGACAATATTTTGTTTGGTAAATAATCACGTCTCGAACCTGTGCATGATGTTGGATGCCTGTAAAAAGCACCATATTTCCCTGAATATTAAGAAGTGAATATTTTTCGTTCCTTTCCAAATCTCGCTACGCCACATAGTCTGTCGGCAGGTACTGATGGTTGACCCCACCAAGGTAGTCGTCATCATCAACCTGGTAGTCCCTACAACGGAGAAACAACTGTGCTCTATCCTCAGACATACATGCTACTATGCGAAGTTCATTCAAGGGTACACACTGATCACAACTCCCATGGAGAAGTTGCTAAAGAAGGAATTAGGGGAATTTTGAGGTCTAAAATGGGCCTCCTAAGGAAATTATAAAATAATAGTGGAAAAAATCAAATAAGATTTGATGACATCATCAAATTTTATAGGGAAAAATGAAAAAACTACTTTTTCAACTCATATTTTCAGGTTATCTCCCAAAGTTTTTACTCAAATTTCGAGCGAGAGTACTCGTTGGATGCGAAATTTAATTCCTCATCCAAGGAGTACCCATGTTGCATACTTTCTATGGGTCCTACTACACGAAAAATGAGAAGTACATAAAAAACGTGATTGTAATCATGTTTTTTTATGTATTTCCCATTTTTCATGTAGAAGGGTTCATTGAAAGTATGCAACATGGGTACTCCTTGGATGAGGAATTAGATTTTGCATCCAACGAGTAATCCCACTCGAAATTTGAGTAAAAATTGTGGCAGATAAGTTGAAAATACGAGTTGAAAAAGTAGTTTATTATTTTATTATTTTTTAATATTTTTACCCTTTTATTTAAAAAATGGTAAATCATCCCCCATGGTTGACATCATCATCTTGAATCATATTGGTTGTTATAAAGTTGATTTTTGTTGTACATTTTCTTAGGAGGCCCATTTTAGACCTCAAAATTCCCCTAATGGTGTTTCATTTTTTTGGGATGCAGAGTGTCAGAAGAGCTTTGAGTTACTCAAGGAGAAGCTGGTCTTAGCACCTATCCTCATATTTCTTGACTAGGCGAAGGTTTTTCATGTCCATGTATATGCTTCAGGGATTGCCCTAGGAGTTATCCTTACATAGCCTAGGGAAGGGGACATCGACCATCCAATTGCATTTGCTAGTAGGAAAATCTCTAGTGTGGAGCGCAACTACTCCACTATTGAGCACGAGGGATTAGCCATGGTATATGCCCTACAGAAATACCGACATTACCTATTAGGAGGGCACTTCAAGATGTTCAAATATCACTCAGCTTTGAAGTAGCTAGTGAATAAGCCTATGTTGGGAGGGAATATTCGCCAATGGCTACTGCTATTCCAAGAATATGACTTTGAGATCGTCGTGAAGCTGGAGAAACTAAATGTTGGGCTAGACCACTTATCCCATATTGAGAGTGGTGAAGAACCGACCAACCTAGACGAAGGACTGCCGAATGCACAACTATTTTCTATTAAGGTGGTTGATGTGCACTTCGCCGACATCATCCACTTCTTAACTATGGGGATGGCACCTGTAGAATATTTGGCACAACAGAAAAAAGAGTTGGTAACCTATGCAGCAGATTTTACCATCATAGCAAGCCAATTGTATAAGATGGGAGATGATGAGGTACTATGAAGATACGTTCTAGAACATGAAAGGTAGACCATCTTGGCAGAAGCCCACGACAACATTGCAGGAGGTCACTATGCAGGGAAAGTAACAACGCAGAAGATATTGAGAGCTGGGCTATGGTGGCCCACACTGCATAGTGACTCTCATGAATATTGTAAAGACTGCGACACATGTCAAAGCACAGGAAGACCATCGCATAGAGACAAAATTCCCTTGCAGCCGCAAATGGCTCTACCAGCATTTGACAAATGGGCCATAGACTACGTTGGGCCCATCAACCCGTTGGGAAAGAAGACAGGTGCCCGCTACATCATTACTGCAATTGATTATGTAACCATATGGGTCGAAGCGCAAGTTGTAAAGGATTGTACCGTAGAAACCGTTGCGTAATTTATTTTTGAACATATCCTAACCAGGTTTGGCTTTCCAAAGGTCTTGATGAGCGACATAGGTATGCATTTTGTTAATGAGACAATACAGGCTTTGACTGAAGAATTTCGGATCCACCATGCCAAAAGTACCCCATATCACCCATAGGAAAATGGAACTGTGGAAGCTTTTAATAAAATTCTGGAACAGGCACTGACAAATATCTGCAATGTCGAGTGAAGATATTGGGATGTGTGTATCCCGTCGGTCCTTTGGGCCTATCGAACCACCTGCAAGAAGCTGACCGGGAAAACACCATTTCGGATGGTTTATGGAAAGGAGGCTATTATGCCCATGGAATATATTTTTCCTAGCATGCACAACGCAACCTTTATCAATAGGGCAGAGCCTGATATTATGGAGGAGCACTTGACGCAGCTCGTTGCCTTGAAGGAAGATCGATTCATTGCTAACTTTCATCAGCAAGTTCAGAAGGCCCAAGAAAAAGCACGAAATCAACGACATATTTGGAAAAAGACCTTTTCAGAGGGAAAATTGGTCCTGTTATATGATATCCAGTTTTCAAAGAACCCGGAGAAGTTCCGTAAGCACTTGCTAGGTCCCTATATGGTACAGGAAATCACTAACGGAGGACTTGTCTGGTTAGCTACACTTTGCAGTGACATTGTACCAGGGTATGTTAATGGAAACTAGCTCAAACCATAACATATCAAATGACTATATGGTCGGCATAGCTGTATTGGGTGGCGTACGCACAGGTAGGAGGAACAACGCAGGCAAGCTTGTTATATGCACAGGGCTCAATCATAGGTCTGGAAGCCCAGGGAGGTGCACTGGGAGTGTAGGGGTCGATCACAGGTCTTGAAGCCTGGGGAGGTGTGCTGGGCACGCAGGGGTAATACACAACTATGAAAACTAGCCGTTGGAACAATAAAATTGGGTAAAAGTAAAATTTTATCGTTGAAAGGAGAGGGTAGTCAGCAAATAATGAGGCGATTTCCGAAGATTTTTTACCATTTTCTTGATGGTAAATTTTTGATAAGCCTCATCCAACCATTGATCGATATCTAAGGCTAAAGTAGAAGGGTAGATCAGAAGTAGGTTCCATGTATCTTTAACAATTTGTGCTTTACAGAATTTTGTGACTATTGCACTCTGTTAATGTCTGGGTGAGCTACCCCTTCTGATAGTAGCAATCCTGAATTTATCTTCTGAGCGAGAATGACTACAACTAACTTGGCTGAATCATCGCAGACCATGGTCTCCACTGATGAAGTATTGGAGGTCACCCTGGAAGTAGAAGAGGTTGTGTCCACACCAACCAAAGGGAAGCAGGTTGAGAAAAATAAGGGTAAAGGAAAATGTCAGGAGCAAGGGCAGGGGAGGGCTGCGAAATGGGCTGGTTGGAAGCCACACACCTCCCCTCGGAATGTGAATTCCCCCTAAATAGTGCCCCAGGCATGTTCGCTTAACCCATAAAAGAGACATCTATCTGCTCAGGAAGAGGCCCGGATCGCTGAACCAATCACTTGGCTATCACCCTATGTTCGGCCTTGCCAGGCCTTGGTACGCACACCCAAGAACCTTGAAGGAATGCACGCGTACCTGAAAAATGCCACTGATTATGGGTGAGGTCCCCATAATTGGAGAATCCTTTGGTAAAATTCATTCGATAAAATTCGATGATCATGACCTGGCCAACCTAGAGGCCTTCCCAGAATTGGCACGGGAATTATACCTTGAAAGAGTACTGGAAGACGACATGCTGTGAGTCTTCCCAATGTTGTGGGTGAGTGGGTTCACAAAATCGGCTTCACTAAACTTGCTGCGAATACCTCATTTTGGCTGGTATAGCATAACTGACCGCGTTGTGCGACAGTTACTAGCCCTGATCCACGAAGACAACTTATGGATCCGGGACCGCATTCCCATTGATGCTACCTTCATTCACTGTATTACTGGTCTCCCCATGGAAGGGCCAAATCCCATGGACCGCGTTGGCAAGAAATATGAGCAATAGATCACCGATAAGGTGCACGACAACTACAATGTTGAGCGGAATACTAGGGGGTTCCTAATTAAAACCATTAGTGACCCCAGAGCACACATGGGTACATTTTTGCTGGCATGTAAAATGATGCGAAAATGATAGGTTTTGACCATCCCCGCTTATATTATTCAGTTGTGTGGCCACTGCGAAAAATGGATCTACTTCAACTGGTCCCAGTTCTTGTGTAACGAATTCTTGGAGAACATGCGTGAGGCCCAGGATCATGGAAGGGAATTCTACTACTCCTTGCTACTACACCTCATCGCATTGGTCGCATGGGAAGCCCCCGAAGATTCGGTCCTCCCTGAGCTCAAGCTAGACATGTGCGAGGGGGAACAATACGTGAATTTGTGGGACTCAAAGGATGAGTAGCGCATTGACGATAATAAGGTCTTCTGGCTCCTATTTCAGAGCAGGCTCGCAGCAACAATCCACTCCCAGCCGTGCTTGTCACTAGCCATCTACAACAAGTACAAGAGCATTGCAGCGTTATAGGTCACAATGCATAATGTGCAGATCTAGGGCTGTAAGGATACGGCATGGGTGTCACTGCCATATATGGTCGCCAACGAGGAAATTGACCGACTCATTGCCTCTTGGCACCGACACTGGAGACTGGGCTTCAAATCAGGTACAGTTGACACTGTAGGAACAAGCACCAAGAAGACCACCCCACCTAATACCACTAAAGAGACAGAAGGACATAGCAAGGACACCGAGAAGGGTTCGGAGCTGAAGTCGCAGTAGGACTCATAGCAGGATCTAGAAATAGAGGGTCTGGATGGGCAGGGTGTTGACTCCCCGTGTGGTACAAAATGGATCGCTGACCCTCTCAAGGGCCAACGAAAGAAACGACAGGCTACAAGGCCCAGAATGGATACCAAAGTTACTTTGAAAGAGGAGGACCTACAGAAGATCGCAAACGCAGTTACCCTCGCCTCAGAAGATAAGTGGTTGGCCTTGGAAGAGCAGCAGAAAGCCACGGTCACTACGCTCCAGTCTGAGCTCCGAGCTCTGTAGCTCAAAACCGACACCCTTCAGACAAGCATGATTTAGGTGCGGACACCCCCAGCAACCAGCAGTGAACTATGCATCACAACTGAAAGCCGACTCTGCTCACTACCCGATTCAACATTCAGCTTGAGCCCTCCTACCTTAGGTACGCAAGTCCAGGCCTACGCAAAGGTGCAATTGGATTTGGCACGGCTTCCACACGAACTGCCAGAAGTCCTCCACACTGCCCTCTTTGAATTTATCTAGCATAGAGACTGTCATGTGGATTAGCAGCTCAGCACATCTAAGTAGACGATCATTGAAAAAATTTTCTAGGTGTCCTAGACACAGGCTGCATGCACCCATTCCACCACACAGCAGACCAAGTTGGAACATCTAATTAGTAGGGTATGTGTGGATGTGGCTGAAGATATCCTGGCTTCTGCTACCCCCCAGGCCAAGATTGAGGGGATTTTTGTAGCCCTAAAGGCTTCGAGGACCAATATTTAGACTGTTAAGATAGAGATGGAGCAGCAGATTGCTGCCTTGTAGGCCAAATTACAGCCAGAAACTCCACCTGAGGTATGAGCCCAGCGTGTTGTGCTGGTCACTGAAGCTAAAAATTCCATTACAACTTATATTTCTCAAGGCGTAGGATTGTTGGAGACAGCTATGCAACTATGGTCTAAGGTGCAGTGTGATCCTCTCCTATGTGACTTTACTCAAGAACTATGCCAGAAGGAGGAAGAGTTTGAACATCTCGAAGCTACTATGTCCACTTTAATCCCTGCTCAATAGCTGGCACGAATATGTACCAACCACACACTTTGAGATGATATCGAAGAGCTCCACCACAAGAAGAAGCTCCTCAGTGACCACCTCAACCTGTGGGCCGATGAAGCCCTCAAGCTATTGCAGGAAGTGGATGTTGCAATTAAACAATTGAACCAAACCCTGGAAAGCATCATTGCTGATACTGAAGGTCCAAATTCACAGAAGTTGGTGGGTATTACCCAAAACACTACTACGCAAAGTGAATGAGTGCTACCCCCTCTGGTTGATGCGATCAAGCAGCTTCAGGCAAAGATGCAAACCCCACGGCTGCTGTGACTTGGGATGAGTCACAAGATTGTGTTGGGGGCCTATTGGAATGGGGTTCCCTAAGCTGTGTTTTTGATATAATTTTGTAATAGTCAGTCTTGCATAGGGTTTTTGGGGCAGGTCAAAGCCCCCAATTTTTTTTAATGGGTTAAAGGGTGGCTCTAGGGTCTGCAAACCACGGTTTGCGAACCATGACATAGAAAAAGTTGCGATGATATAAATAGGTAGATAGTTGGTTCTAGTAGGTAAGAAGAAGTAAGATTGATGCTACGTACGAATTGTTGAGACTAGTTTGGGTTGTTTTGGGTAAGGACTCCTACTAGCTATGTGCGTGGAGATCCTCAGGACTACTGTGTGCAGTCCCCGCTGGATATGTGCGCGAGCTATGTTTTGGGTTGTAATTGGGATTTTGACTACTAATGAATACAAAATATATTTTAAGTATCTTTTGATATCTGGATTAATCATGTTTATTACTAAAGTGCATTTGTGTTATTGATTTCTACTGCGAATGTATCTGCGATCTATGAATTAGCTGCAATTATATTGTTCTGTGATGGTTATTACTGATGCGCACATGGATGCGACTGTATTGATATGATATGTTAATGGTAATATATTTTTTATGGTTATATGCTGATTATACTATCACAAGCCTGCTAATAAACTCGATCTGTGCGAACCTAATAGTTACAACGTCGATCTGCCTTAATTACCTACTCTCTCCCAGGGTGCGGAAACCTGGTTCCAACACCCTCCCATACTACTTCGGGTGAGACCTTGGCCTGCAAAAGTAGGTCATTGCCAAGAGGGCTAGAAGTATAGGGGTTTGTTGGAAAACCTTAACCTTCAAACCTAGGTCAAGAATCCCTCAAGCCAACATGCATTACTATAATATCTAATGTTTTGATGAAGAATATGAATTCTCTTAACAATTACAAGGTTACCCTTGGTCCTTGGAGTGTGCCTTGGGTTTGGGCCAATATTGATTAGTGGACTATATATGTAATCTTTAAGACGTGTTTTGAAAAGGGTGATTAAAGTTTTTATAATATTTTGTTGCTTTTTTTAAATATTTTGAGTGTTCATTTTTTTTGTGTAATTCAATAGTTGTATTGAAAGGAAAATAAAGTACATAGAGTTACAAACTGTTAAGCTGGTAACAGAATCACCGGAAAACTGTGTTCCCCAGACAAAACAAGAGGAGCCAACTAAAACAAACTAATGAAACATTGCTGAGCCAAACAGGGCTAGAAGAGCACCTGATGACTAAGAGCAACAGACCAGCCGAAAGCAGAAGTTGCAGACAAAAGGTCTGTGAACTCACGGCAGAAACAAAACAGTTGTGGAGCCACCAACAAACAAAGAGGACCAGGAGCTGCCAGGAAGAAGAGACGCAGGGCCCTAACCTGAGTGGTTAGAAGGCACAAGGCGAACCTTTTTCCCTTTCTTGGTAACTTTAACCCAGCCGCCAGGGGCCAGGGTGATAGAGACCACTTGAAATTTATTGTCACTCCCAGGAGGAGAATTTTTGTCCCAGTCGGAAGAGCTGGACACATGTGCACATTTCTGAACCACTGAGGAGATAGGAGGATTCTCGGGGGCAGCAGAGGGATGAGGCTATTGCTGAGTAGAAATATCATCATCTGAATCACTTTCTTCATCTTCATAGCTAGTGGAATCAAGGTCTGCCAAGGGGGGAGGGTCAAACGGTTTCCAGCTTTTATCTTTTGGTTTGCAAATACCTGATTTCTAACGTGAAAGAAACTGAGCACAAGAATTCTGAAGATGTCCAATCTGATGGTAGTGCCGGCATCAGAAAGAAGTGTTTTCAAAGTCCAAAGATTGAGACCAAGAGAAATCCCTAACTTTAAGAATGATTTGGTCAGGTAATCCTTTATTGATATCTATCTCGGCACAAATTCTACCGAAGGTGTAGAGACCCTTCAGGCCTCTTGAGGGATCAGTGGCGAGAAAGCAACCCAGAGAATTACCAATGGCTTTGAAGACCATGTGATGCCAAAGGTGAGCAAGAAAGTTAGGAAGCTGAACCTAGATCGGGATTTTGGTGATGACTGCCGTGGAGGGATCGAAGTCAAGGAACCACGGGGATAAGAAGAGACCGGCCTTACCCCAGAACCAAGGACCACCTATGAGGGATTTTTTTTAATCCTTGCTATCAGGTAGAAGAACTATTAAGAAGCCTTTGGAGCAGAAGATGATCTTGCATTGAGTGGTCCAAGTGGAGTGAACCCAACCGTAAAGGTCTTCTGAACACGGCCAGAGACCATTGAATCTACAGATAAGGGAAGTTTCTTCATGGATTTGGAGCTGATTAGCCATGTCTGGGTGGGCTATTTCTACTGAAGGCACTTCCTCCATTTTGTCCACCAAGAAATGCTTGGGCGCCTCCAGGGTGGAAATAGAAGGAATAGAGGTATGCGCCTTGATAGCTTCCTTGAATGAAAAACCTTTGGAGGTAGAGGATTTCCTGATGACACCTCCCCTTAGAAAAAATGATAAAAACACCGAGGCATTTCTTTATATATTGTAAAAGGAAAGAGGTAGAATATCATCAAGCTTCTTACTTGCAGAGAGGAGCCGCAAAAGGGAGGAAGGGATCCCCAGCCTTTGTTCGAGGATCTTTAAGAGCTGACGTAATGAAAAAGAGGGTTGGACCTAAAGTAGTTGGGTTTTTCCCGACAGAATAATTATTTGAATATGAAAATTCGTTTTCTTGAGATGAGATGGATCCCGTCCACGAGAGTTAAAAATCGGAGCTAAATCAGTGAAGTCGCAGGGTTTCATGGCTCGCACCAGATCCTGGCTAAATAGATTCTGCAAGTGGACGCACAGGGCGAAGGTAGTATAGGGGAGGAATTTGTGAGAAATGGAGCAGAGAATAACGAGACAGTGGCCAAATAGAGTGATGGCCAGGCAGCACCGACGACCTGCCGCATAGCTAGACAACCATAGAGCTATGGCGACCGTGACTGGCTCATTTTGCATAGCTCTGCATAATGCGTTGAGGTCAGTAGCTGAAAGAGAGAATACATCGGGCCTTGAAAAACCGCCAAGAAACAGTTCTCGTGTGACCAAAGGTAGCAGCCGCTGGACCAAAGGAGCCAAGGTCCCGAAACCAGCAGAGTCGGCTAAGAGCGACTGTGGAGAGGAGGCATTCAAGAAATTGTAACCAGAAATCCTAGGAGCCATCGCGCTTCTTTTTTTTCCCATGATATCACTATTCCTCATAGAAAAACACAAGTATTATTAGATTTTGAGTGTTCATTAGGTGATTTGGAGATATGAATTAATTTAATGGAAAATTTTATATATTTTACTTTTGAATGATGTTCTTTGTTTTATAGATGACGAATCATGATGTTATTGTTTTGCGTATAATGATTTATTTTTTATTTTGGGATTGGAATAACATTTTAATAAAAAAATTCTTAATGATTTTTGTGAGCATGGCAATGAGGAGGGGGAAGAAGAAGAGGGATGAGAAGGCTTTCGACATACATGAGCAGTTGAGGAGGTTGAGTGATATAAAGTGTTACACCAATTTTCGATCATCTATCCTGCTACTATTAGATGAACCAAAGTACACCATGTAAGACCAATTTTATCCTAAGTAAAATTACTTTCACTATGAAAAATAACTTAGTAATCCTTAATTTATTAAGTTTTTTATGGTATAAATACAAAACCTCCTTTCTATATATAGGAGTCCATGGGGCCACAATGTAATCCTAGCCGACCTAACAATAATAATTTAAGGGCACAATAATAACAATATGGGGGTTACAGGGGTACAATAATAACAATAAGGGGGTTACACTAACAACAATAAGGGACTATACTAGGGACCTAAAAAAATATTCTTGTCTTGTCTATTGGATTCATGGAGCAACTCTTGCTTTTATTTACTACTTAATGTATTTTACTGCATAGATCTGGATTTTGTAGCATTTATCTAGGTCAACTAACTACAAATCTGAAGAAATTGGCAGCCATCTTTGATGCTCGGGCTGTTTGTTATGCACAGCTCATTACCTTGAAGTGTCTTCCCATTAGGTAAGTTCGTCATTTATTTAGTGCATGCAATATTGCTAACATTTATTTCTCATAAATAGCTTTCTGTAAATACTTTTCTTTGATTGGATGACTTTCAAAAGCAATGGGTCTTCCTTCTTTCATTAAAACATCACCAATTCCATTTCCTGAGGCATCACATTCCACAATAAAGGTTTTTGTGAAGTCTGGCGTAGCTAAGACCGGTGCTAGGCACATTGACTCTTTAAGATGTTCAAAGGCCTTAGTTGCTTCAGGAGGCCATGAAAATCCATCTTTCTTCAATAATGTTGTTAGAGGTGTTGCTATTGTCCCATAATTCTTAACAAACTTGTGATAATACCTTGTTAACTCAAGAAATCCTCGCAACTGCTTTATGGTTGTGGGGAATTTCCATTATGTAATGGATTTAATTTTGTTTGGGTCTACCTTAACACCCTCGTGAGATACAATATGACCCATATATTCCACCTCTTGTACTCCAAAGAATCATTTGGATGTTTTTGCATATAATTGTTTCTCTTGCAATAGTTTGAGCACCCTGTCAACATGTTGAACATGATCCTTCCAAGACCTGCTATGGATTAGTATATCATCAAAAAATACTAGCACAAATTTTCTAAGGAAGGGTTTGAAAATGGAATTCATCAAGCCTTAAAATGTAGAAGGTGCATTGGAAAGGCCAAAAGGCATGACCAAAAATTCATAATGACCCTCATGAGTTCGAAATGCTATTTTCGGAATATCTTTAGTCTTCATTCTAATTTGATGATATCTTGAATGAAGATCCAACTCGGTAAAATAAATTGCTCTATGTAATTCATCCAATAATTCATCAATCACAGGAATGGGAAATTTATCTTTAATGGTAAGCTTATTGAGCTCCCTATAATCTGGTCACATGCACCATGATCCATCCTTCTTGTGTACCAATACTACAGGAGCAGAGAAAGAACTTTTACTAGGTTGAATTATACCAGCCTCTAACATTTCTGCAATCATACATTCAATTTCGCTCTTTTGGACATAAGGATATCTATAAGGCCTGATGTTTGGAGGAGCACTTCCTAGAATCAAGTGAATAGCATGATAATGATCATGAATAGGTGGGAGTCCTTTGGGAGTTTCACAAACCTTGGAATGATTGTCCAAGACTTTTTGAGATCTGCAGAAATAGATGATTTTGATGTTGGAACTTCTAGTGAGCATAATTGTGCAATTACACCTCGTTGTTCTTTCTTTAGAAGCTTTTTAATGACATTAGAGCTTATTATCTTTCCTAGCTTCCCTACAATACCCTGTAATTCAACTTCCTTTCCTTTTGAAAAACATTTCAAGAAAATTTTCTTGAAAATTAAAAGCTACCGTCCCCAAAGATTGTAACCATTGTACTCCTAGTACAACATCAGCACCTCCCATAGGAATGGAAAGCATTGGAATATTCAATACATATTCCCCCATGGTTAGCTTGATATTATGGCATTTTCTAGAGCAATTTATAGTTCCTCCATTTTCAACCATCACTTGACATTCTAGTGCTAGGTATAGGAAGCAATTCAATTCTTTGGCTACCTTACAATGAATAAAATTATGGGTACTACCTGAATCAATCAACACTATTACCTTTTTCTTCTGGATATGTCCTTCTATCTTGAGATTTTAAGGAGTGCTAATTCCTGCCAATGCATTACACGATATGGTCAGACTCATTTCTTCCTCTTTTAGGGTTGGTTCCTGGTGTATATCCTCTTCTTGTTCATTTTCTTCTTCCTCTTCACAATCTATGTAAAATAATTTCTTCTCAGCACACTTATGACCTTTAGTGTATTTGCTATCACAAATGTAGCAAAGCCCTTTTGCTCTTTTTTCTTCCAATTGTTGTGGTGTCAACCTTGTAGGTTGTGGAAATCTAGGAGTAGCAACACTTCCCTCTTTATAGAAGTGGGTGGTAGGCTTCCTTGTCGCCATAATTTTACATTCAATTTTTCTTGCCAACCTGAATGCCTTCTCCAATGAATTAGGTTCCAAAATGCGAACTTCATGTTGGATGTTATCCTTTAAAGTACCTATGAAGAGATCAATCCTGTGTTCCTCTAGAATATCAGTTACCCTTATATTCAATTTTTGGAAGTCCTCAATGTGATCCCCCACTAAACCCTTTTGTTTGAGATTTATCAATTGGATAAAGAAGGTGTTGCTCTTTGTATCCTCATAATGTGCTATCATTTCCTCTGTAAAAATTGACCAAGTGAAAAAAATTTTACGGGAGCAAAGCCATCAATACCATACAAATGTATTTTGTTCTAAATGTAAAGTTGCAATGCGTACCTTTTGTGTGTTTTGCACATTATTGAGATCAAAATATTGCTCCATCTGTAGTATGCATGTTACAAGATCCTTTCCATCAAAATTCCTCATATCCGTTTTTGGAATATGGTGGTTCTTCCCGCCAATATTAGAGTTTATGAAATCACGATTAACATTTATTTTATTCTCATCATGAGTTTCCTCTACTATCTTTTCACCATTAGGAAACATTTTTTGTATCAACTTTGTCAAACCTTCCATGTTTGCTTTTAGATCATTATTTATGTTTTCCATTTTTTCATCGATCTTAGCTTCCATGTCATCCATCTTAGATTCCATGCCAGCTTCCATGCCATTCTTCAAACCATCCATCTTAGATTCCACGCCTTTCTTCAAACCATCCATCTTAGTTTCCATGCCTTTCTTCAAAAATTCCATGTCATTTTTTATTGCTCTTTGCAAGAGCGAAATTTATTGCACTTGCTCTTGTAAATTTGATGCGTCATGTTTCCATTCTTCATATTCATGAGTCATAGTAGATCCTTATAAATGCTTAATGGGTGTTGAATTCTTTTTAAGAGGCATTTCAGAACCCAATACTGAAATATATTCTACAATATGCCCTTGGAATCAATTCAACTTGATTATTCCAACAAGACTTATGCAATTTGGAAAAAAAATACAGACCTTTTACTTGCTTTTGAGGAGCTCGACATTGAAATTGACTTATCTCTATACTTGCAGATCCTCAATATCTGAAATTTGGCCCTTTATTAGTCCTCTAAAGCTTCTTTCAAATTCCACATTTCTGACTTGATTTGGATTCTTCAAGACAACGTTATGTCCAATCTCCCACAATGACCTAATTATGGAAAGGTTTAGTAGAGCGAACTTGTACGACTTGCCACGTGTCAGTGTTTGCTCCTTTGGCTCTGCAATTTATAGATAGGAAACTAAATTCCATGTACTTCCAGTCACTTTTTACAGAATTTCAATCTGATGATGAGAGAGAGAGTTATGAATATTTTCCCACGATCACCTCTTTAAGATGAAATTCGGGAGCCTGAAAAAGACCTAACTTCCACAGATCATATCTCCAAAAATATTGTGAACCAAGCTCTGAAAATTTGCGAAGATGTTCCTCAGGATTTCATCTTTTCTCTCTAAATATTTCAACTTCTAAACCTTCATACAAAAAAATTTATAGCGAAAATTCCGTGATGACCTTATTAAGTGAAATTCAGGATCCTGCAAAAATCCCTACCTTCAACAGATCATATCGCCGAAAATATTGTGAACCAAACTCTGAAATTTTGTGATGATGTTCCTCAGGAGTTCGGCTTTGTACTCTACCAATTTCAGCTTCTGAACCTTTTTATAAAATAATTCATAGCACAAATTTCACGATGACCTGTTTGGAGCAGCGAAACCCTAGAATCCAAAGCTTTGATACCAAATGTTGTGAAACCAACTCCAAAAATAGAAGAAAAGAGATATCAACACCTTAGAAATAAGCCAATTCAAGGGGGAAACCTCCAATACATTACATGAATGAACAATGCTTGGATGATATAAATTACAAAACCTCCTTTCTATACTTATGAGTCCATGGGGCCACAATGTAATCATAGCCGACCTAACAATAATAATTTAAAGGCACAATAATAACAATATGGGGGTTACAGGGGTACAATAATAACAATAAGGGGGTTACACTAACAAAAATAAGGGACTATAATAGTAATATAGGGACCTAACAAAAATATTATTTTCTTGTCTATTGGATTCATGGAGAAACTCTTGATTTTATTTACTGCTTAATGTCTTTTACTGCATAGATCTAGATTTTGTAGCATTTATCTTGGTCAAATAACTGCAGATCTAAAGAAATTGGCAGCCATCTTTGATGTTCGGGATGTTTGTTATGCAAAGCTAAAGTGAACTTTTTTTGTACGCTTGCGATTAGAATTCATCCTAACATAGAGAGAGGGAGAGTGTAGGCAGCCAAGAAAGAGGCGTTTTTGGGCAGCGCATAGTTATGTAAATCCACATAGAATCCATAAAACATGATCATATGTCCCCTATTGTACAATATCTACAACAAATTGTTGTTGTTTCTATTTTTTCAGCAAGTGTATCTCTCAAGAATCCTATAAAAGCTCAATTTTAGGGTGATTTTGGTAACTGTGCAGTCCTAATTTTTGGGCAGTGTGTGGAGGTTTCCTTGTAATTTTTTCAAGGATTGAAAATTTTATTTGAAGGAGTAATTGCCTATGTTTATGTGAAATTAATTTTTGTGCTTCTTTTATTTAATTTTTAGCTATTGTGTGATCGATGTTATCATCTGAAATTTAACCCTAGGATAAATTGAACTCCCTAGTTTTTACATTATAATTAAATTGTGAAATGAAAATTACGTTGGGCTTAATATAATAAATATAACATAATAAATTCTAGAACATATCTGTGAAAATTCCTTAATATGGGTGGTAGTGTTTTCACTTCAGATTCTGTGGAATTTTGGTGTTTGGAATCGATTTGCAAGAGTCCCACCCATGTTGTGGTAGATAACCATGTTACCACACACACAAGTCAAAAAGGTTGTCATTAGACATGAACTATCTGAATTACAACAAGAGCTCAAGAAATTTTGGTCGGACAGGACAAAGAAGTTTATAGGGAAAGGAACTTTGAAATTTTAATACTATTGAAATCCATCCTTAGATGAATTTCTAGTTAATCCATAAACCTCACTATAAACAAAGATATTAGTCCACTTCTTATTATGGAGGTAACATGGAAATTACAATTTTCCAAGCCAATATCATGCTTCTCACTTGGAAAACCATTCAAAGAGCTGCCAATCCCATTTATCATGACCAAATAGATGACTTTGCAACTAATGCCACATTCTAGCCCCACAAAATGGATGAAACTAGAGCCTGTTCAGGAGTAAAAAAGAGCATAACTTCTATATATATATTATTGTGGAAATTTAAGTAGCCTTCGTTAAAATTCTGCAATATAATAAAGAAGACATGTCTTACCTAGAAACAATGTAAGTCCTAATGGTTGGACACAAACTACATTTTTCATCAATGAGAAAATGTGATAGTAAAGATGCAAGAACCCACCAAAAAAAAATGAATCCTGACAAAATGATGCCCATCCTATTGATTTCATCATTTATATGACCTAACCTTAGATATTCAAATGAATCTTATAGTTAAAGATGGCGGCAGTGAAAATTTCAAGCAAAGATTCAGTTCATGAAATGATAGGAAAAATTGGGATTGATGCCTATTGGGGAAATATCAAGCCAAGCTTTATATGGGTCTGAACTAGTATCTATGATGAGACCTCTCAAAATTGATTCTTGAATACCAAATGAGGAAGCGTAGAGAATGAAAGAACAATAGCCAAATTTTAAAAAATCTCTCGAAGAGTAAATTATGGAAAAGCTTACATAAGTTCAACAAAGAAACCTTGAAAATAGGATCCCCTTCTACACCCATGGAACTCTGCACAACAATGTCACAATGTCTAGAATCTACATTTCCTAACCATAATCACAAAACTCATATCCTCAACATACATTCCACATCACATTCTAAAAAATAAACAAAGCACATAAAATTCCCAATAAACCATCCATCCCTTAATCATCCATGGAACTCCAAATTTTAATTCTCAGGCCAAAGGTTACATTAATACAAGAAAGTGCATGTATTGAATACTTCAAAATATCTCATGGTCATGGGAATTCTGATAAAATGATTCATAAGGGAAGGGAGGTGGGAATCATCGTGAAAGCAGAGAAACTATTTCATTGTGGTGCTCAGAGAGCATGTGCTTGATACTCTCAGGAGCTTAGAGCACGAGTCAACATTGGGGCAACCATATATTCCTTTTCCTTTGGATGAAGGCTAATAACACCAAATGAAATTAGATTTAACAGCTAGTTCCTCTTGGTTTCTCACCCTGCTAATAACCTGACAGATCCTCTTATAGCAGAATTCAATTATATACTCACTCGAATGATGAATACAGACACTTGAAACTTCTAGAAAGTTATGACGAATTAACAAATATGCCTTCAATGACACTAAGAGCTCAACATTGTTGTTTCAGATTCCAACTGGTCATCCCTTCTCCCTCTTAAAAGCATGGTGGCAAAATTCCTTTAGGATCAATTTCAAACCTGCTCATTCGTAACAATGGGATATTTTAAATCTCCTTAATTTGACTTAGTATCATAAAAAAGAGCGATGTGAGCACTTTCCAAAATTCCAAATAAAATATGAAAAAATTTCAACTTCACGTTCAAACCTCAAATTCTAAATAGTGCCTCAAGCTTCAAGGCTTAAGTTGAATCAATTCATATATTTATGGCTCATACATTATTTGTGATGCTGATAGATGTAGTGTCAACTACAATAATTATTATGGTAAGTATGTTTTCAATATTTACATTGAAGCACTAAAACTATTTCCCTTCAAAGTATTTTTTTCACTTTAATTAAAATGAAGATAACATTGAAAAACTATTGATTTTTTAATTCATTGATGCAGTGTCACATGTCTGCTAGGTCTACTGCTCAGAGAAATACATATTGGTTTCTACATGAAAAAATACAATGTTTTTGTTGCCTAAGCCTTTATGGGTATATTTCTATTATATACCTTTTTTCACCTATGAACAAGATGATAGGACTGAAAAACCACTATTCCATGATTTTGTTGATCTATGTTGCAAGATATATTGTTAACAGACCAATATATCATTTTTTTGCATTGAGGTCACTCCAAAATTTCGAAATTTATTTGCCACCCAAATCCGACTCTCAGTATCTTCTTCATTATGTGCACTTTCTCTTGATAATTGAGTTTTGGAATGAAAACTAAATTGAAACAAAACAAGCCCATAGGGAATAGACAATTTATTCCAATATTAGTTTTAATTCCTTTTTATTCATTTTTTGTTTAATGTGTTAATTTCTTTGGAAATGAATGGACGAATTTTTCCAAGGGTCATCTTTCCATTCTTGGTGGAAATGAATTGTTGTCATTTTTAATAAATAATATTGCATTAGTTTTGAAAAAAATTATAGAATTGAGCACATTTTGGTTCTCTCTTAATCAGGGATGGTTCTTTAGCCCTTTTCTTAATAACTTGTTGCATTTTCAAATGAATTTCTCCAACTAACTTCTTCCTTGGGAGTAGTTGCAGATATCAAAATCCCATAATCTCCTACCTTCTATTCAGTTTTGTCCTCTTTTCTACTATTATACAAATGGTAGGTAATATGAATGCTTTGTTTTATTTAATAGGTTTAAATTTTAAAGGACTTTTCCCCTGCTAATTGATTCTATATAAAATGTCAATAGGCCTAAATGGGAAAACCGACAAGAGGTTCAAAAGTTGAAAAGGTCCACAAGCAATAGTATACTTTGAATATGATGATGGGAAGACCTTGATAGCCAAATGTTTCACTCTTACTAATCTATAAAGTTAATTTTAATCCTACAATGAAAACTCTACAACCACAGTGGAAACACAAATACAATGTCATAGGTGTCTCACTTAGAAACTGGTAATATTTTCTTTTAGAGAGAGAGAGAGAACTAAGTCTAATGGTTCCAATACATCCTACATCTTTTTGTTGTAGGAATGGCCTTACCATAAAATTTCAATTGTGTTGTTTGTGAAACACAAAAAGTCTCATTGGTGTCTCATTAGGCATCCAATGATATTGTAATGTCAGAGAGAGATGGAAGTTGGAATTAATTCTGAAGGTTGTAATATGTTATACATATTTGTTGTAGGAAGGGTCCTACCATAAATTTCTAAAGGGATCTGGTAGGAAACCCAAAATTTGCAAATGACCCTTTGTTCTAATCCATGTTTTGGAGCACTAACATGATGTACTCATATTATGGTCTGAAACAAGACATAACCGACAAGAATTGCACAAGTCTGATGGACACAATCATCATTAGTTGTAACAACCATGAATAAATCATCAAAAGTCTCTGAAAAACATGGCTACAGGATCTTTCTTGGAGGTGAAATAGATAGAAAGGAATATTTTGGTTCCTAGGAAAGTAGAAATATTTTTTTTCATGAAGAAAAGTGAGGATTTCTCAGCATTGAGCAACCAGTAATTTGGTCAATATTTTAGAAGTCAAAAGGGAAGGTGTCACATATAATTCATGATTCTTGGAAAACCACTACAAGACTCGAATAGTTGGTGACAGATCCTGGTGTTCGAGCCTCCAACTAGACATCATATATCTAAAAAAGAAGAAGTATGCAACAAATTATCCTCTTCCTTTCCAACTTCTTGATAAACCGATTGGTAGATGGAAGGTATCCTAAGCAAAGTGATACCCCTTTCAACTCCTCTTGAGATCAAAAAACCTCCATGTGTGTGATTTATAGAAAGAAGGCTAGACCTTCTGTTGCATCAGGCTTGCTTTGATTCCTCTTTGGATGAGCCATTGTTCCTCTATCATTTGTGATTTATCAACCCAAGTATGAAGGAATTTTTGTTATTGAATTATCACAAATCAGGTCTTTGATTTTTCTACAATCTAGGAATATGAGATTTGCATTGATTCTCTGGAACTGAGTGTTGCATTATGGGTATTTGTAATGGTTTCAAGCCTTTTCTTGAATATGTTAAACTAGCTGTAGACATTTCATAGTGACTTAGGGATTTTCTGTACATTGTCTAAACTTAGGACTTTCAGTTTAAGTAAATTTAGTAAGATAAATATTCAAAATTTCATATTTTCGGATCAATATGGGGTTTCATAAATAGAAGTGATCACATTGTTGGGTCTTTCTCTATTTTTATCAGTAAGAGAAGTGAAATGGGGTGCAATTTCAAGAAATTCACTTACTGAATCTTGTTGTTGATCCTTTTGCTATGAAATCTCCTCGTTACAGTTTCATATTTCCAAAAGTGACTACCAAACATAAATTTTAGGGTTTTATGCAAGAAAACCTTATTTGTGTGAACGTTTGAGACTTTTATATCATTTTATTTTTTATTTGACTGTTTTCTATGAAGGGGGTTGTGCAATGTTGATTACTTTTAATTGTATCTTTTTATTTCAACCCAAAACGTACAATGGAGATTTTTGATGGTAGTCGTCCCATTGGTACATAAATTTCATAATCCTTTGTTTCTCCTACATTTCTTCTTTTACCATTACACCTTCCTGAATACACTTTTGAAATTTACCAGATCTTCTCTTTCATTGTTCCCTTGCTTCAGTGTGTTTTTTTGTATAATTCCTATAACCTAAAGCATCACTTGGGCTAAAATAAAGTATTCTAAGACTCTAGATGGCCTGTATCCATCTCCCAAAAAGCTGGGCATCTATTAAAAAGAAAAAATTTTAGAAAATGAATATGAATTTTAGCGAATTTTTGGCTTCATGACAGTTGTTTTTAGCTTTCCATGCTCCTTTTGAAATGTTATAATTATCACTCTAGTAGACAATAAATTAATAATTTAACTTGGTGTCTCAATCCATATAGGCTAAGCCAGTGTTGACATGCGTACCTTTTCTCAACATGCCTTGTACTTAGTCACTGTGTTTGGCAATATTTCTAAGGAAAAAATTGAATGTTATCGTATCTGAAGCAATGTCAAGTTTAATTGGGTAGACTGTTTTTTTTTTAAAGAAGGAAAAATAAGTGTTCTTTTCCATTTGAACTTAAAATATATAAACCCCTCCCCACGCTCCCAAAATGTGGTCATGCACACACGCACACACACCATAGTATTTAAAACCAAAACCAGTGATTGACCTTATCCACTTATCAAACTTGATTTTGAACTAGAAAAAAAAAAAAACAGACTTATCAGATCTCAATGAACCAATATTTATAAAAATACATGAATTAATTATTTTTTAATGATTTTTTTTTTTTAAATTCAAAGCTATGATTCCAAACCAATAGAGACAAAATATGCAAATTTTTCTCATCTATATATCATCTAAAGGTGAATATATCAAAATGGCACCGGGTGCATGTAATGTCCACAAGAGATTAATTGGCATAAGGGACAAAGTAGCCTATCGATCTGTAGGCTATATTCATTGATAAAGGGGAATACTCCATAATACCCAAGTTTTGGGGAAGCTGGGGTGAAAAATCCCAAAGATGGGGTTTGTAATTAACCCCATTCAATTGATTAAGGAGACAAAACCCCCTCAAGGAAATATATAAATAAAAGAGGGTTAGATTTAATTGGGGGCATCATTGGATTGGATTATTTTTCTTTCTTTTAAATCCATTTTCTCTTTGAACTAGTTTCGGTGGAGGTGATCCTACCCTACCTAGTCATTTTCTTTTGTTCTAGCATAGGGATTTAACTATGAAATGGAGAAATGAAGTATTTTGGGAAGGATTTGATAAGGAAATACCATCTAAGGTAGGCCAAGACTCTCATGGAGTTGAATATCATCTCTCTAATGCCAGAATTGAAGAACGGATTCAAGGGAAACATTCTATTTGGAAATTCTGAGGCAAGTCATCCAAGGTTTAGAGGATCTGCAAATTTGTTTGAGATAAATAAGAACAAACATCTTAATATCCTGAGGCAGGTTAACACCTTTTTGAGATTTGTATAGGGGGTTTTGTTCTTTGTTATTTCTATGATTCAAGATTGGGGCATGCAAGTATGTTATGAGGTATAGCAAAAGCGAATTGTCTGAACAAGTCAAATTTTTGAAGTTGAAGGTTTCCAACGAATTTATATAAGATAGGTCGAAGTACCCCTTGAAGCTAGACATTCACACTTATGGAAAAATCCATTTTGTTCTGAGGGCATGCAGAAGATTGGCCTATCCTAAAGCAGATCTGAGTCACTTGGAATCACTTTATTCTAAGACAAGTGTAGAGGGTTTTTGGGGTAACATTGTGCAAGAGAACTCATGTATCTTGAACAAAAATCTGCTAGTCATATGAGACAATGTGAGAGCTTTTCAAATGACTATAGTATACCAAAATTCCTTGAATAATTTGTAGAGGCATTAAAGTTGGTCTGGAAGAATTCTTGAAGGGTGCTGAAGTGAAGAACAAGTACTTATTATGAACTTTGTTAGCCCTTTACAAAGTATTTATTATTTGGTGAAATATTCACCAAGATCTTACAAGATTTTATAATTCAGTGAAAGATTCGCCATGATTTTATAGGATAATATAATATCATGAGAGATTCGCCAAAAAAAGTAAATATGCATATTATATTATTAATAAAATCGCCTTCCTCTTTTCCTATGTATCATGGAGATTCGTCCGTTTATTATACAAAAAAATTTAGGGGGGTTCTTAAAATTTTCCCTGCTTTGCATTCAATGTGTAAATATCCTGGGTTTTTGGGCTGCTAGACATGAACCATTTTTCTAGAATAAAAAATGAGCGGTGATGCATTGAATCGCACAGACAATGAGGTTCCGTCATGGCCTTTAAAATATCTTCATCAAAGTAAAACAAGATGTCTAAGGGGGGATTGGTTTGTGCGAGGCCGTGAGGAATTGGTTTGGGCCTAACAGTGTTGGTCGACCTACATGAATATGATTTTGTGGTTGATGCCATGAAACCAGATGAGGTTGACAGGGTGCAGACAGGTTAGTTTTGCACCATCGAGGGTACCACTGTCGTTGTGGTAGTTGCAGCGGTCTCGACACTGAGGAAATATGAGCAGAAAACAAAATTCATGGTTCCCATGCATGACGAAATGAATCTTATATGGTGTCGTGTGTCATTAGCATTACATGGTGGAAGAATTTCCATCATGGTTGTTTGCTTCTTAGTGAGAGAAAATTCATGCTCTTTTGGTGGTGTATGGAGGGTATTGGTATCTTCTTTTTTGTGAAGATTTTGATGGATGCAGAAGCGCCAAAATGTTCGTAACATAAGGCATGTCTCTGTATCATGATCATGGCTTGTGCAAATGTTGCATGGGGTAAATGTACTCACCGAGTAGATTGTATGGGGTCTAGTACTACTCATCATATTAGAGGATGATGATGGGAGATGATTACGAGAAAATATGTTTCTTTGTTTCTATCGTCTCCTATTTTTAGACTTAGTGTGATTTGGCTCTTGTGGGAGATTTTCTTCTAACGTTGATTTAGCCGCTCTTAGCCTTGGAAGGAAACGTCAATTCATCATATGGTGGAATTGTGAGAAAATTCGACAATAACAACGTGTGATTTTCTCTTGATTAGAGAGATGAATGTAAGGTATGGGTGTGACCATGAGAAGAATGTCGGTGAATTTATTGAGTTCCCAACATTGATTGACCATGTGGCCCTTTTTATTACATAGGGCATATGAAATTCTTGGCTGATGTCACCCCTTGCTAGGATAATTGGGTGCCTTACCTTTTCTAGGGGTCTAGCGAAAATGGAGGGGAGGTCTCACTACTCATGGCTATGTAGGTTGTGGAAACTCAAAACTGGATATATCTGTATTATTGGTGGCAAATAATTACCATTTATGAAGTGATTCTAACTTTGGTAATTGAGTAATCAAATGATCATGTTTGTCACATAGTACGCAAGCTTGGATTGAGCGTTTAGCATGGTTGGGGGTGGGAATATGCCATATTTTTTACCGTTTCTCTTCACATATGAAGAGGATGGGCCTAGTTTCCTCATTCTCTTGGGTTTTCAAACTTTCTACTGACTCCAAGTCTGATTTGTCCTCTTCGTCAAGATGGGTTATGGCCTAGCATAGATAATGCCAAACAGAAATGGGGGATGTAGGGACAATGATGAATCGAGTGGTTATCTTGACACACTCGACAAGAATATTGAACTACTCGTAAGCCTTCGTAGTACACTAGGTTGACCGAGTACCATCTTTGAAACAAATCTAGCACTGCATAGTCAATGATGAAGTGAGGTTCATCGCACAGTGCACAAAGCTAGACTGGAGCCTGAGGATGGTTATGGGGGATAGGTGGTTGTTCAGGTGGCCATCTCTCTTATGATATATACAATATGGTCATTTTTTTATTCTTTCCTTTGATTTGTAGTGTTTCTTGTGGATTTTGTGTCTGAATCTGCTAATTCAGGGTTTTCAGTGATGAAGTGCCACATTAAATCCAACACAAACCAGAATCGACAGATGTGGAGACAATGCCACATGTGGTGGTTTCTTTGACAAATATGACATGTATGTAATTTGTGCCAAACTAATTTTCTTTTGGAAACTTGCAAGATTTAATACCAATGGTTAAACACCCTTAACTCGGGCACTGTGTGGTTAAGTGATCAGGCTTGTCACATAATGCGCAAACTAGGACATGCGGTGTGGCCTTTGTTTTCTGTCTTTGGGCCATTGGGGTGACTATATACAAGCAGGATGTAGGTTTTTCTCATACAAACAGTATGGTTTTGGGTTCACCCTTGTCAATTTGCATGGATGGTTCTAAGGGGTCCTCCTGGTAAGATTGTTCTAGGGCTTGCAAGGTTTCCCTATAACACAACATTTTCGGGCAATGATGGGTATAATGCCCATAATGGTCACAAATGGTGCACACATGATTGGTGCATAATGATTTTCCTTGGTTTTTCATGACCTGTTCCTTTTTATGGGAATTCTAGGTCGCAACATTTCGGTGTGTATAAGTGGTTTTAATTCTTCTAACTCCAGGAAAATATTAATAGGATGAGCTATGACGTCGCATAATGCACAAGGTTGTAATGCCCTGGGTAACTTGGGGGTTTCTACTTTTTTCCCTTTTTTGTTTTTCTTCTTGGCCATGCCAGCTAGCGGCACTACATGTGTCTCTTTAACTTCTATGAAATCTTGGGGGGAAATAGGGTTATTCCTATAGAGGTAATTCCTGGGCTTTCCAACATAGATAGAGGGACCAAATACCCCACGGGTATTGAAAAATTCATATTTGGAAATGTCATAGTTACCATGACTTGTCTTGATATAAAAGCAGGTGGGGGATACAAAAATGGGGTCTGTGAAATGACGTACATTAGGAATTCTGTACTAGTGGCTTTGACATCCGTACTGCAGGTTTCTTATTCTAGACTAGTTTTGGTGTTTGATGAGAGCATCATGCACACTGTTATCTTCGTGCTTTCAGGGACTTCCCCTGGTATAATAGGGGGATCTCCAAGGAATTATCCTAGGATGGATGATGGTTTGAATTGGCCTGAGCCAAATTCTGTATCCTTTGTGACTGGTTCTATGGTTGTGTCTATGTATGGTAGTACAACATATAGAGCGGCCATGGGTTTCTTGTCATAGTATGTGAGCTGGTCAATGGTGATGATCCAATCATCACCATAAAGATAGAGGATGCAATTTCAGTCATGGCATACATATAACTCTTCTTGAGGACTATATTGTAGTCTAGTTGTGCATCCAATACCTCAATTTCTGTAAGAACTATCTTGTCGGCCATGTTTACTGGGACATTTTGATAAATACTGATGGGGGTTGATGGGCATTCGTCATATGCTCTAAGAATGATTTCAGATGGTTTTAATTCAAGTGATCCTAACATTTTCCAAACTGATTTGGACATTATACATGTGGATGCTCCTTCATCCATAATGCATTGGTGTATGGTGATATTATGAACCGAAACCAGTATCTGGAAAGCGACTAGAGAAGGAAGCCTTGGGTTTATCTTGTCTAGATTGAAAACCATTAGGCGTGAATCAGAAGGGTCTATTTCACTTAATGCAGAAATTAAGGTTTTTTGTTATGTTGGGCATGATTGTAGAACTTCCAAAGCTGATGTAGCAGCTAGTGATTGACCTAAATCATCCACTATACTATAGCTATGAGAAACTTTGGAGGGATGTCCTACACGCTTGGTTAGTCCTTTTATCGTTCTTGGAAGGGGCTCAATAGGTACTTTGAAGATAGTTAATAGTGTGGTAGGTGTGCTCGTACTTGTACCTAATGGGTTGGTATCCAGAGGTGTATCATAGTTTTGATTCCTTGTTTGGAAGAATAATTCTTCACTAGCCATGTAGATCTCATGGTTTCCTCCTCCAGTATCATTTTTGGGTCATTGTTGTTGCTGGGTGTTAACTGCTCATTGGTGGGGGAAAGGTACCTACATTACAACAGGTTGTTGGGTAGTTCCCCCTTGTCCTCGGTTACCCTGAAGTTTTTTCAATTCTGGGAGTTTGGGAAAATGGTTAGTGTAATGACCATATTCACCATAGATGGCACAAGAGTGATTTGTCCTTAAACTAGGTCTCTTTTTTTCCATTGGGAGTTACTACTTGGCTCTTTGTTTTTATTTCAGTTGGGGTTGCCCCCATACTGAGATCGCGGGGGGCATTGTTGATTACTTCCCCTTGTCCAAAGTCTCCCTTTTTCTTGTTCCTAGGCTTATTTTTTCAGTGTTTGGAGGATTATTGTTGTTCTCCTAGTCACAAGCATGTCGCCTCTGAGCCTAGGATGGTTGCACCAAGTTCATCGGTACATTATTCTGCATTGGAGCTGGATTCTGTGCGGGAAAAGAGGGGTATAGGTTCCCCTGTCCTTGCTTGGTGTAAGATTGCTGGGGAAGCTCTCTTGCATCAACATTCCTAGCTGAGTATTGGTTCCCCTGCGAGGGAGGGTATGAGCCTTCCTATTGTTGATGGTATGGAATTAGCCTATTCGTCATATTCTGCAAAGGTGCAGAATGAATTTTATGGTAGCCAGATTACGATATGTTTTGGGTAGAATTGTATGAGTATCCTGGGTACTGGTTATTGTTTCTTAGGTGACTTTGGGCTAAGGACGCAATCAAAACGACTGGAGTATTTGAGGCACATAGTAATTCCCTATATGTTTGTAGGCACAGGGCATTTGGCAGGACATTGTAAATATATCCTGATTGGGTGTATATGAGTTCAAATTGTTGGGCCTTGCTAACGACGTCCTCCTTGGAAGTGGGTTTTTGTGTCGATGTGTCTTTTGACATCTAAGCTATGATAGTTTTCAAAAACAAATACAACAACACTCTATCGTCGAGTTTGGCTTTAGATAAACTATGACTTCACCACCATTCGTGGAGATGGTCTGATATATGGACGTTTGGTGTTTGTCTAAAATGTGTCAGCAGTCCCATTCCTTAATCATGATGGATGGGGAGCCAAAAATAGGTGAGGAATTCGGTAGTGAGGGCACTAAAGGTTCCATGAGAAGCAGAAGGCTTCTCAACATACCATTTCGCCACAGACCCTGTTAGGGTGCACTGAAGAAGTATTAGTATAATGGTATCATCAATGATACTATTGGATTAACACTACAAGTGGAAAGTCATGATATGATTTCTTAGGTCTTCTACCTACTTCCCTTCGAATTTTTGTATATCTGAAGGGATATTCGTGGGCATGGGAGGCCAGTTAGGGCCATGAGAAATGGGGTAATTGTTGGGTTGAGAATACGACTACTTTTTAACACTTATTTCATTCATTTTTAATCTTCTTTATCATATCATTTATTATAATTTATTATATAAATCCATTTTATAATGATTTATGCTCTTATGGATATATATTATTTCTTCTCCATTATTTTTAATAAATTGATGATTATTATGCATAATTTTATCAATAATGGTTTATTAATATATTTGGTAACATCACTCACCTTTTTAGCCTCCAAGATATTTGCCAGATTGCAGATTTGATCTCCAAATCATCATCAAATATTCCAACTCAGAAATTCGCTGGAATAAGAAGTGACAGTTTTGCGGTTGAGATTCTGGGCAAATGAAGAAGAATATGGAAAATCCGAAACATGGATTTTGTCCAGAACGGACCAAATTAACTTTAACATAAAACTTTTTCCCAAATTCGGCCTATATTGAGAGAAACGCAAGGTTCTTTGAGCACGATTTTCTCAGATTTACTGTTGCGGCCATACTCCAAATTATCTCAGCTGCATATCCAAATTCAACTTGGTTTTTTTGAAAGATTGATGGAAATATATTTTCTGGTTGATCAAGTTGTTGGGAAAAATCCAATATAGTTATGAGAGATCATATTTGCTATTTAATTTCTCCTCTTTCTGATTATAAAAGGAGAGCATGCATTATGTATTGGAGAACAATGGATGATTATTGAATTCCTTTTGTAACATTGTAATTCCTTGACTCTCGTGATCAAAGAACATTGATGTAAAAGCTATTCATGTTTGATTAATACAAAGATGCGTTCTCGTTCCATTTCTCAAGCTCTGAAGTAAAACCCAGTGGCGTTTCACCGGTGGTTGAGGGCCCGGCCCTGGTGGATCGATCTGTTGTTTGTATCTCTATCTTTTCATTATTGTTGTGAGATAGTTCATATTTGATTTTATTATAGTTTGCAAGTTAATTGATTTGTTGTTTAATTGCTTATGGATCTTGGTGTGTTATGTTAATGAATTGCATCGTTGTTCCATTTCAACAAGGATCTTAATTCCCATATTATTCATCTTGTTATTGTTTACTAAAGCTTTGTTGTTCAATGTTTAACTCCATTTGCTTGTTGTTCATGTCTATTACTATTTAACAACGTCTGCTGTGGGCTTGGTGTTTAATAGAATTGTTGTTTCAAGTTAATATTTATTTCTTTGATCATGATTCATTAACCCAGTTACGAGAAAGATTGTTTATTTACATTGTTACAGTTTGTTATTTATGCACATAGCCATTCAATTACATATTGCTTTTCATTTCTAATTCTTGCTTTTAATAAGATTTCTTCTTTGTTTACTTTCAACAACAGTTAGTTAAATTTCGATTTCCCTTTGATTGCTTGAGAGAAGGATTGTCAACTGTAGAGAACATTGGTTATTGCTTCCTCGTTCCCAAATTGATTGTCTTGTTCCAGTTTGATTTTAATTGTATCAATTTCTAGAGGAATGAGTTATTGCTACTGTATCCTCGATTGATGTTTGATGAGTGAATAGTTAAGTTTCAGAGCATTTGAATTTATGTTATTGTAATTAGATTTCTCTTCCAAGCATTTCTTTACTTTTTTATTTAGAATACTGTACTACATCTCACACAGCATTGCTCTTGGATAAATTGCCGCCTCAGGCTGAGTACACTCTTGAAATAAAAAGTCATTTTCGGATTGATAATTAATGTAGGATAAATAGGTGTTAAAAAGATACCTTTTATACCTCGACATTTTGGCACCGTTGCCGGGGAGAGTGTATGCCATTTAGAAGGAGTGATGCACATTTGACATTTTTTTTGCTTGCGAAGAATCGGGTATTAAATACGGAAGGTAAGAACCTGCGCACCAAGCAAGGAACATACTTGCTCACAGCCCGCTTCACAGCAGAATTGGGTAAATTTCTTTCTTTAGGTAGGAATGAAGGCTTGTTTTTTTAATGACTAGAAAATCTAAAAAAGACAAAATTCCTCCCAAACTCGAAAAACCTAAGGGACCGGTGACCCTTGGGAGAACGACCTTTATTGACAAAATTCTTAAGAAAACTAAATCTCAGCCATCAGTAGGACCTAGGAAAGTTATTTCTAGATAACCTACTAGTTCCCTTCAGGCCACGAGAATCACCATACGCCTTTCTTGAGGTACATAGCCAAATAGAAGAGACCGAGCAATATTCCCAAGAAATTGAGAATCCTCGCCCAATTTGTTTACAAGAAGGGAAGTTGGCTTCTCATACCCTACTATTTATCAACATGCATTTTTCAAATTTGGGTATGTACATCCTAGAGGCCTTATTTTGGAAATGGCTCCACTGGGAATACTCTTATACATAAACATATTCAAATTTCAAAGAAGAGTATATTAGTGGAGAAAATAAAATAAATAAGGAAATAAACACAATTTTTTATTATTTCATTTCTGTAAAAATAGTTGTTTTTGTTGAAACACGCTGTGGAAATCAGCATAGGTGATAAAAATTTTAAATTTTTTTGTGTATGTAGATGCATTATATTGAAAATAAAAATTCTACAAACACTCATATTCATTTTAATCACCAATATGGAAAAATTTCTTGAATATCATTTTTTTGGCTTGCGGGCTTGATGAAATTTCTGAAAACATAGTTGGGATAGTCATGTTTTGGGGGACCAAAAGTGAATATTTTTAAAACCTGTTTCCATCCTAAGTATTCCTTGATGTCTACTTTCCAACCCAATTTGAATCACTCAATTTTTATTTGAAACAAAAAAGTTAGAACCAAAACATTGGCAGGGTGTCTAGTAGGCAGCTCAACAACAGAGTTGGGACAGTCAGTTTTTGGAGGCCTAAATGACTATATTCTTAAAAAATATTTCTATGGTAGATTCCTCTATGAATATAGTTTAAAAATAAATTTTAATCATGCAATTTCGATATCGTATGAGGAATTTATGACCAAAATGCGGCTTTCTATAAGTAAATACGACACTCTTGAAACTCTTGTTTTCTCGAAATTTGTTCATTAACGTATTTGACCCATAAATTATTATTTTCTTTGAACTATTTCTATTGGAGATAAAAAAATGAATCATTTCATTTACAATTTTAATCGGTTCAATCAGCATCAGATAATTTATGCTAGAAATATCAAGTTTGTTGGTACGAAATTTGGAAAATCGAAAATTACTCTATTATGTAGGTTGTTCCAAGAAAGTTTAACATACCATTACATGGAATTTTTAAAATATGTTTCTTTTGGAGATAAACCTTTGAATTAGATCTCATTTGGCTTTGTAATCACTCAAATCGGACGAAAAACAAAGAAGGTATGATTAAAAAACTGATGGTTAGTATAGTCGACCACTGCTCTCTCGCAGGTGACAAATAAATTTTGTTTTATTTTTCCATGGATTTGTTTCTGAGGTAACTTCACTGTTATTTTTTGCATAATTATTGGATTAAGGAGCCGTACACCTCTCTTTCTCCATGATTTAATGTTCTATTGCGGATGACACTCGTTTTTGCGGGTCTTGGGAGGAAACGAATAAAAAGGTCGGTTATGGACGAGCGTGAGAGAATTTTAGTAAAACAAAGGGAATTTCATCTAGTTCATTATGTCATAGATTCATGTAGAAGAAATGAAGAATTGGTTTCCATTTCAAGATTCATGTCAACGCTGCCATTTTTCAAAAGATCAATTTTTTCCCATTAACAGATTGATATTCCCTTAGGAAATAACATCATAGCTGTTGTAACTTAATAAAGTGTTGTTTCTTTTTTGATTTCTTTTATGTTTTTGTGTTTCAGGTTTTAGTCTCTTCAAATTATAACTTCCGCTCCAGTGGCAATTAAACAATAAGGACCCCATCATGCAAGTTTCAATTGCAGAAGGCAATTCTTCGGTAGCACCAATTCTGTAAAAAAATATTTTTTCTTGAAACCTGTACATAGATTTTCCTTTCTATTTGATTGGATTTGCTTGACAATGGATTGCACATTAGCTTTTTTCTTTCCTCTATTTTTTTCCTTTGTTGTTCCCTACAGCATCTCTGCGTGTTTATATCTGTTTGTTGTTCCTCTTCAGGAACAGTTGTTGTTCCTCTTAAGGAACGATTACGGTCTCTTAAACTTCGTGCGTTTGTGTGTTTATTTTTGTTCTTCCAAAAGGAACAACATTTTTGCTGATTAGTTTTTGTTGTTCCTTTCAAAAATAACAACATTTTATTTGCACATGTTTTTGCGTTCCTTTCAAAGAAAGCTAGCGGTTTTGTTGTTCTTTCAAAGAGAACAACATTCTCATTTTGTTGTTCCTTTTTAGAACAACGGTTTTGTTGTTCCTTTCAAGGAATAGCAGAAGTTTGTTCTTGCTATTCCTTTCCAAGGGAACAGCATTTCCTTGATTGTTTTTGTTGTTCCTTTCCAAAGAGCAACACTTTTTGAAGTGAATTTTTTCTTGTTTTTTAAGCAAACATTTCTAAGACTTTTTGTGAATTTTTCATTACTCTTTGAAAGGAAAACATACAATTCTTGCAAAAAAGGATACACAAATTAGAGTTCTTGGAATCGGCAAGTCCAGAAATTGTCATTTTAGAAATTGTTTTTGTAGTGATAAGAAAAGGAAAGGACACAACCTTCTATATCACTTTGCTGTCTTTATTTTCACCTAAAACTAATATAATCGATTATCTTTATCATGTTGGTTCTTCCCTACATTCTCATAGCAGCTTTTATTTTTATTAAATAAGAATAAGGGCATATTTTCTCTATTGAGATGTTAAAATTTCTTCCACCATCCCTACTCTTAAGGAGTGTTGAGCCACCCTTTATATATAAATAGGGAAGTGCTATATGTAAAGGAAAAGAAGAGAAAAATCCCTATATAATTACTAACAATTCTATGATATGTCAGATGTAGGATAGGAGGTCTCATCAAGAGCCAGCCTACCATAGTCATAAGGGAGCAGTGAAGTGGCGATACCGTACCAGTACACACCGAGATATGATCAATGGACAACTCGGAAAAATAAAAGTCTTTGGAACCGGGAGGTCTCATCACGAGCCATCCTGCCCACTTTCACTCCTTTACGAGTGAATGGCATTGTGATTCATCTAGTTCCCAAGCTAGCACAGTGGCCTCCATCATGACATCACATAACACTTCCTAAGGCATAAATAAAGGATAATGGTTCCAAGGGTGAAAAGCAACTTTGTCAAGGTTATAGACACTGTGGGTAACGGAGCTCTACGTGTGGAGTCATATTTTCGAAATCAATAGTAATGATAAACCCTTTTTTATATCTTTATCTAATATCAAATGACGGTATGCTCCTAAACCCTTTGTTTTGGAACCTCTTGTACATGAAATTTATTTATAGAATTGATCATAATGGTTTATGTGGATAATATTTGCATACGTACTTTTCATATTAGCTGTCTTTTCCCTTATTTTTCGAATCATTGCATAAACATTTCCATATCTACTCATGATTTCAAAATATGCATTGATTTTGATAATGTGATAATTTGTTCATCATATCATAAGTATGTATGCCTTTCCATCTTGTACAATTGTTGTGCGATACGTTGCTCTTCTATTTTGTTGATTTGCCACAATATTGATACTTGCATTTTCTAAAGGAATTTTTGCTGATTGAACTTTTGGCATGTATTATCTGTTGCTCTTCAAAATTAACACCGTGGATTCAAGAAAATTGCATACATAATCATGATTTGTTTTAAGAACAACAAGTATGGGGGAAATTCTATTCGCAGCACGACCGCACTATTGCAACTAACAGAAAATGCTCGCGAACGCGCACAATTATTCAGGCATGATGTGCTTGCATGGCTTCCACCTTTTGCATTACTTTCAGTATCTGCTCAGCCTACATCAGCGTCAACAAAGACTAGTCTCTACATGTCCTTCCACATTTTTTAGGGGGTAACACTTGAGGTAAAATAGCATAATTTTCTGATTTATTATGAATTTAGGAGAATTTCATGAAAATTCATTGAGCATTATTTATCATCATTCATTCCACATCTTTACCACTTCCCATTTTTTTTAGATACATCTCATCTTTCAGTTTGGGGGAGTGTTGCTTTCCTTCATTTCTTTCTTATGACCATGTCAGTAATCTTCTTTATCATCCATTGATATTCTTATTCATTCTCAACACCTCCCTTATTCCATGTTATTTTATACCAAGCATCGATTTCCGTGGTTATTGCGGCCCACCTCTCTTCGTTTTCTAGCATCGCATGAGGACATGTTAATTCTTTAGTTTGGGGGGGGGGGGAATTGCTACACATAATGGATGTTTTCTACTCTCTTTCTCGTTTAAGGCATAGAATTTCATTTGTATACAGTGCAGAAATTGATTTGCATATATCTTTAAAACTATGAACTGAATTATTGTGCTTTTTGAATAACAAAAAGGTATCATTAAAATACACAAACCCAGATAATTTCACGCTAAATTAGTTCATAAAGTTTTGAAAATTATGCACTATCACCTCCTGACATTTGTTTATATCTCATGATCGAATTGCATCCGCTTGATCTAATTTTTGAAAAAATGAGTAATGAAGGTTGTTGTTACTTATGTCACATTTTTCTGCAACTTCATATGCATATAGTTGAACTTCAACTGTAAAAATTGTTATGCCTCTATTTCTAAAATTGAATCTTCATTATTTGAGGAAATATGCATTTGTTCCATTCATTTCACGAGTTGGGATAAACAATTTTCTTTGCTTGGTTAACACATGGGTTTTGTTTTTGGGTTGCATGAGGACATGCAATATATTCAGTTTGGGGGTATGTTTGGTCGAGAATATGACCAATTTTTAACACTTATTTCATTCATTTTTACTCTTCTTTATCATATCATTTATTATAATTTATTATATAAATCCATTTTATAATGATTTATGCTCTTATGGATAAATATTATTTCTTCTCCTTTATTTTTAATAAATTGATGATATTATGAATAATTTTATCAATAATGGTTTATTAATATATTTTGTAACATCACTCACCATTTTAGCCCCCAAGATATTTGCTAGATTGCGATTTGATCACCAAATCATCATCAAATATTCCAACTCGAAATTCGTTGGAATAAGAGTAGCAGTTTGCGGTTGAGATTACGGGCAAATGAAGAAGAATACGGAAAATCGGAACATGGGTTTTGTCGAACGGACCAAATTAACTTTAATCACGAGAAGGTTTTCCCAAATTCGACTTTGTGTGAGAGAAACGCAAGGTTCTTTGAGCACGATTTTCTCGGATTCTTTTGTTACGTGAAAAGTCCTCCAAATTATCTTATTTGCAAATCCAAATTCAACTTGGTTTTGTTGAAATATTGATGGAAATATATTTTTCTAGTTGATAAATTTATTTGGGAACAATCCAATATTGTTATGAGAGATCATATTTGCTATTTAATTTCTCCTCTTTCTTATTATAAAAGGAGAGCATGTATTATGTATTGGAGAACAATGGATGATTATTGAATTCCTTTTGTAACATTGTAATTCCTTGACTCTCGTGATCAAAAAGCAACTTATGTAAAAGCTATTCATGTTTGATTAATACAAAGACGCGTTCTCGTTCCATTTCTCAAGCTCTGAAGTAAAACCCAACGGCGTTTCACCCAGGTGGTTGGTCGACCACCTGGTGGATCGATGCCTTTGTTTGTATCTTTATCTTTTTCATTATTGTTGTGAGATAATTCATATTTTCTTTTATTACGGTTTACGAAGTTAATTGGTTTTTGTTTAATTGCTTATGGATCTTGGTGTGCTACATTAATGAATTGTCATTTGTTCCATTTCAACAAGGATCTTAATTCTGTATTATTCATCTTGTTATTGTTTACTAAAGCTTTGTTGTTCAATGTTTAACTCCATTTGTATACATTCATGTAGATTATTGTTTAACAATGTTCTTTGTGGGCTTGGTGTTTAATAGAATTCTTCATTTCAAGTTAATATTTGCGCTGCTTGATCACTTTCGATTCATTGAAAAGCAGTTGAGAAAGATTGTTTATTTACATTTTTACAGTTTGTTGTTTATGCACATAGCCATTCAATTACAGATTGTTTTTCATTTCTAATTCTTTTTTTTTAATAAGAGTTCTTCTTTGTTTACTTTCAAAAACAGTTAGTTCAATTTTGATTTCCCTTTGATTGCTTGAGAGAAGGACTTTCAACTGTCGAGAACATTGGTTATTGTTTCCTTGTTCCGAGATTGATTGTCTTGTTCCAGTTTGATTTTAATTGCATCAATTTCTAGAGGAATGAGTTATTGCTACTGTATCCTCGATTGATGTTTGCTGAGTGAATAGTTAAGTTTGAGCATTTGAATTTATGTTATTGTAATTAGATTTCTCTTCCGAGCATTTGTTTACTTTTGTATTTAGAATACTGTACTACATCTCACATAGCATTGCTCTTGGATAAATTACCGCCTCAGACTGAGTACACTCTTGAAATAAAAAGTCATTCATTGATAATTAATGTAAGATAAATAGGTGTTAAAAAAACAACTTTTATACCTCGACAATAATTAGTTAACTTTTTTAGATCTGGAATATTAAGTGACGCTAAGAAGGGTAATTATGTATTGACTACCATTGTATATTGTGGAAAAAAATGTATGTGAGTGTGATGGGTTAGGGGAGTTGATTGGGGAATATTACCTTGTGGCATGCCCTGATGAATGTTTTTCTGATTCCCTGAAGGGGTAGAACTCCTCTTCCCTCTAGGGTTTGTAGGAGGGGTTGAGTGTGGCGACCCTGCTAGGGTTTCCACTAGTGTCATGTTGGGTGACCTTTGGGGGTTTCCAATCACAGATACCCTGATAAAGGATGAACCGATAATTGTGGCAACGTGCGTCCTCGACAACTAAATGGCGGGAGACCTGGCACTCTTCCCTCTAATGGGGGGAGGTCTAAGAAATGTCTCGATCGACAGGGTCTTTTTGGGTTTGTTATGGTGTCAACTATCTTAATATTGCTAATATTTTGGTTTTTTGGAGGAAGGAAGATTTCTATCAAAGCAAATACAATCACATGCATAAAAAAAGAAAAAAAAATAAGAGGTAATTTTTCCTTTAATTTAAAGTTATGCGATCAATCAAGAAAAAAATGTGGTATTGTTTGTTTTACATATGATACTCAAAAGCCTATATAGACCTACTCATCCTTACACTCACAATGCAACTGGGCCTTTGATGCACCAAATTTCTGTGCTCAATCCAATTAGATTACCAGCAATAGCGTGTTAACAATACAAACAGAAAAATCTTGTTGACTTCTAAAATGCGGCATCACTAGAAATAGAAATCACATCAAACTAAAACATGGGAACTGAATTCCTTTTGATTCATTCATACGGGCGCAGCCATATAATTCTTTTCTACCTTTATAATAGATACAAACCCTTGTTTTTTAAAAAAAAACATTTACTGACATATCTATGTTGCATCGTTGCCATTAACAAATAACACCAACCATTATTAAATTGATCAATCCTGATGCGATATATTCGCATTTGCCAATTAACACGGTTATATTTGTGCATATCGGTCGACGATATTCGATACATTACAACGGCATTTTCACAATCGGCGGTCACACAAACATATAAATATATCGTTTCATCGGATTCTATGCAACTTCATGAAGGGATCGCCACAGGATCAATACACTCCAATGCATGGTATGGCGGAGGGTTCCAATTCACCGAATCTTTAATTGCAAAACTATCACTCCACATCAAACTCCGATGCGCAATTTCGGAGATGCGCGGTCGCTAGTTTTCGGTGTTCGATTCGATCAATCGAGAAATCGAAGATCACGTTTCAACAGTTCTCGACTCTTGCATTCAGAATTAGATCCGAAATCGGAATCGGAAGCACCAATTGCTGTTTCACAAAAAGTGACCCTTAACACTTGATCCGACGCCTCGGAACCCCGATCTCTCCCCCGATAAAATTTACAAAATCTTCTCGTGTCTGCTCTTTTCCTTGTGCGAGCGACTTTTTAAATTTTGCTCCTTTTCAAATGATTTCTCTATTGGACCGACGGATCATAAAACAAATTATATATGTTTGAAAACCGTTTTCAACGCTTTTAAAGGTTTTAATTCAACTTCTCTACATTCAAATGGATTTTCATATGCACGGCTTAACTATCCAGATTTTCCTTCACGAATCTTTAAAATTAAAACTAAACGCAATCACATTCGATCAACAATTAACCACGAATTCCAACACATAATCTTTTCCGGTTTCGCATACATCGTAACGCCTGCATATGAACTTATTAATAAAACGAGAATCTCTGCGTTTATTCAATTTGCATCAAAAAATGACTTCTATTACACACAACACACGAGTTTTCACAATCTTCGAGCTTTTCGCTCCACCGGATCACACCACTATCTAACATATCTTTCTACGAAGAAATCTCTTTGTTTATTACCTTTTCTTCTATATTTCCTCCACTAATTGCTCTAACCAACGAGATAACATAATTTCCTATTTTCTCACTCACGGTTACACTCATTTAATAAATCTTATCACTAAATCTCAAACAAAACGGTCGCATTCATTACAATAATAACAAACTATGTGAGGAATCAACCTCCTCGATAAAGCGAGAGTGTGAACAAAACGGTAATGAAATTCACCCTGTCAAACCACAACATGTGGACAATTTTCCACATTCTTGGCTAGTTCGATGCTCCGCATCGGACCCTGGAGAGAAGAAAAGATTGGTTCTTTAGACTTTCAGATTTGTCTGTATTTACGCAATTAGAACAACGTCGATATTTGGAATCTTCCATTGTTGCTCCTTCCATGACAAGATGTTTGAAAATATGTCTGCCCTCGAGTTTTCTTGGATATCCTTTGATCTAAAATAGCTTCAACTTCTTTCTTGGATGTTTTGGTACTGTTTTTCCCAATCCACGGTTTGAACTTCTAGCTCACTGTAGCTTCGTCTACAATTAATTCTGCCTCTTTGAATGGATATAAGTGCAATATTAAAAATGGGAGACCAGCTGATTCCTTTCGGCTCAATCTCATAAGCATTGGCTGAAATTTTCCTTTGATTTTGCGGGGGTCCTATTTTCTTGATTTCCAACTTATTATAAGTCTTTGTAGAAATCTCTCTTTCCTCAAATATTCCATGACCAAATCTCCTACACCTTGAAACTCTTTCTCTCCTTCTCAAATCTGCTCTCTGCTTATATCTCTTGATGTTTTCTGTGGTTGCATAACCTCTTCTTGTAGCGTCTGCATTTTTTCAACAAAATCTTGACACTTGCACTTACGGCTTCTTGTTTTCCCAAGTCTCTTAGCTCATGTCTCCTCTCGGATGCATTCCAAAGGCAAGATATGAAATGGACTCATTCCGGTGCTTCGGTTCGGTGTATCATTGTAAGCAAATTCAGCTTGGGCTAATGCCAAATCCCACTGTTGGGATTACGTGTACCAAACTTCTTAATATATTCCCAGAAGCACATTTTACAACTTTATTTTGTCCATGCGTGCGAGGATGGTAAGTAGACTAAAGGCGGGTTTAGTTCCCGATTTCTTCCAAAGTGTCCTCCAGAAATTCCCTACGGAATTTAGTGTCTCGATGCGATACAATACTTATAGGAAAACCATGCAATATTACAATCTACGAAAAGAATAAGTTTGCTATGTGTGTGGCATCATTAGTCTTCTTACAAGAAATAAAATGGGCCATTTAGAAAATGCGTACACGCAACAACATAAATAAAATCGTTTTCTCTCTGAGTTTGGTAAACAGAACAAATCCATATCGCGCATCCCATGGTCGATACGGTATGGGCAATGGGCCGATATAGACCGAGTATTCGGCTTTCTTCTTTTGGCACATCGCCGACATACCACCTCATTTCTCAACAAAATTTTTAATATCGGTTGCATTTTAGGCCAATAATAAAAGCATTCACACGAGAGAAAGTTTTGTCTTGTCCAAAATGACCGGACAATCCTCCAACTGTGCTTCTCTTTAATGATGTTCTCTCTCATGGAACATTTAGGTATGCATAATTTGTTACTTTTAAATAACGAGCCTCATGAATAAGGTAGTCCATCCATTAATTTTGTTAGCTCCTTTGGATTACGCAGCACATTGTGTAGATGTCTTTAAAATCCTCATCCTCCTTGTACATTCCTATCATTTCATCAAAACCTACAACACCCACTTTAAATTCTTGCAAAAGAAAACTTACCACTTAATGCATCTTGCCACTTTAATGAACTTACCACTTTTATGCTTTATTACAAAAGTGAAACTTGCAGAAATTCCACCCACTTGGCGTGCTTCGATTTAGCTTTGGATGATTATTAATAAGCGCAAAGCGTGGTTGTCTGAATATAAGATGAAATCCTTCGGCAACGAAGTAATTCCTCCACTTTTTCAATGCACAATAGCGTAAAATTCTTTGTCATAGGAAGAATATTTTTTCTTTGCATCATTTAACTTCTCGCTGAAATATGCTATCGTCCTTCTCTTGGCTTAGTACCGCACCATTGCTTCTCCGCATCGATTTCCACTTGGAAGAATTTCTCGAAATTTGTGATGCTAGAATAGGCTTTTACGGTATCTTCTTTTGACAAATTAAAATTCTGTCAGTACATACATCCTTGAAATGGGTGATTGACCTCTACGATTGTCTCAAGAGTTGGTGCACAAACTTGACTAAACCCCTTTATAAATTTTCGGTAGAAACTAGCAAGTCCATGGAAACTTCTTACCTCGAATACACTCTGAGGTAGGCCGATTTACGATTGCTTGTACCTTCTCGGATCCATTTTCAAGCCCAGTCTCTGGAAATCCACAAATCCCAAATATACCAGCTCCTCTTTCATGAAACTACATTTCTTCAAATTGATTAGTAGTTTCTCTTTACGCGAGTTTTTTAAAACTAACTTCAAGTGTTCCAAATGCTCCTCTTTACTTTTCTTTGAAAACTGGCGAATATCATCAAGGTAAACAACGAAAAATTTACTGTATATTCTTTGAGAACTCGTTCATTAGTCTCATGAATGTCTTGGGTGCATTAGTGAGCCCAAAGGCATCACTAACCACTCGTACGGTCCCTTTGTTTATTTTGAACGCCGTTTTCCATTCATCACCTTCCCTAATTGATCGATGATATCGATTTTTAAATCTATCTTTGCTTAAAATGCTGGATCCACTTAAGCAGTCCATTAAATCATCCATTACGGGCAAAGGAAATCTATACTGTTGTTATCTGTGTGCGCTCTGGAAACGGTACACATGTGCCATTCTCCTCCCCTTTTTCGGGACTAAGCACGTTGGCATAGCACATGGACTCGGACTTTCTCGAATCGGCCCCTTGTCCATCGGCTCTTGAACCTGTCTTGCAACTTCGTTTTCCTTTGAGGAGTTAATATATATGCGAAGCTTTATTAGGTAGACTTGCTCCTGGTATTAAGTCGATATGGTGACTTATACTTCTAATCGGTGGTAATTCATTTGGCGGTTCATCCTGATGTCCATGTAGTGTGTACAGTTGAATTTCTTCGGGAAAATCATTTAAATTTGTGGAGGTTAAACTTACCTTTGGCCTTCCCACAATAGCGAAATGCACCTCTTCGCTGTCCACCTCTTGTAGCAATTCTTTGCCACTTATCGGCATAATATTATTTTCGGGAAGCTCTTTATCGGCATCATTCTTTGCGCGATCGCGTATGTTTAACTCCATCCTTTTCTATGGTGTATGTATTTCTTCTTCCATCATGAATCGCTTTTCGGTCAAATTTCCATGGTCTCCCCAATAACACGTGACACATCCATGGGCATTATGTCACATAAAATCCTAATCTACGTATGTGCCAGTACGCTATTTCCACATTACAGCGTTACATCACAATGACTTGATGACCTTTACGAAGCCAAGATGCTTTGTAGGTGTAAGGATGCCACTTTCCTTGTTAACCAAGCTTTTCAACCATCTGCAGCAGACACAAGATTGTCGGTACTCCGCTATCAATTATAACCTTACAACACTTACCCTTTGATTTGCATGTAGTCGTGAACAAGTTCTTTCTTTGTGCGGGTTCTCCAATCTCCTTTTCGATCTCGACAAGTTCTTACGAGCAACAAAGATTCACCTTCTTCTGGTGGTTCTTCCTTCTCTACAAGTCGAGGTGGTTCCGGCTCTTCCTCAACCACATTTGCACCCCTGCAGCTTGCGATTTGTTATGAGGGCAGGTCCGCCGACATATGTCCCACTCTCCATAGGTATAACACCTAACATCTCTTCCTCGCCCTCTTCCTCTAGGCGCGAATCTCCCTCTACTAGATTCACCCATACGTAGTGATTTGCTGTGAACTTCACTGCTTCTGGCGGTCTTTGTGTTCCTGCAGATTTGTTGATCCTCTACCTCTTCTTGAGCTCTTTCCTCTTGTTTCTTTGACTGTTTGCGGTATTTTCTCCTCTGCTTTCAAACTTGCTTGATAGGCTTCCTCAACGAGTTTTCAAACTTAACAGGCTAATCTCATCTTGGATCTCATACCTTAGCCCATTAACATGTCTAGGTTACTTTCTCCAAATCATCTTCTACATGCCTGTTCTGATGCTAGCTTTGTAAAATTCTTCGGTATATTCTTTAACGGACATTCCTTTACTGCTTTAGATTTTGCATACGCTTAAGGTCAAATGATAGTCTTTAGGCAAAAACTTGGCTTTAGGTTTGCTTACCATTTTTATCCCAGCAGTCTTAGATTTCCCCTTTCTCGTTCTTGATGTACGTAACTTGTCCCACCCGGATAGCTGCGTGACCTTTCAATCTAGTGGCTAGCAATTTTACCCTTTTATTTTCTTCAATCTCTTCATAATCGAAGTACGATCTATGGATCTGATCCAATCCATGAGCTCCTCGGCACATTGAGACTCCCTTCATACATAGGAATCTCCATTTTGGGTTTGCTTCCAACCTTCGCGGCATCTTCATGAATTTAACATTTTCATTCTTAGAAGAACTTTCGGCTCCCTCATCGGGCGCTCTTCTACGGGTTGTTTCCATTGTCTCCATTCGTTCACACGGTCTTTGCACTTCTTCTATCGGGACTGCATTTGGTTAGAGGTCTCCCTCGACCAATTCCTCGACCAACTCCTCTCCTTGGCGGCATCTTTGCTGCAAACACCTGTAATTTGGCTGCGATACCAAAAATTGATGCACCAAATTTACGTATCAATCGATTAGATTACCAACAATAGCGTGTTAACAATACAAACGAGAAAAATCTTGTTGACTTCTAAAATCTTGGGAATGCCGAAATAGAAATCTGTTTCAAACTAAAACATAGGAGGCGAATTCCTTTTGATTCATTCATACGGGCGCAGCCATATAATTCTTTTCTACCACATACCATGAGATACAAACCGCATTTTTTTTAAAAAACATTTGCGAAGCATATCTATATTTTGTCTGTTGCCATTAACAAATAACACCAACCATTATTAAATTGATCCAATCCCAATGCGATATATTCGCATTTGCCAATTAACACGGTTATAATATTTGTGCATATCGATTGGTAGATGACGATACATTACAACGGCATTTTTCACAATCGGCGGTCACACAAACATATAAATATATCGTTTCCGCCAGTTACATGCGGCTTTAACGGGATCGCCCACGAGAATGCAGGATTAATACCTCCAATGCATGAGCTGGCGGAGGGTTCCAATTCACCGAATCTTTAATTACCACAACTATCACTCCACATCAAACTCCGATGCGCAATTTTAGAGATACGCTGATCGCTAGTTTTCGGTGTTCCGTCCGTCAATCGGAAATCGGAGATCACGTTTCAACAATTCTCAACTCTGCATTCCGAAATTCCGATCCGAAATCGGAATCGGCAAGCACCAATTCTTTGTTCACAAAAGTGACCCTTAACACTTGATCAGACGCTGCGGACCCAATCTCTCCCCGATAAAATTTACAAAATCTTCCGTGGCCTGCTCTTTTCCTTGTGCGAGGCGGTACAACTTTTTCTCCTTTCGAAGTAAATTGCTCTGATGGACGACGGATCATAAAACAAATTATATATGTTTTGAAAACCGTTTCAACGCTTTTAAGGTTTTTAATTCAACTTCTCTCTGTTCAAATGGATTTTCATATGCACGGATTAACTTATCAGATTTTCCTTCACGGGGATCCTTTAAAATTAAAACTAAAACGCAATCATTGATCAACAATTAACCGCAAAATTCAACACATAATCTTTTCCGAGTTTCGCATACATGTTGCACACCATATGAACTTATTAATAAACGAGAATCTGCGTTTATTCAATTTGCATCGAAAAAATTACTTCTATTACACACAACACACGAGTTTTTCACAATCTTAAGGCTTTTGGCTCCACCGGATCACCCTATCTAACTGCCTATCTTTCTACGAAGAAATCTCGCCGTTTATTACCTTTCTTCTATATTTCCTCCACTAATTTCTCTAACCAACGAGATAACATAATTTCCTATTTTCTCGGTCACGGTTACACTCATTTAATAAATCTTATCACTAAATCTCAAACAAAACGGTCGCATTCATTACAATAATAACAAACTATGTGAGGAATCGACCTCCTCAGTAAAACTGAAATTGAACAAACAGTAATGAAATTCACCCTGTCAAACCACAACATGTGGACAATTTTCCACATTGCTGGCTAGTTCCGATGCTCTTGCATCAGCCTTGCGAAGATATCTCTTTATGGGTACTAGAGCTAATGTCTAGAAAGAACAACGATGCCTTCCATTAACTGAAAAATCAACCAAGGTAATGGTACGAGGGTAAAGTGCCACCTGCACCATCACCTATAGGGAATGATGCCCTTGTTCTGGCCACTAAAGTACCATTGTCCCACATGAGCATTTGAGTCTTGAAATTCTTGGTAATCATCTACCAATACCGAGCACTAGATGGTTCACTCATCCTTACTGTTTGTGCTCAACCTAGTGTTCCTAAATTGAGTTCATTAATTGTCAACCAGGGTTGGTAAGCTGCTGAAGTGTGGTGCACTATATGTGCCTAGGTATTTGTTTCTCACTACGTTGTGTTTAGTGTTTTCTGATGTTTTTGGTTTTATGGTTTTATGATTTTATGTTTGAAAAGGGAAAGAACTAAATGCTGGTGAAAAGAAGCTATTGGTTATATTAAATCAGAACAAGGCCTAAACTATGGATGGAAAACAACAAATGAAAATACTAAAACAGAACAAAGCCTAAACTATGGCTGGAAAACAACAAATGCAAAGCTTGATAATGACTTCATTGCAAGGAAATAAATCACAACATGAGCTTGAACTTATCCAATTCATTCTTTAAAGATGTGTTGGAAGAGCTTGAGAAATGGACAAGTTAAGTGTGAATGAATTTCTCCTAAATAAACAATCAACTTACAATGTTACAACATCTTATCCATGATTAAAGGTTCATTAGAAAATATTTGGAAAAGAACATTTGTAGCACAATAAGATTTTTACTCTAAACTAACTTCTAATTTTGTTCTGCAACTCAATTTAGCACCATTAAGCCTTACTCAAAAGTTATAGGTTTCTTTTTAAAATAGTCCTTGAGAAAAGGCTTATTTGTGAAATGGTAAAAAGGTTGCAAAATACTCCAGGCCTTAGACTGATACTAGCTTCTATCCAGATGATTATGTATTATTATGAGGTTGGAACAAAAGAAGTTTTTGTAAATAATGAAGACCGTGGTATCTAAATTTAACAACTAATACAATTTAAAATGCAATGGATAACAACTAAACTGGAATGCTAATACAGTGAGCTAAGACTAAACTAGAATGCTACTAATCTACTTGAAGTACAGTGAACAGAGTTAAATTAAAATGCCATTATAAAACTTTGAAATGTAGTGACAGAGCTGAACTAAATGAAATTATCCTCCAAAGTGTTATGACTAAACTAACATGCAACTAGTCTATTGGAATTCTACAACCCATCTTGTTCAATGTGAATGATATTTTGGAAGAGTTTGTAAAAACAATTCTAGCTGTATTATTCAATGCAATTGAACATAAACATAAGATTTGAAAACAAATACAATTAAAATCTAAGATACCACAACTGTTTCTTATTCATTGTTAATGATGTTTTGGAAGAGTTTGTAGGAGTAAGACCGGCTGTGACACTTAGTGTAAACAAGCATAAATCATAAAATTCGAAAGGAAATGAAACTAGAACCTACAACACCACAGCTATGCCTTATTCATCGTGATGATATTTTGGAAGAGTTTATAAGAGTAAGTCTAGCTATGATGATCAATGTAAACAAGCATGAAACATAAACTTCAGGAACGTGCTTAAGCTAGAAATGAAAAAAAACGAGACTAAAATACTTATCTAAACCATATAAACAAGGCTGCTCAGGAGGCAGGGGCCCTCTACCACCGGAGTAGCACGCAAAATCTACTTCAAGATTGACTCAGTGCTTTCAATAAAGTGATACTTCTTACATTAGAGAGAAATTACTTCAAAACAGAGTGTTTTCGGACTTCTGAAATCTAGCAATCAATCACAAAATCTAACCTCGTCCCTCAGTTTCCCGAGCCATATTTATAATCAAAAATTACATAACTGTCTTGAGATATCCTAGGGATAATTGTCTTTCCAAATAAAAACCAAACTAGGACTCTGATGGTGGTCATGTAATAGAATTAAGGACATCTGGATTGTCCTTGTCCTATTAGGAGTCTCTCTCCTAGTTTGAGTTCCCACGTACATAACTGCCAACAAAATTCCGTTTAAACTTCGTGGAGAGCAACAAATGATGAGGGAATGATGTGGAATATGCCCATATGTTTTTTTCTCCAAGATGACACCTGGAACCTGCGTAGACATGAAGACAGCTGCAGAATCGGCAACTAGCTACATAATGTCTGCATTATGTAGCTAGATCTAGTTCAAAAAGTACTACAATGACAAAATCATAAAAACATAGCAAGTTAGTCATGATATTCATTCTTAAAGCAATTTTAACTAATTCTATTGATCATTTGAGCCTGTAATTAGTAATGGAAAAAGGAAATGGAGTGGAATGTGGTGGAAGAAAGAATATCTTTGGAGCTCAACATACCCCTACTGCTAGGTTCTTGCATGTCCTCATGCAACTATTCCATGAACTCTGAGACCTATGCAAGGACATCCAACCCTCTTCTTCTACTTTTCCTGGCAGTCAAAGGCCTTCTTGGATTTCTTATGACTAACTTAAATCTCAAATTTGTGAGTGCCCTGGTTAAATTTTTATTTCTCTTCTTCAATTTTTCACTAGCCTTATACAACTTTTGCATTTGTAGAGACAGAGTTGAATTCATATCAGTTTTGAGTTTAACCTACTCTCTTAGAATTTCATTCTCATTCTTGATATGCCTGTTGAGTACTTATAACTCATACCTATCTCTTCTTAGCATATCAATTTTATACTTTGGTGGGCTAGGGGTTCTGTCTTTAAATTCTGAAGCTCTCCTCTCTAATGTTTCAACATAGTTGTAAATTGGGTCAATTTCTGGAACTTCTTCATCAAAATCCTCCTCAGTAGGTGTTTCTTTGTCCTCTATGTTTATGACTCCAGTTTTTTTAACCTTTTTTTTCTTTATTATCCCTCTAAGTCTGTGGCTCCTTCTCGGTTGAGATGGCCCTTCTCCTTTCTCTCTGGAAAATTTTCTTATTATCCTCTCTTTCTTCAGCTGCTTCTTAATCTGAGTCAATTTCTCAGAAATCATTTCTTCACTGCTTTCTTGTATTGTTTTACCAGTTTTAGTTTTGGAAGTTTTCCATCTTCTGCTTCTTTTTGTAGGTTTGTCTTCAGGTGGAGGTTCCTTGGGTTCCTCAAAGTGATTTCTCACTAAGAAGTCTTCCCAATTATCTCCCATTTTGCTCAAATGATGTTCAATCAAAATTTTGACTAAACCATGGTGGTATAAGGTTGTTTCCATAAATTTAATTCTCTTTTGAACACTTGAGGCCATTTTATTTAAACTTTGAAGCAAGAAAAAGGGAAAATTAAGTTCTTCTTCTAGAAAATGCATTATCAACCGAATATGATAGACATAGAAAGCACCATATCTTCCCTCACAAGTGATGAATTTTTGCAAGATAAGCAACATGTTCCTCCATTTGTTCTTTAGTGCAGAGCTAGGGATACCCTTTCTAAAAATGTTAACATCCATACCTGGTGACTTGAGTATCTGCTTCCATGCTTTGTTATGAAATTCTCTATTCTTGAACCACCTTTCTCCTTGTCTGGGAAATTCGGTTGCTTCTATAATGGAAGCTTCTGTAATGGTAAATTTAATATCTCCTATCTCGACCTCAGTTCCTTTGAAGGATCTTGCAAACGTTTTGGTCACCTCTTTGTTAAACTCACTAAATTTTTCAAAGAATTGCAACCACCCTGCTTGTTGTAACATTTCTATGACTTGAGGATAACCTTCCAAGTACTTAGTGCCAACCGGTTTAGTCCTCACTATAAGACCCATAACTCCGCTTTCCAACCTTCAAATTGTTTCTCCTCTATTCACGGTGACAACGGCTGTTACAGAGATGTTTTTTCCCCACAGATGTTTCCTTTGTTTTACAGACTGAAATGGTTAAGAGTTGGCTACGGGAAAGAATGATATGGAGTGATTGCGGAATGAATATAATGAGGTGAGGATGATGTATATGAGTTGAAATATATCTCGGCAGAAAAGACCGCGGAGATATTTTGTAACGAATTCGAAATCATCATTAAATGCTTTGGCCTAGTGACATGACTAATCCAATCACTTCAGCACTTTAACCGTTTAGATTAAATGATGATCGAATATGGGATTTGAAATGGTGGAATAAAAGGAGTTTTATCCAAATTTCTTGCGGGAGGTTGGTTAGGCATGATCAAAAAAATTAATTAAAACAACTTTTTGAATTATTCATAACTTAACTATACTAAAATCTTTCATGATATGTCATTATAATCATAACTTTTACCTTTTCCTTTCCTCTGATTTTTTTTTTGTGTGTGTTCTTCATATGCTTTGTTCTCTCCTGAAAATCATTAATTTTTGAGTCTTCATAGCCTTCTTGATTTTTCTTGTTGTCATGGATATGCAGGATCATTTTATTGCAGATCAGGTGATTACTAGACAGTGCTTTCAGGATCTCTGGCTGCAGAATGTCTGTCTGGCTGTAGAATTTCTAACTGGCTGCAGAATGTCTGATTGGTTGCAGAATGTACCTGTAGAGAACTTGAAATATGAAATGGAATGGTTTGGAGCATGAATGGAATGTTGTATGGAATGAGTGAGGATGGATAATAAAATATGGTGTAATGGGATATGAATGAAGTGAGTAATGGAGGGGAATGGATCACATCTTATGAAATGGAGTGAAGTATGAGAAGTGGCTTGCAATTCATGATATGTATTATTCATTTGCAGAAAGACATCAAAATTTAAAAATCTGGAATGGAAATGAGGTGGACCATGGAGTGAAATGAATGAAGTGTGGATGAATGAATGTGATGGAGTATGGATGGATGAAATGAGATGGACCATAAGTGAAATGAATCTGCACTTATGATTTTGTAATAACTACTTGCAGAAAGAACAGATTTGAAAAGCTAGAGTGTCAGAAAGATTCTGATTTTCACTCCACCTTTTCTGTATAAACATGCCAATCAGTGATTGGTTTTCATGTTTATACTTTATTTATTTATTTATTTTTTTTCAATATCTGACTTCAGAAAATTCACTTAATTTGATGAAGAAGAAAAATTCTTCTTCATTAACTTCATATCACTACTTTCCTGGAATTTCTTGACAAATTATTCTCTTAAGAGTGGCTTATGATACAGCTTCAATCTATGACCATTCACAAGAAAAGTGACCTTCTCTTCATCTATTGTCCTGATTTTTATTGCTCCATTGTCAAAAATTCTTATAATTTCATATGGCCCAAGCCAATGTGTTTGAAATTTACCTTGAAAATCCTTGAACTTTGAATCAAACAAGAGAGCCTAGTCACCTTCTTTGAACTTCTTTTCCTTGATGTACTTATCATGCCATCTAGTCCTTTGCTGTTGGACTATACTTGTTTTCTGAACTGCATCTTGTCTGATCTCATCCAATTCATTAATCTGCTCTAATCTATGCTTTTGTGCCTCTGTTAGATCAAGTCCTAGCTGAACTGCCATTTTAAAAGTTTGAATCTGAAACTCTATGGGAAACAAAACTTGTTTTCCATAAACAAGTTCATAAGGAGTATGACTTGTTGTGCTTCTCCATGTAGTTCTATAGGCCCACAAGGCTTTAGGAAGCCTATCTGCCCAATCTCTTCTATGTAAATGAACAGTCTTTGTTAGGATCCCTTCAATAACCTTATTAGTAGATTCCACTTGACCATTTGCTTGTGGATGATAGGGAGTAGATTTTCTGTGTCGGATTTTGTACCTCTCCATCATTTGTTCCACTAGCCTTGATGTGAATTGAGCTCCTTGATCTGTAACAATTTCCCTTGGGACACCAAAACGAGTAAAAATATCCTCAAAAAGAAAATTAACTATAGATGCTTCAGTAGCAAAAAGTAATGGCTTGGCCTCTACCCATTTGGTAACATAATTAGTGCAAACTAATATATATCTCTTTTGTCTTGATGGAGGACTAATAGGTCCTGCAAAATCCAAAGCCCATTTTTCAAAAGGTTCAATATGTACCTGAGGTTGTAATGGCATCTCACCTGAAGGAGAAGGTTTCCCTACCCTTTGGCAACTGTTACACCTTTTGACATACTCTTTAACATCTTTAAACAAGGATGGCCAATAATATCCTAAATGAAGGATCTTATAGGCCGTCCTTTTATCAGCAAAGTGTCCGCCACAAGGTTCATCATGACATGCTTTGAGAATCTTAGGCATCTCATCTTCCTGAACACATCTCCTAATGATAAAATCTGGACCAGTCTTGTACAACTTATTAGAAACCCATGAATATTTTTCACTGTCATAAATGATTTTTCTTTTATCTCTTGCATTCATTATTGACATGGAAATTTTCACGAAACTAAATAATTAGCAATGTCGACAACCAAGGAGTTTGAGTAGAAATTGCAAAAAAGATATTCATCGTGAAATTGATCTTCAAGCTGAGTGTCATCTTTGATGTTTTGGAGTCTAGATAGAAGTCATGCCTCATGTGTTTTGTTTTCCGTGCCTATCTATAATGGTAATGTTGAATTCTTGTAAAAGCAATAACCATCTTATGTACCTCACGCTCATTAGTAATTGATTTGTTCATTAAGTATCTAATTAGTAGAATGATCCGTGTGAAAAAAAAGGATTTTATAGCTTTGTTATATGAGTGTCAATGTATTTTGTTTATGGCATGAACAACATGCCTAAAAACTCTTTTTCTGATTCATCTGTATAGTTTAACTCTGCGAGAGTCAAATTTTTCAGTATAGTAGATGGCATATGGAATCAGGTCTTGTCCACATCTGCTCCTAGAGTCATGATCACGAGCATCTTTCGTTGAAATATGAAAAGGTAACTTCCAGTTAGAGTCCCCTTAAAATAGGTGCTTCAGAAATTTTTGTTTTCAAGGTCTCAAAGCTAATTGTAATCTAAAATTCCATTTGAATTCCACGAGTCTTTGGTAAGTAATTTTGAAGAGTGGAGATGCTATCTTAGTGAAGTTTTCTATAAATCTTCGATAATATCCCGTAAATCCAAGAAAACCCTAACATCTTTTTGACAACTTGGAATAAATAAGTTCAAGCATGACTCATTGACTCATCGACTCTAATCTCCCCGTGAAAATGTGATGTCCTAAAACAATTCCTTCGATGAAACATCACAAGACACTTCTCATGACTCAAGTGAAAGATTTTCTTCTTTACATCTTTTTAAGAGATTTTTCCATGTTTACTAAGGCTTTCTTCAAATGTGTTTCCATAAACTATGAAATCATCCATATATACCTCTACACTAATCATGTATTAGATCTGAAAAATTCCCTATACTTGCCTCTTTGAAATGCTTCAGTGTGCATTGCATATATCCAAATGGCAATACTTGATAAGCATAGGTAAAATCCCCAGAGACGGATGAAATGTGGGTTTGTCTTGGTCCTCAAGTATACTTGAATTTGATTTGATAACCACTAAACCCATCTAGGAATGAGAAGTACTTTTTTGCGCGACTAAGGTATCTAATACCTGATCTATGAAAGGTAGGGGAAAATGATCTTTAAGAGTAGCTTTGTTTAATTCTCGGTAGTCAATACATACCCTCCATTTACCATAACAACATATGTTCCATGGATTCTAAGAATATTGAAGTTCATGGGTTGATCAAGGATTTAAAAGCTCATTTATTAGTCTACCCTGACATAATTATTGTAATGGAAATTGTTATAGCTGATATACCAGATGCTTGGGGTATGTTATTATCGAAGAAGTGGGCCTCTGATCTAGGAGGAAGTATTCAAATGAATTTTTCAGATGATATGATTCCTTCTCCTAGAGGTTCTATATTTGTTAGACTTAATAGAGAGCCTGAAATAAGATTCCATGTTGAAGATCCAAAGAGACCCCATAATGAGATAATCACCGAACAACCTAGCCTAGGGAATTATGCCATTTTTTCTAATTCCATATTCCCATTAGAATTTAAGGTTGATGAAAATGTGGATGATTTAAAAAGTAAAATATGGTATATGTATTTTGATGGTGCATCTACTAGGCATGGTAAAGGCATTGGAATTGTATCAAAGTCTCTCCTTGGTCATATTTTCAAATTTTCCTATAGATTGGAATTTGAAGAAAATAAAAATGTTGCCGAGTATGAAGCTTTATTGTTGGTTCTTGAATTGGAAAAATATTTGAGGGTTATTTTCCTTAGTATCAAGGGACAATCTGATTTGATTATCATGCAGATTAAGAACAAATTTACTTGTAAAAATCAAAGATTAAGAAACTATCGAAATGTTGTATGGGATACCATGGAATGTTTTGATGCTCTTGATATCGAAGTGATCCCTAGAGAAAATAATAGTTTTGATGATGAACTGGTTATAACAACATCTACTTCACATTTATCTAATGAATTGTTGAAGGATAAGTTTAAAATGGAAATTATTTTTAGACCTCCTGTACCTGATAATATGGAGCATTGGCAGGTTTTGAAGTAAAGGTGATTCACTTTCTTAATAAGTTGGATGAATTTGAAAAGTTTGAGGTTACTTATAAATATTTGGATCTAATAACCATGAAGATATGAATAATCCTTCTCCCAGGAACATTGTAGCTTTGGAGAAACATTTTGATCGTCATGATGCCACAAAGAAAAAAGATGAAATTAAGATGGATCTAGGGGAGTTCATTGAAGTAAACATTGGTACCTCTAGTGAACCTGAAATCATCAAAAATTGGTAAAGGTACTATGATGAAGAGAAAAAAAAGTTTATTGATTTTCTTCATGAATCATAGGGATGTTTTATCATTTTCTTATGATGAGTTAAAATGTTATAGGGAAGATATCATGGAACACACTATCCCTTTAAAAGATGAAAACTATAAACCATTTAGTCAAAAAATCAAGCAGATAAATCCCAAGTTGACCCCATTAGTTCAAAATGAGATTTCAAATATACTTGCAGTGGGTATTATTTCTCAAACTAGGAATTCAACATGGTGTTCTAACTTGGTGATTATTAGGAAAAATAATGGTACAATCAGACTTTGTGTCGATTTTAGAAACCTTAATCTAACATCTAAAAAGGATAATTACCCTATGCCAAACATAGAGACTGTTAGGTCGTTATATTACTAGTATAGTCCCTTATTGTTGTTAGTGTAACACCCTTATTGTTATTATTGTACCCCTGTAACCCCCATATTGTTATTATTTTTCCCTTAAATTATTAGTGTTAGGTCGGCTATGATTACATTGTGGCCCCACTAAGATTACATTATGGCCCCATGGACTCCTATATATAGAAAGGAGGTTTTGTAATTTGTATCATCCAAAAATTGTTCATTCATGTAATATATTGGAGGTTTCCCCCTTGAAGTGGCTTATTTCTAAGATGTTGATATCTCTTTTCTTCTATTTTTGGAGTTGGTTTCACAACATTTGGTATCAGAGCTTTGGATTCTAGGGTTTCGTTGCTCCAAACAGGTCATCATGGAATTTTTTCTATAACATTTTTTCTACGAAGGTTCAGAAGCTGAAATTGTTAGAGTGTGAAGCAGAAATCCTAAGGAACATCGTCGCAAAATTTTAGAGCTTGGTTCACAATATTTTCGGCGATATGATCTGTTGAAGTTAGGGCTTTTTGCAGGCTCCTGAATTTCACTTAA